>JAGSMP010000152.1:1835000-3035000 GCA_029286625.1 Parnassius orleans
TGATCAACTTTCATTAATAACTTATAAACAGTGTTGAGTTCAATAACAAAAATCAATAGGGATCCTGCTTAGAATATATGGAATCTTATTTAATACTATATATCTCAATCTATTGCTTACTATTAAGCGAGAAGACTCACCGACGCACAGACCAACGCAGTCCATATATTTTTTCAATTACATTTTTTGTTATGTAATCTAAAATGAATTAATTAGAAAATAAACTAATCTTATAATTCAATGTCTGTAGTTATTGTAACGTTAATAATAACATGGATTTGATGTCTAGCTAAAAGTATAAGAACGATTTTATGTAGCAAAATTGAGGTATGGCCACATATCGAGAATAGAGCGCTCCCTCACGTTGTGAGGCGTGCAATAGTGTTTAGTAAATGCGTAGAAATTCAATAATGATATAATTAGTGCTCGCTTATTATTTATTTATTTATCTATACCTAATTGTACCTACACCTTAATAAAAAGGATTACAAAGGGCGGTCTTAATGCCTTTTGGCATTCTCTCCGAGTCAACCCAGGACGTGTGGAAATAATATGATTATTGAGTGATGTATTATCAGAAAGGAAGAAATGTAACGCAGCTTGTAATTTCCAGGCTTACCTGATGGTAAGTGACTACCGCCGCCCATCAACAACTGCAACACCAGGGAAACTGCAGGTGCGTTGTCGGCCTTTTAGAAAGGAGTAAGCTCTTTTCTTGAAGGTCCCTAAGTTATATCTGTCCGGAAAAATCGCCGGTGGTAAACTATTCCACAGAGAGGTCGTACGAGGAAGAAAACTCCTATTAAGTACAATGGTGGACCGCCAAGCATCCAGATTGTGTGGATCTAATTTTTTAATTACAATATAACAAGTCATTACCAAGAGATCAATAATCTATATAAACAAAATTGAAGTGTCTATTTGTAATATGGAAATAACTGCCTTATATTGAGCTCATGCGGTTATTTTGCCATTATGACTTGAATAATTTATTTTTATTTTTTGATGTCTGTCTGTCCGGGCTAATCTTCGGAATGGCAACCGATTGTAATAAAACTTCACGAACTGATAGAGAGCAATGCCAGGAGTGAACGAAGCTACATTTTATCCGACAAACTTAAATATTTTTGTTGAAAAAAAAAAGAAAACAATTTTAGTTAAAGTAAATTGGTTTTTGATTATCTTATATCTAAATAACGCCACTTTAATAGATCTTGTCAAGGCGTAGCCGGGGCGGGTCACTAGTATATACATAAAAACGATCAGCAAGAAAACACATAGTTGAATGAATAATAGTGTGCGCTAGATTATTGACACCGCAATAAAATCATTGAATGGAAATATGGTCAAAAGGTGCTTTATTGCTTTGTTAAATCGATTGTGTTAAAGTTTTACTTGAGAACAAATAGAATTATGATATTATGTATTAAATGATTTTTAAGCTGTGTTTTTAGCAACCCATTTCTACCAGTGGGAAATTATATCTATACATAAAAATAAGAGTGAACATAATTCATTAATTATTTTGATGGTTTGAAGGTTTTTTTAAAATATGGAATAAGGGTGACAAACGAGCACACAGTCCACCTAATGGTAAGTGGATGCTGTGGCTAATTGACATGTACATCTATCCTCAGGAATCAGAATGCAGATTGCTTAAATTCAAAACCCGTGTAATAAGCATTCTTATGAAAAAAGGATATTATAAATTAGATGAATGCATCGTCTAGTATACCCATATAATACATACTTTAACAAAATTGACATTTTGGCGACAACGCCTTTTACCTATAAAAAAATATTGTTCGAAACATTGCGCAGTAATTATAATTATTCTTAGTCTTAGTTATGTTTTATTTAATTAATTAAGTAGTTTTCAAAAGTTCATGATTTTGTTTCTATTCTTTTCTTGTTAAAGTATAGGTACTCTTCAAACTACCTGTACACTATCGTAATTTTTTTTTCGAGTGTATTTTCATTTGAATAGTTTGATTGTTTTCGTAAAATATAATATATTTTTGATATAGTCCCAATGTTATGTGTTAAGCACGTTTAGATACTCAGTTTGTTTTGCAGTAATTAATATCACCTCAACGTCTAAAATATTAATTTAAGTTGTGGTAAATGATGTTGGTGTTGTAATTAATACTACTTATTATCTAACATTCTAAGTAACATTGTATTCAACATTGTTTTTTTACCCAAATAAAGCAAAAAAAAAATGAATTTTAAAAAGATAAGAACGCGTGAACATAATGAGCTTCCTTTACTTTTTTACTTATGTAAATATTTCATAAGGTTAAATTGTAAGAGTTGGGAGAAAAATAGCTCACATGTGAGTTTCTAGACGCTTCTTCTCACAAGGTCTCCCCGCAGTAGAGAGTTGTTGAAGCGATTGCGTAGCATTTGACTTTCAAAACGTGCTTTTTAAAAGTAAATTTTGAATAAATATATTTTCGCCTCGTTTTCAGTATAAAGGGTGCCTGGTTCTCTAAACTCATCATACGAAATACAGCTGCTATTACCTGCTAGTCTACACTGGTATGCTGTGAGAGCGTGGTCCTTCTTCGGTCGAGCCGACCCATTCATACAGCGATCAATTATATAGCTACAGCATGGCTCTACCACGTATAAATTATTGCACACAAAGTCCGTTTTTTTTTAGATATCATTGTTAACACTATCACAGCCTATATAAAGGGTTTTTCAATAAGGGCGGGTAGATGTTGAAATGAAATAAAACAAGCTGTGTGTGAGGTATTATCAAAATTCTTTTTTTATTTGAAAGACCCACACGTGCCATTAAGTGTGGAATATGACATCGTTCGAATTCCCGCCTCGGCTTCTTACGGATCCGAGTGGTCATTTTGATAATAAAGTTTTATATCATTTGAACGTGCTGTTCAATCGTGTAACTTGCCATGGTGATTTGGCATAAGTAACTGAATAATAAACAAAAGATTTGATAGATGTCACCAAAACAAAATGGCCGCCACGGGCCGCCAAAATCTACCCGTGCCAATTGAAAACCCCTTTAGTAAGTTCACTGCTGAACATAGGTCTTCTACAAAGGCTGCCATAAAACAGGGTTATGAGGCCATCAACATTCACCCATAGCTCGTTGAACAACCTTGAGCTTCCTCATACCACAGCAGTGAAGGACCACGTCTTAGATCCGTATGTCATCACACAATGGTTGCACACACGTGTTTTCAAGTTATGAGGTATACATGACGAGAAGATGTGTCGTAATCTCCCGAACGCTGCTCGACCGAGTTGGATCCATCAATTGACCTATCGGTCTTAGTTTGATTTACGTAGTTAATTACATCAACATAGTCGTCGATCGCTTACTTTATAGACTAACTGAAAACAATTTTGAAATGTAATTTTTCACAAACTATGTATATGGTGGAACCATTGACCTATGGGTGGAACATTAACGTTAATTATATTGGACATTAACGTTAATTATATTGGACATTAATGTTAATGTATATTGGACGTGTTTGCGTAATCGCACGTCCTTGAAATAGATTTATTTAAAAACTGATAAGTTAATTTAGAAAATATAATAACAAACTAACAAGCTGATGTGATTATTAAAGCACAACACAACAAAGCCAAAACAAGTAACAACCCTACATTAACCAATTAACTCCATCTCTATAAACAAATCACAATGAATTTAGGATGATACTACATGTCTAATCAGTAAATAAACACGGTTAGTTAATTAGTTCCGCGGATAATTTATCTAACAAGTACGTTGTGCGCCAGTGTCTGTTATTGCGGTGCCATTATCACTTTAATACAGTTAATCACGTCGATCGATAATGTCAGATAATAATCTGAGTCTTACAAGGCATCAAGTGTGAATTGCAAACCGCAACCTTTGTTTGCGTAGTGCGCGCTCAAGCATTCCTTTGAGCCACTCGTAACAATCTCGCTGTTTTAGAGACCTACTTTAAACACATTTATTGTTCATTTTGTTTTTAATATACCATAAGTTTAATTTACTATTACCAGTAAGTTGTAATAGGTCATATATGTAAATCCAACTTAGCAACAAATACTCTGTGTTATTGAAGAGACCCACGTCTAAAAGTGGAATCTTTACGGTCTAATGATGAGATTAGAAGTTCAAAATCTGTAGATATGAATGGATTAGAAAGAAGTCTAAATAAACCTGATGATATACGTAGTGCAAAATCGCCTACAAGAGTAAATTGTAAATTTATTTGGTTTTGGTTGAATGGTTTGTTATATTTTTGACATGCTTGATACTTAAGGCTGTCTTGAAGTACGGTATGTCGGTCGTTACCTCATTTTCCGCAATTGTCGAGTAAAGGTAGTAGGTACTAAAACGGGGAGAATTTTATAACAAACAACGTCAACCCAACCTCGAAGATGTCGCGGCGGGCATTGGTCGGAGCGGTCCCAAGCTCTCGAATTGAACCGTTAGATTTTGTATATTTTTTCAGAAGTAAAAATAAAAACTAATTAATAAAATGTGTTCGCAAAATTACCTAAAAATAATAAGCCTTTTCATTTGAAATAACTTTTACATGATTTCATTATGGAATCTCTGCTAAATACACGTTTAAGTAGCAATTTAGTGTCATTTTTATGATTTTTTTATCCAGCTAATTATTAAGATGAGCATTTCTGAGCTCACTTTTCGCTTCTTCGTATAATATTCAATTTTATAAAATGATTTTATTTTATAAAAAAAAAATGATTTTTTTGAGTGTGTAGTTGCGTATATTGTCCCGTGGGTGTCGTAAAAGGCGACAGAGGGAAACTGAAACAGGAGATGGGCAGCAGCATCTTCCTCATAACAACTTCATTATACTGCGGTTATCAACTTGTCACCAAGCGTGGCAACTATAATTATAGTTTTCTTTAAATATTTAAACGTTTCTCATAATTATTTATGTATTCTTCACCAGTTAAACCTGATAATTTTGACATTTGAGATAAACCTAATAGTTTAGAATTTTTTTTCTGGCACCCTTTGTTAACTATAATAACAGTACCTGCCTCATAGGCCTAGTGGTCGTAAACGCGTTTGCTAACTATGAGGTACCGGGTTTGAATCCCGGGTGGGGCCAAAATCAGGTATTGGGGTTTTCTGTTAAGAAATGTTTGTGAGTCACCGCCGCGCCTCGGAAAGCACGTAAAGCCATGTTCAAATAAATAAGAATTAGGAAATAAAAAATACATAGTCAATTAAAAACAGACTCGTGTCTAAAATGGAGTCTGAATTACCCCCTACGCTCCAAAGGAAATCTGATTTCGGATTGATTCACCTTGGGGAATTTTTTTTCCTGTGTAGATAGTTTTCTTTGAGAATGGCCGCCGTGGCCGAAATTCGGTCTGAGAGATATTATGATGTCTGGAGGAAATTATAACCGCTTAATAGTTTTACAAAGACGCAATGATTAAATAACTAAAGATGGAAGTAGACTGTAGCGAACGACGTGAATCAGTTGATAATGCCTCCCCAAAAAATACAATGAATCGACCGAACAATGAATTCTCAATGATGCGGACTTATAAAGATAAAATATATTTTTCATAATAATGAGCTATTAAAAGCTGGAGGTTGTTTGAGTTAACAATAATTTCAAAACGTCAATTAGCTCATCCCCTCAGATATAACCACGAATGCTCTAAAGCATCGAACTAGACGCATTTATCGTATCCATTTAGAGTTAGATAATTCTTTTTATAGGCGATAAAATAGGAAAAAAAATCTCTAAAAATTTCATAGAGGCTAAGTACCTACTTCTGAAAAAGGAATGATGCAATCAAAATAATTAGTTACGGTTAAATTACCCTATAAGTAATACAACCTAATACAAACGTGCTCAAATTGATCAAGATCAATTAAATCTAAAAAAATCTGGGCTCAATTAGAATTAAGTGGAATTAAGTAATCAGTCCTATTACAACAAAACTCTAATAAGTTCTAAGGTACGTGAGCGTAATATGGTCACCTTAAGCTTTGGCGATCTATAAAACTAAAACTAGGAGGAGGACAGACACTAAAACACAAAGTCGTATACTACAACTAATATATTAAGAAAAAAATAGCCAACAAGCTTTGGCAATAATTAGGAACACAATACTAAAATCGCCTAAAATATTTACTATAATGTCAACTGTCAAAATGACGTCGATAAAGCAGCTCCCTTTTCACCTTTTATTATTTTATTGACTGAAGAAGAGCTATCGTATCACACAGCAATCTATGCAAACAAGGCTGTAGTTTTGGAGTTATAAGAAAGTGACCATATTAACCGGATGACCATATTACCCTCACTATATTACGACAAAAGTCATTTTAATAACAACTTATTAATAGCCTTTGGATCAGTTTCCAAACGGTATTTAAAATGAAAACGAAATAGAACAATATGTTCAATTTTGATGTAACTACTTTTTATGATGAATAATATTGATGTTAATAGGTTAAAAGAGAATCGTATTGTTATTAATCTTATCTTTAGAGCTCTGGCGTTGAAATTTCTTGATACTTATGATTGTCCAATCAAATTGAAAATTCTTGAAGTTAATAAGTAGTTACAAAATATACTTATAATTACTAGCGGTGTTTTCTGGTGATTTTTATTAACCGTACTAAGCTTAAATTTAGTAAAATTTTAGATTGTTCTTTAAATTGAAAACTGAAATCTTAAAAATTTAGATTTTACTTAAAAGTAAACTCATTGTAAATTTTATGCATTTTTATTAATGACTAGCGATCCGCCCCGGCTTCGTACGGGTTATTTCTGAATCTCGACAACAGCGCCGCCTACCGAGTCCAAATGTGTAACTAACCCATCTAGGGATCCATTCAAACACACAAAAATTTCATCAAAATAGGTCGGGCCATTTTTGAGTTTTAGTGAGACCAATACACAGCAATTGATTTTTATATATATATAGAGATTTTTCGAATAAAATTTGTAAAAGTTACGTAAGATTCAAACTTCAGTCAATTGCAAAATTCGTATCTTGCACATACAGAGGAGTCCGAACAAAATGTTGTCAGTTTTCAATTGCATTAAAGATAACTTTTGATACCGAAAGGAATTATTTAGTAGTCACACTGTTCGAAATCAGGTGTGTTTTTTCCTTTCAAAAATATGACATAAAACATTCCCTTAACTTTTCTAAGAGTCTTTCTTTTCCTTTGAATTTTTCCTTCCATTGTTATATAAAAGATTATTTCCATTAAGACAAAAGTTTGTTGAAGAATCGAAAGTTTTTTATCATTTCTATCATCTACAAGAGCTCGCCCATAAAATGTAAACCTCGGCATGAGTTATTCTACTAAGGATATGAGAAACTTTTGACGGTACATTCGTATTTCAAGTGCTTTCCAGTTTTGTTTCTATAAAGCGCGAACGTAAAAGTCTAACTCTCCTATTCCTACAACATATTTCTAAAAACTTTTTTTTTATTACAGCGAACTAATTCAATTTGAAGGTTTTAAATTAACGGCCTGATAAATGCGAACTCTCTCTAATCTCTCTCAATTTGTCCTGTCCACATTTATATTTGTCATCATTGTCTAATGATAAAAATAAAATAAATATTTTTCTTAAGGTGCTTTCGATACATGAACTTTATCTTATTAGTATTTATGTTCAGGCCATGGTGTAAACGTGAGTTATTTACTCTGCTCGCCAGAATTTGGAGCCCTGTAATACCGTCCGCTATAACTAAAACTACTACTAGTTATAAGCAATCCATTAATGCTTTTGAGATTATAGTGTGATATATACATAAATCACATAAATATAAAGTACCCACATATAAATATGAGTAACAAATTTAAATAATTTTGTGATTTATTGTCTGAGAGAAATGTCAATTAATTGTTGAGCGTTTATCAGCATGTTATCTAAAGACGAACTATTTGCCAGTGTTAAAATCATTCTATTGCTTTACTAAATGGGTGGTCTGTATGATAGAGGATTGTCGTGTGTTTGTGCAAACTTAGCTGGAACTTTATCTATAAACGGAGTAGGCGGTCCTTTTCAAATTTAAATTAAAGGCAAAATTTGTGTAACGTTATTAGCAACAACTGTGCATAGTATTGATTTTTTAGTATATTCCCGCCGTTGCAATCGATTCTTCTATAAAATCTTAATGTTTAAGCTTTATATGACGTCAAGGAAAGAAATCATGAGAAGTGCTAACCGTATTGGCGCACTACTGGTTTTATTAAGTAATTCTACGCGACAATAATATTGCTGCATTTGATTTAAAGGCCATTAAAAGGGTAAAATGGTTAGTATATGTCGCCAAGAATTAGTATCAAGAGACAAAGAGACAGTATAGTATCTAAGCTTTGAAACTGTTGAATAATGAACTCCAAAAATCAGCATTTCGTTGGTATCTATTTTGTACGCCAAAAATGTAATTAACTAATTTTTTACTCAGATAAAATTGCTCTTGTAGCATTTATTGAGTGAAAATATTTTGAGATTCTATTTATATATTTTAGAGCTGCAATAGCTAATTTGTATCTATTTATTACATTGATATTTCTTCTCTAGAATGTAAGAGCTTTAATTCTATTGGCGACGTTGCTCTCAGTTCTTATTTGTGTAGTAGGTAATTGGTCATAGCAGTGGCGGTATTCGCGGAGAGTATTTAGGAAAACAGTTACCGCTCTCCGAGAAGGTTTTCTACTTCTTCCTTAATATTTATTTTACTAAGCTTTGGACCAGTAACGTAAGAAAAACAGTGAAAAAATGTTCTTGTAAAACGTTTGCAGTTTGACTTTAGTTGTAGACTAAGTGGCATATGTGAAAATAATTTAATTTAGATCTGTGCATTAAAAAACGAAATAGTGTGAGTTGCTTAAACTTTCGAGTTTTTTTTAAAGCTAAACATTGTCTACTGACTTAAGTGCAGTGTAAGTTGGAATAGTGCATTGGTGCTGATGCAGATTGGCGAGGATGGTGAGTGCGCGAGGTTGGGAACTGGTCCGGCGGCGCACGCGCGGGGCAGAGTCTCGCGGCGGCTCCTGCCCGGCCAGCGGCCACTCAGTGCACGCGCCGCCTCGCCGCCGCCAGCTTGCGCGGCTCTTTATGCGTCTACACCTCTCTCGGCATTCCCCGTACCCACACGATCGATCGCTCACCAGCTTACCGAAACTGAACAAACTCTATCTGATGATCGGGAAAATTGAATAAATGTTCCCGAAAAAGCTTAATCGCTCGCGAGTTTTCTCATACCGTGCACTGTTTACATTTCCAAAGGTGCTATTTTTCGTATTACTTACTTAACGGGCTTTTTCGACAGTGTACGAGTGAAGTTATTATTTTCGATTTGTATAACTGGAGAAAAGACGGGTTGATTTTTAAGGTAAGTTTTTATTAAGTTATTTTATTTTCATTATGTAAATTTATACAATTAAAATATTTCGTGGCTTAAACCAATCCATGTTTTAGTATGCATACTGATATGTTTAATAATTTATTAGAAAGTTACATGGTATGATCGAAACAAGTTGAAACTGTTGGTACACGTAGATATTTATGAGTACGACTAGGCATGTAAGTAGATGTTTCAGTTGACATAACTTCACAAATGTGAAGTTATCCAAATATGATTTTTTAAGTATTGATGTTATTTGTGTATGTGCTCGTATAACGATCTCATTGTATGATTATTTCCCTGGTTTGAAACTATGGTGCAACAAGTAAAATGAAAAATCACGTACGTGACATTATAATCACTTAAGGGACATAATAAAAAATAAATAAAACAAATCATAGAAATATATGTTTATAGTTACATATCATTCCTTTACTCATTAAATTTTGAATTTATTACTATCTTATCGCATCCAATATTATTATGTGTAATATTATGTGAATGGGGAAGCTACAGCTATGTTGGAGATAACACGAATATAAACCAGTTAAAGATATCATAGAATTAAAATATTCCATTTATTAGATATATATAAATGACCACGCAATTTATAATTTCTGTTACTTATTTTAAGTATGGTTTACCGTTAGTAAATATATCGATCTATGTTTAAATACATTTAACATTTATTATCCGTCATATTTTAGATATTATTAATGTACTATTTTTTGTATTTCAATACGTATGTCACAATTATATTATTTCTTAAAAATTACTAAATAAGAGAAGATTACATTTAATTCAAATAATACAATAAATTTTGGTGTAAAAATTATTTGACTCTCCATTGTCATAAAAATATATATAAAATGTCAAAAAATTGTAGTGTATGTAATGAAATAACTTTGACTACAACTTTAACTTTGTACCACTGACTTTTAATTTTAAACAAACTACTTACTTTATCAGGGCGTTATTATAGTGCTAATGAACGAAAAAATACAAACATACAAACAAAATTTATTTACGATTATAGATAATTTACAAATGAACCTGTGAATCATTACTTGATTCTCGTAAATACCCGTCACAAACACAAACTTTATCAATCATTCACCGAAGACATACATCATGAACCGTTAGTTATAAACCATCAACATGTGTTACAGGAAAATAAAATATTGTTTTCGTGCTTACGCTCTGTAAATTATTTTATGGGTTATTAAGTGTTCAAATAATTTAGGAATTGTTTAATTGGTTACATTCATCAAAGTCCAATGCTGAAAATGGACCTATCTCATAGTTTGCATCATAAGATAGAATAGAGATATTTGCCATCGTCGCAACGCTTGGGAGACGGGTTCGCAACCGCAAATTTTTATTGTTATTGAATAATTGTTATCGCGTAGATGCAGCTGTCCCTCATGTTCGTTTTCTTCTGTCGCCTCTTACGAAACCCACGGGATGATATGGGGTAGCAGATTCTTTTACGCCGCCACTACATGGCAATTGCTTACATTGATCCCATTTTGATTTCGAACCTTTTGTGTGTCATTTATAAACACATTCATTATTTAACCTTATATTCCTAAAACGAGGATATCCGCAGAAGAACTAGAGTAACCGACATAACCCAACTGATTAGTAAGCTGAAGTGACAATGGGCCGGCCATATAGCTCGAAGAACCGACAACCGATGGGGAAGAAAGGTTCTCCAGTGGCAGCTTCCTACCGGCAGGCGAAGTGTAGAGCGTCCCCCCGCCAGATGGAGTGACGACCTGGTAAGACATGAATAGAATAGAATAATTTTTATTCAATATTGATTACAAGTGATTCTTATTGAAAGTTATTTTTTTACTTTACCACTGGTTTGGAAAAAAAACTCTGTCCTGGGAAGAACCAGCAAGAAACCCAGCGGGACTTTTTTTTAAAATAATTTTACAATATAAATGGTTTCAAACTATTTACAAAATTTATTTTAGAAACAGCTTGGAAGCGACCACCTCATTCCAGGGGTTATTATCAACCATGTGTATTATAATAACCCTTTTTATACAGTTTTTGTTTAATTAAATATTTAAACTTGGCAGTAAAAAGGCCTTGTATATTTTCTGGGACTTTATTGTAATAGCGTATACATTGCCCCAAGAATGAATTACTGACTCTGTGGAGTCGAGAGACTGGTCACTAGCTTGTGTTTGTTCCTAGTGTTTACAGAGTGTATATCACTTTTTTTACTAAAACTCTCTTTGTTTTTGTGAACATACATTAAATTTTCGTAAATATACTGAGAGGCCAAAGTTAATATATTTATTTTTTTAAATTTTTCTCTAAGAGACTCTCTCAGTTTAAGGTTGTAAATTGCTCTTATGGCCCTCTTCTGCAAAGCAAAAATAGTTTCTAAATCAGCCGCATTTCCCCATAAGACATTTTGCTATGAAAATAATTGAAATAAACTAATCTAGCTGTCTCGACACTAGTGAGATCTCTAATCTTTTATACAGCATAAGTTGCAGAGCTTAGTCTGCTTGCTAGTTTGGATATATGGGGACCCCACTGAAGCTTTGCGTCGAGAGTGATGCCAAGAAAAACAGAGGATTTAACAGGGCTCAGTTCTTCCCCATTTAAAAACACATTGGTATTCAGATTTTTAACATTTGTTGTTGTAAATTTAAAACATTTGTTGTTGTAAATTTAAAACATTTAGTTTATTGCCGTTTAAATGTAGATTATTAACGTTAAATCAATGCACTAATTTTGATATAGCATTATTCACTTCGTCACATTTAAATGATTGACGTTTAAGTTTAAAAATCAAGGAAGTATCATCAGCAAATAATGCTATATCATGATTATCCCCTACAAGGGAAAGTAAGTCATTAATATACACTAAAAATAGGAATGGGCCGAGAATCGAACCCTGAGGGACACCCATTTTTACGGACGACCCGGAAGAACTTTTACCATTGATAATAACTTTCTGCATTCTATTACTTAAATATGAAATAATAAGTTTAAGCGCTGTGTTCTTGACACTATAGTACTGTAGCTTCCTGATTAATGTCTCATAGTGAACACAGTCGAAGGCCTTGGAAAGGTCACGAAATACACCCAAAGCATTCTCTAAATTTTCCTATGCACAAAAATATGTTTTATAAGTTCAACTCCGGCGTCGGTAGTCGAGTGACCTCTTGTAAAACCAAATTGATTTTTATGAAGCAATTTATTTATATTAAAAAAACTTAACTTGTGATCTAAAATAATTTTTTCAAAATTTTACTTAATGTTGGTAGTACAGAAATTGGTCTAAAACTGGCGGGGTCTAATGTACTACCAGATTTAAATAAAGGTATGACTTTACTATGTTTCATTAGATCAGGAAACACACCAGATTCGATGCTTGTATTAAAAATCGTGGCTAGATGAGGTTCTATTTTACAAACGATGTTCATTTAACAAACACAATTTTCTCATTTTTCTGTTTTTTGTGTATATAAGACAATGAGACCAACTGTCCACAGTAATCTAAACTTAAATTTTGAATGATTGATCTGTAAAAATGTTATCTATACAGGTCGCACTAGGCCCAGCAATACGTGTCGGTTCTAAGAATAAATTAACAAGATTATACGATTTAAATAATGAGCTTGACTTAATAATAATGGAAGAAGTTTCAAGGAGATTGATGTTAAAGTCTCCACATATTACAACAGACTTGTTCTGTTTACTAAGTTTGAGCAAAACTTCTTCCACAACTTTTTCAAAATATTCGTAAGTAGCACATGGGGGTCTGTAAACACTTACAAACAATGAGGTGCTCGTACTCGACACAATCCATTTCTACAGTTCGCTCAACAGAGAGGCTCACAATATCCCTACGTTCTTTATATAATAATGATTTATCTGCTAATATTAAGGAGCCACCACGTAAACTTTTTTCTCTATTGAAGAAACTGACCACCTGGTGATTTCTGAAATTAAACATAAAATTATAATCTTTTAGCCAACTATTTAAAAACAATTCAACTTCCAATTCTTTGCCCATCATGCCTTGTAAATTTTGATGCACCAGGCGTAAACAATTCTTATCACTTATTTCTGGGCTGCATTCTAAATTAATTAAACTCTTATTATTGCTAGAGATTGCCTCTATTGTCGCATTCACTAATTTAAATTAGTTGGAACTGATTCCAAATTAAATGTCAAATGATTATACTGCTCAATAGAAGCAGTCTTGGTAGCCAAAAACTTGGCTAAGTTAAAATGTAAATAATAAGATAGCACATTTGCTACCAGTCTTAAATTATATTTGGATAGGTAATACGTATCTTCTGTCCAAAACTTCTTAATTGCATTATTTATGTCAATGCAATGAAATTTGTCGTTATTATCATTACGATTATATGTCAAATTTAAATTATTATTACATATTAAATTATTCATTTGTAAATTTAAGATATGTCTTAGATTATTTTCCTGTGGCAATCCCTGTATATAAGGCAGTGTGAACAAGACAATTTTGTGTACATTTAAGTTAAGTTGTTCAGTATATCCTAATAACTGTTTGTTGTTTACACTGCCTCTTCTACCAACAAAAATTATTATTGTACTATTTGGGCAAAATTTTGTAACTATAATTTTATTTAGGATGTCAATAAAAGATGCTCCAGGCATGCAGCAATTTATAATTTTTTGTCCCTTTAAAGCGTTATTTAAAAATATATTAATTATATATATTAATTTTGATAATATTTGAATTATTTTTTATCTTAATCTTCTAACATGGAGGAAGTCAATGGATGCAGGTGGCTCGGGACCGTGCTTTGTGGCGTTCCTTCGGGGAGGCCTATGTTCAGCAGTGAAGTTGTGAGGGGCTGCAATGATGATGATGATGACATTCCTAAACAATTCAATATGTATGTCGTAGGGGACCTGTAAATTGCTTCTGTAGTAAATTTCCCGTATGATTTCTATTATTAAAAGGCGCATTGCTCATCTCAGTATCTTGCACCCTAGAACTCTGGCTCTGCGAATATAATCTGTAAAAAATAATTGTTAGATATTATTAATTAATGTAAATACGGCCTGCGAAAAAGAGAGCCAAAAAGAGAGTATATTATCTTCGATTTATATCTTTTTCTGTTTTTTGAAGTTTAAAATCTTGCATAGCACTTTCACTTTTAATATCATTATATCATATTTTAAAAAAAAACAGTTTTCATTTGATTTCCTGCGTTTATTTTACTTTGATCTAACTCTGGCTGTGACCATAAAAAAGTTGGGAAATCGCGTTATTTTCGAATATCACTTTCATTGCGGCAATAACGCTGTACTGGACGACACGTAATATTAATCACATGTTGGACTTAGTTAGTAACAATCCTACAGCTGGGCACAGGCCTCCTCTCACACCTGAGAGGGTTTTAGGGCAAGAAAGTGGCCGCCGTGCTGCCCCAATGCCTGTTGGCGGACTTCTCATGTCTTCGAAATATTTTTTTTTATTTCTCAGACATGCAGGTTTACCCACGATGTTTTCCTTCACCGTCGAGCACGTGGTGATAAAACGCCGAGCGTGTTTGACTATGTACCAAAAACACGATGCTGTTTCGGTTTGAGCACCATCGTGTTTTAAACTTTTACCCCAACAACAACCCTCGTGAACCACTTAAGAATAAAATGTGGACACTGGCTAAAGTCATAATGGAAACAGATTCATCTCAAAACACGTCGAGTAAGCTTTATCTGCAAACATCAACTAAACTGACAAAAATTAACTTTTAGTAAAAAGTAAAAGCCTTTATTAGTAAAAATAATTCAAAGAACATAAAAGGCTAAAATAATTTGACAAGTCGCTGCTAAGACATAGTGTATAGAAAAATTAAAGCCTTGACATTAGAATGTGAAATTATTCTAATATTTCTAGTTTATTCCTAGTCGACTTTTACTTTTTATTACAAAGTTATCCCAGAAAATATAAATATATATGCCTTATATCTATGAAAAAGTAAAAAAAATTGAGCAAAAATTGTTTAGTAAGGGTTATTATACTACTAAAGAGTACATGATTGATAATAACCCCTGGAATGAGGTGATCGCCACCATGCTGTTTCTAATGTCTTCATACTAATTGTTTCATTACAGCCCTTCACAAGTCCACTGCTGAACATATGCCTCCCCCAAGGAATGCCACAAAGCACGTTCCTGAGCCACCTGCATCCATCGATTTCCTGCATGTCTTACCAGGTCGTCACTCCATCTAGTGGGGGGACGCCATACACTTCGCCTACCGGTACGAGGCTGCCCCCCGAGAACCTTTTTTCCCCACCGGTTGTCGGTTCTTCGAGCTATATGGCCGGCCCATTGCCACTTCAGCTTACCAATCCAGTACAATCCAATACAATCTAATTGTATAAAATAATATATTTTAAAATTTATATTTAATAATAAACTTTTAAAAATTGTATTTAAAAAGTCCCGCTGAGTTTTTTTACTAGTTCTTCCCAGGACAAAGGATTTTTCCAAACCAGTGGTAAAAGTAAAAAATGACTCAATAAGTTTTCTTGTAATTTATATTGAATAAGAATGATTCTATTCTATTCTATTTTTTCGCCGTTTGAGTGTAATGTGGAATATCACAATCTAAATTTCGTCTAAATATTTACATTAAAGGCTCCACCCTCTATTTTGCCACCCTTTAGGGGTGCAATATTTTCTTCAAATTTATGTAGGACCATCCCTGAAGAAAAGAAGAATTATCAAAATCGGTTCACAATTGACGAAGATATAAGAAGGAGCGATATTAATCACTAATTTGTACATAAATATGATTAATAGTAGAAATAACATCGACGTTCATTTGTGTTATTATTTAATGAGGTATTAAAAGGTTCGGTTACAATAAGCGGAAGACTCGTACATACGCCTATATGCTTGAAAACTCCTGTAACAGTCTGACTGATAAAGCATGAAAAGGTAGTCACATCATGTTTGTCATTAGATACACTAGATAGTCATTAGATAAAATTTTATATTGATCAAATTACCAAATATCAATAATTGTAATTTATAGAATTCAAGAAAAGTAAGGGAGAATTTATGCCACATTTTTCTCTGAATGGCCAACGTCAACTGTGGTTCTGGCGCCCGGCTGATTTTTACCGGATAAGGGTGATAAACAAACACACAGTCCACCTGATAGTATGTGAATGCCTATGGACATCTACATCTATCCTCGATTACGAATTAAAATGCAGATGGTTTTTCACCCGTGAGGACTAAGATGGAATGCCTCGTTTCCAGTTAAAAGGGTCTCCGGTTCTCTACACTCACTATACGAAACACAATAGAAAAAGCTGTTATTTTAGGCTGGTATTCTGTAAGAGCGTAGTTATTCCCCGGTCGAGCTGATCCATTCGTGCTACAACTATAATATACCTGCAGTATGGTTCTACCACGAAAACATGATGGCGAAAATCCATTCAAAAACGGCGAACACAAATGTCACCGTCTGGCGATGGGGAGAAGTATTGCCAGTGTGAGCGTCCGCTCAAAAACCTGCCTGCCTAGCGAGGTGATTATGTAAATCTTTCAAGTAATGCTTGTCAGATGGCGCATTCTTTGAAATGCCTGTGTCCAATAATGGATTTAAAAAGGCCGTTGATGTTGCTACTTTGCTAGGCATGAACACGATGAAAATGTTAAATTATCGACAGTATGAATAAGCCAGCGTAAAACTGGATTTAAAAAGGGCAGAAAATACGCTTAAATAACTTTGAGTCTTAAGATCATGTCAATCCCATAATAATAAATATATATAAATATAAATTTGATTATAAAGACAAATATAAACTATTTTAATCAACAAAGACGACGCAAGTGGTTAATAACAATCTTTAAAACAATCACTATCACTATTACATAATTAATACATACAGGATATAGGCCTCCCCCATAGATTGCTCCAAAGTATGGTCCTGAGCATACTGCATCCATTGACTGCCTGTTTGTTAGTCGATGGATGCAGGAGGATTCATCAGGTCGTCACTCCATCTATTGGGAGGTTGCCTAACACCGCGTCTGCCCATATGAGGTGGCGACTTGAGAACCTTTCTTTTCTATTAAGTAATCTTAAAACACATACCTTGCAGATAAAGTTAGTGTTAGTCAGTAATTTTTGAGTTTAGTTATGTATGTTAATTTTGTAAATAAGGTTGACAAACAGGTACACAGCCCACCTGATGGTAAGTGGATGCAATGGCTCATAAACATCTACATCTATCCTCGATTAGGAATCAAAATGAAGATGCGTGGTCACCCCAGAGGACTTAGATTTAATGTCGCGAGGGTATCGATATTGCACCTAATCAGCGCAAAAGACGCATTCTTGTAAAGGCCAACATCATTATCTCTTGATCTACTGTAATTAAGAAATGCTGTTAAATAAAAAAGAAAGCAAAGAAGATAGATCGCTGAAAAAATTACAAGGTTCTATAAATTGTGAAAAATTGTTCTTACTCAATAACTTATAAATAATGAGGTACAAATGGATAACGCTATCCGTCTTTTGGCAGTTGGTTCCACAGTTCGACGTATACTATGTCCTGGCCTGGACTCAATCTACTTTACCTATAAAATTTCAAGGTATCGGTGTAAGAAATCGTTCTAGCGTTGCTTTTTCTGCCTTCCTTGCTTCTTTGCAAACAGTCGGTGTTTTTTTTAAATAATAATGGTTCACCGTTCTGCTTTGCTGTGGAGGCGACGCAAACGTGACAAACATTCTGTACCAGCGAGAATGTTTCATTGGAAGTTAAATAACAGAAACGTGGATATATCGTTGTTACGCAGTGGGCAGAAGATTTTTCTCATAATTTCAAATAATTTCCATAGTAACCAAGATCAGGCTCGCCTTCTAGCAAGGAATTTTACACGATTTACTATCAAATAATCTCGGCATATTGCTTGACGGAGAATGCTGTGGAATAGCCGTAGGAATCCAACTGGGAGCCGCGATCTGTGAACCTCATTAGTGCCCTTGTGTGAGCGGCGTTATCGAGTGTTTTTGTAAGAGTTTTCATGTAACAAAAGTGCAGGTAGGTTATCCTGTCACGATTCTCCAAACGATGTTTTCCGAAGGGCTCCTGTTTCAATAAATTTTCGCTCGGTTCTAGAGCCTTGTAGAATATTTCGAGACGATGGCAGAATATCTGTTTTTTGTTCAAATAAAAATAGAATGAGAATTGGTTGAGTAAGTGGATGAGATTGTAAATAATTTAGAGATTGTATATTATTGCAGAGATGGTAGACATGACAAGGATATAGAACGAAGAGTGAATACAGGACACAGAGTAAATAAGGCTTTTAATTCTATTGTGGGATATTATGATATGTCAAAAAAGGAATGTATGGCAATTCACAATGCTGTATTAAAAATAAGTATAAAATAAATGCTGTAACATGCGGTTATTAAGATGTATGTTAGGTGCGATATGAGTGATGGGGTGGGAAATTTGTGTAACGAGAGAAAAGTGTGATTTACAAGATGATGTTGCGACCAGGATTAAGAAAGGAATGCTTTGGTGATTTGGATAAATAGATAGAATGAATAAGGAAAGAGTGACAAAGCAAATCTATGCTGCAGAAGTGAATATTAGAGTTGGTAAGGGACAAATTGCGTTATATTTAAGAAGGCTAAAAAAGTATCACTAACCGACGAGCATGTATGAGGAGATGTAGTTAAATAGATGTAAAAGAAGCGGGAGAGGTGTGTCATACTTAACTCATATTTTACTTAGCGGAGATTTTAATTTACATTTTATTTTTATAAACTTAAATACGGTTTTATTTAAAAATGATACTTTGCTCAGATCAAATTTTTAATATTTAAACATTATCAATATACAGAAATATTAGAAATTATGGAAAAAAAGTAATTAACAAAATTCGCAGTTAATAATAATATTATTTATTTAAATATTACGGACTTAAATAAGTAAATTATTAATGAATTTTAATAATGTGTATCTTTTTAGTATTATGAGTCTCATACTCATAGTGCTAGTGTCAAGCTAGTGCTTATTTTCGTTACCTCTATCCTTATCAATTAAGTATTCTATATCATAATTTTTAACTAGCGATCCACCCAGGCTTCGCACGAGTGATTTCTGGATCTCGACAATAGCGCCCCCTACCGGGTCCAAATGTGAATCTAAACCATCTAGAGACCCATTCAAACACACACAAACAATTTCATCAAAATCGGTCGAGCCGTTTTTGAGTTTTAGCGAGACTAACGGACAGCAATTCATTTTTTATATAGAGAAGATATGATATAATGTTAAGTTGTTTTTTTTTTTTTTTATAGGATAGGGTGACAAACGAGTATACAGTCCACCTGATGGTAAGTGGTTGCTGTGACCCATAGGCATCTACATCTATCTTCAATAAAGAATAAAAATGCAGATGCGTTGTCACCCGTGAGGACTAAGATGGAATGCCTCTTTTCCAGTAAAAAGGGTTTCCGGTTCTCTACACTGACCATACGAAACAATTCGGAGTTCGGAGTAAAAAGTAAAATAAATGTTACAGCCTATATACGTAATCTTTTTGGTTCATAACGCCGTTTGCGTTCCCCGCAAAGCACATGGGAATTAGCACTTAAAATTGAAATTGACAACTTCTTTAATGACATTCATCGATTAATTAGATGACAGTCTAGATTAGAAAATAAAATATTTCTTCAAGCTTCTACAAATAACATAAAAGAGCTTTAAGCAAGGAGGCTTCCTGTCTCCAAATGAATTCCACTGAGCAAGACTTAAAGTCACAGTCTTTAAATTTTGCGGTTCAATGTTTTATTATGTCGTAAATTTTCAGATGAATAATTAGTATATTATATTAGAATACTTCTCAGTTAGAAACAGTTCCGGCTGCAATATAGCGTCCCACAACCTCAAGCTATGTTTCATCGTTTTCAGCGAATGATTCTGAGTCAGAGTTATCGTTTAGGCATTCTACGTACTCACATAATCTATTATTAGTACAAGCTAAATATATATTGGTCTCTTTATTGGAATATACGTGTCTTTGCGGAAGTAACTTTTGAAAAATATACAGTTCCCATAATGATTTCTTTTATTTACGCGAACACCACACATTGAATAAAACCATTTTTACGCTTTTATCACGTATAATTTTTATTTTTTAAATAAAACTCGATAAAATCTGTAAAATAGTTTTATTCAATATACAGTTCCTGTTATCATTAACAAACATTTTGCGAACGGATTTTTGCGGAAAGCGGATTTTTTTGAAAACGAGGTACGAGGTAACTGCAGTTGTATAGCTGCTTAGGTCTGCTATGCCGTTAAGAACGATGCTGGCACAGAATATCAGTTAAGTAAAAAGTAAAGTCATAACTTATATACGTCCCACTCTTGGGCACAGGACTCCTCTAATTTCTGAGAAGGGTTTAGGGCTACCAAGTGCCAAGTGTTGGTGGACTTCACATGTCTTCGATTTTTTTTATTAATTTCTAAGACATGCAGGTTTTCTCACGATGTTTTACTTCACCGTAGAGCACGTGGTAAATTTAGAATATCAGAACTCAACGTAAAATAATAGAACAATGCTGCTGTGCTTTAAAGTACGAATGTACCTAGATATTTTAGAATATGTTCATTTTAGTTAAACTTTTCAAATACAAGTGCAATTACATAAAATAACGTATTATATATACTCATATATTATATAGAAGCATTTCATTTGAGTATTTTAAAGAACTAATTAAATTGAGTGAGTCTTTTATATATTCATATACGGTAACCGCACACTTAAAAGCCATTAATACCCCAGAGATGATGTATTTACGAGACTAGCGCCTTGCAAATATCGTAAAGTTCAGTTAAAGTCTGTATTTTACTGAGGTACATAAAGCTGACTTAGATATATGAGCCTTAGTCTAGTGTAATGAGTTTCGAAGTCAGTTTATTTTCTGTCATTGTACTCGTACCTTGTTTTATATTTCTCAATCATGGGATTTCTTTGAGTAAATGTAAAAAAACTTTAAACTGTCTTGTAGTAAAAATGCTGGAATGTTTTATGTATATTTAAATACTAAAGTTACGGTAGTTTCTTATACCATAATATTTTTGAATTTATACTTCTTTTGGCACGTTTGAGAAAAACGATGAGAGTGAATTTTTTACGATGAGCGCGCACACCGACACAATGAAGTTGTTACGATACGCGCGCACACCGAAACCTAAAAGCGACAACTTCAGTTGGTAATTGTCTGTCAACTGTCAAGTTTTCGTGAGAACTGATAATTATATTCAAGGTAGTTATTCAAATACACAGAACACAATTACTCTCTTCAAATATTATATGAATCTATAAAACGTGTTTTATTTTAGTTATTTTTGTTTTGTTACGCTAAAGAAGTATAACTTCTTACGTGCGTACATAAGTACACACACACACGTTTTTTTTGACAAATGATTTCTAAAAACATGAAATATGTACCGTACAGTTTATTTTTAGTTATATGCGCAACCATATGTACCTTATGTTTGCGCATATAACTAAAAATAAACTGCTGACAAATTTTCTTATTTATTAGTGCGTAATGAATACATTGCTGGACATAGATCTCTCCGTTAGTAGAAATTACGAATAAGGCAAATGCTCTACGCTAAAAAAGGAGAGGCTCATATTAGCCGTGTACGTTTACGGCCGATGAAAAAGATGGATTTGATCTTGAAATCACATTTGAAAATCTTACAATTTCTTATGCAGGTACTTTTCTTCTTTTTTAAAACTATAGCTGATTGATACCAATGTTTTTTATAGACATAATGGTGACAAAAGAGCACTCAGTCCACTTGATGGTAAATAGATTCTGTGGTCCATAGACATCTACATCTATCCTGGATTAAGAATCAAAATGAATAGATGTAGCTATTCCCTATTCCCAATTAAGAATTAAAATGCAGATGCGTCGTCACCTCTGACTACAATAATTATGGAATGGCGTCGTACCTCTCTTTACGTACGCAGTTTTTTCTATATTTTATGCTTTCTGGTCTCTTAAAAACTGATGTTCTAATCTGATGCCAATGTCAAATAAAATATATTACACACACTTCACTGGTGTTCAAAGGTCTCATCTGAATTATGAAAGGATTTTTGGAGCAGGAAAGAGACCACCGCGCCGCGCTAACCCGTGGGTGTTGGTGGACTTCACTCGAAATATTTTTTATTTATTAGACATGTAAGTTTTCTCACGATGTTTTATATTACTGCCGAGCAACTAAATTGCCTTGTATGATACTTTAATGTGTGAATATTTTGCAATGACTCTAAAAATCTTATAAGATGTGTATCAAAGCTTACTGTGAAAAATAACGCAATACCTTACTTTATTTACCTGATAAAACTCCAATAATCCGAGTGAGACAAAACATACACAAGTGTTCTGCGTAGCGATCTAATCAATCGAAATATGTTTCTTATCAATAGACGCGTCACTGAACTTTTTCCTTTGTATATGACGTAGGTTCGCTATCGGCTTATCTTGGTAATTATTTGAAGAATGTATTTATCGGATCTTTACTGAAGAGACAATTGTTCTTTCAATATATCACTATTGCTCCTTTATTATCGCAACATGCCAATAGGGTTATTCATCAGTCATCACCTAATGACAATAGACCTAAACAATGGCCGATATATTAATAATAGGTTAAAGAATTTTGAGTTCCCTTTTTTTATTAGTTTTTAACAAATTGGTGCAACTCAAAATATTTTACACATTTTGCACATAGATTATATATCGTAGTGAGAATATTTTATATATTTCTCCGACTTGTTCTTATATGTTATGATTTTTGTAAGAGAGATTAAATCGCTCAAAAGATTAAACTAAGCCTTGCATCAAACCTTAATTTTTATCGACCGTGTAATCGAAGACAGTGGAGTAAATAGAAATATTTACTTCAATATAGTTATTTGGCAAAAACTAGATTTTAAGTCACTAATACGTGATTAATGAAAATATGAATAAATTATTGCTTATCATGGTGAGGAAGTAACGGGGCGGAATTTCGATTGAAATTTAAACGATAAAAAAACACCGCACATGGTTTTTAATATAATTACGTTGTTGTCGAGAAGTAAATTGAGTGAATAAAGAGGTCGGTACAGTAGTCATTCATTTTATTTAATTATAGCTTGAATGAATAGCCCGCGACCCTCTTTATCAGAGGACTTCTCTGCGAGCGACTGGCACACTCAGAGCTTGTTTACGATGTTGTTTAGAGTCAAATTAAAGTTATGAATGGTATAGATTTTGTAATAAAAATTTAATAATCACCAACATTATCTTACGTTGAAGAAAGTGGTGCTAAAAATATGACGACGATTACATTATATCAAACAAATTAAGATGAAATAACAACAATCTTTGCGTAAAATATTTCTATAAATAATGTTTCAACTCGATTGTAATCCGATATTTTTAAACTAACTTTACTTAGAACAAACGTGCAATTGGTTATTAGATAATTTTATAGATATCGATGAATTGATTATCTAGTAAGTACAACCGACCAATCTGCTGTCTTAACTTAGTTTAAATATGGATTCACGCGCGTACTTTATGCAACGCATAAATACTCATAGTTTTATGTTTGTTAAAGGACAATATATCTTATTGCTATGCGTTTGGATCTACTGTTGGGTGCTTGTGAATGTAAAAACTACAAACTGTTGGTTTGGGCTTGTTGGCGACAATCAGGCTGCGTGGGCACTATCGGCCGCGGCGAGGTCGCACCACTCACCCCGCTATCGCGGCCACGCTCTGTGCGCCTCATTAGCTCTATTAATAATTCATCTCATATCTCACCCTATTGTTCTGCGAAATTGTTCTCCAGCCGAGTGAATGCACCTTAGACGGGATGTATAGGTATTATACCTGTTCTGTTTTATGTACTCAAATTTTATGCGGCTTTGTTAAGTTGTACGCTGCATGAAGAATTAGCTTGACCATTCGTTCGAAGAGAGAGTAAATAAACTCATGCTCGCTGTAAGGCTAATATTGCACACGTAAGCACTTTTAACCTTAACAAATAGTTGGAAGTTAAGTATATCTGCAGTCGAATTAACTGAACGAAAAGTTTAAACTATTTAATATAGAAGTAGTTTAAAACTGTCGAAGGTCCGTTTTTTAAACGGTTGAGCTGTTAATGTGGTTTTGCAAGTTATTTTAAGTATATCATAAATTATTACAGTAATTTATTAATAACATTGTCGGTCTCTACTGTGGACGACATTACGAAGTGTATCACGCAGAGAAACTGAGCACATCGCTCTCCATAGCTCCCTGAGCAACCTTGAGCTTCTTCATACGGCCAGCAGTGAAACACCACGCCTCAGACCCATATTATGTCATCACTGACAACACGCACTGGTTGTACACTTTTGTTTCCAAGTTTTGAGATATACGGATCAATAAACTGAAGTGGCAATGGGCCAGCCATACAGCTCGAAGAACCGACAACCGAGTTCTCGAATGACAGCCTCGCACATGCAAGCGAGTTGTATAGCGGTCCCCCACTAGATAGAGAGACGACCTGGTAAGAGATGCAGGAAGTTGATGGATGCAGGCGGCTCAGGACCGTACTTTATGGCATTATTACCGTGCTTTGTGGCCTTGTGGCATTTGGGAGGCCTATGTTCAAGAGTCGACTTTTGATGATGATGTGGCTGCAATGATGATGATAATAATGATGATTTATAATAATATTGAAAACATGACAAACATATTCTATAATACATATCTGGATCCCACAGACAAACTGTGTAAACAGTTTTGTGGGACTATGTTTTATTCTAAGGTTGTGTCGATCTGTTTAGTAAAATAAAGAAAATAAATAAATAAATAAATAAGCTTAGCAATGTTTTGTATCAGCTTTGGTTTATGGTATAAATCGTCTGGTAAAACCAAATAATGCAGGAGGAGTCGTGTGTGTATTGGGAGTGCTGGAAGATACCCGCACCTTGTCACGTGCCTCTCCCAGATTCAATCCGAATAATTAAATTTATGACATCTTATATTTCTAAACTTAATGTGAAAATCACATTTAAAAATAATTTTATGTAACTCTAATAATAAATTTCATGTAGAATTATGATTTTTTTATCAGAACGGAAAAGAGTGCACCAAAGTTTCTTAAAATGTTTTGACCATTTCAGAGTGTGAGACAATCCGCACTAAATTTACAACAAATAATATAAGGAACGCCAAATTTACGGCGCATTTCTTAATAGTATTAGTGATTGATCTACTACTGAATAGATCTCCGCTGGACTACAAAAGTACCTGATGGTAAGCATCCCTGAAAATGGTACATTAGCTCAAATGAAATTTAGAAGAAACACAACATCCTAATCCATAGGATGTTCTAATAGAGAGTTTTACGAAATATTAATAATAATCCCTGTTTAAAAAGCACCAACCAAATTTATATTAAGGTATGCTGTACCTACTAAAAGACAATTTTTTTCCAAGGTGTCTATTTTACCACGTTTTATTAAGTCACTTTCTTGTTTGTCTGTCTGTCTGTCGTTCCGGTGGAATTTAGTAATTGATTTTAAACTAACTTCCCGATGAGCTGGAAACTTGAAATTATGAATATAACTCAAATTCGGATGACAATGCAAGAATAAGATAAAAATATGTTTTAATATTTTTTTAATTTTACTTGATAATGTTTTTATTATTAATTATTTAGGACAATCAGAAATGAAAGCACATTATAATATATTAATCAAACAATAGGAACATTAAAAATAAGTAACGTAATATAAGGTGCAGATCTCCTCAATATTACGTCTATTACGCAGAAATTCTCAGGAATATTCCGTTCTCTTTCGGACAACACCTTCGTAGAATTGAGGAAGAGGAGAGGGGTAAAAATAATATTGTAATTCAATAATAAGCAACAGTAGGTTAAGGTGAGGACATTATTTAATACGTAAATTTATGCTTAATAATATACGCACCATAACCTACTATCGCTGATATACCTAATAAATCATAATGTGTGCATTCGTATTTTTGGGTAAGTCAACATTATAATTGCAAAAGGTTTCAGTATAGAACGAACACAGATAATAGTTCAATGTAAATAATTTGCAGAGATCTCAACATTATTTTCTAAGGCACAAATAGACATTAAGATTTTATAATGTTAACTTATCAAAAATACGTATCTATGGTGGGTGCGATGCGGTTCGGATTCGGTTGGGCCTTGACGCTCTAATTAATTTCCCGCCCCCAACTCTTCCCCTCTCTCATCAACTCTACAGAGGAGCCAGAGTCCGTCAGAATTTTTTATATCTCTAATATATACCCATAATTATTAATTCTTTGTTACTGAACCATTAACAAGCATCATTAATCATTAAACAGTATACGAGTCATGCTACAGCTATATTATGGTTGTAGCACGAATGGGTCGGCTCGACCGAGGAAGGTTCACGCTCTCACAGAATACCAGCGTAAAATAGCAGCTCAATCCTGGTGAGTTTCGTATGGTGGATGTAAAGAACCGGACACCCTTTTTAATGGAAACGAGGCATTCCATCTTAGTCCTCAGGGGTGACAACGCATCTGCATTTTGAGTCTTAATCTAGCATAGGTGTAGACGTCTATGGGCCACAGCATCCACTTACAAACAGGTGGCCTGTGTGCTCGTTTGTCGCCCTTATTCTATAAAAAACATCGATCACTAATAAAAAACTAGATACACAATCCCATGCAAAAGTTCTCTAAAAACTGTCGCCAATTGTTTTGACGTAATTCTAGTTGAAATAAATATACATTAATGTAAATTCAACCTTAAATAAATTGGCAAAAGTTGTATTCACAAAGCTACATATAAATTAAAAGCGCACCCAAATGTTCGAGTGGGCGCTCATTCGGTAAGGACATTTTTTGTCACTGATTGTGTATCTAGTTTTTTTTATTAGTGATCGACGATAAAAAAGTACAATATTTAGATCGATGATGTTTAACAGAGTCTAAAATGCAAGTTGTTTGGAATTCGCTTATCCTTCTATCAGGCTGGTGATAACGGGGAAATGCCAACTTAAACAAGGCCTATATCCAGCTATGGACTGCTATAGGCTGATGATGACGATTTTACATTAAGAACGTATAATAATTAATCTAATAATTGATTCAATAAGCCCGTTGATGTCGCAATGGTCTGACATATTTTATGTAACTATTTCGTACACTAACATATAAATAAGAACTGCAATAGAGAATAAGAATGTCAATTGGACATTCGTGGGTATCCTCAAATTATTTTATTGAGTAAAACGATGGACGAAACGACTCGATAGCGCAGTGGCTAAGCGTTTGTTTGCGATGCAGCGAGGCCGTGTGGCCACGGATTCGAGTCCAGGACAAGGAACAATTTTTTGTATGACCTAATAATATTTTTAAAACAAAGTTAGTACTTGACTACTGTCCCAACTGTTGGTAAGTGGTAATGTAACCGAGGATGGTATAGCGTACTGAATTAGCTTAACAAAAACTCACTCTTGCTTTGAAGACACAATTTTTCCAGCTTTGGATGCTATATTCATGTCTAATTTGTGTATGTCCCTCCATGAAACAGGAGAAACTCCTAGTGATGTATTTGGATCTCGTATAATATTTAATCGTTTTATAGTACTGAATATGTTTTAGTATCTTTAAAAAGACGAATGTCATCTGTTCGAAATTTGCTAAAGAAAACTTTTGTGCTGAAAAATAATTAGTTGGTTTTCGAATTTAGACGTGAAAGTCACCGATGTCGACACTGCAGCCGTGTCTTATCGCGGAAGACTTGTTTATTCACGGGTAGATTCAATTAAGTAAATTGCGTCTGTTTGCACGTGCACTCGTCGCACATATTTACGCG
The DNA here is from genome assembly GCA_029286625.1 of Parnassius orleans. Lineage (NCBI taxonomy): Eukaryota > Metazoa > Arthropoda > Insecta > Lepidoptera > Papilionidae > Parnassius > Parnassius orleans. The sequence continues at coordinate 1,863,368 of JAGSMP010000152.1, forward strand.
TTTGATAGCTCCAGATATTTCGGAAGTGGTCGCAGTAATCGAAATTGTATAGAAGAACGCAAACAACATGTTCATATGTGGCTGTAATCAGTATACCTATAATATATATTATCAGTTTTCATTTGTATACTCTAAGTATTAAAATTTTCGGCAGTTCTACGTGCTCTGTTCCCACAATGTAAGACACAGCCGGTTCAATTGCAGTCAACATCTTTCTTCGTGTTTGCGGAGACCGCCTAATGGACATGTTGTGTTCTGGCTGTTAATTCAATTAGCCGCCGCGCCAGAAGCCCCGCTACGCAATCAACAGCGCTCATTGTTTCACGCCACAATGAAATCTTTAATTTTCGTCTAGCTCATCGTAACGGGCGTCGGTTATTCCTGTTAATGGTGGTGTTTGTTGGAGCTGTTACAAATTTTACGACACTCGTAATAAAGGCGTGTAAATTTCATATGCGAAATTTGTTTAAAAAAATTAGATCATCATAAATCCCATTCCAGTTTTAAGGTATACAAATATAAATTAAATTTCAAATGTGGCAAATTAAATAGTTATCCTTTGATCGGAAACGTCTGACGTGTGAGATTCTGCTTCCTACTACGATCGCCAATCAAAGCGAATTCTCCTAACAGGAAGTAGATCTATTTTCAGTTACTGGCAAGTGAGAAGCGAAATTTACATGGAGAAACTATTTGCTATATTTTAATCGTCCATGCTTTTCAGGTCTGTGTTCAGCAGTGGAATTATGGCGGGCTGTGTGATTATAATATAATTCAGAAAAAAAACATTAGTATGTCCAAATTAACTTGCGAGCAATCAATAATTTATGAATTATTCGATATAGAATTATTATGTGAACATAATTTAGATGGGCATTATTTATCGAGTTTATTTTCTTATGTTGTAACGATAAAATAAATTAATGGTAACTTAATGATGTTATTGAAAGCTTTGCATTATAAATAAATATACTCGTAAGAGAATAGACCTGATAGATAGATTGAGAAGAATACATTCAAAAGAGAGGGAGATTTGCAATTTTGGAGCACCGCGATGGACAAATTGCTCCAAAACCCTTTTAAATGAAACCTGTGTCTTGCCTGGCTTGTGAGCCGTTTATAAGCCGTAACTTCACTTTTTAACTTTTACCTAAATTCACAAAGAGTATCAGTATCACAAATCATTTATGTCTTCCCTAAAAACCATACGCATTTAAGTAAGATCCATAATTATCTCGCCAAACAAAAGGTATATTACGGATTCTCTTTCAATATTAGCTTAAGATAAATCTTTGTACAGTACAGTGGCATACGATTATCGTTATGGTAATGAGATCATAAAATCCAAGATAAGTCTTTCCAGGTAAATCTATTTAAGACTCATTCTATCGTCGATATTTAAATGTTAAGATAAAAAAATATCTATGCATTTTAAGCTAACCACTCCTGGTAAGCTTAAAATGCACGACAGTATAGTCGAATGGCGGATTCAAACCCACGACCTTTTGAGTTCGCCATTAGGCTACTGTCGTTTGGGATTAGAACTGGGCTCTACACTGAAGCGGCGTTACGAGAAAAGTCTATATATTATTATATTAATGTCTATATATTTATTTTTGGACTTGTCGAAAGCAGTTGATCTGTTCTTGCGTACCGTATTATGGGACAAGCTTCAGAGAGAAACCTAAGAAGATTATAAAATATATTAAGGTATTGGTACCACAACCAATCAAATAATGTTCTCATGCTCAAAAGAATGTGGGTTGGAGTGCGGAGTGAGACAGCATGAGCTCAGCAGAACTGGCGTCAGATGCTCAGTACTTTAACCGATGAACTGATTGAAAAAACTATATATAAGAATTTTATCGCGTTTAATTTTCCATTACCCATCCATCCATTACAGTCTATAAAAGTCTACTGCTGAACATAGGCCGCCTCCATACATTGCCTCATAGAGGATTTTGCCATAGTTGCCACGCTTGGCAAGCAGTTTTTTATTATTTTGAGTTGTTATCAGGAAGATGCTGCCCATGGTCATGAGGGGACTAAGATGTTTGACGTCCTGATGTCAAAGTTAATCCGGCGTACCTTCACCTTTTCAATTATTAGTTTTGGATGGATCTACGCAGAATGAGCTTACTGTATCCTATGATGGGACGTCATTACAGTGCGGACTTTTCTGTTCTGTGAGTGCATCTGAATATGCCAAAGATATTATATATGACAAAATGCATGACCCAACCCATATGCGAACTGCCTTATTATCGACGACAAACAAAAGATACTTTTGTCACGCGTCAAACAACAGATCATAAACTTATTGTTTCATATCTGGCTTGTTTTATGATATACCCAGGTATCCATAAGTTTTAGCCTCGGAAAGGGTTCTTATGTTAATGGGCATTGATAAGTCTATGCTCTTAGAGTTGCAACTCTACCCGTTTCAGCATGGAGGACTGCACACTAATCTGTCTGCAGCTCCATTCTGATAGAATTTCTGAAATCACAAGTGACTTTTAGCAATTCCATTAGATGGGAGCGATTGGAGGCGAGTAACTTGTGATCATGTATATGCAAAAGGCGGGTCAATTTTGTTCCTCTTTTCCAGAGCTGAATTCCCTCCCAAAGCCCTCCAATAATGTACTGAGTTCAGAGAGAGGCAATACTAGCCAGTGCTCAATAAATCACCCTGGAAGTTGCTTCTACGTATCCTATTTCGGTTCTCCGCTTCCGTGATTCCATTTCCCCATACACTGCCCGAGAAAGTCCCTTACTCTACAGTCAACCTTGTACAGCCGAGGACCCTCTTTGGCCACTATTGGGCACTGAGTCGAATACCTTTCTATAGTCTATCCAGGCGGCGATGGCGTTTAAGCATCTTATCAATCAATGCCAATAAGGAGTAGTTCCTTGGTCTGAGGACAAACGCCCCGACATTTATTTCGAGCTCGCATGTCACCCGATTTAAGTCCAAATTGAAAGTGGTTCTTGAGTTAAATATGGACGTTCCTGTCATATAAATGATGGGTATCGTCGGTTCGAATCGTCGACGACCGAGTTCTTTCCGATCGGGTTGACTCACTGGCACTGCGTAGGGATGTTGCATCTCTTTGCGTATTTTATCGCATGTGCCACGGGGAGTGCTCTGAGGAATTGTTCGGACTAATTCCAGCCGCTCAATTTCATCATCACACATCGCGACAAAACTCGCGATACCATCCATACCATCTGGATGATTGGCGGTCCACCACTGTGCGATTTAGAAGATGTTTTCTTCCTTGCACAACTTCGTTGTGGAACCGATTACCCCCCAGCGATTTTTCCGGACCGATACGACTTAGGGACCTTCAAGGAAAGAGCCTATTCCTTTTTAAAAGGCCGGCAACGCATCTACAATACCCCCTGGTGTTGCGGTTGTTCATGGGTGGCGGTAGTCACTTACCATCAGGTGAACCGCATGCTCGTTTGCCCCCTCTCCTTTAAAAAAAGAGGGGAAGAATCAAAATGAAGATGTGTATCTGCATTTTAATTCTTAACTGATTAAAGATGTATATGTTTATGGGCAACAATATCCAGTTACGTTCAGGTGGGCTGTGTGTTCGTTTGTCACCATTATTCTATATATGAAATCATTTCGTGTAACCATCTATTAAACATTACCTGGCCGATCCGTAATAAAAAGGTACACATATTTAGTATATCTTTCGGTAATAGTTTTAATCATCTTGTCATAGTGTTTTTGATCTTTTTCCAGTTGCCAGCATGGCTCGATTGGCAAATGTCATGTGTAAACGGCGTGGCGCTAACCGGAACCATACCCTGCATCGTTCCGCCTTTGCCGAACATCGAACTTACCGGGAAATATAAACTCGATCTTGTTTCGCCGTTCGTATACAGTTAAGCCGTGAAGTTAAGTAATCGGAGCCGAGAGCGTCGAGATAATGTTGCACACGCGTGAAATATATCCGAGAGTTTTTATTGCGACCGCGATCCGCTCCCGGACTGGTATGCGTGTGTCGCCGCCTCGAAGAAATTCTGTCGACGAGTGGTTTGCCTCACGGCGACCTTGCGTGCGTCGTCCGTCCGCCTGTCGCGTCGCTGCTGCTCGTGAAAGTAGGTGACGCCGTGGTAGCGGCACCTCGCTCACACTCGCTCGCGTCTTTTTGGCCCTACGTACGGCTTAAAGCGGCTTTCTAAAATCCCCTGCACGTTTGCAATACCAATTCCAAGCAGTAAAATTCTATTATTAGAAAAATCATAAAATTGCAATGAAACAGTTCATTCAGAAAATTATATTATAAAAATGATTCTATTATCTTTCTAAATGGAAAAGGGTATGAGGGAACGTAAAAATTTCTTCTCTAGACGGCAATCCCAACTGCACGCGGTGCACCCTGCTGCATTACGGAGATGGTCTCTACCTGATGGCGGACAATCCATCGAAACACGCTGTACGAGTATCTTCCAAGTCATTTATGTCAGATGCGAAACGATGACCTACTTAACAAAGGTTAAGAACAAAAGGAAACGAACTTAAAAAAGCGAAAACATGAATATGTTATAAAAGCTTCCCGTAAAAGAATAATAAAAATTGGTTGTGTAGTTTCCGAAAAATAGCGCACTTACAAACATACGCGCACATACACATACATAAACAAGACTTTAAAAAGAGAACCTTCCCCTTTTTAAGGTATTTTAGAAAGGCTGCTGGTGATAAAGACACAAATTCTATTCTGAAAATAGCTTTTACACCGAGCATTTTTTGTGCAAAACGCTTTCAAGATATACGTTCGTAGCAGTAATTCCTAAAGAGGTGGAACGATTTTGTAATAAAAAAAAAAACAATAAGAACGTTTGCCAATGTTTATCCTAAATTGCCATAATTGGCGTGTGAATAAATATTAAATTACTAATTAAAATTATTATTAAAATTATTCATATGCCGTATTCAATCTTAGACTTACTATAGCGCCTTATCATCATCATCATCGTTAGAGTTATCACAAGTCTGTTGAACTCCCGGAATTTATAGATCGCACGGTCTTGAGGCACCTGCATCCATCAACTTCCTTTTTTTATAGGATAAGGGTGACAAACGAGCACACAGTCCACCTGATGGTAAGTGGTTACTGTGGCCCATAGACATCTACATCTATCCTCGATTGCGAATCAAAATGCAGATGCGTTGTCACCCGTGAGGAGTAAGATGGAATGCTTCGTTTCCAGTAAAAAGGGTTTCCGGTTCTCTACACTCACCATACGAAACACAGCAGCGTTAAGCTGCTATTTTGCGCTGGTATTCTGTGAGAGCGTGGTCCTACCCCGGTCGAGCCGACCCATTCGTGCTACAACTATACTACTAATATAGCTGCAGCATGGCTCTACCACGTAAGAAGCTCCTGCATATTTCATCAGTTTGTAATTTCATCTAGTCAACCCGCTTGCCAAGCTTGGCAACTGTGGTATTATATATTCCCCTATTTAAGATGCCCTATAAAATACTTATACAACAATAAATTAAATTAAGAGGCGTGTAGCGCAAAAATAAAACTCTTGGATCAAAAAAAAGTTAAGAGCCATGGTGGGTGAGGGCTTGGCGATCGCCTAGAGTGAGACCGATCAGTAATGACTTTAATTTGACAATATAGCCGTTTTTCATTTTCGTGTATGTGTAATTGTAAAATTTTATTAAAGAATATCAAACGTAATATTGTCCGTAGTCTCTGCCTACCCCTATGGGTAGCAGGCGTGAGAGTTTAGGTACGTGTGTATGTAGTAACCATAGATATAAAACCATAGAAATCTTTAATGAAGTAAGACCTTTGTAGAATTTTTGAATGAAGGAAGTAATCCAACCTTTCACCACAAGCTTTTCTAATGGCATTTAAACCTTCCTGGCGTTAGCATATTTCAATGTGGGTATACTTGTAATTAAAACTTACTGTATAAGCACTTCGTGTCGTCGTGGCGTAAGTTGATCCACTACCCCATAAGTCTATCTTTATTGCCTCTTACGACGTGAGGAAACTGAACCGAGATGGCAGTAGCGTCTTCTTGACAACAGCCAAAATAATAAAAAACTGCGACTGCCAACTCACCTGCCAAGAGTAGCTATGGCAAAGATTCAACTTCACATCTATGGGGCAGGCCTATTTCAGCAGTGGACTTTTGTTAGGCTTGTAATTAATGTAAAAGCACGGACTTGATCGGATTTTTTTTTCCGAAAATTTCCGTAAATTACTCAAGAAAGACATTTACAAGTCATTTTATAATGAGTTTATTGCCGTTAAATGGGTAAAATCTTAAAACAGATTTTTTATCAACACCAATCCAGGTGTAAACATTTTAATCGTTATCGTAAAAAAACAACATAAAATCAAATTTACCAACGAAATCATAAAAATGCTGCTAAGAATGCGTAAACTGGTCATCGAGTTCAATGATATCGGAGGTGAATGGGTTTTATAAATATATTTTATTTTTAATTTCTGGCAGAAAGTAACTGGCTAATATAAAAAAAAGTTATTGGTAAGTATATTTTTATTCCAATCGGTATACAATTAAGCGCGGAAGAGCTCAGTAATAATGGCGAATTTAAAGCTGTGAAGAAATACGAACTTTATTAAATGTATATAATATGTTACAGTCAGAACTGTTTCCCAGTCAAAACTACTCTTGACCGATAAAAACAGTCAAAAGTGGTTCTGACGGTCAAAAGTAGTTTTGAATGAAATTCCGGTTTAAACTATATATGATTTTAGGAAGTCAATCAGAAGAAGTAATATCAGAGACAGTAGGTTGAGGTGGGGCGACATCTAGTTGATCCTGTCAGGCTTATGAAAAAATAGAATAGCCTAAGAAAAATTAGTTTGTTCTAAAACTGATTCGCAATTTATGTTTTGTAAAGTACACTTTCTTTACGAAATATTCCTGGTCAGAATTAATTTTGACTACCAGTTGAGGTCAAAACTACTTTTTATCGATATTTTTTTCTGTAAAAACTTCGTTAACCAATATGTTTTCAATCAAAACTACTTTTGACTAAACTCTTTGTACCTAGTCAAAAATATTATTGACGTTATTCTTCGTTTAAGAGTAGTTTCGTTAGCGAGAAAGAGTTTTAATTGTGTATAAATTATGTATGTAATTACTCTAAGGTATAAATTAAAAAATTATAATCAGAAATGCAGTTAATAATTAGCTCGTATAAGATTTAACATTTTTACAATAAATTACTAAACAATAAGAAACTAAGTCTAAACCATCTCAACCTAAAAAAAATCTAATTATAATTGAATAAGGATAAATAATTACTGATTTTTTACATTAATTCAACTCGGCTGGGCAGCGTTCGGGAAATTACGACACATCTTCTCGTCAGGTATACCTCAAAACCTGAAAACTAGATTGTACAACCAGTGCGTGTTGCCAGTGATGACTTATGGATCTGAGACGTGGTCCTTCACTGCTGGCCGTATGAGGACGCTCAAGGTCGCTCAGCGAGCTATGGAGGGGGCTATGCTCGGAGTTTCTCTGCGTGATAAACTTAGAAATGAGGATATCCTCAGTAGAACCAGAGTAAGCGACATAGCCCAACGGATTAGTAAGCTGAAGTGGCAATGGGCCGGCCATATAGCTCAAAGAACCTACAGCAGATGGGGCGAAAGGTTTTCGCGTGGCGGCCTCGTACCGGTAAGCGAAGTGTAGACATGCAGGAAGTTGATGGATGCAGGTGGCTCAGGACCGTGCTTTGTGGCATTCAACAGTGGATTTGTGAAGGGCTGTAATGATGATGATAATGATGAAGGATAAATAATTAATAGAATCATTGATAAATATATATTTTATAATAAAATAAATTATAAAATAAATATTAAAAATTATTCAATTTGTTTTATTAGATTCTTTGTTTTTGAATAATAATTTAATTTCCCTTCTTCCAAAGCCAAATCCAAATTTTCTGATTTTAGAAAATTTGGTAAGAAAGCTTGTGGTTCAGATAGCGGTTTATGGATGGCAGGTGTGCATTCACTAGCCGTCACTTCCGAAATACCGGAAAACAGTCTTCAGGGGCGGGTAAAGTGCAGGTCACCCTTGATTTCGTTTTTCATTAGAGATGGCTTTCCCCATAAAATTTTATTTTATTTCAATTTTTATAATCATTGAGCATCGTAATGAGGAAATGTTGGTAGTAGTGGTGGGTTTAGTGGTGGCAGTAATAGTGCACGCAATTGTTGGAGGGAGTAAACTAAATAATATACATCATTTCATTTTTCACGCAGATTTTAAGAACTACGTTATGTATATGTATATGTAACTCACTGATCATAATTTCAGTAAAGTTAGATTTAAAACTTAACAGATTTATTTGATTTTCTTTATACGTAGTTGTTTTTTAGAGTTCCGTAGATGGTCAACTAAGAACCCTCATAGTTTCGCCATGTCCGTCCATCCGTCTGTCCGCGGTTTTACTGAGAGACCCTAGGTGCTACAAAGCTGTAATTTGGCATAGTTATAGATATTAATCACGCCTACAAAGTTGAGTGGGGTGTGGTTGGATAGTTTTTTCAAAAATATGGGGGTATGGAGCAACATTTTTTCGATACTGGGGTCCGTTTTCGAAATATTTATATTAAAGTCATGTGTGCCCCTCCCCTACCAAGGAAACTGCTATTTTTGGATATGTGAAAAGTATGCATGATTAGTAGTATATAAGATTAAGTTAAAAGGAAAACTGTAACAGCTAAGTAAGCTTAACAAGTTAACGAGTAATAGTCGACCAACTTATAAAATGCACTTTGATTAGTAAAAATTTCGTTACAATTCTATAGAAAATGAATTATGAAAATTTTTGTACGGGCTTGGCATGTGAATCATTTGATGTAGATTGTATTATTGTCAAAATCAAAAAGTTTTTTTTAATCATTTTTGAATACCACTCCCTATAAGTCTGCTTGAAAAATAAGTCCTTCAGTTACCATCGCCCTATTTGGGCCCATTTAGTCGTTATAGCGGTCAAACCGCGAACTCACTTAATATGCTTACAGTATCAAGAAGGTCCCTTCTAAGTTCACTTCTTGTGACGGGCAACTACGGAACCCTATCTCTACATGCGTGGCCCGACACGCACATGGCCGGTTTTTTTTAGGTAAAAAGTTCTTAAGCAAGAAGTTATAAAACTTTCGATATCGAGTCTATATGCGTCGATAAAGTTTAAAAACCAATAAGTTATCGTTAGCTTGATCGAACTGAGGTCGTAAATAAAATAAGACAGTTCAATACTAAGCAGACTAATATAAAATTTAAACTACATGCCAGTATCAAGTTTATGTTAACTTTTTACGCTAACGTATATTCTTTATTATAACCTTAAAAGCGTTTTTCTGTATCTTTACGTTTTATTGTCCAGCTGCTATTTATTGAAACCGGTCCGTTACGTCAGATATATTTTATGAAGCCTGCGTAACCACTTAAGGTTTAACTACCTTAAGTAAACGTGTATTGTAATTCCGGTAGCACTTTTTGTTAGTATTTTTTACAACATTACATATCATTAAAGAAACTTTTAGTTTCTATATTAACCACTGATGGCCATAGGCTTTTCAGAAAGAACGCATCACCTGGCATGATTTTCTCATAAGAGATTAGTTAATTCATGACTAAGCTTATGTACTACTATAAATTTCCTGTATAGACTGTACCACATTATTTCGCGAGTGATATCTTTAAGGTGACTTCTTTGTGAGGTCTTTACGAATTTGGGAATAAAAAGAGGCGTAAGAGCAAATACGAAGTTTTTCTTCAAATGTCCTCACCTTAAAGCGTAGCACCCTACTACCTGACTAACCAGGCTTATACACAATTTAAAAAATAAATTAAACGTCGACACCAAATATCGAAAGCTAATCATATATCTTGATGCCGAATTTCACGTTTAAGACCGTATTAACTTATGAACTATAATTAATTTATTCATAAAATTTAAAATTCTAGGTATGGGGTCCTTATTACTCTACTAGTATGCAAGATTACAAAACAGTTTTTGAGTTACGGGGGTTCAAAAGTAGCTCGAAATGTCCGCTTTTGTATCGCCTTTTGGTTTTCCGAACTTGGCTGATACACAGCTTAGATTTGTTCTGGTAATTCAAATGGATTTGTTACCCACTGTCGTTGCATTTAAATAATATGGAACTTAATATTTCTTTCGATTACATGTTTTCAAAGTATTGAATTGTTATTATGTTTAGAAATAAACCAAATAAAGCCACTCACTTACAATAGCGTGATATATATATATATATATATACATATATATCATATATATAGTACGTAATATAAACCACAAATTTTATAGTTAGGCCTTTATGTTTGTAGGTGTAGTATTGTATGAAATAAACTCATTTAGTATGGACTTATTGATTCCTATGTGATATATTAAATGAATGTTTTTGTTTGACATCATAATCATTACAGCCTATTAAATTAAAAATACACTGCCGAACTGATTATTTTGAGTTGTTAATAGGAAGATGTTGCTGCCTATCTTCTGCTTGGTTTTCCTCTGTTGCCTTTTACGACACCCACGGGATGATATGGGGTAGTGGATTATCTTACGCCACCTATACACGGCGTTCGTGTATGGATCTGTGACGTAGTGACTTATCATTGAGTTGAGGCACTTAGGGCCGCGGGTTCGAATCCCGCGCGAATCAGCAATTTATGTACGTAAACTGTTTTCCCGATACAGCAGAAAACCCCAGTGTGGTGGGTTACGGTTTGTTTAAAGAAAAAAAAATTTTTTTCCATTTAAAATAGTCAAGAGCACGATTAGAAAAAATAACAATGATCCCGATTTTATTACCATCATTGTAAAAACATGACACACAGTAGGATGATATGGATTTGAGACGTGGTCCATCACTGCCGTTCGTATGAGGGAGTTCAAGGTCGGTCAAGGCGGGTCGGCAAGGGAGATGGTTATGCTTGAAGTTTCTCTTCATGATGGATTTCGCAATGAGGATAGTAGAATCAGAGTAACTGAAGTGGCAATGGGCCGGTCATATAGCTAATAGAACCGATAATCCATGGAATAAAATGTTCTCGATTGAACCGGTAAGCGAAGTCGCTCACTATATGGAGTGACAACCTGGTGAGTGATGGTGAAGTCGATGCGGTGGATAAATTTAACATACCACCGCGTCTTTGTGACATTCATTGAAGCCTATGTTTAGCTATGTATGAAGCGTGGCATCTATGGCAAATATCACCCCTATGAGGCAATATATGGAGGAGGTATATGTTTAGCAGTAGACTTTAATAGGCTGTAACGGTAACGGTAACTCTAATGAATTTAGATTTTCATGATTGGTTAATAAAAAATAAAAAATGTTATGGTATGTCTTTGTAGATTTAAAGTAGAACCTATATAGTACGTCCCAAATGCTGGGGTTCCCAAAGAAAGTATCTACCACGCTGCCCTAATGCGTATTACTTATTGAATGTACCTCTTATTTATATTTATTGTAACATTATTTTCAAATTAGCATAAAACCTTCATGATTAAGATTTTAGTTTCGGCAAATTAACTCACATACTGGTGTTAGTGATTGCGTTGCGCCATTAATTTTAAGTTTACAATTAATACGACCTTTGATATCACAAATTATAATTCCGTAATCATAATTTAAACAAACTACAACAAGTCTGAACATGCATAAAGTATTGTATTCACCTATGGGATGGCTCAGCAAAATATCAACTTGCCGCACTTGACTCAGTGGAACGCAGAGCCAAGAGGCTTATCGGCGACAAAAAGCTGGTGGAAACTAAGCTTCACAGCTTAGCTCACCGTCGCCAAGTTGCTTGTTTGTCGGTCTTCTACAGATTGTACTTCGGAGAGTGCACCTATGAGCTTCATAAGCTCATACCACTATTTCCATTCTCCTATCGGAGTACCAGACATATGCAGTTTACCATCCATACTTGGTTGACATTCCGAATATTTCACTAAGCGCTATAAGCCAACCCATAACCTGGACCTCTTCAAGGTGCGTGTTAACATGCTTCTCCTGGGCAAACTCGCAACATCGTAGACCTCATCTTTGCCCTCGGGCCAGATGGAGGTGAAGAGTGAGCCCATTTTTAATTAAAAAAAAACAGAATCTAATAATATTTTGTATTTGGCGTTAATTGTTGATCATAACGAGCGTGTTGGTAATTTTAATTCATATATACGACTTCTTTGTTGCTAAGACATTAAAAAAGTCATTAATTTTCCTACCTTGAATAGATGTATACTTAAATGCTTAATTGACTTAAATACCCATTTAAATAAAATATAATAGGTACTCAATATATAATTATTTTATTTTTATTAAATTATATTAAATTATTATTCTTACAAATTAAAATAAAACCAAACGCAATTTGAGAAAATAATAGAGCATCGTTTTAAATAATTTTGTCAACATTTAAGTAGTTTGATTTGTAAATACTTACACTTTTTCGTACTATATAATTCGGATCTCTCAAATTGGTGATTTTAGAGTTTAATTGCATGATTTTTGGTAAAAAAATATAAGCTGACGTGGTTCAGTTTTCATTCTTACCAATTTTGTTAAATATGCTTATGGATATTAGCGACAACAGAGTACTCATATAAATTTAATGTTATTTAAACACCTTAAATGCGATTAAAGTTTGCAATAAAATTGTTTTAACCTTTATGGAAGCTAATGATAGAAATTCAAAACTTCGGCCACACCGACTTACGAGTAATCCCTCTCGAGAGTGTAATAGCGTATATTACAAATTCAAACGGAGATTCCATAATAACACTTATCAAAGCTTACGCAATATGTTCGAAGAAGTATTGCATTGTGTCGAGAGCTCCCGTTCACGAAACAAAGTATGTTCTGCCGAATGCTTAGCAAGGACTTCCAGGATCGAGCAGCGCAGTGTGGCCCACTCGTTTTCTCTTCTTGGAACGCACCATTAAAATTTTCAGTCAGTTGTTTGGCGTCTAGCGAAGTTGTTCTGTGCATTTTTGGGCTTTACGAAATCGTCTTTCTATGACTTGGGTTAAGGTCAGTAGCACAGTAGTATTATTGGCGCAAAATTTAAATTATTTCATAAGAATAGATATTTTAATAACTGTAATTTTTATTTCTATTTTTTGTTCCTTTTTTGACAAATTTATAATTTTTATATTTTTAAAGGTGTTTTTGAAACAGCAATGAATTGAAGCTTTTTATCAATTTTATGATTTTAGTTTGTTGTTAATTGTAGAATGAGCCCATGAGCCCCTTGAATCGTGAAGGGATATCTTAATTTAAATAATTATTGATACCATAAATATGTATGAATTATATTCAATAAAATGTTTTATATTATTTATATTAGTATATTGGATAATATCAAAGCAAATAAAGTGATTGTATAATAATTTTTAGCCGTATTCAAAAAAATGAGAAGGTTTGTAATCACAAATGATGAAGTAATTTACAATTCGACTGGATGTTTTTTATGTATGTTACGCGATATATTTGTCAATTGTGAACCGATTTTTAAATTGTCTACTTTTAAACCGCCGTCATACAAGGTAGCCAAAAGGTACCTTCGTTAATGACAATTTCGTTATTTTCGTTTAATAGAGTCACAGCATCATAGTTTTTAAATGAATTAGACAAAAAATAGGATTCATTCGCTACACGACTCTCTTCTATGATAAAAATTATCAAATATAAGAAAGATTTTTTTTTATAACACGTCGGGTCAGGTCAGACCTTTTTAAATAAGTATAAGTTTCCATAAAACAAGCATTTTAGCACATAGGCTTAGTTTTTAGTCGACGACTGTATGATACGCTATATCTTCGAAAATTGTGAACCGATTTTAATGATTAATTTATTATTAAATAGGTTATACTTCGGGGGTGGTCTCATATAATTTCGAGAAAAAATTCCATCCCTAAGGGTGGGACAATAGGGGATGAAGTTTTAATGTAACTATTAAAATTGTTAATAATATAGTTGTTACCTAGAGTTTTTAATATGCCTTAGTCCACTAGGGTTCATAAATGGTAAAAAAATAACTTTTAGTATAAATTAAAAGTAGACTTAAAAGAACTAGAAATAATTAAATAATTTCCACATCCACATTAGCTTCTGAAGTTGGCTTTTTATTTTTAAATAAACTATGTTATTTTGAACCTCTTTTTAGGCAATTATTTTATTTTTTACTTTTTAGTGTTCTGAAATCGGCTTTTACTTTTTATTAAAAAGTTTTTTTTTTCGAAATAACATTATTCAAAACATCTTGCAATGTGTTACTACCCATATCATTTTCACGCTTTAAATAAAGCAACCAAAGGTGTTGAAAGAAACTGAAAAATTTCTAACAGAATACTTTCGATTTAAATTATAGCTAACACTGAAGTATTTAAAGTTAAAAAAATATTAGAGGTTATTTTTCATTGGAATCTCCCTCTATCTTGCTTGTCCCATCACACACTCGGCTAATTTTTTATCATGTCAACAACAACTTGTTTATTTAAGTCTAAGCGCTTTCTAGCAACAAGTGCGATAGTGGCAGCGTAAGATATAATCAATTATTCGAACTTGTTCTGAGGATGATGTTATACATGGTGAAAGCGAGGAAAATGTCCGATCTCTGACAAACGATGACATAATTATCCTAAATATCTAGTAAACATGCATTACTGGGCCGTTTAATTAGGCGTATTCACCTTAAGCACCACACTGGGCAGATAGATTGAGTATAGTAGTACCAGATCTCACGCACTTAAAGCGCGGGTGCACGTCACCAGTTTGAAAATTTATGATACGTTTATAATAATATTACAATGACTGTCTCGTTGGTCAAACTCAATTATTGGGTTTTTCTGTCCAGAAATTCTCAGTAGCAGCGCAGAGTTTAGAAGTTCCCAGGCACGGCGGTGCTTCGTCCCCGTGCCATCAGGTCCACACTTACCACCAGGTGGGCTGTGAGCTCGCCTGTCACCGTTATTCTATAAAATATAAATAAAATAGGTGTCCTACCTCCAAGAATGGTTAAATTATGTCTGAAATAGTGGATTAATGTTAAACCCTAATGGTTACATTTATTTTTATTTTTGTAATTTTGTAATGCTTCTAATATTATGTTACAGTTCTTCTAATATAATTCTTCAATAAAAAAACGTGTGTGTGTACTTATGTACACACGTAGGAACTTATACTTCTTTAGCGTAACAAAACAAAAATAACTAAAAATAACTACCTTAAATATAGTTATCAGTTCCCACGAAAACTTGAGAGACAGTTACCCACTGAAGTTGTCACTTTGAGGTGTCAATGTGCGCGCGCATCGTAACAACTTCATGGTGTCGTTTTTAGGTGTCGGTGTGCGCGCGCATCGTAAAAAAATCACTCTCATCATTTTTCCCAAACGCCCCAAAAGAAGTATAACTTCAAAAATTAGACACTAAGAACTAAGAACAAAGTGCCATTTCGATATATTCAGGTAACATTTTATGCAGCATTCACGTAATCATGCAATATTTAAATTATTAAATACATTTGCCCCATTGATCCCCTTTTTTAGTAAGGGTTTGAATTAATCGTCACGCATGGTAGGCCAGGCGGTTCGACAATAGCAATACCAGACGCCTTAAAACTGAAGCTGCTGCCCTTAGCTAGTCTGGATGTTTTACATCTCGTATATTATACACATACGTGATGGTTATTCCTCCACCTATCAGATGACGATCGCCTTTTACGATATCCGCAGAACGAAATAAGGTAATAATTTATCTTAATCCGCCACTACATGGCAAATGTAAAGGCTAAGTATAGTCAATTATTAATTTTCTAATTGAATATATACTTTAGCGGAAACTTATAACGAGGACCTCCGTTCGACCTGTTTAATATTTAAGGTAGGTATAGCAATTCAGTGCGAACCGATATTTCTTAATCGCGGGTAACATACACGATTTTATACAAATCCCCTGTCCAATTTGTAACGTGCGTTGAATATTTGAGTCTTTCGTTTTAATAAATTGAATTTTTTACTGCAAACACGTTTCCACACGTGACAGCCGTTGAAGAACTGCCACTTCTTTCTCCGTCACTCAGATACAACAGACATACACATTTATATTCATTATCCTTAACAACGGTAGGTATACAAATGACTCAAAGAACTTTTCTGTACTTTATTTTAATATTTTTTCTGAGGCGAATGAAACAAATTTTAAGGGTTTTTCGCATATGATTTTAACTTATTTTTAACTTTCGAAGTTTTAAGTTCAAGGTCAAGTTTTACAGCATCCGTGGTTACGGGGGAATCAAATAATTCTTCTCCTGGTTTATTTGGAATAGGAAAAATAAAAAGTTATTTAGTTTAACTCGTGAAGGATAACCTTTATAAAATTTTACATATAAACAAACATAACACTCTCGCTTGTCACCCAGAAGGATAGGCAGAGACTACGGACTTCTATTTTGCACGATTGTGACACAACTCTCTCGCCTCCTTCACGTACCATACACATGCGCATACATGCTCGTAGGTTAAGGGTGCTCTTCACATCCATTCCCATCCATCTTTAATATATCGTCAATTTGGTCGATAACATCCCCTTTGCCGACTCTACCGTTCACTTCTGTAGGATAAAGGTAAAGAGATGCCTTGTCACGATTTCCTCATTCATTCTTTCTACATGACCAAATAATAGAAGCATTCCTTTTTAGGGTTCAGTACCCAAAGGGTAACCAACGGGACCCTATTATTAAGCCTCCGCTGTCCGTCGGTCTGTCTGTCAGCTGGCTGTATCTCATGATCCGTAATGGGTAGACAATTAAAATTTTCAGAGAATGTGTATTTCTGTTACCGCTATAACAACAAATAATAAATATAAAAATAAATTAAAAATTAAAGGGGCTCCTCTACTAGAAACATGTATTTTAACTACAAAAAATATAACACATAATTAAATTTTGTACAATGATACGGAACACTTCATGCGCGAGTCCGACTCGCACTTGCCCGGTTTTTAATCCAATAATATTTCCAATTCGTAATTATGTACCAGACGCGTGTCGGCCGCGAATGCATTACTCCATCTCGTCTCCGTAACATTCGACTAAGGGAAATGCTGAATAGATCTAATGGCCTCCGGTGGATGGCAGTCCTATCTTGTTTATTTATTTATACTTTATTGAACCTTACACAATTCATAGGAATAAATATGTCAGACTTAAAATTAAAATGCATAAACCGGCGACAACAAAACAGCGTGTAAGAGGCGACACACGATCGCCAATCTATCTGCCAAGCGTAATGATCCTGCTAAAATCTTCCTACCACGGTACAGCCTCATATGTCTAGAAGTGAAATTTTCACGAGCTGATAATATCTCAAGAAGATGATTATATAAGCGTTATTCAAATTAACTAATTAGTATTAAAGTATAATTTTTTTTTTCATTTTAGTATCATGTCTCGTAACAAAATAAAATATCCGGGATGGTATATCGTTATAGAAACGTTTAATAATAAGGTTAAAAAAGTTTTATTACAACAATTTGTTTAATGAGTAGGTATTGGAGAATTTTTTGCCTCGATAAATAATGCACACACGTAGAAAATACATTAGCAACACATTGCATTCCATTCGCAAAATTAAAAAGTTAAACGAATCAGTTATGTGTGTGTGTTTTTATAACAAACGCATTATTGAGGAGGATCTGAAACCGGAACTGTCGTAATTGACAATGCCTTAGAGGCGAAATTCTGTTGAAGATCGATCGACTTACGCGACTATGGCGATGTAAACGCACTTAATATAAACTACTTTTTGCCTCTCTGTTATTATTAATGAAAAACGCTATATGCCCGAGTACAGAAGGTCAACGTTCTAAAATAATGCTACAAAAAATGTGCTAAGGACGATATAGTGTATATTAATCATAGAAAAGAAATTAAGGAATATTTAAGATTTTTTTTTTATTTAAGAACAAATTATTTAACGAGGCACAGAGACTAGATGATACTAACATATTTGGGGACACTACGTTTACGTAGTAGAACAATGATGTAGCTTATTATGGCTGCAGTACGAACTAAGAGTGGGTAATACAAGGAAAAGTTGAAACCTATTACAGCAGTTTCTGTTCCTGAAAGTGTGAAAAATTTTTTTTTTTTTTTAGAAATCTAATGTCTAATCTTTTATCGCGCTAATGAAAAATAATAACACTTCATCTAGTCTCAATATCATTATTCGTCTCCGTTTAGACGTCAAAGCGATTAGTGTACTATTGTAATTAATTTACGTCATTTTGTCATCTACTCCATGATACTTTGACTTTTTGATTTTTTGCATATGGGCCCGTGCAGCGTTTTGGTAGGTACAGCTACTGTTAAGTTTTTTTGAAGGGTAAGAGAGTGTAGTACAACTACAAGCTGTAACATTATTCCGTTTTGATCATCAAAGATATCAAAACATCTACTCTCTTGTTAGTATGAAGTTGCGTGCAGGTTTCTTAAAATAGCCACCATTAGCTACACTTAGCACGTTCGTCTCTACGTAATATAATATTACAAAAAATTTACAGATGTTTGTTTCATATAGTGAGATTTATCTATAAATGAATAGATAAAAAAAAAGTCACAGTAATTAGGGTAAGTATCAATAGAGTTCTTGCTTCAACAGTTCAAAAAGATACAATAAATCGTAAATGTTCAGGTTGGCAGGAATTATCCCAGTGGATACGTGTGTCAAAATTTGAAATATGTAGAGTCACCTGTAAAATCAATCGAAAAGAAAGGTTCTCCAGTGACAGCCTCGTGCAACCTGTTGATAGATGCAGGAAGTCGATGAATGCAGGAGGCTTAGGTCCGTTTTTTGTGATAGGCTGAATGATGATGATAATAAAGTCTGAACATAGAAAATGTACGAGTATTTATCGTTTATAAAGTCAGAGCAACGTTTCATTTATTTAAAAAAAAAACAAAATAATCGGTTGGCTTGACTAAAAGTTACATTGTAGCTATTTCATATACGATTAAATTTGATAAAAGGCTTTTAAAATACATTCCGTTTTAAGAAATCCTTATAAAACATAATTGTTGTGTGCAGTATGAATTGGTGAGTCTCCAAGCTGCCCCTCGCGCATCCTGTTCCATCAATCACGGGCGGTCGGGTCGTATCTGGGTCGTCCGTGCAAAAACACGCTGTAAATAAATTACTTATCACTTGATAATTTGGAGTCCGTTGACTCGTTAACGTCACGCTCAAATGTCCAATGTTTAATTTTTTGTTGCACTTTGTTGATATAATATGAGAACGTTAATAAAAGATAAAAAATTATCAATTTTAATAAAAATTTTATCTCTAATTAAGCATTTTAAAATAACAAAATCTTTTAAAAGAATTTCTGAAGTGAATACCTTTTCGGAATATTTGTCACAATTATCTATACTAATCTGTACTAATATAATAAAGCGGAAGAGTTTTTTTTTTTATTTTTTGTTTGTTAACACGCTAATCTCTGGAATTACCAGTCCGATTTAAAAAATTGTTTTTGTATAGGTATTATAGCCAGATTCATAAGCAATAGTATAGGCTATATAACATTACCACACCTCTCAGCTAGCTTTAAATATTGATTTTTGTTAAGCAAGTCAGAAGAAAAAGCGCTACCGAAATGATTTATCCGCGTGCGCTGGCGTAATTGTTAGTGATACGTAAATACAATGTTCCATAAAAATATAGATCTTAAGCCACAATAAGGTATTTTGTGACAAAAATATATTGAAATTTAAAATGCGATTTATGAGCGTTATTATTAGGCATGGTATATTTATCCCTACGAATAAAAGTTACTTCATCATCAAGACAATTTTATGAAGATGAACTTTGCTCTTTGTAGCATGTTATTTGGACGCATAGTTTAAGAGATAATGAAAAATTTAAATAATTCAACACTCAGCTGGGCGCGCGAACGACGCATAAACTCTAGCCGCCCGATGAGAACCGAGAGAAACCAGCAGTGAACGCTTCTATGAGCGAGGTTAGTTCAATCATTTTAGCTAAAACATTGGCACTTTCTGCGGGCGCGGGGGGTGAAGCTCACCAGGTCAGATGACGCTCACCCGGGAGAGGGACGGAGAGTGGATAAAATTTAACTATGCTCTATGTAACTTATATATGCCGATAGACAAAATTACTTTTTTTTATAGAATAAGGGTGACAAACGAGCACACAGTCCACCTGATGGTAAGTGGTTGCTGTGGCCCATAGACATCTACATCTATTTTCGTTTGCGAATTTAAACGCAGATGCGTTGTCAGCCGTGAGGACTAGGATAGAATGCCTCTTTTCCAGTAAAAAGGGTCTCCGGTTCTCTACACTCACCATACGAAACACAGCAGCATTAAGCTGCAATTTTACGCTGGTATTCTGTGAGAGCGTGGTCCTTCCCCGGTCGAGCCGACCCGTTCGTGCTACAACTATACTATTAATATAGCTGCAGCATGGCTCTACCACGTAAAAAAATCAAGCATTTTAGTTAATTAAATTGACAAAATTACCAATTTTTCCATACATTGCTATCTAAAATGCTTGAACTATATTATGCTTGAATATGTCATGTCACGCGGCTCAGAGACGTGATATACGCGGGTGAAACCACGGGGCACAGCTAGTTTGTTATAAATTGATACTAAACAAATTTTTGTCATATACTATACAGGGTTATTTTGCAATAACCGGCCAAATTTGCAGAGAAAGTTCAGAATAAGTAATATGGGCAAATGGTGAAGAAAAATTAATTAAAAAAAATCTCCAACATTCTGTCCTTTTTATCATTTAAATTCAAAATGCGTGGTAATGCATTATTTTAACTGATTTTAATGCGCACGCACACATTAGTAAGGGTCGATCGGTAGGCAAAAATGTTGTTGCCCATAAATCACATTCAATTTGGGATAATTTCAAATAAAAGTAGAAGCCTTATTTACTCGTATTTTCGAAAACTGCAATAACGGTATCTCATTATTTATATATTTGAACTTAAGTTTAATATTTGGCTACTCTTAGAAAAATAACCTTGTATAGTGCCCTTTATTTATTTGTGAATTAAGTTTTATGATGAACGTATATCATCAAGAGTTAGGCTCTGCTGCTCTTCCAAGGATGGTTCTATAGCAGATGATAGAAAAGTTAAAATACGGTTTATTAGTTTCATAAATGTTTAGTCGTATTTATGGTACAAACTCGTACGAGGTAAACCACATATGAGACAACGTTTATGTCGTAAGTGAAGGCGTGAACCGTGAACCATTTCAGTTACCCCAGCGCCAGATACGTGATCAAAGTTTGGACACATATTTTTGAAAACATTTGAATAAATTCTATGTGCGGAACGCAAATGTTCCTATCGGACTTGTTTTAAACATTCGCAATTTGCACTCACATTTACCGCAAAGATGGCTCACAGAATTGACAACTATTTCGTAGACTTTTTATTTATGATTTCTTTAAAAGTAAAAGATTTAAGTTACAACCTACTAAGTCCCACTCCTGGGCACAGGCCTCCTCTCATTTCTGAGAAGGTTTTAGAACTAGGAAAAGTCCGCCGCGCTGCCCCGATGCGTATTGGTGGACTTCATATGTCTTCGAAATATTTTTTTAATTTCTAAGACATGCAGGCTTCTTCAAGATATTTTCTTCACCCGAACATATCTATGTACATATCTTTCATTCCATAACATTACGAAATATTGTTATGGTGGCTTTCAGACAAGTAAAGTAAAGTAAAGTAACAACCTTATAAAGTAAAAGTAAAGGAACGGCCGTGTGATGGTAGCGTAAGAGTAAATTCATCACCTCATTTCGTACCGTAGGTGTCATTAGAGGCGGATACTCCATATAGGATATTCAGTAAAGCACTACTCTCCCTGGACGTCCATAAGTCGAGTGGGCCGGATGGAATCCCCCCAATTGTACTGAAGACGTGTGCTACAGAGTTGGCACCGGTTTTTACGCGCCTTTTCCGGTACTCTTACACTTTAGGCGTCGTTCCAAGATCATGCAAAAAAGCCTTAGTGCCCCCGATGCTTATAAAACGTGGCCGCTTAGATCTGTCTAACTACAGGCCTATCTACGTCATCTACTTGTTATCCAAAATAATGAAATCCATTATTAACTGCCAGTTTATGAGGTACCTTGATGAGCATCAGCTGGTTAGTGACCGTCAATACGGTTTCTGACGAGGTTGCTCAGCTGGTGATCTTCTTGTGCACCTGATTAATCGATGGACGGAGGCAGTTAAGACCAATGGGGAGGCCCTAGCTGTTAGTTAGGAGGTAGCGGAGGCTTTTAATCTAGTTAGGCACAAAGCGCTTCTTTCGAAGCTTTCCTCTTATGGGCTTCCCGAGAAATTGTAAATCGGGATCTCATGATCAGCAACCACGTTTACGACTAGAACAACGTGGCAGTCAGGAATAACATAATGGTTATTTTTATGTAAGCCATACAATTACTTGGTTTGTATGTTCAACGCAGGGGGTGGAATCGCTAGCACCGAATACAGTAATTGTAAGTAGATTGTATTTTGATAGGGTTTTGTAATTAATACAAATACTATCTTCATCACTTATTAAATTTTTATTTTACAATTAAATCACATAAATAGTATTGTGGCGGCGCTGTCGTCGCGCCCCAAGCGAAAATACATCGAAGCGTAAATCGCGCTATCAAAGTTCCGAAGCAAAAACAGTATATATAGAATAGCTCTGAACTACCACTCCGAGCGTTGGCCGCTCCCCGGGCAGAACACCTTGCCCGGCAGGAGATCTCCCCTTTTCCTTCCACGGCTACAGTATAATTCATGTTAACGAAATCTTTCTACACGTCCACTTGTCAGGACGGCGTAAATCAAGTAGGTGATCAAGACACTGCACCTTGGACTGCACTATGAAGTTGGTCTTAATAATGTCAAACTATTTTCCGTTTAGAAACAATTTTTTTATGTAGTTGTCAACGTCCTGTAATATTCGAATCCGTGGACTGCCAATAGTTAGCGAGAGAAGTCAATATTTATTCTCATATTTCATCATAAAGGTACTACTTGTTCAAATATACGCGTATAATTTTTTAGAAAGGCGAATTACTTTTAGTTGAAAAACATCAGAAGCGGATTATTGGAGTAAATTAATTCAATTACCATACTTGTTGATGAATTTCTATTAGGTGAAACCTGATTATTATGTTGAAATAATTTAACTTCATGATTAACTGCCTTATTGAATTAGCCCAGATTAAGCAATAGTTTTAATCTGGTACGGCTTCTAATTTAAGGTTATGATTACTTGTCACGGCAGGTGTAAGAAATATAAATTTTATTAAATTTATAAATACGGTTTTTATTTAAGAGCAGTGCCATTTATTATATTTAAACATAATTACTACCTCAGATTTAGGCAGCGGTAAGTTTTAAATTCATCTGAGTCCAAAAGCTCTGGGGACCTTTTAAAAATATAAAAAAATTGTTTAGTTCTAAAAACTTGCCATGTGGGTAAAACCCATATCTTAAAGTTGACTGTTATCTAACAGTTGACGAAAAGAAGACACAATAAGCCAGCGTCTGTAGTATGAATGGGTCGGCTCAACCGGGAGGCACCACGCTCACACAGAGTACCATCGTAGAGTAGCATCATGAAATTGCAGTGTTGCATAATTATGGTAAATATTGGGAACTGGAGACACTTTTCTTACCGATAACGACTGGGCCATCTTACTCCTTG
Source organism: Parnassius orleans (assembly GCA_029286625.1). Lineage (NCBI taxonomy): Eukaryota > Metazoa > Arthropoda > Insecta > Lepidoptera > Papilionidae > Parnassius > Parnassius orleans. The sequence continues at coordinate 1,887,178 of JAGSMP010000152.1, forward strand.
GAGATGACAACGCATATGCATTTCGATTTTTAATCGATGATAAGTGTAATTATCTATGAGCCATAGCAACCACTTACCATCAAGTGGATTGTGTGCTTCACTTGAAACTTCACTTGAACCTTCACTCCTCCTCTTCTCAATCAGACCAAATACAGTTCGCAGTTAGACATTTTCTCACAGGCGACAGTATGAGCACCTACGTATACGTGGTAAAGCTACGCTGCAACAATTTTATGGTTGTAGACGAATGGGTCGGCTCAACCGGGAAAGGACCATGCCTTCCAGCCAAAATACCAACGTAAATTAGCAGCTTAATGCTGCTGTGTTTCGTATGGTGAGTGTAGAGAACCGGAGACCCTTTTTACTGGAAACAAGGCATTCCGTCTTAGTCCTCAGGGGTGACAACGCATCTGCATTTTGGTTCTTAATCGATGATAAATTTTAAAATTATAGACTTTTATGAGCCCTGGCATCCGCTTACCATCAGGTGGACTGTGCGCTCGTTTGTCATCCTTATTCTATAAAAAAACCTGTCACGTTTAATAGGCGGATTGCCGATAGAAGGACCATACGTGTATACTTTTGGTGTCATTTCCCGTTACCTGTCAGCGTCGTTTATATCTGTATAAATAGGAGGTAGTTTCATCGTCTTTTGTCAGTGGCTGCTAGCTCATGTGACGGTTTTTCTAATGTCCGCAATCAAAAAGCTCTGGAATAAATGTAGCGAAATGTTCCGCAGGTATCACGCAGGAGCGTCGCGGCGCGAGCGTGTGATGCTGGCGGCGCGCCGCGGCGGGCGCCGGTGCCGCGAGTAGCGACCATGCGAGGCCCGCGACGCGCCACGCACGCTGCACCGCACGCCGCAACCGCCGCACTACTGCTGCTCGTCGCACTCGCCAACCGGGCCGTGCACGCGGACAACGGCCTCATCAGTAAGCCATAAGCCTGAGTAATTAATTACATTACCGTTACTGTTATAGCCTATTAAAGTCCACTACTGAAAATAGGCCTCCCCATAGATTGCCTCATAGGGAGGATATTTGCCATAGTTGCCACGCTTGGCAAGCGGGTTCACAACCACAGTTTTTTAATTTTAACCGTTATTAGGAAGACGCTGCTGCCCATCTTCTGATTTGTTTCCCTCTGTCGCCTCTTACGACACCCACGGGATGATATGGGGTAGTGGATATTCTTACACCGTCACTACACGGTAATCTGAGTAATTAGTAGTTATATTAGAACCAAATTATCATGCATTAGAACCAAACGGTTTGTTTCATCTTTCGCAATGCGTACAGCAAAGGAGTGGGATAATTTGCCGGCGTCTGTTTTTCCATCTGAATACAGTCTGGCCGTCTTCAAGGCAAGAGTGAATAGGCTTTTGTTACGTTAAGGCAGTGTGATTCACCATCTAGGGCTTCATTACCACTTACCACCAGGTGGGATTATGGTCAAGCACTTTTTTTTCTTTTTTTTATATGATAGGGTGACAAACGAGCACACAGTCCACCTGATGGTAAGTGGTTGCTGTGACCCATAGACATCTACATCTATCCTCAATAAAGAATCAAAATGCAGATGCGTTGTCACCCGGGAGGACTAAGATGGAATGCCTCTTTTCCAGTAAAAAGGGTCTCCGGTTCTCTACACTCACCATACGAAACATAGCAGCAATAATAAACATAAACAATATAAGTATAAAAAAGTAGAGAGCGTTCAACAGGGCGCGGCGTAGCGTCGCGTTCGCCATACATTTTGTGCGGTAGCCACTCAAGGCACTATAATACAAGAGTGTGGGCTTCTCACACATTCACTAGGTGGTAGCCGTTTGGGTAGGTACAACCGTCTTACGTATTTCTGCCGTCAAAAAGCAGTGCATGTTCTGGTAGGAAGGATGAAGAGAGTCAGTATCATTTCAAGCTGTAACGCATTCTATTTTTAAGCGACTTCAAAAAGGAGGAGGAATATTCCAAAATTATATATTAAATTTTGTTTTTATGGCTCTTAAAATGGCGAAAATTTGCTAAAGAGCCTAAACGGTATTTCGAGGGTCTTATAGTCTTAGTACTATGTATTTTATAGATTATATCATGCAGTCATTGGTTTTTAATCAGTTCTATAATAGGATATTTTTATTACTTACGCTGTATAGCAGTTTTTTCAGCATAACATATAATTCTCTTTAGAGATACGTATAAAAGATGAAAAACCTTGTCTTGGGAACAGTGTTGGATAAATAAAATTTAGATTTAAAATGATCTTTTAACTGCAACAAATGTTTTTCTTTTCTTTCCACATATTGATAACAAATTAATTTTGTTCACTAGCACAATGTAAACACGCCACGCATGCAAAATGGCGATATTCTATCACTTATACCTTATACAGAGTTAAGTTGTACTATGGCTGTTATTATTTTTTTTACTTTTATATCACTCTCATAGATAGATGTCATAAAACTACTGTATTTACAAAAGTGAACAATGACACCATAAGAATAAATTTTAGAAGAGAGTTTGCATACACTATTGTTCAGAAATAAGATTTTAGTAATACTATAATAACACTTAGAGCTGTATTATAAGTAAGGTACAGCATGCAAAAAAACAGCTTCTATATAACTTTAATGATAAAATCAGATTGAAGTGTTACAAAATACTAGAAGTATAGTAAGTACAAAATACTTGAGTTTTCATATTCTGATTAAGAACTCTAAGCTTACTTAGATCCCATAATACAGACTTTATACAGCTTGAGCTGTATAATAACTCATAAACCACTCTTATAAGTATACAACCTCTTTTCAACACTCTTATACGCTTTTAAAAGAACTCTAAGTTTTATGTGGGCCGGTATATTGATGTTCATAACGCTTGTGTGCTGCTTGGGCTGCCAATCTTAGTAATTAAGGCAAATCCTCCCTACAAAGGGACAACCCCATGTCCAGCTTTATCAAGATTGACTGCGTACGAGATGTATAATGACACATGTGTACGTGGAAACCAAGAGGCACTATTCGTGTCAATATACCCATGAATGATATAACTAATTGTGCCAATTGTAATATATTATATGCTAAGAGGTATGCTAGGATGCAATCGCAGAAACAATTTGTATTTCAACACTAAGGTATGTTTATCTAATTCGTATAATCACATACGTATATAAGTGCCTTATAGAATTTAATAATTTCTTTGTTTTAAGTTGATGGCAGATGTATGAACTTAGTGGCTTGTAGTATTAGTATGTACTATGATCGCATGTCTACCACGTATCTAGAGGGTCGCTAATATGGGTCTAGAGGATGATAGACCCCTTGGATCACTCTGCCTTCTTGTAAAACGTTTTAAAATAGTTGTCTGGCTAACATTTATAAAAATGGAGCTTCAGAATGTAAGTGAAATTGAGTAATTTTTTGAGAGCTTTAAAGCGTCTGCAAAGCGATACTGCCGGCGGAAAGTGTCTAGAAGTATTGATGACTGATTTTTAACAATATTATCTAACATAAACTTAAAAATCAGATGGGAGAATTAACGTGAGGTGAGCAATGTTTTTACGTATCTTGATTACCTTATAGATACCTGGAAAATGGCCCTCTGGCCAAGCTAGCAGGTAGGCATGCGATCATAGTACATACTACTCAATCTTACACATTTCGTTCGTCAGAAAATAAGTTACGTCGGATGGTCCTGGGATCTTGGACTATTAAAGTATTACCACGACGGACGGAATGACGACAACAATTGAGACTCGTTGAATGACCCTAGCTAAGTTGTCTGCACAGTTCTTTATACTGCTTGTACGAGTGGGGGAGTTTAACCGCTTATTAGTAATCTCACGTTAGTCCCTCACTCTTAACATTTGTTTTTTTTTAATAAATTTCATTAAATGTATTAAAAATTTCCGAAAAGAATCATATTAGGTGGTAGGACACTTTTTCTGTCTAGAATTCCGTCTGTGTACCACTTTTACCTATATATATCTGCCGCCTAACGGCAATGCGTGCACTTCAGTCTGGATAATCAAAACTCACAGCCTTTAAAGCAGTGATTCCTAACCAGTGGTCCGTAGATCACCAGTGGTCCGCAAGAGCTTAAATATGGTCCGCGAAAGATTTATATTTATATAAATATTTATAAATATTTTACCTACCTAATCGTTTCATATAACACATTTATTATTTCCTCGTCACGCGGGCAGTGTAACACCGCGCGTCACGTTAGTAAGTACCTACTAGCTTTTACAATATGTAAATACACAAATTATACTGTCCTATTTATCTTTTAAATTCAAAATGTATGGTTATTTTAACTGATTTTACTGCACACGTACATACACATTCGTAAAGGTCGATCGGTCGACAAAAACGTTGTAAATTGAATCGCACACAGAGGAGCGCGCGTACGCGTAGTTGTTCATTTAGGGATCACATTCAATTTGGGATAATTTCAAATAAAAGTAGAAGTCTCATTTACTCGTATTTTCAAAAACTACAATAACGGTATATCATTATTTATATATTTGAACTTACGTTTAAAATGTGGCTACTCTTTGAAGAATAACCCTGTATATGCGTAGATATATGAATGTGAAAAAAGCGAGTGTTGAATCAGGATCGTGCCAAATAGAAATCCGTAGTCTCTGTCTACCCCTCTGAGTGACAGGTAAGAGTTTATATACTCGTATTATATATTTCTGTTACATATGGTAAGAGAATTATATAATACGTAAATACATAAATAGGGAATAAAACTTTATTTAACTATTATAAGCAAGTGCTTGACTACTGATCCCCCTGATCGTGGTGATGTAGCCGAAGATAGTAAAGCGCACTGACTTAGCTTATTAAAATCCAATTCACTCGTGCCATGTCACTGGTAGCCAAGGTTGCATAATGCCGAAACCGAAGTCACAATGCGTATTGCTCTTAAAGACTGGACTATACTATATGTGTGTTTTGCGATCAGTAGTCGTCATAGGAAGACCGTCTTCTCAAGATGGAGCGCGTAAGTCTAGACTTCGGATTAAAGATTAACCGCGGTAAAACTAAGATGAAATGTCGCCCGAAGTTACTCAAATTACGAACTACGAGGCCGTTTTATCCTTCCTACACTATTATATCTTAGTGCTTTAATCTAGAACAATAGAGGTTGCGCAGAAGAAGTAAAGCGACGTATGGGGATAGCAAGAACTGCAATGGACAGGCTGATGAAAGTACATAGAGGAACATAACAAAAGCTACAAAGAGCCGGCTCGTTCAAACACTAGTTTTCCTATATTACGGAGACGTGGTATTCGAGTCGAGTCGAGAAGAAGAAAATTGATGTAATATTGGTGTCTCGTGGACTGTATTTCGCACAATCATCTTTATACTCCAAGATCTGGTCTTTAATGAAGCTCTTTCAGTGTTAGTACAGAGCTGCATATTAAAGTTCTTCGGACACGTCTCCCGGCGTGAGATCAGGCTACTTGTCGTGCGGGAAACATGAGTACACCAGAGAACGGGGAACGTCGCCATGTGATGGACCGACCAAACTAAGTCTGCTATGGGCGATCCCTTGCATGGTGACCAGGAGTGGCGAATATTAGTCAGATGAATAACGTCTGCCACTACAGACATCACTGCGTGATGACTACGATCGCTTCTACTAAGTTTTACGACGAAAAAGAATAAATTATAAAATTCACAAGTAGGTACTTACATTTTAAATGACTAATTTTACTAAATCATAAATATTTATGTTAATTAACTAAGATTAAATTAATATGTTTTCTTCTACGTTCATCACAATCTACATACAGTTTTGTTTAAACATATTATAAGTTGATGTATGTAAATTAAGTCATTATTAAATTGTCCATTTCTTGCAAAATATTATACAAAAGGATTGAACATTTTCAACACCAGCTTGATTTTACAAAAGCATGCCCATACTGCGTTGTATGCTGGACGCTGCGTTCATTTGCGACAAATTTCACCTTAATTTTTGCATTATGTATCATTCTAAAGCGCTATGCTGTGAGTGTGTTCGATTGTTTGTACAAACGTAGTAATTATATGTATACTCTTTGGGATGTATTGTTAAGTTATGTCTCCGTAGTTGTCTGTTATGTTAAGATCTCCGTCATCCGCCGTACTCACCAGACCTTGCACCTACAGACTTCAAATTTTTCCAGTATTTGGATAACTTTTTGGCAGGAAAAAATCAATAACCGAGAGGCAATACAAAATGCCTTTGAAGAATTTGTTGCCTCCTGTCCAGCTGAATTCTTCAAGAAGGGCATCAATAAACTGCCACTGCGTAGGCAAAGATGCATCGATTGCATGGGTGATTACTTTGATTACCAGAAGTAAAAAATATAGAAAAAAGAATTACTTTGTCTTATTTCATAAAAAACTAATTTCATAGGTAAAGACCTATTATCATTCATGATAATTGTGCTTAACATTTTGAATGCAACATTTTTCTGTTCTATTATTCCTGATAATAATATATTCACCGGAGATACTATCATTAAGGCCGTCTTGTAGTACATTATATAGGTGTGAAAACTTACCTCACTCTCTGCAATTTTCGGGCGAGTTAGTAATAAAGCGGGGAGAATTTTAGAACAAACAATTTATTTAAGAATTTTTAAAACTGATGCTGGAGCTATATTACGGTTGTAGCACAAATGGATCGGCTCGACCACGGAAGGATCATGCTCTTACAGAATACTACTAATTCTGCAGTGTTTTGTATGGTGAGTGTAGAGAACTGGAGATTCTTTTAATTGGAAACGGGACATTTTTACTTAGTCCTCAGGGATGACAACCCATCATCAAACAGCACTTTTTGAATTTTAATCGAGGATAGATGTAGATGTCTTTGTGCTCGTTTGTCACCCTTATTCTACATATAAAAACAACATATGTCCAACTTCGCTGATATCTCTATCAAAAGTTAGTATAATAATTTTTTTTCAACATGACCTAAAAATAATAATAACCATTTGGTGTCATCTTTGTGATTTTTTATCGAGCCAGTTATTTTGATTCGTGTTTCTGTCTGTACACATTCCTTGTCTATCTATTATTAATAATTACATTTATATTAGATTATCAGAACCGAAAACTAGTAAAAAAGTACTGCAATGTCGCCTTTACACACTGGCCGGCGGCAGCACGAATTTGCGGCGTCGGTACATTGCGCTTTGAAACTTAGATAGAGTGTCCACACTAAAAAAACTATGTGGCACAAATTCCTTTTTCATTCTAAAAAACGACAGTGACCGATCACGAACGAGTTGCCATAACTGCAAAATTTGGCACATGGATTGGCGATGGCGATCGTACCTCACCCTTGACCGTACTTTCCGCAATGACTAAATATTATACCGACGTTGATAGCTACAAGATTTATCCCTAAATATCTTTCTGTTTAGCTAGTTTTGCTTATTACGCCATCATATTGAGTGAAAAAGTCCTTCACTAAATTACTTTATCCGTCAAGTATAAAGTCAAAAATGTTTACGAATCTCAAATAAATTATCGAATATTGCAATCGTTAAAGAACCATGTCACCGTCAGTCGCAACATTACAGATCATTGGATACGGACAAATGAGCGACATGTGATCTATGCGCCGTATGTAAGTGGCGACCCGCTACAGAACGAGTTGCTCAACAATGTGGCCAGCGCACCTTGAGCGTAGTATTGCCAGAATGTATCTCTTAGATGGATTTTCTATATTATGTGGACCAAAATACTTCAAGTTATAATATACAACACAAAAATTCTACAAAGATATCATAAAACATTTCAAAAAGTCATTTGAAAATTAACAAATACATGAACGTGATTATTATTTTTATTAACTTTTAGAAATATAAACAACAATATAACTACAACTATACTATTAAAATATTTTCGGACCGGATACGATCGGAGAGAGATCAGGAGCAGGACCAACTTTGCAGGACAGGTTTTGCGTGCTTTCCGAGGCTAACGTTTTTCTAGTGTATAGCACACTTTTAAAGCACCCGAAATGTCGGGAATTAAAAATAAGCAAATTAAACGCGATAAAATCCGTAACAATCGTTTTATTCAATGCGTAGTATTCGCGTAAATATAAGAAATCATTATAAAAGAAACCCAATAACTAATTTTAGCCGAACCTGAGATTCAATCCCGGAACACATGATCAGCAGTTGCGCCTACGAACACGAAACAAGCAGACAAATGTTTATTTATATTTATTTATTTAATCTTTTTTACATCTACCTTATAATAAGGGATATAAAGGGCGGACTTAATGCCTTATTGCATTCTCTACCAGTCAACCCTGGATGATTTGAGAAGCTGTGGCAGGTGTAACAACCACTTCATAAATCCCACCATTTAGAGGTACACAAACAATTCCTATTTTGAAGACCAAAGATATTTTGATATATAAAAGATCAAAGCGAGAGGCAAGAGTTAAGACCAGGCAAGTTTGAAAAGGTGACGAAATCCTACAAGAAAACAAAAATATTATCGCGTGAAATGAAGATTCCCAGTAGGTGAATGTTGCGAATTATGGAACAAGACCTTAAGTTACTTACCGTCTATACACAAGATACGCTCAAAATCAGTACGCTGGTGGAAAATACAGAAAAGTGGTTTTAATGATGAAGAACTACAAAGAAAAGCTCTAACTATGCCTCGCAACTTTTTAGAAAAGTTCAACGCTTTATTATCCTGCATAAGTCATGGTTTGGTGAGATATCAATGGGTCCTACCAAGGAGTCAAGTAGCTTTAGTTTTGTAAAAAAGAAGTAAATACTTTAGTCAAAGTTTATTAAGAGACTGTCTTGAATAGTGTAGTGATAAACTTTTCAAAAATGTACAATAAACATTCCAAGAAATCTCTGTTCCTTTTTACAAGGTTCTAGATTTCATAAAAACTGAAGACTAGCCATTTTCCAATTCAGATCTAAACAGAATCTAAATTTCAAATTTTGATCAGTACTAGAGGACATGGCCGATTTAGAAACTTACTCCGATAAGAAATCGTTAGAATTACTAGTAGCTAAATTCCCCATGGGGAGAGTGCGTAAATCCATAGATTCATGGCCAGAGTTATTAAAGGCCTGTATGATAGGCAAAGGCGGCCTCTTTGAATACAATTTATTTTATAAATAAGAACAAATACATAAGTTTTATTATTATTGCGCATTTTTTTTTTGATTTTAAAAATTTTATGAAATTTAATTTTTAACTTTCAATTGTTTATTTTATTATATACATATATAATTATTTTCTTTTAAAAAGATATGCATTTAATGTGTAACGGAATTTATGCTCATGCTAGGTGCTATACTTTACTTTGCTTGGTGGTATATTTTCGTTTGTCCGGTGTTTTTCTCCTTTATATATGGAAATCCCAATTTAGGCTCCGCTACAACCGGTAACTGTTACTGGCCGGTTGGTGTGAAATTGTACACCTTATAATATTTAAATGATGGATTAAACATCGTATTTATCTTATTGAAGTAAACCTTGTGTGACGTAACTTTCTTTTGCAATTGCTTTGGTTTCACTTGGACACGCTTCCCTTCGATTTTTTTTGTTAAAAATATACTTTTATGGAGTTGCACTGAAACTTTATTTGTAGTACCCACAGTAATTACCATACATTTATCGTCGATGATACGGCTTACATGGTTGCCGTTAACCATCCATGATTTATTCATCTTCATTTCCCTATTTCACAATATATGCCATTATTTTATAGGATTTCATCCACTTATTATAGTTGAAGTACATAGGAAGCGTATAAAGCGATATGCCTCAATTAGATGTAGACATATAAGAAGGAGCACAGGAGTGATACGATTACGATAATTTCAGAGCATCAAGGGTGAACAGGAAATCGTAATCGTTGGGTAATATCCAAATTAAAAAAGAAAATCATACCTAATTTACTAATAAAGTCTTTTTAAGCACCATCAAGAGGCTTGCAGGTGTTTTGCATAACTTGAAATAATTGTTCACTAACCATTCGTTGGCTAGGCGATCCTTCACATTTGCATTATGATTCTGCTCTCAATCACCAGTTTGCTGAATTGAGATTTGGCTTTTAAAAGTGAATATACCACCTTTATTAGGTCGCGAGAAACAGCGATGAGGCTGGAATTATGAGAAGTTGCTGCATCTTTCCTAAACACCACTATAAATTTGTCACTTTAGGTAAAGGTGATACAATATAATGTTTAACAATATATGACATCACGAATCTTTTATTTATACATTCGAAACATGACGGTAATGATTTCTTATGTATATGCGAATACTGTACATTAAATAAATATTACGTTTACAGATTTTATCGCGTTTAATTCACTTATTTTTATAATTCACACGTTTTAAGTGTTTTGTATCCATGGTCACGTGTGTGATGAGGTGATCGTCACCGAGACGTTGAACACCTTAGTCTTTAAAATGATCTAACGGAATATGGCTTAACAAATAGGTACTAGTAAAACAAAACAAATCAACTTGTTATTTTGTTTCACTTATTTGTATATTTCAGATAACAAAACACCATACTTAAACGTTAATAAATACAATCATAACATGTAAACTAATTCATAATAAAAGGAAGACAAGTGTATTCGACATAAATGTGAGCAATAACAACTTGAACTGTACAAAAATATTGCTCTTCACTCTAAGTTAAATGCAAACACTTCTTGCCAAGTGAATATTAAATTTAAATAAATGACGTTGCATCGCGTCAATACAAGACTGCAATATAAGTGCAGTAGTAATTCTAACGGGTATGAATAATATAAACTAATCGGTTTTCATGTTATGAATAATTTCATTGGTTATAAAGAAAATATAGAAATAGAAAATAGATAATTTATTTATTTAACCAAAAATACATTACATAATTAAACAATACACTGGTTTCTGCACTAAGCTCTAGGCTTTTATCGCAGGAACCAAGAACTTTGACTGACACCATTTACACCGATAAATACATAGGACTCCGATTAAGTTGAAAGTATGCTAAAATTTAAGAATAAATTAATGCATGAAAAACAGCTATAAATAATATCAATAAAGAATAAAGAAATAGTATCATCAAGTAATGAAAACATGAAACTGCTAGGTGCTAATCAAACAAATATTTTAGAACTAGTAATTTTTGAGTTACTAATTCAATTTGAGATTGACTTATTTCGCTCTCTCGTTTTTCTTTTTGTGAGATTTCGTGGCATTTTCTTTGTTGATTTTAATACACTTACTGAACTAAGAGCAGATTCCCTTACGCTGTCATTAAGCAAAAATATTACATTCATTAATGTTCGCTGTATTATGTACTATATTGCTATTTTACTTACTTTTCCAGTTAAAATATTATTTCACGAGTGAAAAAATAATATAGGTAAGTGATGTGAAATTATGTACGCCGTTATCACATTTAAATAATGGGTTTCTAAGTAACACAAGTGCAAGCTTAGATTTTTTCTTCAGACATCGACTATCAATCAAAATAACAGGCCTAGTTTAATAAAGGTTTAATCATATTTTTTTAAAAGATTTTAAGGATTAAAAGTTTTGTATTGTAAATTTTATAAAGGCACATTTACAGAATGCAAGCAGGCACATTTATAGCACGATTGGTCACCTTGTCCAACCGTACACTAGTCAGTACAACAAGCCATGCTTTAATTTTTTTAGCTTAGTTTAAGTGTTATTTTAGATAATTGCGCCTCTTTGGATGTTTTTTATGTAATAAAGGCACTAGGCGGATTTTTTAAACTGGTTCTGAAATACGCAATGTATCATCATCGATTAAAAATTGACTTCAAATTAAATTTAATTACCTTATTGCAGTCTATAATGACGTAAGGGAATCCAACACCCCATTTAGTCCCGTGGGTTTTTAAGAAGCGACTATACGAAATTCTAGAAAAATCTTATGGTTTTCGACAGATTGCGATGAAGCATCTTCCTTACGCCAGGCGTAAAATACCCAGATCGGCACTCAGCAGCGTCAAAATTATGAGACGTCTGATGGTACGCCTGTAAGCCGCCTACTAAATGTGACGATTAAGGCAAATTCTCCTTAATAAGGGAAAGGCAGCAATGGACATTTGATGATGTAGAGGAAAACCTTATAGCAAAGTTTTTGTAGAATACATGAAAGCTAAGGGAGTTGGAGAATTTTAACATTATTTCTCCTTCTCTTCCTCTCTTATTTTCTCCAAAACTAATGATGTAGCTAAAGGAGGCGTTGCCTGTTTCATACCCACTTCCCAGAATAAAATTGCAAAGATTCAAGGGATTATCTACTCGTGTCTATTACAATTTATTTGAAAACTTTAGATGTCTTATTAAAATAATAATATAAATAGAAAATCAAATATAATATATTATTATTAATATAAGTTTAGTGAAAGTATTTTTTATTTGACATTATTACATTATAAATTAATTTCAATAAGTATTATTTATAACCTGTCATCATCATGACTTAATTAACACTGGTTTTGAAAATACCACTGTATTGGGAAGAACCAGCAAAAAAACCAAGCAATACTTTTGTAAGACTTTACGATTATGTAATATATTGTACAATAATTTTATTTAACAAATTTTATAATTTTTATTTATTTATTTTATTTATTTATTTTACAGTTTATGTACACACAAAAAACGAAAAGGACACAACATGATGAAGAGTTTGTACAAGGGCGCTACTTATCTCGTAACGAAATTTCTTCCAGTAGGCCAGTTACAAAGATATGTATAAATGAAAGATAATAAGGTGTGCACTTTGTTATTATACAATACATACAAGATATTATATAGATATATATATATAGTCATAATTAAGTATATATAAATAATAAAAAGTATAGTAAATATCAAAGGTATGAAAGTTACATAGACAGAGACAGAGATAAATAATATTCTTTTACACGGTTTTTGAACAATGTCATGTTTTGATTTCTCGAATGGGAGGAGGAAGTGAATTCCAGAGTCTTACTGCACTGTCTTACTGTACAGAGAATGAACGGGAATATGAATGAGCTTAAAAGGATCAGAATTTTAAGAGGGTTTTAAGGTGAGATCTACAAACTGTATCTGGGAATTTAAGAAAGGTAAATCGATTACGGAGGTATGAAGGGAAATTTGGACTGTGTAAGATGTTAAAAAGAAGACAAAGCATACGAGGATCTTAAAATAAAATAAAATTTTACAAATCATTTTGGAAGCAGCTTAGTAGCGACCGCCTAATTTCCAGGGGTTATAATATTATCTATCTATTTATTCTTTAATATTATAATAACCATTCTTATACCATAACCCTTGTACAATTTTTTTTAATGTGGCCATGTGTACTTTGGCTTGGTTGTAAACATCCAAGCCAAGGTAATGATTTCTTATATTTACGCGAATACTATATATTATTCAATCCAAGCCAAGGATATTTAGATTTGTGAGCCAATTCCTAACACCGTGAATTATATATTTTAGTGACTTATAATTATTCAAAGAAATAAATTGGAGAAATAATAATGTATCCATTAGCCTTGAAAACTGCTCGTTGCTATGAGATACGGCTATTATGAAATGTAAATAATATACATTATCGATTAAATGTAAAAATTGGAAAAATTAGTTATTTGCAATAGAAGTATTACGTTTAATAAGAAAAAAATATTTATTATAGGTGTTATTTACCAAATGGTAAAACTCCTTTTCTTTCTACGAGTAGGTACGTCTGGTACCACTGTGCGTACCATTCTCTTACTAATTTCTACCGCTAAGTAACCTTAGTAGCAAAACATCCACTGGTTATGATCTGAACGATATTGAGACTCAGCCAGTGAGGCACTTCGTCTTTGTCCTTCAACGCATCTGTGGCCTTCTTTATTTAGTTGCCAGTTACTATTAGGTGATCTGTAGCTCGATTGTCACCTTCCACCTTTTTAAAAAAACGTATAAAATACATATTTATTATTTAATTACGCAAACGTTTTCAGTCAAAATAGTTCGAAAAGAAAACGGATAATGTTAAAAACTTAGGTGTAAAATTGATATAACTTTGCATTTATAACATTAATATAAATAATGTACCAAACATAGATGTTTTGTAGATATTCATGTTTTTACAACTATATCAACGAGAAATATCTAGTGTAAATACAACTGTGAATAAGCATAGCAATAGCGGTAATGCGAATGATCGCGCGCCGGGCACACATCAATTAGAAAAATATTTACGCAGGAGTTAGCAAGCGGCGGCGCCCGAAACAGCTAGGTATATATAATACGTAATAAGAATGCGGATCCGAAGCTCTGAATCAAGGTAAAAATGTAATCAGGCGGCCGCGACACACAGGGATGTAAAACCGATGCCGTCTTTACGACGCTCGCGCAACTTGAAATAACAAGCAAAAATTTACACGAACGTCTTCTGACGCCAGTTTATTGTAGATTGACAAATGTTTGCATATCTTTGTTTATTTTGTTAGTGCTTTTTTGATATTGTATTTTTTCCTGATGTGTTTAAAATGTTTGTAATCAAATTTCATTTGGAGATACGTATATTTTGTTAAGATATATTCAAGTTCTTAATGACGTATGTACCCGTATGTTTCATAATTAGGAAGGACTAAAAAAGCGGTATTAAGAAAGGTTTATGGCAATCTATGGGAGTTGCCTATGTTCAGTAATGGACTTGTGTAAGGGTGTAATGATGAAGATGATGAAATTTATTTTTAATGACCAACTAAAATTAGCTATATTATTTACTGTTTATTTAATTTAATTTAAAAGTGTATCGCAAGAGGCGACAGAAGGAAACAAAACAGTAGAAGGGCAGCAGTGTCTTCATAGTATACGATGCTTTTTTCGTTTAAGCGTAATACAAAATTAGTAAGTAATTGTAGTTTGGTAGCATTTTAAAGAACTTAATTTAAGTCACACAGAAAACACGTATTATCCCATTTCATGTCTTCAAAAGTTAAATGACAAAATCAAACTTCTCAGAAGATATAAGACTTGCAACTACGTAGCGACGTTAAAACAAATTTGATAGTTTGTATAGGACCCATTAAGTACATGACACAATAGAACAATGGTTATGTGCTGTGTTCAATAAATCACCACCGCTGCTCGTAGGCTCTGCTTCTTATAAAATTGCAACACAGATACGTATAATATGCGTTGTTATATGTGCTGTATTTCCAATATGTTCTATGATAATATTACGTCGATGACTCATTACTGTGAATATTAGGAAGTGTTGAGATATTTTTTAAATGTTCATGTTTACTTGATATAAAACTATGTGGCAAGCATTAACATTTAAAATACTATGACGCTGTATGGCGCCTTGGTAGTATTATTTTATTTTTTAATTTAACAGACTCGTTTTTTTTTGTCGGATGTCAGATCCGCAATTGCTTTTTGTAACTCAGGTGGGAATTGTTTGCGGTTGGGAATCACTCCGTAACTGCGTTATGTTTTTTCATTATAACTAACGAACAAACTAAACTATAAATAACATACGAATATAATAAATAGGAAAGAATTATATTCAAACACCACAATATACAATATAACCATTATCAATATAACCAAACGTCAAACGTCTAAGTGAAGAAAATTACGATTTTCATCAGAACTACACAACACCACCGTCGATTTTTAATCGGATTACGGAAATTTCCATTTAGTCGGATATCGGATCCGATGGAAGCTGAAGATAAAGTTTAAATGAATGAAACCTTCAGAAAGGACGTGCATTTGAAACTTTTTTTATATAGGATAGGGTGACAAACGAGCACACAGTCCACCTGATGGTAAGTGGTTGCTGTGACCCATAGACATCTACATCTATCCTCAGTAAAGAATCAAAATGCAGATGCGTTGTCACCCGTGCGGACCAAGATGGAATGCCTCTTTTCCAGTAAAAAGGGTCTCCGGTTCTCTACACTCACCATACGAAACACAACAACTTTTTAGAACTTCATCACTGTATAAATGACTGACAAACATCAAGTACCAGCAATTATAATGCAAGCATACGATGCGATATAGATGTCAGACTGACAATTGTGAACAACGCTAAATAAACACATACGCAAGTGAGATCTGATACGAATTTAGATCGACCGTGTAGTACTAGCAAACCATCCTTTAATAAGTGTTATAAAGTTGCAGCCTGTGATTAGAAGAAATGTCTAAGATATATTTTATCGAAACGCTTTATCACCAAATCGAACCACTTTGTCAAATTTAGTGAATTTTCGGCTTCGTAGAAATACATCATCAATCATACATCAATATCCTTTTTAAGTCCACTTGCAAATTTTGTCTATACTAACCACCTAGTGCAGGTGAATGGTGCCGACCTAAAATCCTCACACTATCTTATGTCAAGCTAAGTCAATGCGCTTAACATCTTCGGCTACATCGACAGTTACCACCAGGTGAGATAGTAGTCTAGCGTTGGCTTATAATGGTTTAAAAACTCTGTTTCCCTTTATTAATTGGATGGATTTCACACATCAACCGGTCGCAACAGTCTCGTCCGTCAATCAACAGAATGCACTGCTGGAGCATATTTGTGTAAATGTATAATGGGAATATAAAAAAAAATATAATGGGAATATAATTGTGCTTCCGATACTATTAGAAAACTGTCGGCATGTTCTAAATGTACCTAGAGAAAATAAATCGAGACATCATTGATGAAAATTATCTCGAAAAACTATTTATCATCAGAATTTATAAACTTGGACACAATTTTTGTCTTATTGCTCCTCAACCTTTGTTTTTTATTGTTCTGTGTAAAATAAGCAAGACAGAACACTTATGCAAACACTTCGGTGTCCCTCCGTCCATTCTACTTGCTACCATAGGGGATTTTCTTTAAACTATTTAACGTATTATTTTGACATTTTCCACAGATTGAGATTGTGTTTGAGAGAGTGTGGCTAACTGATTACAGTCGTAAGATATATTATCTACAGTGATTTCATGGAGTTAATTAAGGGATAAAATCAAAGGTTTCGTGGTCAGACGAGTCAATGTGTCAAACGAATCCTTATTGTAATAGAAAATTCTACAATATAATATACTATTTCGTTTTCACTAAAACTATCGTTAAGAGAAAAATTTTGGTGCAGATTAAGTTAAAGTTACTATTAAAAATTTAAATCCATTTCGCGCGATCAATTCCTGTAAATTTATTGTATTAATATAAGTGGATTACCTCATGGATGATAGTATATAACACTAAATATGCAATAAAAGTATAGCTTACAGTTGATCGATTGAAGTTTGCGTGTCAAACGAGCACACAGTCCACTTGGTAAGTTGTTATTGTAGTCTTACAGGTTATATACATGTATCCCTAACAAAACACGCCTGAAGGCTAAGAAGATGTTAAGCGTTTTAGCCAGTATTTGAATCTTTGCATCTCAACAATTACTACTTCAGCCCAATCATTAAAAAAAAGTAGGGTCACTTTGTACTATGTATTAATTATTAACATAAAGTAAATATTTTTTAGAAGGCCAGCGCGCACCCTGCTCAAACGAAGGCGAAGCTGTTCGTCTTCAGGATTCAAGACTCGAGCACGACTGGAGTAGCTGCTTCCGTTGCATTTGCAAGGTATGAGTTATTCGTTGAAAAGTGGAAAAATTAGGTAGGGCAAAACTGTCTTAAAACATCATCATCATCATCATGATTGCAGCCCATGTAAGTTCACCGCTGAACATAGTCCACCTAGATTGGCTAGAATAGCTAGAAAAGCTAGAGGGTTCTTGCCATAGTTGTCATGCTTGGCAGCCGGGTTGGCAAAAAAGTTAATTTTGTAGTTGTTAGAAATACGCTGCTGCCCATCTCCGTATCAAAATTGCACGAAAAATTCTTAAATTGGCGACGGCCAGTGCGACCGATGTCTGGGAATATGATCGATATCCGTTTAGCAAGTGTGACGATGAAGGTAAATTCTCTAAATCCGGATGAAGGTTCAATGATTGTAATAAAAAAATATTCTGTGATGTTGGTGCTGTTAGTCTATGCGGCTCTTACAGCTTCATCCGACACAGCTATTAATGTAATCAGTAAACAGAGTCAACCTACACCAACACGTGATGCACACTGTACAGTCACAGAATAAGTAATAGGTACAATAACCATCCCCCCCCCCAGCGTGTTGATATAGGTAAAACTTTTATGTCAAACTTGCATCAAAAGATTAATGCTAATGATTGTGATAATGATGATGGAAGTGATTAGCGACTCGACTCAATAGTTTTAACTTTGTATGTACAGAATAAATATTTTTACACATTTTTAGTAGTATACTACAATATTGCATGTGTCAGTAAAAGCATTGAGTTGAAACGACATAAACTACCTTGTTGTATTATTGTTCCTCCTTTATAGAACAAAGCCAGCATCGTTTAATAATGTTTTATTTATTGCATTGTCTACGAAGACACTGTTTTATGCTCTCTGTACTCATAATTGTCTCTCAGTTGTGTTTAAAGGACGTTTGTATGCCCACATGGTGACCACTGTCACTAAATCAATTTATCGCGCGCCAAGTTTAGAATAATAATTTTTAGTATCGCTCGCGACAGACTCACACTTAAACAATAACTAGTAATTTGATTAGTGGCCTTGTATGCCTCTGGGAATTCCTAAAGACCTCATTTTTCACATCTTACGACTTTTTTCCATTGTTGAATAATTAAAATGCTATGGAACTTTAATATCCCGTTAACGTTCATTTTATAGATTGATTGATCGCTATACATACTACGTTTTATTGACGAATAAAGAAATTGTTGAAATACATAATTTCATTACTCCGTAGCGAGTGTGATAGCTTAAGAAGGAGGCATTAGCCTTAAATTTTATAGTACGCGTGTTTAATTTAGTGTCAAGGCTACTGAAATTGTAAACTGCTCTCAACGCGGATTTACCACGTGCTCAATAGTGAGGGAAAAGTTCCATGTCTTAGAAATAAAATAATAGGTATATCTCGAGTACATGTGAAGAACGCTGAACGAACGGGATATAATAGCACTCACAAGGAAAGGTTGTCTAATTGATCCGCGAAAGGCGGAATGTTCCTTTTCTATGGCCCTGCCATTAGGTACTACGCTACATCATTCAGTGTCACCCTTAGAGTATTTATAAGCAAGCTATGTTTATAAATACTCTAAGGTGTCACCTAAAGTACTCCTTTAATACCGCATTTCTACATAATTTCTTCGTCTCTCATGCTTCTTCTACCATACCCAACTTCACTAACATACATTGCTTCCACAGTATTGTGAATTGACATACGTGCCTTTTTGACACATTTTGAGATCCCACGATGGAGTAAAGAGCACCATTTACTCTGTATCCTGTATTCACTCGTCGTTCTTTATCCTTGTCATGTCTATCGTTCCTGTTAAACACACTCATCCACTTGCTCAACCAACTCCCTTTCTATTCTTATTTCCCATATCGTTTTACTTTCTTCTCTTTCAAAACTGTGACTTTTAGGCATCACGTATAATATAATATAATATATTTTACGTGGTAGAGCCATGCTGCAGCTATATTTCTGGTATAGTTATAGCGCGAATGGGTCGGCTCGACGGGGAAGGACCACGCTCTCACAGAATACCAGCTTAAAATAGTAGCTTAACGCTGCTGTGTTTCGTATGGTGTGTGTAGAGAACCGGAGACCCTTTTTACTCGAAAGGCGGCATTCCATCTTAGTCCTCACGGGTGACAACGCATCCGCATTTTGATTCGTAATCGAGGATAGATGTAGATGTCTATGGGCCACAGCAACCACTTACCATCAGGTGGACTGTGTGCTCGTTTGTTACCCTTATCCTATAAAAAAAATCGTATTAATTATGGGGAATGCCAGAATAATCTTATGGATTCCGATAGATGGCGGTATACCGTCTAGTTTACGTCAGATAAAAATACCCAAATCAAAAGTTGCGGGATGTCTGGTATCGCGATCGTCAATTTGCCTGTCAATTGTGACGATTACTGCGACGGAAGTCAGCTGTTAACATTTACGGGCTGATAATGGAGAAGAAGAAGTACTTTACGGATTAAATTAATTCCCTTTTTATGTATTATGATATTTATGTTCCATTTATGTCGTTGACCAGAAAATTTGGCTACCTTACTTATCGCCTTAATTGTGAATTTTTCATAGGGTACTTACTCACTATACATTCCTTTTATACTTTCATTTTCCTTTGTAAAACATTGCGAGTGAACCTGCTTAGAACCTCTCTACAAAATTATTTAAATTATTTCAGGAACATGTAATGTCTGCCAACACGTAGTTTCAGACCAGAACACTGCAGTGCGTGCACTGCTCTATTCCGGTCTGAACGATATTTAGAGCCAATATAATTAAAGCTGTGAGGCATTCCATCTTAGTTCTCAGAGGTTTTTTTAATAGGATAAGGGTGACAAACGAGCACACAGTCCACCTGATTGTAAGAGGTTGCTGTAGCCCATAGACATCTACATCTCTCCTCGATTACGTATCAAAATGCAGATGCGTTGTCACCCGTGAGGACTAAGATGGAATGCCTCGTTTCCAGTAAAAAGGGTATCCGGTCCTCTACACTCACCATACTAAACACAGCAGCGTTAAGCTGCTATTTTACGCTGGTATTCTGTGAGAGCGTGGTCCTTCCCCGGTCGAGCCGCACTTGTGCTACAACTATACTACTAATATAGCTGCAGCATGGCACTACCACGTCAAGAAGGTAGAATATCCATCTGTTGGTTGGTTTGGTGGTTGCGTTACTAAAAAGTCGGGGGTTGACTCTGCCGTTCGACTACTGTCGTAAAGAACCCCTACTATAACATTAGCAAGTAAGAAAGCAAGTAACGCAACGCTTACTAAGAGTGTTTAACACGAGTGTTAGTAGTGTTAACAGCATTCCCAGTATTTTATACGATATTACTAGTGTTATCTTTAAGAGGATATCCGGAGTGCAAGAAATTTGATGAATAGGTTTGTAAAGATTTATTGCTGACGCGCTATGCTCGAATGACCGAGCTTGACAACCGAGACAAATACCTGCAACTAGGACTGATTATACCTATAAAAATTCACAAAATCTTCATCCCGATTTCACCTGTTCCTTACTTCACAACTGGACCGATTTTTTTTTAAACCTTAATTATGTCTGTTTGTTTTCCGTTACTTTTTATGTTGGTTATTGTTTGCTGGATGTCTAATAACGACCGTATAACTTGGCAGTACATATGTAATTTTAGAAGATTGCTTGCTTTTTTATTTCCATATCTCAGTGCAGTAGTAATTTTTTAATATATCGTAAAAAAAATGTTTGCTTATCCAGGGACAAAACAGAGCGGGATACGTTGGTATGGACTAAACGCCGCTCGGATATCCTCTTAGTTACATGTATATATTAACAATTGTACATATTAACTACTTACTACCATTGAAGTCGCTGTACATTGTTATATTATAACCCTTTAATATTTTAAATCGTTGCAAATTGTACGAGTACCTATTAACGGAACTCGAGGCATGAACGGATGTGAAAGTCCTTAGTGCAAAATGCAAAACGTAAACAACACAATATTTTGTTTAACTTTCGATAGCGATAGTGTGTAGTGTAGATAGTGACTAAAATTTTGATTTATGCAGTATTGATAATATTAAAACGAGGCTATGATCTTGTAATCTTTATATATACAAATTACGTGTCACATGTTTGTCCGCGATGAACTCCTAAACCACTGAACTGATTTCAATAAAATTTGAAATGAATTAACTTGAGTTAATAGTTTTTATCCAGATAAGTGGACGCTCAATATTTTTATTGCGAATTTAAGGATTTTTATAGGAAAAAGTGTCGTAGAAAAGGGCAGAACAACGTTTGACTATGGCCAGCTAGTAAAGAATAAAATATCTTGTATATTTTTTTCGTTTTTATATTTTTATTTATAATAAATTTTTAATTATTATTTTAAAAAAGAAAAGTTCGTTGAATTTAGAATAAAACTAAATAATTATAATCTAACATCCACTTCTGTATGCTCATTTAATATTCATCGTTGATTAAACTGGTACAATTGTCTTTTGATAACTATGAGTCGCCTAGGTATCGACGACTTCGTGGCCCGTGGTGCCGACCGTGATGCGTAATGGCGGCGTCTGTCGTGCAAAAACCAAAAATGCAGAACCTTCCGACAATAACAACAATAATTAACACACTAACGTCTCTCAACATTCCATTATTATTTTACTCTTCTTCACATCCTTTATCGATACTCTTGTTTTTTGCAAAAAGTTCGCCGATTACTAATTTATTCTTAAACGTCCGCGTAGTGATAATACTAAACAAATTGTGAAATAAGACATTATAAATACGTTATCGCTGCACATTCGGCGCGGACACGACATCAGTATGTGTCTAAGTAAGGTTGTGCACCTTCGTACATATGTGTGTGGTATTTCCCGGTCGATCTCACCTGGCCGGATGACTTGCGCGGAATTCGAAAGCCCATCGCGAGATTTATCGCTTCTTCTGTATTAAAATATACATTTGCTTACCTAATGGGCTTTTTTGTCACGTGCGATATAACGAAGATGGGATGTGTTACCGATGATGGAATTTTTATGATTTATTAATTTGCGAGAAGGTGATTTAGAGTGGGAGATATTTCGTGATTTAAATGAGACTCAATATATGGTAGCAGTATAGCGCAAGGAGCCTTCAGATTCTTCCACTGGCACTGATGAAGATTGTTATTTGAGATCATGCATATGATCATTAGTTGTAAAAAAATGTATATATATGTGTATCATAGAAAATAAATTCTTCCGCTTAAATAGACACTTGGGGCTTGCGGACGGCGAGGCGCCGGCAGCCTGACCCAGGGGTGCCATTTACCTTTTTATGCAGTCAAGTAGCCGGTTGATTGTATCTCACTGCACCCGCGCACCGCTTAATTTAATCAGGCATGTCATTTATCGAAGCTCGTATTGCGACTCTGCTGTAACCCGCTTATATCAACTTACATTATTCCATTTCCTTAGTCCACCTACGTAATAAGTACGCTGGTTGTGAAATCTTGATTAAGTACAAATATTTCTTACCAATGAATAATAAATAATTATATTATAGGATACTAAAGTAGACTGGGAACTAAGGATGCAAATTTTAATAGTGCGTTACATCCAAATACTTACTAATTTTGCATCAGTGTCGCTTGTTATTTATAATGAAGCAATATTACGATACGAGCTATTTTTGTCTTGGCCATACAGTCTATTAATAACCGATAAATTGTACTTTATATTTGCAAGTAAATTGCTGGGTCGAGTACCCGTAATAATCGCATCACACTGAGGCTGCCAGGCTAACAGTGTTTATATGTACATACTCGTAGTTTGCGCCTTAGTTTAAAGATTGACAAGAAAACGAAAATAAAGTTTTGCATCCTAAAACATTAACATGGTTGAAATTACTACAGTTAAACAATAATGTTCAGTTTATGCAATAAGTAACTCCCTGTTTATTAATTTATTTTTTAACTAGCTATTCCCGCGACTTCGCCCGTGTGTAATTTAGGGTTTTAATTATGTTGCGCGGAACCCTAATTATTTTTCTAAAATATAAGTAGCCTAAGTTACTCCTTATAACATCGGCTATCTGTCAGTGAAAGTCCCGTCGAAATTCGTCTAGCCGTTTCGGAGATTAGCCGGAACAAACAGACAGACAGACAGATAGACAGACAGACAGACAGACAAAATTTTAAAAATTGTGTTTTTGTTATAAGTTCAATTTTATTTATTTGTATTTTTAAATTATTTTTAAGTATTTTTCAAACATTTATCAATTATTTTTATCGATTTTCATTGAGTTGCTTAACACGGCAAAGGAGGATGGCATTTGTTTAGATTGTAATACTTAGTTGGCTCCAAGTTACGATTTACGTTTAGAATTCCGGTGGATGCGGAAGCTTGTGCCAAAGGGAAGGCAGGCTGCAAGGCAAAACTGGGTAAGGAAACGGTTGCGATTAATGTGAATACTAGCGTAAAATTGCAGCTTAATGCTGCTGTGTTTCGTATGGTGAGTATGGAGATCTGGAAACCCTTTTTACTGGAAACAAAGCAATTCCATCTTAGTCCTCAGAGGTGACAACATATCTGTAATTTGATTCTTAATCGAGGATACATCTACATAGATGTCACTTTAAGTCTATAAAAAAATGTAACGGAGGCCTGCAACGAAATTGAGGCTGGAAAGCGCAGCAGCACGCGCAGGTGTCGGCGAGGCCTTGCCGCAAGCGCGCGCGCGGTATGCGGTCGCACCGGTTCTTCTAGCAACGTGTATTTTTTACACGCCACATATCATAGATATTGTTTTTGTGTTTTGCTATATTGCAAAAAAGCTTGTAAATTTCGGTGTAATGAATTAACGATACCTGCTGAGTATACTAAACTTGTTTGCTAGCGTTGCGACCTTGCGCCATCCGTGCATTATAGTTTATTAGCAGGACAGCTATTTCCAAAAATAGTTTTTTTTTAGACAATTTTACATTTTAAAAATTGCCAAATTTAGGAACGTAGAAATTTTTCTTTTGTTTTCTCTTTCGAACGCAATTAAAGGACAGTTGCGATATAATAGTGGAAAGAAAAGACGAATTTAACAAACGAAATTTTGTTATAAAATATTACACAAATTGTTTAAGTCTGTAGGGTAAATCGTGGCGCGCGGAAAAAATCCGTAGAAGCGAAGGCGTCGATCGGCGGTTGCCAGCCCACACTCGGCCTTGCCCTGTCGCCACCCGGGATCATTTACATGTCTAGATACAATTACAACCAGTGCAAACATCCACTTAAATATATGTAATTATCACGCCAAGCTTTGCACATTCGTATTACAAAAACATCGTTATTTCCATTTACACAAACGGTGTAAATGCCGGTATTCTAAAATACAGGCAGATGTATTTTAAGACGACTCGTGTATATAATTAGCGCAGATAAAGTAGGAGCATAGCGACATGTTAACATTAGATGCTTATCAAACACACCTATTTAAAAATACACGTAGCAAATACTCTAATATTTAAACAATGTAAGGAATCTTCATCGTTTAAACATACTAGTTTTTAATTTCCCTCACATTTTACGTTAATTTAATGTGTTGTTAAATACGACAAAACATGTTTCTATTTGAGTCGATTTTATTTTTTTTAAATAAGTTGAGATGATCCTAGTGAGAATGCCAGGTCATAATCATGTACCTAATTATAGTATTTTCACAGAAACTGTGGTATTGTCATTGGTTCTTATTACGTCCGCAAAATTTCAGATTATTCAGACTTTTGGAAATGCATTCATTCATACATACATATTTTTATATATGTATGCATAATACACAAAAGATACACATGAAGCTAGTATAAAGCGTGTAAAAATGAAAATGATACCTCGCTTAGACGTTAAATTCCGATGCGCAAACTTGATTTACAACAGAATGACTTGCGAGTGCTTGGGTAGTCTAGTTGACTTGCAGATGCCTTGGTCAGCTAGTTACCAGGAAGAGTAAACACCACTATGACAACGTGTGATTAATTGAATTTAAGAATTCTTTAAATATTTTTTCCAATTTTGTTCAGCCTTTGATTAAAACTAATTTTACGGATGTCGTCGCGTTTAAATTTAACTTTTTTAATAACCATATTGGCCGTTTTACAGCACCTACGATCATGGGGGGGGGGGGAGGGCTTTCATGGGATCCCAAGCAGATGGTAAATAAATTGAATTGAAATGTTCGTCACCGCTTGTTGTAGAGTCAAGGAACCCCTTTGTTCAGTTCATCAGCCGTAATGTCTCACAGCGTTACTCACTTGTAAGTCAGGAACATGTTATGAACATCTTATACATCTTTATAAATATTACTATATTCTAATGTAAAATTTATATATTTCCAAACGGCATTTATAAACGGCTTTTAAGAATTAATCTTAGCTTTTTAAAATATCAAGCTTCCAAGTACCTTGAAATGTTGACCATCCAATTTAATTTTTTTAAATTTACAAGCTGTGATACTAATCGGATAAATGAATGATTTTGATTATAACTATAAGGAACACTGTACAATTTAAAAGGGGACAATAGAGATAATAGATAATCTCCTAAGCAAAACCCTCTCTTACGCGTGTCCTAACACATATTTGTTCATTTTTCTTACGAATAACACAAAAATTAATATTAATAATAAACTAAGCTGGACTATTAAATAACATACATTTTGCTTAAACACTAAAATCTAGCCTCCAAGAAAGTTTTAAATCTCTTCGCTTAAGAACCAGTTCCACGATATCCAAATTAAAACCAAAATGCTGAGATTACGTTATATTAATTAGTATAAAAGTCTTCCAAAAGTTGTGGTAATTAAGAAACAAGTACAAACACACTATATAACGAGTTTAATGCATAGTGTAATATTTTGAAATAACTTGAAGTTTCGCGACAATTAAAAATGTATGTCTTAAGTGAGTATCTTCTTAGAGCAGGTCAATCGAATCGTCCCCGGGCTGTCTATGCACGACTTCATTATGTAAATTGTGAGATAAGTTTTACTTTAAAAATATATAATAATACTTTGAAATAAATTTTATTTTAAAGCATAATGTAAAACCAAACACGGGCATGGAGTCATTATTTTCTAAAAAATCTTAAAGACAAAATTATTCAGCATTTAAATTAAACTTTATTTTAGACACGGCTAATATTGTTGTTATAATTACCGTTCCATTATTTACGTTATAATCATTTAGTTTAGAGGTTATCGTTATCACATTTATGTTGCATCCTTTTTATATGGAAAAATTATTTTATTTATCAAATTTTCCATTTTGAATGTGTGTACTTATTATTCCTTTAATATATTAAACAAGTAGGTCGTGATTGTTCATCCATTATGATAAGTGCGGTTGGTGCTCAGGTGATAAGTACAACATGATCACTCCATAGCATGTATGATTTTCGTACAGTATATTCTAAAACCGCTTTAAATCTTAAGGTTTTAAATTTTAATCTAATTAATACATAATGATATACTGTTGTTTGTTTGATAGGCCACAAATCTTCACAAAAAACACCGATCCTCCCAAGCTTGAACCGCGATTCCATTGAAATTAAAAAACACCCTAATTTTTAAACAGAAGATGGCTGGGTGCCATCTGCTTGGGTTGCCATAATTCATCATCATCATCATAATTACAGCCCTTCACAAGTCCACTACTGAACATAGGCCTCCCCCAAGGAATGCCACAAAGCACGGTCCCGAGCCACCTGCATCCCTTGACTTCCTGCATGTCTTACCAGCTCGTCACTCCATCTAGTGGGGGGACGCCCTACACTTCGCCTGCCGGTACGAGGCTGCCACTCGAGAACCTTTCTTCCCCATCGGTTGTCGGTTCCTCGAGCTATATGGCCGACCCATTGCCACTTCAGCTTACTAATACTTTGGGCTATGTCGGTTACTCTGGTTCTACTGCGGATATCCTCATTTCTAAGTTTATCACGCAGAGAAACCCCGAGCATAGCCCTCTCTCCATAGCTCGCTGAGCGACCTTGAGCTTCCTCATACGGCCAGCAGTGAAGAGGACGATGTCTCAGATCCATATGTCACCACTGGCAACACTCACTGGTTGTACAATCTAGTTTTGAGGTTATGAGGTATGCCTGACGAGAATATGGGTCGAAATCCACGCCTCCGGAGTAGTGCCACCATGGAGGACGGAATTAAAGAGCTTCTGAAGGACTTCAAGTACCGGTTTTCCACCCGCTTTCAAAATCTCCGCTGTAATTCCATCTTCACCCGGGGACTTGCCGTTTTTAAGGTGCTGGAGAGCCATTCTAATCTCGCTCAGACTGACGTCCGGGATATCATCGGAATAGTGTCGGATAAGACTTGCTCTTGGATCGTTAATAACACTTGCGTGTGGCTCCAACGATGACGTGTACAGCTGTCCATAGAACCTCTCAATCACAATCAAAATCTCAGGTGTCCCGGAAACGATGCTGCCACTTTCGGTCTTCAGCTTCGACAGTTGGCTCTTTCTTGCAGACAGATCTCTGGCAAAGACTTTGGAGCCCTGGTTCCGTTCGATCGCTTCTTCAATACGAGCTGTATTGAAGTTGCGCAAGTCCCGCCGCATACATTTGGAGATCTGTCTGTTCAGTTGCCTGTATGCTGTCAAATCTGCTGCAGACTGCAGCTTCATCTCCCGTCTAACAGCCATGAGATTAAGAGTGTGATCCGAGAGTTTTTGTGTTCTTCTGCGACGGGTCTTACAGAACTTAGCTCCGACCGCATGGACAGTTTCCACAAGCTTGTCATTCATATCGTCCACTTCTAGGCACTGAAAACTATTTTGTAACTCGAGCTGAAAGTTTTCGGCGTTTTGGATTAGAGCACGAGGGGACGGGCGTTGACGGGCGTTCAGTGTGCCTCTCACCATTCGGTGATCGCTGCCAGTTTTCACCCTCGCGATCACTGAGACATCACTGAACAGTTGTCGTCTGGTCGTCATAATGACGTCAATCTCATTTCTTATCGAACCGTCGAGGCTCGACCAGGTCCACTTTCTGTGGGGCCGCTTTTGGAAGAAAGAGTTCATCATAAAGAGTCCTCTTTCTCCATAAAGTCGGCCAGCTGCTGGCCCTTGGGTTCCGTTGCCCTATTCCGAATTTCCTACTTTCAGCTCACCGTTCTCTCTTGTGCCTAGTTTTGCGTTGAAGTCTCCCATTAACACCGTATATAGGGTTTTGGAAGAATGCATGGCTCTAGAGATATCCTCATACATTTCCTCCACCTCCACATCGGGATGTGCCGAGGTTGGTGCGTAAACCTGTATGACCTTCAGCGAATACCGTTTGATGATTCTGAGTATAAGGTACGCAACCCTCGTCGACACCTCCCAATCTTTACAACGTTGTTAACGAGATACTTGTGGACGATAAATCCGACACCTCCTTGGGACAGATGGTCGCCCTCCCGGTGATAGAATAAGTTGCCGGATTCGAGGATTACCGTGTTCTCCTCTCTTCGGACCTCGGATAATCCTATAATATTCCAGCGCAACTTGTCTATCTCTTCTTCAACTCAGGATCTTCTCGTCAGTCTTCAGGGTGCGTGCGTTATATGTTGCCAGGTCGAGTTGTCGTAGGTGGCAACCGAACTCCACCTGAGATTCTTAGCACCCCTGCCCCGCCGTTACCATGGTCGCCACCGTAGCCAGGAATAGCGGAACCGCCGGGGACTGAGGGCCGTTTATTTGTGTCGTTGCTCATGGGGGTATATTGCCATAGTTGCCACGCTTGGCGAGCGGGTTGGCAACCGCAGTTTTTTATTGCTTTTTGCTGTTATCAGAAAGATGGTGCTGCCCATCTTCTGTATCACTTTCCCTCTGTCGCCTCTTACGACACCCACGGGAAGATATGGGGTAGTGGGTATTCTTACCCGCCACTTCACGGGGTGCCATAATTAATCAAATTTAATCCAAACCCTGCAAGACTTCAAGATACTGTAAGGTCAACCTGCGTAGGTACGTGGAATATTGAAAAGTTGAATTAAAAGTTCGTTAAAGAGCCCCCCTTCCCGGAACCATGGGTGGTGTAAAGCGTCCGAAACGTCGGATATTAAAAAAAGTTAAAATTAAACGCGATAAAATCCGTAAAATAAGTTTTTTCGCGTAAATATATCGTGTTTTTATTCGTCATCTCTGCGTTCTTATACCTGTCATCCGATTACGATAAAACTTTGAAAAGTGTTTGGTTTTCAAAGTTGGACTGGAAAGTGTTTGTTTGGAGTGAGTGGTAGGACTCCTTTAAGGTAAATAATCCGTCGGGGTGGGTACCATCCTCTTACCTATTCCTGTTGCCAAGTAGCAATATGTTTACTGTTTCATTCCGGTCAGAAGGACATAGAGAGCCATTGTTCTTCCTTTTGCATGAGAGATTAAATCGTTATGCATCACACTGGATTTTTCAAGTGGGGGGTGTGATGGTTACCGAATATGGATACCGCTTTACGACATGGCCTACTATATCCGACGGGCGCGCACATAAGAACAGTTTTTTTTAAATTAACGTAAGTAACAAACGAACTCACCATCCAAATGATAGTAAGAAGCTACTGCAGCTAATGGACACTTGCAACTTAAAACAAAAAAGACTACAGATGGGTTGTCACCTCTGAGAACTAAGATGTAATGCCTCACAGACTGCACTATGCTAATAATAAATGTAGCAATGTAGCAATGTAGCAACATTAATTTTGACTTTGACGTTTGTATAAGTTTTTTTTTTTACAATTCAGTGTTTAGATAAACATTATTATATTCATACTAGCGAACCGTCTCGGCTTCACACGCGTGATTTCTGGATCTCGACAACAACGGCACCTACCGCGTTCAATTGTAAATCTCAACCATCCAGGGACCCACTCAAACACACACAAAAGATTTCATAAAAATCGTTTTAGGAGTTCAGTGATAAAAACACGTATAGAAGAATTATATAATACTAGCGATTCGCCAACATTTCTGGATCTCGACAATAACGCCACCTACCGGGTCCAATTTTGAATCTTAACCATCCAGGGATTCACTCAAACACACAAAATATTTCATCAAAATCGGTCAAGCCATTTTCGAGTTTTTGCGAGACTAACGGACAGCAATTGATTTTTATATACATATAAAGATTATAAATAACAGTTATTATAATTAAATAAACAGTTACTGCGTATTTGGCAGTGTTGGGTTGAAGGTGGAATACAGCAATGGATTGCGCAAGCAGGAAACGTCAAGGATATTCCGTGTCTGTGTTATCAGTGGAACGGGAAGTGGCATGGCGGTTACCCAAAACAACGCGACGAATTAATTGTGACGTACGATTTTTCTTCTAAGATTATAACTAACATTACAGTGCTTATAAGATTGACAACTTTAGAAAAAACAAGTGGTAAAATTAAAAATTTTGTACAACCGACTTCACTATAAATTATTAAGGATAACTCAAAAACTATTCGTCAGACCTTGATCAAATTTGTATGGGACCACATGAGAAGCACCGGCTTTCAAATAAAAAAAGAATCATCGAAATCGGTACACCTAGAAAAAGTTATGAGGTAACACACATAAAAAAAACATATAGCCGAATTGAGTACCTCCTTTTTGAAGTCGGTAGAAAAACAAATAAACCACTGATAATAACAATAAAACTTTTTCCACCATATATGTAACTTAGATCTATGTTTTTTGAAATGAATATTTAAAAAATGTGATGAGTTTGCACCGTAATGAAACCGTTAATATAACAATACTTTTAAAAGTCTAGGTCTTAGCATCTGAAATATAGGCAAGAATTATGCGCTATTTTGTTTAAAAGGCGGGAGTATTTATATAAAAGTAGTTATTATATACAAAGTAGTTATTATATACAAAGTAGTTATTATGCCCAGTGTTATGGATATACAAACCTTCTTTGCACTTTATATTTATGATATTCAAATATAATAAGGAAGATACAATTTACTTTGAAAGTGCACAACAAAGAGGTGCATCCGTTCGTAAAATATTTAGTGCCACCAATGGCGTAATTTCAACAAATTTTTTGACGTAGACGCGCGTAGACAAACTGTAGAAGACGATTTTAAAGAGTTTATAGTACTAAGATATTCATATAGTAATTTTTTTTCTATAATACTTATCGGTAATAATTTATATTTTTGTAATAACTTTTTTAATTCACCAGACTATTTTATTTGGTAGTTTTTATATATTATTCATTAAATTGGCAATGTAAGCTAATTATCATAACTCTTGTTAGTTATCTTTGCACTTCTCGTGTATATTTGAAGATATAACATAAAGAAAACGGCATATAAAGGAGAATAAGTACGTGCAAATATATCGAATGTGTGTATTCTAAAATGCCCGAAGTGTCTTCTATTATAAACGTGACTTCATTGGGTAAATTACGTAAAAAGCTATTGGCGCATTAAATCTTATTTTTAGGTTTATACAGTCATAAAAAAACCGTTATAATTTCTTCTTCTTCATCAGTAGAATTTATATCTACTGCTTGACCCGGATCCCGGATCTCTCCCTTTGTAGGGAAGAGTTTGTAGTGTGGTGGCGGCGTAAGAGAATCCATCATCTCAGTAATTCATAAAGCAAAAGTTATGGCTTCCGATAGATGGCACCAGAGCAATCTCGTTTACGCCATCTGTAGAATACACAGACCGGCGATGGGCAGCAGCCACCGTCAAAGGTGCGAGACGTCGTTAATCTGCTGAGCCGTTCCAGCCCGCCAGAGAGTGACTATTAAGGCGTTATTATTTACATACAAAGTTCCCTGAAATTTGAGACTTATTTGATATTTACAAATTAATTATTAATTTTATAAAAAAATCTTTCGTTTAGCTTTAAAGGCTTACTGTTTACTGGAGTTGAAAGTTTACATTGCAATTTCAAGCACTTTGAAGGTCGTAGAACAAAACGAGTTTACAATTAAATATAATTTGACTAGCCGTGGTAGCTCAGATGGTTAGCGCTCGCTGTAAGTTTCACAGTACGCGAGCAACCCGGGTTCGATCCCCGCCGGCACTAATAAAATTGTTAATTGCAATTTAATAAGTATAAAATACAAAAATATAAATTTTATAAGTGCTGATTTTCCACATGCTCGGCGGTGAAGGAAAACATCGTGAGGAAACCTGCATGTATGAGAAATAAGAAAAAAAATATTTCGAAGACATGTGAAGTTCGCCAACACGCATTGGGGCAGCGCGGCGGACATTTCCTTGCCCTAAAAACCCTCTCAGAAATGAGAGGAGGCTTGTGACCAGCAGTGGGACGTATATAGGCTGTAACTTTACTTTACTTTTATAATTTGACTCTTGATTTAGGTCTTAATTTTAACACGGATAATAAAGATTAAAAATATACGCTTTTTGACTTTCCCTGTAGATAAACATTGTAAACAAAATGTTTTAGATTATATACCGAAAAAGTTTGTGGCGAAAAAAGACGATAGTGGTTTGTCATTGTTTATAATTATGCGGCACAAAAACCACTTTTAGCAACGAATCTTATCTTTCGAAATCGTGGTAGACAACACAGCGGAACTTTGTTTTACGTACTGTCCAACACGCACTTGGCCTATTTCTTACTGTATGTAAAACATGGAAATATTCTGACTTTTTACAAAGTTTGATTTTCATCATAAATTATTATAACAATAAAATATTTTTATAGCAATGGTTCGTGTTCTATACAAGATACAAGATATATATTTGTGGAAACAGTATACATACAAAGCATGCAGGTTGTTCAGATACATTAAAAGGATCAGTCATGTTTGGCCTTTGTGGCGTACAAATGTATAAATCAATGAAAATATTATAAATAGTTTACAATTGAAAATGAAATTATTATTAACACATTATCGAATTAAATTATTATTAAACTAATTTTAACAATTTTATCAATAAATCTAAATCTAAGTAATAAATTAAAATTAAATGTCGGTTAATAGTATTTGCTATGAAGATACATTATATTTTATCTGCTTTATACAATGTCAGTAAAAGAATTGCTTGTTACATAAGATTTATTTTTATTATTCAAAAATTCTAATATGCTATAGTATGCTTTGCCTTCTAAATATAATTTCAACTTATTTTTAAATACACGGACATTCTGCTCCTTCCAACATTTCTGAAGCTTATTATATATTAAAGGGGCCATGCAAAAAACACTTTTTCGCATCAATGCAGTTTTAGAGCTATGCAAACAGAGAATAGTATCGTCGCGTCTGTTGCGACTAACTACGTCTGATAGACGTGGAAATAAGTGTCGATTACATTTAACAAACATGACAATTTCTAAAATGTATAGATATGGTAATGTCAGTATTTTATGTTTTATAAAGTAGAGTTTGCAGCTATCAGTTGGCTCCAGTTTAAACATGGTCCTAATACATCGTTTTTGTGCTTTTAAAGGTAATTCCTTGTAAGTCGAATTGCTCCAGAAGATAATCCTGTATCTAAGATGCGATGAAACTAAGCCATGGTACGCTGTAAGCAACGCATTAATGTTAAGCACTTTAACCAATTTGTACAGTGCATATGCCGAGCTACTTATTTTTTTACTAAGAATTTCTGTGTGTTCTTTCCAATTCAATTTCTTGTCAATCGTCACCCCGAGGAATTTGACAGCGTTGACTTCTTCAATTATTTTATTATTATATTGGACCTTAAGATTAGTTGGAGTTGATAAACGTTGACTGAAATGCATTACACAAGTTTTATTCAGATTTATTTTTAAGTTATTATTATTTAACTATTTTATTATTGATATAAGAGATTATTGATATTAATGTCGTTATTATAGCTATCCTTATTATTGCATTGAATTGTTACGGTGCTGTCATCAGCAAAGAGTGTTACTGGTTGATCAACGGATTTAGGTAAGTCGTTTATGTATAACAAGAATAACACACTTCCCTGTGGTACTCCATATTTAACTACTCGTTTATGCGATTGAAATATTTCTTCATATTTAGTTTTTATATTTATTGAGGCTATATCAGTGATTTGCTTTCTGCCGTATAAATATGATTGTATTAGTTTTAGCACGTTACCTCGAACCCCATAGGCCTCCGGTTTATCCAACAAAATATCGCGTCAGACATAATCGAATGCCTGGGTCATATCACAAAAAACTGTACAGATAGGGTTGGTTTTATCAACGTTTATTATAACTTTATATAAGAAATCATAGATGTTTGTAGTTCGGTTTTCTCTGAATCCTTTTTGCTCGTTAACAAGTATGTTATTTTTTTCAAGGTACTTACTTAATTCCTTTTAGATATATTTTCATAAATTTTGGAGATAATACTAATAAGCGTAATTGGTCTGTAACATTCCATGGATTCTCTATTCTCTTTTGTAAACACGGGTTTTACGATCGATTTTTTAAGGCATCTGAAAAAATGCCAGTGATTATGGTTAAATTAATGGAGTGACTTAAATGTGTACATATTTCTACAGTAACAAATTTAAGAATTTTCGTACAGATTCCGTCATGATCCACGCTGTTCTTGTTTTTTAATGTATTTATTATTTTATCTACATCTTGGGGCAGACAAGGGGCATGAAAAATGACTTTTAAACTATTTGAAATTTGTGAGGTAGCCTTATTTCCTGAGTTTAATATTGGGATAACTTTTTAATAAAATAATTATTAGGTCCTTACATATGAAATTGGCGTTTTGTACGGAAGGAATATAAAGTCAATTTTTTTGTAAAATATATTTAATTAAATTAAAGTATGCACCGTTGTTATCTATGCATTTTGCCATCTCGTAGGTAGTTCATTGATCCCTTTACTAAAAAACCATGGGGCGAGAATCAATAAACTCTTTGAAGGCGGTTTGACTGCCGCATCGGAGTTTTCCTTGTAAGTTGTCCAAATTCCGGAAAAATGGTAATCTGTTGGAGCAAGGTCCTGGGGTACGGTGGATGTCGCAGACATTCCAATTGTAGCTCATCTAACTTAGTGGTTGTTTGTTGTGCAGTGTGTGGTCTTGCGTTGTCGTGAAGCAGCAGTGGCCTAGAGCGATTGACTAATCTCGGTTGTTTAGCAGCTAGTTCTTCCTTCATGGTTTGAAGTTGCTGACAATAGATATCTGCCGTAATCGTTTGGCCAGATTTTGAAAGCTGTAGTGAATGACACCGGCGCTAGTCCACCAAACACTCACAAGTAACTTTTGTGAGTAAATTTTCGTTTAGGGCAGGATTTGGCTGGGTCTCCAGGGTTCAGCCATTGCGACGAGCGCTTCCGATTATCGTACAGTATCCACTTTTCATCACAAGTAATGATTCGATTTAAAATCCTTCATTATTGTGTCGGTTGAGCAAAGTAACACAGCAGTCGACGCGTGTTTGCAAGTTCGATTCATTCAATTCATGAGGTACCCATCCTTCAAGTTTTTACTTTCCCGATTTACTTTAAGTGGATTAATATAGTTTTATCACTTACCCCGAAGCCTGCAGCTATCTCTGAAGTGCTTTGTGATGGATCCGCTTCCACAATATCCTTTAATTCTCCATATTCCACTTTGGTCTCCGGCCGTCCACGGGGTTGGTTCTGAAGATCGAAATTTCCAGAACGAAAACGTTGAAACCAAAACGTACCGTGCTTTACACCAGCACCGTACACATCATTAATCCTTCGAGCTGTTTCTGCAGCACTGGTGCCACAGTAGAACTCGTACTCGTAAATATACCCATATTTCATGTTTTCCATTGTGCGGTAATAAGCGACACCAAAGAACAAAATAATGATGAAAAACAAACAAATGAATGTTTTCAAAACTCAAATGTACCAGCTAAATGAATTTATAAATTTGAATTTGGAATTCTTAACCAAAGAGGAGACATTTCAGATCAAAGTGGTCAGTACGACAAAACGCTAATTTCATATGTAAGGACCTAATATTAAAAGCATTGGCTATTTTCTGTGGATCTGTTATAGTCTCGTTATTTAATTTTATTTTTGTAATAGGGTTTCGAGGAGCTTTGTTCTTAGAGTTATTAATTATATTCCAAGTGGTTTTGGATTTGTTGTTTGATGTTTTAATTTTATAAATATTTTGTGCATATTGTGTAAGGCGGATAATTTTTTTAAATAGCTTAGAGTACTTAGTAAGTTTTGTTTTATTTGTCTCATTAGGGTTTTGTCTATATTGCCACAGAAGATGTCGTTTCTATTTGCTGCATATTTTGACGCCGCGTGGTACCCACTTTGTATTTTTTGTAGTATGTATGGTTATAGTTTTATAGGAAAGCATAAATTGTAAAAAGGGAATATGTTTCTATAAAAGCATTATAGGCTATGTTGGGATCACATGTTTGATATATTTTCGAAAAGTTAAACTACGTAAACAACTTTTAAATTTTGTAGCATATTCATTGTTGTAATTACGCCTATTCATACGCCAGTATTTAATAGAGCAAGACTCTTGAACGGGTAACTTTATTAATTGCGCTGTGTGGTTTGGCAATACAAATTCTAATATTTGTATCTTACAGGACTTTTACAGTTATGTGCAATATTATCTATACATATTTGACTTTTTAGTCTAGTGGGCTGATTTATAGATAACTTTAAATTGTGATTTAACAGTAAACATTCAAAATATATTGTTTGATAATTTCTTTTAAGACATCTACATTGAAATCCCTGCTATGACAATATTATTTAAGGATTTTCCATTAAGTTCTTGCAAGAGTACGTGTAATTTTTCCATGCACACATTAAAGTTAGTAGTTTTGGAACTCTGTAAATACAAACAATAACAATCTTAAAGCTAATTAATTCGATAGATAGATAGATTTAAGATAATCAAAGGCCATTTCTTTAAAAAAATCGATTTTCAAACAAATTCTCCAAGTTTTTCGAATAAAATATACCCTAGAGATCTCTCCTGGCATTGTTTTATATCTGTAAGTTTGCTCCTTTAAAGTATGTTTCACCAGTATGCTCCTTCAGAAACGATACACTTTCTCCAACGAATAATCCAATCATCAAAACATTTTTAAAAGCTTTTTCGGAATTGAGTTCAGTTCTCGCTGCGAATTCTCCTTTATGTCTTCTACCGAATGAAAACAGGTGCCACGAAGTGGTAACTTGAGTTTAGGAAAAAAGTGGCTGGAGCCATATCTGGTGAATAAGGTGGTTGCTCGATGGCATTTGTTGAGTTTTTGGTCAAAAATTCGTTTACAGTGATGGCCTTATGCGAAGGCGCATTATCGTGGTGCAAAATCCAATAATTTTCTTTCCACAAATCTGGCCTTTTTCGTCTAATTTGCTCTCTTAAACGCCGCATAACGCTCAAATAATATTCTTTATTTACCGTTTGACCTCCCGACAAGAATTCCGAGTGCACAACACGGCGATAGTCAAAGAAAACAGTCAACATAACTTTGACTTTTGATCGGATTTGGCGTGGTTTTTAGGTTTTGGTTCAGTTGGAAGGCGCCACTCCGATGCTTGTTGACTAGTTTACATGTCAAACTCGTAAACCCACGTCTCCTCACCAGTAACAATGCGTTTCATGAATGTTGGGTCGGAATTGACTCGTTCCAGCATATCCTCAGCGACTCTTATGCGATTAAGTTTTTGCATTGAGTTATATGTACTGCGTACTAGAGAACATATTCCAAACAAAAAATGTGCGCTACTCTATGTCTTTGCGCATGCGCGGTATATTGTAGAGTCGCGCATGCGCAGTTGATATAAGCGCGTTGCGTCTGCGCGGTCATTTTTTGTCATCATAGATTAGGTATACGTAGGTAGAATGACCAGTATGTAATAATTGTTTATTTAGATTGTATGGTTAATTATATTGAGTACAATTTTTTTTAATTGTCATTTATTTTGCATATGTGCAAATTTAATATAAAATACTCTTATTTTAATCTAAGCAAACATATTTGTAAATAAAATGTAATAACAATTATCTTTGATAATAAATGTATCTGTAATTGTATGTATGTTATCTTTTAAAATATTCAAAAAAATGTTATTAAAATGTAATTGTGACATAATAATAAGGTTTCGTTCGTCGTAGGAAACTAAAAGAAAATGAATTATTATGCGTTTATTCCAGCTCAACAAATAAAAAAATACATTAAAAATAAAATAGTATTGTATACAAGTACATACACATATATACATATACATATTTTGCCTACATTCGGTTTTGTAATGGAACATCTGCATGTTTTAGCCTATGATTGTAGATAGCGTGACATTTAAGTGAAAAAAAAAATATTTTTTCTATTGTAATATTACGATATTTATTACCTATTTATTCACTTGAACAACAAATAATTTTACTCACTTGACTATTGAATTGTTATTTACGTCCAGATTTAGACTTTAATTTGAAATCTCGTATTATTAGCGCCGCTCCACACTGCATGAATGTTGAAGCCACACTAAATGACACTAAAGTAAGGTGTACGGATTGTAGTACAGTTCAGTTGAACATAGTGAATGTTCGGAATGCGAAATCTAGTGCGTAGTACATATATTATATCGATGAGTTTTTGGAGAAAATTCAGGTCTTTTAGGCCTAGCCGAGCGGCAACATGTTTCAATCAGTGGCTATCTCTCTCAAACTTGAATGAGGATTTTCAGTCACTATTTCCTTCACTTTTGCGATGTTAACTTCAGTTGCAGACGTTGATGGCCTACCAGAGCGAGGCAAATCTTCCATCACATCTCCACCGCTTTTGAACGCTTTGTAACACTCATAACCACGTGTTTTTGATAAAGTCGATTCACCGTAAGCCTTCTGTAACATTTTTAGTGACTCCGAACAAGAAATTCCATTGGCGATGCAAAATTTAAGACATACTCCTTGTTCGATGTTTTCGTCCATTGTGCAATTCGCAATACACACTAGATCTAAATAACAAATGTAACTCAAACTCCGCGCCAAAATGGAAAATAGTTGTGCCAATGTAACAACAACGAAAAAAAAAATTGTATTTGGAACCATAAACAAATCATCATTTATTATAGCTTTTACTAATCTGTGAGAAAGTTTGTAATATTATCTTGATGAAAAAATTTGACCTATATTGTTACACTATACTGTATAACAACGTCGACTTCATACTTCTTTAATTTTGTACTGTTAAAGAAATTTAAAAAAAAAACGTAATATGGTTTCGAAGTTTGTCATTATTATAGTGAGTAATCATATTATAGTAATTTTATAAAGTTTAATTGTTTATTTATTTAATTTTATCACTACCACGACTGTCGTACAGCCGTGAAAAAAAATCAATATAACTAAAAAATCCTTACAGACTTAAAACGAATTTCATTTTAATGAAGTTATTAAAGTTGTTTTACAATTCCGTCACATTTTGATAAGGACTTTTTGAAACATGTACAATTCTGAAACAAACTGATAAATGCGAAATTAAGCCTATCTTAATTTTTTTATTCTAACTATTGCAGATTGTAAAGTATAAGTAGGGTAATCTTAAACACACTTGTACAACTGTTAGGTATCATGCAATTAGTTGTTTTATTGTAAATGAATTGAAAATTGTAAATGTTTATAGTAAAGTCCAATCGAAACGATTTTTAATGTTATTTCGACATGTCAGTTGGACGATAACGTATTTATTACAGTTTGTAACCTAATTGAATTGGCCTATTAATCTATATTGTATACCTAAGTGGCCTGTTCTGCTTTATGGCTTGTACATTAAAATAAGTAATGGCGAGTCGACAGGTTGTGGTTAGAACGTTTATTTTTATCCAACGTATAACGTAAATATTTCGTTATTTAAGGCTTAGTTCAAAGAGAAGAGACGAGCTCCTGAAAATCGGACATTAAACATACAAGTGTGGAGGTGACCTCGCAGATTTATTACTATCTGACGAAATGCTATTATTACATGGGGATTATTACATAGCGAGTGCAAGGATTATGGCTTGCATAGACAAAATTCGCAAGTTTTTAAAAGTAGGATGTCAAATAATTTCGGAAATTAAAATATTACTACAATCAAAAACAAATTTCACATAAGAATACCTCGTTAGCTTTAAATTGTTAACTGCAGCTCAAAGATTTCCATAGTTATTCCCTTATTTTTTTAATAGGATAGGGTGACAATCGAGCACACAGTCCACCTGATGGTAAGTGGTTGCTGTGACCCATAGACATCTATATCTATCCTTAATAAAGAATCAAAATGCAGATGCGTTGTCACCCGTGAGGACTAAGAAGAAATGCCTCTTTTCCAGTAAAAAGGGTCTCTAGTTCTCTACACTCACCATACGAAACACAGCAGTGTTAAGCTGCTATTTTACGCTGGTATACTGTGAGAGCGTGGTCCGTCCCCGGTCGAGCCGACCCATTCGTGCTACAACTATACTACCAATATAGCTGCAGCATGGCTATATTGGTAGTATAGTTGTTTTTTATAGGATAGGGTGACATTATTGGGTTTATTACACGAATTATACACATTAAAATAAAACGAATTTTTCAGATTTTATAATATTATATCAAATAAAATGCGAAAAAATCAGTAAAATTTGTTTTAATTCAATGTGCAGCTTAAAGGTTACATTTTACAATTACAGCCCATCAAAATTCCACTGCTAAAGGAATATTTGCCATAGTTGCCACGCTTGGCAAAAGGTTACATTGCAATATTTTGAACCCTTTGATAAAGAGGTCACCGAATGACACGATTTTAAAATCAATTGTAATTTATTTAGGCTTTGTAAATTCTGATTAAATACAATATATTTTTATTGTGGCTACGAAAAGCAATTTATGATTTTTATATTTTATGTACCTATTTCAAAAAGGGAAATATTTGGCCACTACATACACAATTTTCTTCGCTACGAATTCGTCCATTAGTGAAATAAAACGGCCAAGATAAAGATCCATTGAAAATAATATAGTTTAGAATAATGATAATACATAGGGCTTTCTTATATTTACGCGAAG
Organism: Parnassius orleans; assembly: GCA_029286625.1. Lineage (NCBI taxonomy): Eukaryota > Metazoa > Arthropoda > Insecta > Lepidoptera > Papilionidae > Parnassius > Parnassius orleans. Next base: position 1,928,826 of record JAGSMP010000152.1, read on the forward strand.
ACTACACATTAAATGAAACTAATTTTTACGGATTATATCGCGTTTAATTTTAACTTTTTAATTCCCGACGTTTCGGGTGCTTTACAGCACCCATGGTCACGGGGGGGACTGAGGTGTTTGACGTCCCGATGTCATAGTTAGCCCGGCTACCTTCAGTTTTTAATATTAATTTTTGGTTCGATCTACGCAGAATGAGCTTACAGTATCTTGAAGTCTAGCAGTGGTATACTTGGGTTTGGATTTAATTTTATTAATTATAGGATCCCAAGCAGATGGCAGCACCCATCCATCTTCTCTATTGAAATTAGGATGTTTTTTAATTTCAATAGCCTCGCGAATCATCCTTGGTAGGAATCGGTGTTCTTTTGCGAGGATTTGTGGTCTATCGAATCTAATGTAATGGCGGGGACGATCTTGAACATGTTCACAAACTGCAGACTTCACGATACGTCGGTGCTTCAAGTCAGCTATATGTTCAGCAATGTCAGCTGTATGAATTAAAAAGTTAAAATTAAACGCGATATAATCCGTAAAAATTAGTTTCATTTAATACATAGGGCTTTAAAAAAGATCCGTTACACAACCACTAAATTTGTCGTTATTCCGTCACGCACCCGCTTCACCAACGTCGCTCGGGGCCATGGACACATACAAATTAGGACGTCACAATGTTTGGTGTTAAAACGCTTGATAAGTGTACAGATTTGTGTCAATATTATCCGCCAATATTGATCATGTCTGCCAACGGAGATGATAATAAGTCGCTTGAATTCCTTGGCCAGATAAATATTAAATAATCGTTTCCGTGAGAAGATATGATCAGAAAATTTTGCGCAAAATCCAAAATTACCTATAATTAAGAATCGTTGGATTTCTGATCAGTGCACCCACGCTAATGATGAGTTACAATATTCCTGATCTATTATATTGAGATATGATCAGAAAATTTTTGCGCAAATTCCATAATTATAATTAAGGATTGTCGGGTTTCTGATCAGTGCACTCACGCTAATGTTGAGTTTCAACATTCCTGTTCTATTATATTCAGATATAATCAGAAAATTTTTGGGCAAAATCTAGATTTATAATTAAGAATTGTTTAAAATCTGATCAGTGCACACAGTTTTATGTTGAGTTTTCTACATTAATGTTCTATTAATCTAGACTAAAAACAAATTGGACCATTGTGATATAATAATATAACTGCTGAATCATTCAACTCTTTTCTCACCTTCTCATAAAATAGTCTAACAGGAGTTCGATGTTAAAACCAACTTAGCAGCTTTTGATGAAAACTAGATCAGAATACACCTAATCCTTCTTATTGTGTCAGCCGTAACATTCCACACCTGGACATTGTGAGAAGGATTTACTGTTACCTGCGAAATTTGCGAAACCAGAAGTTTCGCATCTTTAACGCAGGGTCTGAGTACTTTTACAAAAACGACTATAAATAAAAAACTGCTTTTGCCAACCCGCTTGCTAAGCGTGGCAACTATGGCAAATATCCCCCTTACGAGGCAATCTATGGGGGAGGCCTTTGTTCAGCAGTAGACTTTAATAGGCTGTAACGGTAATCAATATACAGTAGTGATTAAAATATCTTTTGATCGGAACGGAACTGCCTGGGAATTGTTTTGGTAATATAAATTTTTTTTTGCAAGACTTTTTTAAGAAATTTAACATATTATTTATATTATGAAAAAAATATAAAAAATAACATTAATTTTGGGGGAGGGGTTTAATATCAACTGTCTCGTTGGTCTAGTAGCCGTAATCGTGACAGCTCATCATGTGGTCCCAGGTTCGAGTTCTGGGTCGGGTCAAAAATCAGTTGTTGGGTTTTTCTGTCAAGAAATTCTTAGTAGCAGCCCGTGGTCAGGACCTTGGTGGAGTTTAACACCCATGTCTTGCCCCTACCCTCATGTGAGTCAGAACGTTGTGACCGAATTTCGGTCTGGAGGATATTATTTTTATAATTAAATTTACAATAATATACGTGGTAGTAAGTAAGTAATATACGTGGTAGAGCCACGTTGTTGCATGAACGGGTCGGCTCGACCGGGGTAGGACCACGCTTTCACAGAACACCAGCGTAAAGTAGCAGCTGAATGCTGTTGTGTTTCGTATGGTGAGTGTAGAGAACCGTTGACCCTTTTTACTGGAAATGAGGCATTATTGCAGCTATAAAAAAACACAACAATTTTCTTTTAGAAATAATTCCGTGAACTCATAATAAAATTCCCGTGTAGTGGCGGGTTAGAATACCCACTACCCCATATCTTCCGTGGGTGTCGTAAGAGGCGACAGAGGGAAACTGAGGCAGAAGATGGGCAGCAGCATCTTTCTGATAACAGCAAATAATAAAAACTGCGGTTGCCAACCCGCTCGCCAAGCGTGGCAACTACGGCAATATCCCCAATGAAGAAAGTTACGAAGAAACGGCCCCAGTCCCGGCGGCCCGCTATTCCTGGCTACGGTGGCGACCATGGTAACGGCGGGGCAGGGGTGCTAAGAATCTCCGGTGGAGGTTCGGTTGCCACCTACGACGACTCGACCTGGCAACTTATAACGCACGCACCTGAGGACTGACGAGAAGATCCTGAGTTGAAGAAGAGATAGACAAGTTGCGCTGGAATATTATAGGATTATCCGAGGTCCGAAGAGAGGGGAGGACACGGTAATCCTCGAATCCGGCAACTTGTTCTATCACCGAGGGCGACCATCTGTCCCAAGGAGGTGTCGGATTTATCGTCCAAGTCTCTCGTTAACAACGTTGTAAAATTGGGAGTGTGTCGACGAGGGTTGCGTACCTTATACTCAGAATCACCAAACGGTATTCGCTGAAGGTCATACAGGTTTACGCACCAACTTCGGCACACCCTGATGAGGAGGTGGAGGAAATGTATGAGGATATCTCTAGAGCCATGCATTCCTCTAAAACCCACTATACGGTGTTAATGGAGACTTCAACGCAAAGCTAGGCACAAGAGAGAACGGTGAGCTGAAAGTAGGAAATTCGGATTAGGGCAACGGAACCTATAATAGCAGCTGGCCGACTTCATGGAGAAAGAGGACTCTTTATGATGAACTCTTTCTTCCAGAAGCGGCCACACAGGAAGTGGACCTGGTCGAGCCCCGACGGTTCGACAAAAATGAGATTGACTTCATTATGACGACTAGACGCCAACTGTTCAGTGATGTCTCAGTGATCGCGAGGGTGAAAACTGGTAGCGATCACCGAATGGTTAGAGGCACACTGAACCTAAACGTTAAGTTGGAGAGGTGTCGTCTAATGAACTCAACGCCCGTCCCCTCGTGCTCTAATCCAAAGTCCCGAAACCTTTCAGCTCGAGTTACAAAACCGTTTTCAGTGCCTAGAAGATTGCAATGCAGTGGACGATATGAATGACAAGCTCGTGGAAACTGTCTATGCGGTCGGAGCTAAGTTTTGTAAGACCCGCCGCAGAAGAACACAAAAACTCTCCGATCACACTCTTAATCTCATGGCTGTTAGACGGGAAATGAAGCTGCAATCTTCAGTAGATTTGATAGCATACAGGCAACTGAACAGACAGATCTCCAAATGCATGCGGCGGGACTTGCGCAACTTCAATACAGCTCGTATTGAAGAAGCGATCGAGCGGAACCAGGGCTCCAAAGTCTTTGCCAGAGATCTGTCTGCCAGAAAGAGCCAACTGTCGAAGCTGAAGACCGAGTGTGGCAGCGTCGTTTCCGGGACACCTGAGATTTTGAGTGAGATTGAGAGGTTCTATGGGCAGCTGTACACATCATCGTTGGAGCCACACGCAAGTGTGAGTAACGATCCAAGAGCGAGTCTTATCCGACACTATTCCGATGATATCCCGGACGTCAGTCTGAGCGAGATTAGAATGGCTCTCCAGCACCTTAAAAACGGCAAGGCCCCAGGCGAGGATGGAATTACAGCGGAGCTTCTGAAAGCGGGTGGAAACCGGTACTTGAAGTCCTTCAGAAGCTCTTTAATTCCGTCCTACATGGTGGCACCACACCGGAGGCGTGGAGCAGAAGTGCGGTGGTCTTGTTCTTCAAGAAAGGCGACAACGCTCTCTTGAAGAACTACAGACCGATTTCCCTTCTGAGCCGCGTCTACGTGCTGTTTTCGAGAGTCATTACGAATCGTCTCGCACGCAGACTCGACGACTTCCAGCCTCCCGAACAAGCCGGTTTCCGAAAAGGCTTTAGCACCATAGACCACATACCCTTCGGCAAACTGTACAGAAGTCCGAGGAGTACAATTTGCCACTATGTGTGGCGTATGTGAACTACGAGATAGCCTTTGATTCCGTCGAAATTTGAGCGGTGCTGCAGTCCGTTCAGCGGTGCCAAGTTGACTGTCGGTGTATCGAGGTGCTGAAGTGTTTGTACAGTAGGGCTACGATGGCTATCCGAGTACAGAACCAGAGTACAAAACCTATCCAACTGCAGAGAGGTGTAAGACAGGGTGACGTTATATCCCGAAACTCTTCACCGCTGCATTGGAAGACGTTTTCAAGCTTCTGACTGGAAAGGATACGGCATTAACATCAATGGCGAGTACATCACTCACCTTCGATTTGCCGATGATATAGTCCTTATGGCAGAATCGCTGGAGGACCTAAGACTATGCTCAATGACCTCAATAGTGCCTCCCAACGGATAGGTCTTAAGATGAACATGGACAAAACAAAGATCATGTTTAATGTCCATGTCACACCTATGCCGGTAGTTGTTGGGAGCACTAAGCTCGAAGTTGTTGACGAATATGTTTACCTGGGACAAATAGTCCGACTAGGTAAGTCCAACTTCGACCGAGAGGTCAATCGACGGATTCAACTCGGCTGGGCAGCGTTCGGGAAATTACGGCACATCTTCTCGTCAGGTATACCTCAAAACTTGAAAACGAGGCTGTACAACCAGTGCGTGTTGCCAGTGATGACCTACGGAACTGAGACGTGGTCCTTCACTGCTGGCCGGATGAGGAAGCTCAAGGTCGCTCAGCGAGCTATGGAGAGGGCTATGCTCGGGGTCTCACTGCGTGATAAACTTAGAAATGAGGATATCCGCAGAACCAGAGTGACCGACATAGCCCAACAGATTAGTAAGCTGAAGTGGCAATGGGCCGGCCATATAGCTCGAAGAACCGACAACCGATGGGGAAAAGGTTCTCGAGTGGCGGCCTCGTACCGGCGGACGAAGTGTAGGGCGTCCCCACTAGATGGAGTGACGACCTGGTAAGACATGCAGGTCGATGGATGCGGGTGGCTCAGGACCGTGCTTTGTGGCATTCCTTGGGGAGGCCTATGTTCAGCAGTGGACTTGTGAAGGGTATTATTTTTATAATTAAATTTACAATAATATACGTGGTAGTAAGTAAGTAATATACGTGGTAGAGCCACGTTGTTGCATGAACGGGTCGGCTCGACCGGGGTAGGACCACGCTTTCACAGAACACCAGCGTAAAGTAGCAGCTGAATGCTGTTGTGTTTCGTATGGTGAGTGTAGAGAACCGTTGACCCTTTTTACTGGAAACGAGGCATTATTGCAGCTATAAAAAAAACACAACAATTTTCTTTTTAGAAATAATTCCGTGAACTCATAATAAAATCAATGCAAGCATGAATTAATACTATTTCTTACTACTGAGAAAGGTGTTATCGTAACAAATTCATATTATGTATGTAATTACAAGCATGTATGTATATAATGTACTTACAACTATTTGTGTACTTATATACCAACATAGTTATATTATACGTACATCGTACATGTATATGTATATAATACGTATGGAATATTTATAATTATATTATATACGTATGTATAATATACCTACAAACCTAATTTATCTATACTTATATAACTTTTTAAATTTTAAATTTTGTTGTACTATCTCTTAATGCTTATCTCTCCTTAACCTAATGTTCGACTGGAATAGAATGCCTTAAGGCATAGCTCCGCCATATGTAATATTTTTGTGCAGAAAAGTTCAATAAATAAATAAATTATAAAAAAGTATTAACTGTAAAATTCCTATTTGTAGTTCAAATAATAAGTACATAATGTGAATTGAATAGATAAATTACATATTATGCATAAAAACAATGTAACAATGAATATATAAAAAAATTAAAATTAATAAATTAGGTCGTATGAATTATTTTTAAAACTAAACAATAATGAACATATTAATCATCTTAAAAGATATATACGCATATAAAAAGTAAATATAAAAATATAGAGCATATAAAAATATACAGCTTGTATTAAAATGTCGTGGTCATACTCATACTCTTCTGTAGGAAAAAACTGTAGACCGCCTCTATGTAGACACCCACGGGGCGGATAAAGTTCTAGCCACCACCAGAAACCACACAACAAACGTCAAATTAACCAACGAAACTTCGATACGCGAACTGAATTGCAACACTATAGAAAGTGTCAAGCGCCTAAGGCTCAGCTCGATATTGCGCTTTTATTGTTTTGTAAAGATAACTATTAAAATATGGTTAATTGTAAAATGTATTTAAATCATAATAAGATGATTAAATATTAAAATTATATTCTTGTAGCATGGAGGTAGAAATCTCAATCGGCCTTGAAGTATAAGTCGTCTTTTCAAATATTTGCTCCTCAAATTCTACCGCCCTAGGCTCAGGTATCACGGGTCAAAGCCTGAAGTTCGTTGCTGTTCGACATGTTGTATTGTTAATTTTATCCATATAATAATCAACAATACAGGCATTTGTCGTCGGTCGCCAGAGATAGCTGTGTGTACCATTACCTAGAAGCGAATTTAGAAAAGAAGTTGTTATTAGAAGTTGTCCCTTTCACGGGTTATTACGTACATAATGTACACAATTACATTATTTCCACTTACATTATAGAACGGATTCGTGGAGTGTCGGAGCGGTGTGGAAGAGTGTGGACCGATGGACGACTGCGCAGTGGTGATGCCACGTGAAGGTTGTTGCGCACGATGCAAGGGTTGCTGGTACAACGGCACCGAGCACGCCTCGCACACGGAATGGGGAGAGGACGGTCGAGTGCTGCGCTGCGAAGCCGGTGTGATCACTATCTCGCGGCCGGAGTGCTATGCGCCTTGCGAACGACCAAGACACCAGCGGCATACTCACTACAATTGTCCTGTGTGCGACGGTAATTTCTATTACATTACTTTTATTCCATGATCCTTTTTATAAAACTGAAGTGACAAACGAAATTACAGTCCACCTTATGGTAAGTGGCAACTTAAAACAAAGAAGGCTACAGATTCGTTGTCACCTCTGAGGACTAAGTTGGAATGTCTCAGAGTCTGTAATTATACTGACTCTCTTTACCCTCGTACGGAACATAACATTGCAAGTGTTGCAATTTGACGGCATTGGTAAGAGGTTCTATATTTTATTTTTATTGGATACCTACCCAGACGGATCCTAGGCAGAAAAAAAAGCACAAATAAATTATAATATTTTCAGTTTCTATGATCCTGTATATCTATTTATTTACCCTAGGGTGGGTTAGAACAAGGAGTTTCTCTATATTTTTAGAAATCAGTTCCGGTAAAAAAATCTTTCGTGATACTTATTATTTTATAATTAAATAGCGCCCGCCCCGGCTTCGCATGGGTGGGATCTATTAATGTGGTTTCATTTTTTTTAAATAATCACTAATGACCATTTATTTTATCAATTTTTTGTTTTCACAAACAAAATATCCATGTTTTGGATAAAATGTACCCTAGATGACTCCTGGCTTTGCTCTCTATCTTTTTGTCAAGTCTCATTTGAATCTGTTTAGCAATTCCGACGATTAGCTCGGACAGACAGAGAGACAAACAAATAGACAGAGATTATTTTTAATGGTTTTTAGCTCAATAAAACGCAGTTATTTCTATATTACAGGCGGACACTTCAATTTTATTTATATGTATTGATGAAGCCGCGTGTGACAGATCGATTTCAATTCAATTCAATTAATTAAATTTCTACGTTTGAAATTATTAAACGTAATAATCTAAACGTGACAATAAAATAACTGCCTTAATTAGAAGGTTATGTTTTAGAGCAGCGCATAGAAATGTTTATACCCGTATGAATATTGAAAAATTAAAGGGCCATGTATTTAATATAATTTCTTAAAGTAATTGTCTTTCAAAATTTGGAATTGAGTTTCTTGTGCAGGACTAAAATAAAACAAAAAATGACATCAAAACGTTCTATTTCACGCCGCATCTTCCCACCAAAGTACTTTTATCTCGGACCATTATAATTGCTGAGCGCGTCGACGTATTCGTGTCTCGGAAAGCGCCCACCCAGACGCATGCACGCCAAAAAAAAACACTACAATCCTATAAAAGCAAACAAAAGCCGGCATGCGAACTTAATAAAACAAAGAGCCCTGTAATTTACCACCGCTTTTGTACTTTAACGAGTTTATTAATTCAATTTCAAATAATAGTAATCTTAGGGATAACCAATCCAATTTGCTTGTAAGAATCACGGGTACATTCCGGTTTATCGTTTTATTGCTCTTAATGTTTCGATTTTATTCATCGTTTGTTAATTATCTACGGTCGAGGACTTAAATAATAACTGTAAAGCTTGTTGGATTGTAAATTTTGTCAAAACGTGCTCAAATTTAAAATGCGATTAGATATTGAAGGCGGCGATGCTGAATTTGTCTTGATTTACGTAGGTACTCGTACCTACAATAGAAGGTGTGTGTAAAACTGAATTTGAAATCTAATAATTCTGCATGGTTTAAACTAGAACCTATTGTTTTGTTTCTCGCAATAGAACGCGAAGTTTCCGCATTTTTCTAAGATATGTTGCGCAGTAACTTAGGTTAGCTAGAAACAACAGATTACTTTGCTGTAATAACTGCGTGTTTTACAACTCAGTTTCCAGTATTGCGTGCCGTGTAGTGATAGTGGCAGCGTTAGAATATACTACTCCATATTATTCCGTGTGTGTCACAAGACTGAAGACTCAAGACTGGCATGAAGTAGAAAATGGGCAGCATTATCCTGAAATGAATTCAAAATAATAAAAACTGTAGTTGCCAATTCACCTGCCAATCGTTGCAACTGTAGCAAATATTCCTATAATTTATAGGAGAGATTTCAATGTTCAACGATGAATGATTTATTAAAGTTTTTTTTTCTAAAATTGAAATAAAAAACGAACTTACAGTCCGCCTGATAGTGTCTACAACATAATATGGACATCTGCAACCAACTTCAAACAAATCTTCAGGCTTCAGATGCGTTGTCACCTCTGCGGGCCAAAATGGAACGCCTCACAGCCCATATTCATCACGGCTCTCTATGCCCTTCAGACCGGAACACAGCAGCGCCAGCACTGCTCAGCATATGACAACTACTGTAAAACAGTTCTACCACTTAGTATACAGCCCAACGTGGTGACTAAGTAATACTTGTCCGTTGCCTATGTATTATCATATATATTGACTGACCTATGTAAAGAAGTGGACTTAAAAAGGCTGTTGATGATATTTATGATAGAAAGTGCGCAATCTCTACATTCTTTCCCATTTTCATTCTTTTGATTCTTTGGTACGGTCCTTTCCCAGAATAGCCAAAAATCTTGCCTTTATGATTGTTCTTACATAATATTTAAAATTGCTATTCGAATAATGTTCATTCAAATAAAAATAAGCGCATGAATCTTGAAAATACGAGACACGTTTATCAATCGGCGGGTTTCACCGCGTGCAGGTGACGATGACATTTGAAGAAAAAGGCATATTTCAACGTATAACCCCAATTAATAAATCAAAGACAATATTTGGATGCATATTACAACAAATTTTCCGATCAGAGCTTACTATAAAATTGGTTACATTTGACCACCCATGTGGTGCTTCGTTCCAATATCCAACAATACTACTTTCCGGTATAAAATACAGAAGACGAAAGAAATGATTTTTATCTTAACACAAAACCATTGGCTTATTATGTTCCGGGGGTTCATTAAAATTATATATCTTTGGTGTTCGAAAAGTCTCCCACGGCGTTGCGTCTCTATTATTGACCATAAATCAAAAAGTTAACAACCTACTTAAAAGGTTGAGGCGGGTGGGTTTTTGTATGGAGCTCAAAGCGACCGACGTCTACTTGGCTGCGGGAACGCTGAGGTGTGCCCTGTGTTTGTTTGTTTTAAGATCCCAACATTGCATTAGACTTTTTTTTGCTTCTTTTCAATGTGGTTTTTATACGATTGAATTCTTATCAGTATCCGAAGGCCTTTTTATTTTAGGTTCGAGAATAATGCACATCATTTTGTTAGTCGTATTCGGCTCTTTTAGGTCTACAATCTGTATGCATTCTGAATAATAATGTTGCTATCGTTAGTTTTAAAATTTACAAAATACTCCGACTGTATGACGAAATGTCAACGTTTCGTTTGACTTCAGCACCTGACTCATCAAAATTCTTAAGATGTCTCGAGTGGCATCGTTATTATCGGGCATGGCTACGACGACAACCTAAAAAATTGAAATAATTAGCCTGTGATGTACGCATCGTACGTGCTGCGAATGCTTTACAGTTATGTAACTATTTTTTGAAGGAAGAACAAGTCGGTACTTGTTAAAATAATTTTAAATGTGTTTATTATATTAATGTAATTGTTAGCTATAAAAATATTTCTGTGATAGTATAATCTACATGTGTGCAAATAAATGCTACTCGTTAGCACCACATGAGTAATACGGTTTCTTTACTCATGTGGTAGTACAGTGGTTAGCATTTGGCTCAGGCGCTGCAGGGTGCGAGATCGAATCCCGCACGGAAGCACCGAACATAGTATTTGTATGGCCTACAAATAATTGTTTCTGCTGTGGATGTTTGTCCATATGTAATTTATGAATGCACAACGCCATTACAATACTGTAGAATATATTATATATTGCACGCCTCATAACGCGAAGCGTTATTAGGTACTTAGTAGTACTCTCGACACGTCAAGGTCAAGCAATTTTGTTTTGTTTTTTTGTTTTCTTTAAAAACGTTAATTAACAGTAAATAATTTTGCGGTCTTAAAATACCTCTATCATAACCATATTGCACTTACACGATAATATGAGTAGCCGTATATCAAGAAAACACTGTAATTAATTCATCTTATAGTTTCTAAAAAAATATTTTCTGCTTGCTATTGCTTTGATAAAAAACGGTTTGAAAAAAATTTTACGTGGACATCCGGACGATGTTGATTTTGTATGTGGTCACGATAACTCCCGAAAAAAGTGATGTATCGAGACTGGTTTTTTTTATTAGCTTCAGAATTACGTCAACTGGTTCCCTATTTCATATCAATTATCAACTAGTAAGCGTCGTTTGTTAATAAAATGATTTTCAAGATTTATAAATTTTAATGCTATTAAAAATTTAAATGCGCTTTCATTTTCTTCTTTAGCCCTTGTTAAACAAAGGACAAATGTACCATACAGCCTATATCGATTTTATACTTTGTGTAATCGATTTATTTTGGTAATTTATTTTTTTCATCAAAATTAAACGAAACGCTCATGAGGCGTGCACTTTTGGATTTTCCAAACTATATGTATATATTATGTACACAAAAAAAACTGTATCGAGGTTTACAATTCGACTATACTTATGTGTTTTGTATGAATTTTTTATTAAACTTATACTTCAGGGGTGACCCAATATAAATTTGGTGAAAACGTCCCCTATTTTACCACCATTGGGTGGTATATTTTGATAAAGTTTGTAAGTAAAATAGGATATGAAGATTTCTTAAGTCACACAAATGAGCAAAAAAACTTTTAATAAAAAGTAAGCCGACTTCAAATAACAAAAAAAAAAAAATCATATTCTGAACAACGGTTGATTCATCTATAATATACTGTCTCAGCACCGACTTCAGAATGTGAAATTATTTTATTCTATCATTTTAATCGCTCTCTCTCTTTCGCCTTTTTCTTTAAATTCTTTAATAAATGTGCTTACAAATATATCGAATATATTGTAATAAAAGCTTACAACATTTCGTTTTAATATTGATTGGGTGACAAAGCAAAAATACTCACAGGCACCGTGCGGACTGGTGATGAATACTTGATTGTTTGTCTACAAAAGGACTGCCTGCTTTATTTAAGTTGTTTGTCTTGTGTAGTTTTACGACAGACACTTGACTGTCTTCATTGTCACAATTATGCGACGACTGCGGCGGTCTCCGTATGGTTGTCAACTTACACACTAGTTATTTTTCTTAAATTAATTTATATTAGAAAAAATAACAATTATTTATAAATTAAAAATCAAAGAGATTTTTTAAAAGAATTTTTTTATGTATTAGCATTTAAAGGTTGATCTTTCTAATATTAGGAAAATAAGATTAATTTTCGCTTAAGTGAATATTCACATTTTGTTACTTTAATATTCTATGTGCATAATATATAGTTTTTGAATAATATGGATTCAATTTAAAGGTGTAAGTAAATAATACTTATCTGGCATCCCTAGACGTGCATTGAACTCTACGTATCTTGAATGTTCATGCCTATTGAATGAAACTTATTTAACAATACAGTACACATACAAACGTGTTGTATGTCATTCAGTTCTATTATATTCAAACACACATCTTGGTGCTTTAAACTACCTATTATAAAAGCTTTTTGATTGCGAATCAATAATCTGTTCCTATAAATAAAATTGAAGTGTATGTCTGTAATATTGAAGTAATTGGCTTGTATTAGGCTCAGGTGGTTATGTGCATGCTATTAAAACCGAGCTAATTAAGTAACATATTAATCACATAATGTAGAAGGACATAAAATTACAATAAATATTATTACATTAATTTAGTATCAAGGAGTGATCAGAATAATTAGTAACTAGACTTGGGTTCTATTATATGTTGAGCGCAATAAACGATTTCTGATAATATTTTTTTCAATTTACAAGGAAAACATAATTCTATTATAACAAGAAAGTAAAGGAAAACAAGCAACCTTTTTCCTAAAATTCAACATTCGAAAGGATTGGGATCAGTATTATATGCGCAAAAGTATTGTTTCGGTGTAAATTAACCCTACCTAGCGTGATGAGCATCTGCAACGCTTTAAAAGAACTATGCCTGCTATTGTCTCGGTGTTAATTAACCCTATCTAGCGTGATGAGCATCTGCAACGCTTTAAAAGAACTATGCCTGCTATTGTCTCGGTGTTAATTAACCCTATCTAGCGTGATTACCATCTGCAACGCTTTAAAATAACTATACCTGCTATTGTCTCGGTGTAAATTAACCCTATGTAGCGTGATGAGCATCTGCAACATTTTAAAAGAACTATGCCTGCTATTGTTTGACTGCTGACGCTTTTTTTGGGATGGTTTATGTCCGACAGTGAGCTTTTCTTATTATTTTATTTTATTTATTAAGGCTTTTACCCTGGAAGGTTATTTTGTCTGCCTTATCGTACCATACCTTGTTCCTTTTAAACATAAATCATGAGTATTTAGAAAGGGGGAATTAATGTGACAGGAATATAGATATTAATAACTTTGCCACGTATGAGTGTTGTATCGCAGATTATACTTAAAAACCCAACTATTTTGCGCAAATTGGGACGTTCTCATCACACAAATATTAAATTTCTTCACTAGAGTCGCCCTCACCCTTTAATACTTCACACATTCTACAAGCATAATAATCTGTTAAACATCCTCCATTGTCCATCAAACATCCACATATGACAAATATCGCAATTGGTCAAATCTGTTTTATTCATCAAAAACATTTTTATTAGTGGATTTAAAAAGTCTGACAATAAACTAGCAAGTTTTTAAAATAAAAACATTTCAAAATAAAAATTGTTTCTGGAAGAATTAATGGTATAATTGATACCGATTGATGGTAAATTGATAATGTATATATTGATACAAATGGCGACATTATCTAATTGATGAAACGTTAATAATATAATTTTTAGACTTAATATTTCAAAAGATTCGTTCCTTTTAAGAAGAACGTTGTATACAGGTGGTCATCTCTGCGGTGGCCCGCCGTGTGCGGCCGTCCGCGCTTCTTTCATTTATTAGGTCCTTATTGATTCATCGACCAGTCGCGCTAATTTATAGAGTTTGTGCTTTGTCACAACACCGCCACAATCCCCTTTATTTGCAACACAATGGATTGCATTCTTTGTTTTAATTCTTCATTATTTAAATTTTCTAATTGTCTTAATTATTGTAAATGTCTATTCCAAAACAAACTTTTTGGAATAGACATTTTTATCAAAAGCTACAGACAATGGGCAATAATGTCAAAAGTCCGTAGGTACTGCGATCGTCAATCCGCTTGCTAAGTGTGACGTTTAAGGCAAATCCTTCCTCACGGAAAGTGAGGGCTCGTAACTTGAGAGGATCATGTCCAGCTGCTGACTTTGGAAAAGAAGTGGGTTGATGGAAAAGAAGAAGAACCTTTGACTTCTGTGTATAATTTATCTTTCTTATCAATAAATTATATTACCTACACTTAATACAATGAAATTAATGACACATGCGAAACAATGATTTATTGGCGTCTACGAAAAATAGAACTGGCCAGTCAAACGTAAAGGTTGTTAGCATATTATATTCTTAAGGTTACATTTCCAATTAAAAAACTAAAATCACTTTTTTATAAAATATTTCGTAATGCACACATCATGGAAACCTCTATAGACTGTCTTTTCATTTTTACTTCATGAGTAGTTGTAATTTAGTAGGTATTAAAATGGTTAGGGTTCTACCTTATCTAACATGACATGATTTAGATATAGTAAAGGTAAGGATCTCTTTATCATAACAAAATGTGAGCCCATCACCTTGTCTTATCGGTATTGTAAAAGTTGACCAAAGAAATACCAAAAAATTTAGGATACAAGGAAGTATTAGTCGAATGTGGACAGAAGCGTCTATAAATACAATCACCAACCCACCTTCTAAGTCATCTTTGTTTTGCTTTAGCTATAAGAAAGAAAAAGGGCCAAAACATACTTGATACTTTAATCACATGCGAGGGGAAATTGTATGAACTTATATTTCATCATATTTAATCGTTTTTTTGTGTTCAATCGCTGTATCAAAATCTTATGTTTTTGCAACTGCGTCGATTCTGCATCGCTTTTTATCGACTCGTTCAAACGCATTAGAATGATTTATAATAATAAATAAAATAGTTTAAATATACGCGCCTATCAAAACTATGGATAAATACTGTTCATGATGTACTAGCAAAAAGCTTCTTCACATGTAGCCAAATGTCATCACGTGCTTTACGCAAGTCTTTTAGAAACAGGAGTCCGTGTGGGAATGTAGTTGTTGCTCTTCCAAATAAAGTATAGTAGTATTATTTGATCATTTCCTGTAGCATCAGTCATCGAAAGCAGTATTTTTTTAATTATAAATCACAGCCTGCGAAAAATACAGTGAAAAATCGCTCGACAGTACTTCGTACACTCGTTAAGCGCTCAGTCAGTTGCCACGTTCAGCTACGAAGCAAATATAAATTAAATCGTGATATTTAGCATTGCAAAAATGCAAGTCGAGCGAGTTTTTTTTAAAAATAACTTTATAAATAAATAAATTAAGATATTTTAATACTAAACTTATATTCATATATGTTTAATGCAAAACTCCACAGTGTACATCAGTTTTAATATGTAATGAAATGTAATGTAACAGCCTTTAAATGTCCCACTTCAGAAAAAGACTTTCTCTGATTTTTAAGAAAACACGCAGGTTTCCTCACGATGCTTTTCCTCACCGCTAAACACTTTGTAAAGCTCATAAAAAATCAACTTCAATTAAAAAAGTCAACAATTTCATGTCATTCCTACTAACCGCATTTATACGTTTATAACATTTATCTTAGTGCTGTCTTGATTGACCTTGTTTAAGTCTAGGCTACTTGATAGTGTCTTACACCTTTTTACTGGAAACGAGGCATTCCATCTTAATCCTCAAGCGTGACAACGCATCTGCATTATGATTCTTAATCGAGGATAGATGTAAATGTCTATGGGCTACAGCATCCACTTACCATCAGGAGGACTGTGTGCTCATTTGTCACCCTATTCTATTAAAAAACACCGATTGAATGATAACAGTGCCAACTTTTCTAAGACAAATTATTATTTAGCGATAATGTTTTAGAGTTTTAAGTTTCGCAGTCCGTACCCTATATATATATATATATATATATATATATATATATATATATATATATATAGGTATTGTATATATATATATATATATATATATATATATATATATATATAAATATGTATATATACAACGTATATATACATATTTAAAACGTCATTCAATCTTTTTTAGTTTATTTTCGTAATTGCCTCCGAATTTCTGAAAAAACATGTCAATTATTCAGTAATTGTCAATCTGCTGTATTTTGTTAAGCTACATAAATGCAGTTGTTTACATATTCAACGTCCAATATTATCAATATCATAATTTCAAACAGGTTATTTATAAATCCAAGCGTAATTACTTAGATTATATTTAAGTCCATCAATCTTTTATTCATCATTCTCTAATCATTTATTTAATAATGAGGATGTAAAATAAAGTGCTTCGAAAATACACGTACATAGAATAATAAACCAAAATATCGACCTCTTGCCATCTCGTAGAAAATATTATCGGAATTCCCCCAATGCGGGGTGCATGCATGGCTGCAACAAGAAACTTGTTTCCGATCTAAACAAGTATTTGCTTTTATTACACGCTTTATGTTAGCTTGAACTGTATATATGTATATACATATGTATGTATAAATGAAATGAAATTCTATAATTCAGTTTTCACCCATTTATAGACAACTCAATAATCTGAAATTTTAATCACTTGGATCATCAGAGCTTGCTTTTTGTTAAAGTTTTGTTTAAACTCTAATATTATATTTATTACCAGTTTTAACAGATAAAGTGTACTAGAGTTTTGAAAACCACTGGAAACTCTGCAAAGTAATTCCAAAAATCAAAGTGAGATAATACATGTTTACACAAATGTCTATACCATTATTAATGTTCACTCGTGTTGCCCGACGAAAGGTTCCAGGTGATATTAGATGGTTCATTTTCAGTAAATAATTTCTAGTGAATTTTCATTCGTGTTGACACCTACACTGTGTGTACACTAAATTGTTCCGTATGTTTACACGTATAACGTTTGTTTCATTTGATCATTTTTATTACATCCATTTATCTGAATGCTAAAAGTCAGAAAAATATTACACAAACACTTGATCGCAAAGGCATACATATATAGAAGTAATAAATTGTGTGTATGGGAGTGGGAGAATAGGATAAAGTACTTAAAAAAAAATGAAAGTAATGTACATGCATTCATTATTAATTTTGCGCATATCCTTCGCAGTAGAATAATATAGTCAGTGTGTTTTACTATTAACAAACTATATGCAACAAAATTAACCCATTTAAGTAGGGTATTTTTAAAGAAATAAATATAACTTATTTGAAATTCATTATAATAGGATCGATCGAAAGTTAATCTGTTATGTAGAAAAATGTGACGTCAGTTGGTCTGTTGACCTGTGTGTTGCCTCGATCACAGTTTCCTGATGCGACGACTCAAAACAACCTTACTATAAGATTTCATCCATCCTTTGGATGATCCCTTTCGTATTTGTTAGGTATGTGCTTAAATTTTAAGAGATATTTAAGAAAGTGAATCAACTTTCTGAGTTTTCCAGCAGTTTACTGTCTATTTGTCTTCCTCTCTTTTTTTGGTAATGTAAGTGATTAAGTTGCTATTTTGGATTTTCCGAATTGATGTATGTGATTGGATTTCATGGGTTTTTTTTTCGTGGAATATAATTCTTTTTCTAAAAAGTAGCCTAAGTTACTTCTTATAACATCAGCTATCTGCCAGTGAAAGTCCCGTCAAAATCGAACCAGCTATTTCGGAGATTAGCCGGAACATACATACAGACAAAAAAATTAATTTTTATTTTGTTATAATTACCGTAAATACTTTCATATGTATTTAGTAAAAAACTGTTATTTTGACATTACAAACAGACACTTCAATTTTATTTATTTGTATAGATGCTAATATAAGTCATCGAAGCTAAAATACTTTCATCGGGATAGTGCGTTGCTGATGAACGATGTACGAACAATTTCGACTGTTCATTTATCTATTTTGCTTTCAATTAGAATGAAAACAAAACCTGAGCCTTTACCGATAGCAATTATTGCTTTTAGATACAATCAACGTTAAAGGAAATTAATATTAGATAAGTCTGTAACATTTTATATTTTTATTCTCAACATATGCACTATTTGAAATTTGTAAGGAATTTTTGTTCATGTTATATCAGAATTGTTGTTATGCTTCTCTTGTTTTTGCTAATTTTAGATTATTTATTTAATTCCACTTAATATTTTTCAAATTCATAGAGTGCGTAATAAATGGACAGCGAGTCGGAGAAGGGCGCGATGTGCGCGTGCCTGAAGAGCCATGTCTATCGTGCCGTTGCGTGCGTGGCACATTGTCATGTGCGAAGCGTGCATGCGCTGTGCTGCCTTGTCCGCGGGCTCACCAACACACGCCGCCCGGCGAGTGTTGCCCTCGATGCTCTCACCCCACAGCAGACAAGATACTTCCGAGTACGTTCATTTTTATACATATTTTAAAAATATTCATAAAACACCCTTTTCCCGACAACCCCGAAAGATGGAATTGTTTTTTGGGGGTAAAGGTGGCTCAATATATGTATTTAATTGCTTATTCTTGTGTTATTATGATCCCTTTGTAGTCAAAAGTATTGATTGACACGGATCGAGGTATGAAATGTTTTCTTCTCAGTTATTTTGTAACACAATTTGTGTATTATGAAGTGATATTCTTAAAAACGTTTTATATAAAACAAATCGGGCTGATGAAGAACAAGAAGGATAATTTCGTTAGCAAACAATAAATTATTAGATTGTTCTTCCCCGAAATTCATGGTAATCATGGTTTTTTACAACTTATACGGCCAAATATTGAAACGCTACTCAATTTTAAGATGTCGTTATGTCTCGTGTTGTTACAGTCACTTTGACTTAAAGTGATAGACACAGCACGAGACTTAACGGCCTCTTAAAATTGAGTATTTGAGCAATAGTCCACCTGATATTAAGTGGCTACTGCAGTCCATGGACACCTGCAGCCAACTTCATACAAAGAAGACTAGAGATGCGTTGTTACATCTGAGGACTAATGTGGAATGCCTCACAGCCTATAATTATCTCTATACTCTTCAGACCGGAGATATCATCAGACGGACTCCTACGTAGTAAAGGAGTACCTACCTACCACCTCTCGTCTTATTCATCATTATCATCAAGACTCGTGAAAATTCACAGCTGGACATGGGCCTCTCCCATTGTAGGGAGGATTTGCTTTAATTGTCACGCTTGGCAGGCAGATCCGAGACATCTAATGACAATTGTCATCGCAGTACCAGACGTCTCGGAACCTTTGACGCTGCTTCTCTCTGGATCTGGGTATTTTACGCTAAAGTTAACGAGATGGTTTAACCGCCATATATCGGAAACCAAAAGATCTTTCTCATATATCCTAAAGTTCGATGAAAGACCCTATTTACTGGTAATGACGCATTGTATCTTAGTCCTCAGGAGTGACAACGCGTTTAAATTTTGATTCTTAATCGAGAATAGGTGCAGGTATCTTTGGGCCACAGCATCCCCTTACAATCAGGTGGACTATGTGTTCGTTTGTCAACCCTATTCTATAAAAACGAGTTTTATCAGAATGGTACCATTATCGAAGAGCTTCAATGGAAACCACCTGAGTTACCAAAAGTGATTACATATAATAATTCTAGCTGGGTAACATCTAAAATATCAATAACGATTATTCTAAACTATTGTAATTTTATATTTTACAGTTTCAGGTGGCTTAGTACCGAAGCCATGCATTATTGGTAAAGAATACCATGCACACTTCAGTCGGTTTCAAGTAGATCCTTGCACGGATTGCACATGCATGAACGGGACCACTGTATGCACGCGTCACACATGCCCAGTTCTAACCTGCGGTGCTCGCGCTCTGCCGCCCCCTCCTGGGAAGTGTTGTCCAGAGTGCCCGCACGTTGAAGAGGCTAAAGCCGCATGTGTTATAGGAGGTGTTACCTACCAGGTATATTATTCTTTTATTTTTTAAGAAGTTATTATTACTATGTTTTTGTTACCGTAATCTCGAAAATGAAAAATGTAATGATATAAAACTGTACGATGAAATAAAGTTTAAAGTTAGAGCCAATTTCAGAATGAAATATAAATTGACATTATATTTTATTTTAAAAGATTAACCTATTTTAATATCATATAGAACGGCAACAATTTGGTGCAGCCGATTGCAATTTGTTAAACTTGGGTATATTCGATGTTGAATAAGGTACTTTTAGCCGAATTATTCGATTTATTCAAAATGGAAACGTATGCATTTATTCAAAATTGAATACATCGACTTGAAGTACGTATAGCTGTTTGCTTTCGACCAAAGCTAGTTCTACTAAAATTCGAATAATAATTAAAATTAAAATCATTTCTGTTACCATTGTCGAAAATATGAAAACACCTATCAAGCAATTACAGCGACTTACAGTGGCTAATTGAATACACCTAAAATTAACCAACTGCAATTGGCTGCACCTAGTTGTAGCTGGTTAAATTAAATAAAATATTTTTTTCGGTTACCGCATTAAAAAAATTACACCGATCAAATAATATTAAATAACGAAAATGATTGATTTAGGTGATCAATTTGGGTAAACTATTAACAGTGTGGTCTTAATATAATTTCAGGATGGTGAAACATGGCAGTTAGATGCGTGTAAGTCGTGCGAGTGTCATGGCGGCGAACCTAGATGTGCCATGGAGCGATGTCCTCCTTTGTCGTGTCCTTCCGACCAAAATCTTCGGGAACTGCCTGGACAATGTTGTCCAAAGTGCGTAGACATCGACGGCATTTGCACTGTTTTCGGCGATCCGCACTATAAAACTTTTGACGGAAAATTTTATAGTTTTCAAGGATCGTGCAAATATCAATTGGTGTCTGATTGTGTAAATCATACATTTTCGATCAGAATTTCGAACGACGCAAGAAATACTACACATTCCTCGTGGACTCGTACAGCAACTTTGCGTATTGGTTCC
Organism: Parnassius orleans; assembly: GCA_029286625.1. Taxonomy (NCBI): domain Eukaryota; kingdom Metazoa; phylum Arthropoda; class Insecta; order Lepidoptera; family Papilionidae; genus Parnassius; species Parnassius orleans. The sequence continues at coordinate 1,950,087 of JAGSMP010000152.1, forward strand.
ACTAAAATAAATATGGGGCGAAAAATGCGCATAAAAGTGAACGGACAAAGAGTGGCATTACCACACAAAATAAACAATGTGGCTGATATCGCGCGAAGCAACGGATCCGTTTTATTGAAATCTGACATCGGAGTCCAACTCCTATGGGACGGTGACGGATTTTTAGAGGTGACTGTATCCAGTGTGTATAAGGGTAAATTGTGTGGTCTGTGCGGAAATTTCAACTCGGTGGCTCGGGACGATATGAGAACGCGCGACGGTAGACTTTCAAACGATCCATGGCGGTTCGGTTCTTCGTGGCGTGTCGGCGGGCGTCGCGCTTGTTCGCGTCCGCTGGAACGTCCGAGTATGAGTTCGCGATGCCAGCAGTCCAAGCTGGTGAAAGCTCGTCGGCTGTGCCGCGGATTCGATCGCTACGAGGCGTTCGCGGACTGCCGGGGGAAAGTGAACCCGCACAACTACCGCGAGGCGTGCGTGCTGGACGCGTGCAGTTGTTCGGGGAAGCGGTGTCACTGCGCGGCGTACCGTGCGTACGCGCGCGAGTGCACGCGGCTGGGCGCGGAAGCTTTTGGCTGGGCGCGCGCGGCCTGGTGCGAGGGCCCGCCGCCGCCGTGGCTCGTCCGCGCACGCAAGGCCTTCCCGCGCGCCTCCCGCCCCACCAAGAAGACGTACTTGGACCCGGCCGTGGTACCGAAGCCCAACAACAACCGCACCCGACCACCGCCGCCTATACTCCATTGATGTGCGCGCGGCGACGCTTCTACTAGTCAATTTTGCCGATCTGGCGAAGTGAGGTGCGTTACTTATATTTATTTATTCTTAATCAACCGTGTAGTAGTGATGTAAGAATATTCATTACCAAATATCGTTCCGTGGGTGTCGTAAAAGGCGACAGAGGAATAAAAAAACTGCGGTTGCCTACCCGCATGCCAAGCGTGGCAACTATGACAAAATCTTTTCTACGAGGCAATCTATGTGGGAGGCCTATGTTCGACAGTGGACTTTTATTGGCTGTAATGGATGGATATCATGATATTCTTATAAATATGAATTTCGTATAGTTATTTTGGCAAAAACGTGAAATGATTAAAAGGTACAATGTAAGAACTCATAATTAAAGCCACGACGACAAACACAATTGAGCAAATTCTGGCTGACAACCGATGGAGAAGAGTGGTTTTCGAGTGACAGCTTCGTACCAGTAAGCGAAGTGTGGGGCGATCCCCCACTAGATTGATTGACGACCTTTTAAGAGATGCAGGAAGTCGATGGATGTAAATGGTCCAAGACCGTGCTTTGTGGCATTCCTTGGGGGAGGCCTATGTTCAGCTGTGGGCTTTTGAATGTCTGTATCATCATCATCATTATCATCATTACAGCCCTTCACAAGTCCACTGCTGAACATAGGCCTTCCCCAGGGAACGCCACCAAGCACAGTCCCGAGCCACCTGAATCCATTGACTTCCTGCGTGTATTACCAGGTCGTCACTCCATCTAGTGGGGGGGACGCCTGCCGGTACGAGGCTGCTACTCGAGAACCTTTCTTTGCCATCGCTTGTCGGTTCTTTAAGCTATATGGCCGGGCCGGCCCATTGCCACTTCAGCTTACTTATCCGTTGGGCCAGTAGTGAAGGACCACGTCTCTGATCTATAGGTCATCACTGGCCACACGCACTGGTTGAATTGTACACTCCCGAACGCTGCCCAGCCGAGTTGAATCCGCCGATTGACCTCTCGGTCGAAGTTGGACTTACCTAGTCGGACTATTCGTCCCAGGTAAACATACTCGTTAACAACTTCGAGCTTAGTGCTTCCAACAACTACCGGCATGGGTTTGACATGAACGTTACACATGACTTTTGTTTTGTTCATGTTCATCTTAAGACTTATCCGTTGGGAGAAACTATTGAGGTCATTGAGCATAGTGCTTAGGTCATCCAGCGATTCTGCCCTACTATATCGTCGACAAATCGAAGGTGAGTGATGTACTCGCCATTGACGTTAATACGGTATCCTTTCCAGTCGAGTAGCTCGAAAACGTCTTCCAATGCAGTGGTGAAGAGTTTCGGGGATATAACGTCACCCTGTCTTACACCTCTCTGCAGTTGGATAGGTTTCGTACTCTGATTCAACAATAACAACCATGAGATTAAGAGTGTGATCGGAGAGTTTTTGTGTTCTTCTGCAACGGGTCTTACAGAACTTACCTCCAACTTGTCATTCATATCGTCCACTTCATTGCAGTCTTATAGGCACTGAAAACTATTTTGTAACTCGAGCTGAAAGTTGTCGTGACCTCTCCAACTTAACGTTTAGGTTCAGTGTGCCTCTAACCATTCGGTAATCAATACCAGTTTTCACCCTCGCGATCACTGAGACATCACTGAACATTTTTCGTCTGGTCGTCATAATGAAGTCAATCTCATTTTTTGTCGAACCATCGGGGCTCGACCAGGTCCACTTCCTGTGGGGCCGCTTCTGGAAGAAAGAGTTCATCATAAAGGGTCCCTCTTTCTCCATGAAGTCGGCCAGCTGCTGGCCCCTTGGGTTCCGTTGCCCTATTCCAAATTTCCGTACCTTCAGCTCACCGTTCTCTCTTGTGCCTAGTTTTGCATTGAAGTCTCCCATTAACACCGTATAGTGAGTTTTGGAGGAATGCATGTGTCTAGATATATCCTCATACATTTCCTCCACCTCCTCATCGGGAAGTGCCAAGGTTGGTGCGAAAACCTTCAGCGAATACCGTTTGGTGATTCTGAGTATAAGGTACGCAACCTTCGTCGACACACTCTCAATCTTTACAACGTTGTTAACGAGAGACTTGTGGACGATAAATCTGACACCTCCTTGGGACACATGGTCGCCCTCCCGCTGATATAACAAGTTGCTGAATTCGAGGATTACTCCCCCCTCTCGTCGGACCTCAAATAATCCTATAATATTCCAGCTCAACTTATCTATCTCTTCTTCCAGCTCCAGGATTTTCTCGTCAGTCCTCAGGGTGCATGCGTTATATGTTGCCAGGTCGAGTCGTCTTGGGTGGCAACCGAACCTCCACCGGATATTCTTAGCACCCCCTGCCCCGCCGTTACCATGGTCGAGCCAGGAATAGCGGGGCCGCGGGGACTAGGGGGCTTTTATTTGTATTGTTGCCCATGGGGGGTATATTGCTATAGTTCCCACGCTTGGCGAGCGGGTTGGCAACCGCAGTTTTGTGTTGCTTTTTGCTGTAAGCAGAAAGATGCTGCCTGAGTTTCCCTCTGTCGCCTCTTATGACACCCACGGAAAGATATGGGGTAGTGGGTATTCTTACCCGCCACTACACCGGGGGGGAAGGCTGTAATAGTATAATAATTTTTTTTCTTAAAATTGAATATTAACAATAAATTATAATAGAATCAAACAAATTTATACGTGGTAGAACCACGCTGCAGCTATATTATAGTTGTGGCACGAATGGGTCAGCTTGACCATGGTAAGACCACGCTCCACACTGGTTAGAATATTTCCAACCCTGATTTAGCGTCTTCTTGGGTAGAAATTCTAATAATTTACTTTGTTTATTCATTTCTGCGTAAATGAACATGATGATTTAATAATAAAATGTTGCTTTCGTTTTTTTTTTTCAGAGTATTACGAATAAAACGAAGGCTGCATCTGAGAGGTGCTAGCGCTCTGTGAGGAAGGAAGATCTATTTACGTTATCAGTATTCATGTAAAACTTATATTTTAGTAAAAAATACATATTATACCAATATATTAATGGTAAAATCATCTGCTTCGCTCTTTGTTACCTCGCGTTAATGAACCAGCATGTCCCTTGTATCCACTTCCTACCAAATAAATCTCGACTTAGTTTAATAGAAAGAAATATAATTTAAAATGTAATCGTTTTAGTAAGTAATGAACTTCAGAGCTTCAACTTGTTATTTAAGGATACAATTAATGTTCGGATAAAGTTATTTTTTTTATAAACGCATTATTTGTGAGGAAAATTTACAAAAACTGTTAATATTATGTATGTTCAAATACGATTTAAAAATAATTTTGTAGTATTCTCAGACCAACAAAGAAAGAAAGATGGAAGAAGAGCGCTGCGTACGTTTCAACCTTCAAGTGACGCAAAAATCATGCACAACTTCTTGACACGTACTCAAGCAAAAGGTCTTCCTTCCTTCTTTCCATAACAGTCCGTAAAAGTTCACATTTGGACGCACACATATGCACCAAAAAGCATGTTGTTGGTTGCAAATGAGTGAGTGCGTGTTCTTTACAATAATTGAAGCATGGTTTTGGCTTGGTTTCTACGTCACTTGAAATATACGCAGCGCTCCTTCTCTCTTTCTTTTTTGGTCCGAGATAGTATTACAAAAATATTTTTACTCACTGGTATGATTTTTACTATACAAATTATGAGAATAGATTTAATGTTTATTCCGTTATGTTTAGCCATAATTACAAAATTATCATCGTTAGTATTGAGTTAGCATGCATTATATTGATAGTAAACTTAATTAATATAAAAATATGTGTCATTCTTTTTTTTAAACGTTAAAAATGTGATATAAGCTTTGTTTATGACTTCTGATAGGAGATACGTTCGGTAAGGCATAGTTCAAAATGAGATCTCATCTATAGTTGTAGCTCTTTACAAAACTTAGACAAATCTAGCTATCTGAAGCCAAGAAGCTAAAAATGGGAAACGTGAAGTACGATGTAAAGTACATATTTTATTTTATATAAGATTGTGTTCGTCCATGATTTAGGAATTAGGATGAAATGGAAGCTAATTATTATTTGATGCTCGCGTTAGTGCCATAATTGACAGTTCGAAACTTCATTCCTTTGTAATATAAGTATGTATTTCCTGTAAATAATGCCGTTAACTGCACATTGTGTTTCTTTTAAAGGGGTCAGCATGGGGAACTTTGAAATTATGACATATAGGGAGACCGGTGTTCTGGTACCCTTAGTTCTTCTTTGTTGTCGAAGTTGGTATACGACGCATTATCTATAGTAGTTACATTATACTTGTTATTTATTAAGTGTGATTTTTAAGTCTTCCATGAAATGAAATTATGCGATTATACCTGAAACTGAATCGATTGATATCAATGTGAGTTTAATTCACTTTTAGGAGAAACTCACGATTAACCAAAAATTTTACATGGTTTAATATGTCAATATTATCCTCACTTAAAAGATACACATTGTGATTCGCACGATAAATGTTGACTTTGTGTAAGTGATAACTTCAAGTGGTCTTCATTATTTTAATAAATATGGCGAAATAAGAAAGCAACACGCTAGCGTTTGTATTCCACCAGTATAAATTTACTGATAACTATTGTAGATAGATAGACTTAATGTTTGAATATTTGTATAACTTTAATTCATAGTATCATTTTATATGTATATGTCCCTTTAAAATATTAGTTTAAAAAAAGCGTTACCAATGAACTTTAATATTGACACTGAATGTTTTTAAAATTGTAACGGGCATAGGCATACCTCGCGCATACGTCTTTGTATATTGTTGGAGGGGTGTATTTTATGAATATTTATAATATATAATAAAATATTATGAATGATAGGTACGATGTGCCATCTACTTATGAAGTAAGTTTCCCTTTCCGTTAAGTTATACTATTAAAATAAGGTAGAAATATTTTATTTATCGGTTATCATACATAAAATTTATGTTACTCTCTTTTTCTTTTATAAATAATTAAATTATAAAATTATCTATGTAATGTACGACCGCCATTATTTCTGTTACTCTAGCTTTAGAAGTCGTGTTTAAAATATCAGGCTATGAAATTTGGTAAAAATTATTTAAAATTAAATTAATTAGGTATGAACGATTATTATGTCACAAATATTAAGAGATATCTAACTAATCTCTATATTACTGCAAGAGCATTAAGTTAATATGTTATAAAAACAAACAAATAAACTCTTATCATATAAATTCTTTGTTTTTGAATAAAATTATTTATACATACAATTAATTAGTCTGTATTAACTGCCATTGATTTTTTTATAGATTTTGTAAAAATTATACGTATTATATTTTATTAATTTCTACCAATTATGTATCTGTAGTAATTTATTATTTTTTTTTTTTTCGATTTTCGTATCTACTTTATTTTCTCAGCCGGTCTACGTTTTAAGTAGACTTTTAAGTTATTTGACATATTGATTTGATATACTTATTTAAATAAATACCAACATAATGAATTTGTATGTTTTATTGTATGAAGCAAAACAATACGACCGGAAAGTAATGAGGCGTAAGACCAACGGCTTTACGTGCTTTCCGAGGCATGGAGGTAAAACCCCGCCAAGACATATCGTCAGTTTCCTCATTCTTCCTTCAACGCTAGAACGCAGAAAAACAGCACTTTTTTTATAGGACAGGGTGAGAAACGAGCACACAGTCCACCTGATGGTAAGTGGTTGCTGTGGCCCATAGACATCTACATCTATCCTCGATTACGAATCAAAATGCAGATGCGTTACCACCCGTGAGGACTAAGGTGGAATGCCTCGTTTCCAGTAAAAAGGGTCTCCGGTTCTCTACACTCACCATACGAAACACAGCAGCGTTGAGCTGCTATTTTACGCTGGTATTCTGTGAGAGAGTGGTCCTTCCCCGGTCGAGCCGACCAATTCGTGCTACAACTATACTACTAATATAGCTGCAGCATGGCTCTACCACGTAAAAAACTTAAAATTGCGATTAACAGTTTCATTGGTGCCGGCGGAGGTAGAATCTTTTTAGTTTGATCACATACTGCGAAATTTATATCAAGTGTTTAACCCTTAAATGCATAATGTAGGATGCAGCCTACATAATATTCAGAAGGCTGTATGTTGAATCCTTTGCCTTAAAAATAAAAGTCATGTCACATTTGCATAGAGAACAGACTTATTTTAATATTCTTATGTTGGCAATAGTGAAACGTTTTAATATTTTGAGGTAACCGCAAAAACTTTTTGGCAGCAAGTGACTTGTGAAAATTTGTTGGTGAAGTGATTTAGTAAAAGGAATTTTCTTTAATTTTCAAGGTGAGTTGTACTGTTTTATTTTAATTTCGGTTCTGAAACTTGTAAATTTTGGGGCGAGTAAATAGAAGATGCAATCAGACTCAATATCAACACGATTTTTTCAATATTTCTTTACGTAGGATATAGCCTACACTATGCATTCAGTACATAAACATTGTGTTTCGTATGATATATATTTACAAAAGTTTTAACTGTTATTTTTAGATGGCTAACCGAAGGTGGAGGGTACTGATGACCAAATAAGCGACTATCTAGCCAGCTTAGATGGAAATGAATCAGAAGATGGCGTTGAAGATGATGAAAGTGAGGAAATTGATGAAGAGGTCCAAGTTTACAGGGAACGTGCAGATCTTTTACGAGTTCTAGAAGACGAACATGAAGAAGTTGAAGAAGACCCTGCTTTGGAGGATGGAGATCCTGGTGCTGATGCTGGCCATGCTGAAGAAGATTCACCATTAATAGTTGACCCACCAGCTGAGCGGGAATCTGCTGGTTATAGTTTGCAAGATCGGCGTCAAGGTATGAGAAGATTATTGTGGAAAAAGCAAAGCATGAGAATGCCTGAAGATAGTGTGGCTTTTTTAGGCACTTTAGATTATGGTGAGCTGAAGTCTATAGACACAAAGTATGGCTTTTTATCGTTCTTCCTATCTGACGACATCTTAGAGAAAATAGTTGAAGAAACCAACTTGTATGCTATACAGAAAGAACCTAATTCCACTTTCAAAACTAGCATTACAGAGATAAGGAATTACATTGGTATATTATGTTTTATGTCAGTCATAAAATATCCTAATGTGAGGATGTATTGGTCCCCTAAATATGGATTTCCATACATTTATAACTGCATGACAATAAACAGGTTTGAAAAAATAAAGCAAGTGCTGCATTTCAACAATAATGATCTACTGCTTCCAAATAATCATCCGCAACATGACAAATTATATAAGATAAGACCACTCATAGATCATTTCAATAGGCGATTTGCCCTTTTTCCTATGGAACAACGTTTGTCGATAGATGAGCAGATGTGTGCCACAAAAATAGCACACTATTTGAAACAATATCTTCCAAAAAAACCTCATAAGTGGGGATTCAAATTATTTTTGTTATGCAGCATTTTTGGGTATGCTCATAAATTTGAAGTTTATGTTGGAGAAAATAAAATTCAACAACCCAGTGAACCAGACTTGGGCGTAACAGGAAATGTTGTGGTGAGACTTGTAAGGAGGTACCTGAAACATAAACCATATTATTTACTTTGACAATTATTATACATCCATTCCATTAGCTTGCTATTTAAAAAGCAAAATATTCTTTGCTTAGGCACTGTGCAAACAAACAGATTACCCAATAATAAGTTACCAAATCAAAAGCTTTCATGAAGAAGAATGTACCAAGAGGATCTTTTGAAGAAAATATGACAACTTATGATGGGACTGATGTATCTGTAACTATGTGGAAAGATAACAAAGTTGTAACTTTGCTATCAACCTATGTGGGAGCTGAGCCAGTACAAAAAATAAACAGATATGATAAAACTAAAAAAGAAAAAATTCAAATTGACTGTCCACAGATAGTCAAAGACTATAACTCCCACATGGGTGGTGTCGATCTTATGGATAGTTACATAGGAAGATACCATATATCTGTGAAGAGTAGAAATGGTATATGCGCTTGTTCCACCACATTTTGGACCTGGCCATAATTAATTCATGGTTAGCTTACAAGAAAATTTTGTCACAAAAAACTGAACCTCGTGAGAAGCCATGCAACCTCGGCGTCTTTCGTCTAGAAGTAGCTGAAACTCTTTGCCGTCTGGGGAAAATAAACGAAGTTAAAAGAGGAAGACCAAGTTCAGCTTTAGAGCTGGAAATTCAGGCGAAAAAGAAGAAAGGCGTTTCCCAAGTTGCACCAGCAAAAGATGTTCGACTAGACCAAGTGGCCCACTGGCCAGTTTTTTGTGACAAAAGTAACCGATGCAAGATGCCTAGGTGCAATGGTTTTACCCAAACCTTATGTGAAAAATGTAATGTGTCGCTTTGTTATAATAAACGTAATAATTGTTTTAAAGATTATCATAATAAATAAGTAGTATTCACTATGTAAGTTTCTTTAATTTCGAGTAATATGTCACTGCACAAAGAGACCCCTACACACAAACACATTTTGTATGGAGTGCATAATGTAGGCTGCATCCTACAGAACCAAAAACCTGATAAAAACAGGTTGAACCTTCCCAGATATTTTTTTAATTATTTTTCCCGCTATCCTCTCACCCCAAGACATACCTACCTATTTTTTTTGTTAGTAAAAAAAAAATCATACATTTAAGGGTTAATCCCAGAGCTACCACGGCTCTGGCACGCCACGGCACAGAATACAGTTGCAAATTTATTTATTAAGTACTTAATGTTTTTAGTAGAAAAGGAAATAATCGTAATTGATTAAAAAGTATCTAGGTAGGTATAAAAATCAATAAAGGATCCATCCGACCACGTAGTGACAGTGTAAGAATATCTACCACCCCACATCATTCCGTAGGTGTCATAAGAGGCGACAGAGAGAAACAAACCAGGAGATGGGCAGTAGCGTCCTCCTAATAACTACTAAAAAAAATACGGTCGACCCTGCAGGCCATCCCTGGAACTTCCCATTTATTTTCGAGCGCAACGCTGGAAAATCTATTTAATTTTTGTTTTTTTGGTTTTATTTTTTGAAAATCTTTGAACGGCTCGACCGATTGACTTGAAAATCTAATCAGCTCGAAGTCTTAATGAACACTTTCGAACACTGTGTCGCCCATCTCGATCGGTTGGTTCGTTCTAAAGATATCGTACGACAATTTTTTTTTACATACATACACACACACACATACACACACACGGCCGGACATCCAGCCGGGAATAGTCGGAAAGGAACTGCTTCCTAGGACCTCAAAACGTGGAGACGAACTCGCCATTGATGGTATTATGATTGATACCGCATCCTTTCCATATCTTGAGGTCTTCCAATGCAGCGGTGAAGAGTTTCGGGGATATAACGTCACCTATATATAGATATGTCTTACACTTTTCTGCAGTTAGATAGGTTTTCGTACTCTGGTTGTGTATTCGGATAGCCATCGTAACCCTAATGTACAAACACTTCAAAGCTTTTCGGAAACCAGCTTGTTCGGGAGGCTGTAAGTCATAAAGTTCACATGCGAGTCGATTCGCAATGACTCTCGAAAACAACACATAGTCGGGGCTCAGAAGGGAAATCGGCTTATAGTTTTTCAATAGAGCTTTTTCGCTTTTCTTGAAGAAAAATATTAACTCACTTTTACTCCATGCATCCGGATCAGTGTACAGTGTAGAGGACGGAAATGTAGAGCTACTGAAGGATTTTAAGTAGCTTTCAGAAGATCCGCTGTAACTCCATCCTCGCCCAAGGCCTTGCCACTAAGGTGCTGGAGAGCCACTCTAATCTCTTTCAGGAGGACTTCCGAGATATATCGAAATAGTGATCGTTAATGACACTACTTGTTTGTGGCTCCAATGACAATGTATACCGTATCCGTAGAACCACTCATTTTCACTCATAATATCAGATGTTCCCGAAATGATACAGCTACTACCGGTCTTCAACTTCGACCGTTGGGTCTTGCCGGCAGACAGATTTCTGGCAAAGACTTTGAAGCCTTGGGTCCGCTCAATCATTTCTTCAATACGAGCTGTATTTAAGTTCCGCAAGGTTTACCACATGCATTTGGAGATCTGTCGATCAGCCATGAGATTAAGAGTGATAAAAGAGTTTTTAGGTCCTTCTGCGACGAGTTTGGCAAATCTTAGCTCCGACCGCATGCACCGTTTCCACAAGTTTGGTATTTATATCGTCTCTGCATTATAATCTTTTAGGCACTGAAAACTATTTTGTAATTCAAACTTAAAGTTTTTGAGGCTTTGGATTAGAGCACGAGGGTGACGGAGCGTTGACTTCATTAGACGTAACCTCTACTACGTTCCGAACGGAGATCCCCGGACCTGTCGTATATCACGTTGATGGTGACCACCGTAGGGTTTTAGCGGGTAGAAGTCTGGCGTAACCTTTGCGTTGCATTCATAGCCAAAGGTATCCATGGGGATTTCCCCACGATTAAAAAGATGTAACTTAACGTTAAGGTTCAGTGGGCCTCCCACCATTCTGACCAAACGTAATTGCTACCAGTTTTCAAGCTCGCGATCACTGAGACATCACTGAACAGTTGTCGCTTGGTAGTCATAATGAAGTCAATATCATTTTTTGAGGAATTGTCAGGGTAAGACCAGGTCCATTTTCTGTGGGATGGCTTCTGGAAGAAAGAGTTACAATATAGAGTCCTTCCTTCTTCATGAAGTCGGTCAGTTGTTACCCTTATCCCTTAGGTTTCATTGCCTTATTCTAAATATTCGTACCTCCTTACAGTCATCCTTTCTTGTGTCCAAATTTTCTTTGAACTTTCCTATCAACACTGTAGTGATTTTGGAAGAATGTATGGCTTTCGAGATATCCTCATATATCTCCTTTATCTTCTCATCGAGATGTGCCGAGGTTGGTGCGTTAACTTGTATGATTTTAAACGAATATCGTTTTATGATTCTCAGTATAAGCTACGCAGCCTTTGTCGACACGTTTACAATCTTCACAACGTTATCAACGAGAAACTTGTGGACGATTAATCCTACACCACCTTGGGACATATGACCCACCTCCCAGTGATAGAACTCGTTAGCGGATTCGAGGATCACTGTGTACTCACCTCTCTTTAGTCCTCAGATGATTTTATAATATCCTAGAGAAATTAGTTTATCTCTTAGAAAATGATTATTATAATATTCTCTGTGTTGTGGCGGCGAAAGAGAATTGACTACCTCACTCATATCATCCTGTCATAATATGAGGTAACAGAGGAAAAGTGAAACGGGAGATGGCCAGCAACATCTTGCTGTCAAGAGCCCAAAATAAAAAAAAAACTGCGATTGTCAATCCGCCTGCCAAGCGTGGCAAACGGTTGGTTACTACAGGGTAATTATCCTCATTTGATGCAATGTTTGGGGAGGCCTATTTTCAGTAGAGGAATTTTAATAGTGTCGTGACTAAATGCAATCATTTATTCATGAACTTATTAAAATGAATATGAATATTTTATCATACATAATACGTACTTATACTTTCGATCTCATCTTATAGGTGTCATAAAAGTCGACTATAGGAAATACCTGAGGAATATCGATGCCTACTCCAGTCTAGTAAATGCTTAGAGGATGATATCAACTTGTGAACCCAAATCCCACAGACCAGTAACCACAGCGTAGAGTGCTGACTAAACATAAATAAATTACTAAACATAAATAAATCTTTCAAGCATGTCAACTGCTGCATTCTTAAAAAGGCCTTATCCAGCAGTTGACTGTAAAAGCCTATGGAAAGAAGGGTTATCAACCTGTATTTCAAAATATTTAGGATTCACAAAATGTATCCAAAGAATAAAACAATCTGGATCAAAAATTTAATGTAAAAGAAAATTTCTTATAATATTTTACTGGACATTAACGAGTCACAAAATTTGAAACAAGTCTGTTGAAAAATGTTAATAAAATGTTCTAATAAAAGAGTCATATTTTAAATAGACTATTACTGAATCTGGCTAACGTCCAAATAAATATATTTTATATCATCAAAATTATCTAGGACTATTTAGCGAGTAGTTTAAAATGCAAAATTTTGTAATCTTTTGCACGATTTTAAACTTTTTACTAAAGATAATTTTTTGTCTACCACAACAAATTCATAACAGGGGAAAGGTTGGATTTTATTTTTAATCAAACATTGTGAAGTTATATTAAAAGATTTATTAATAAGTAAATATAAACATTACTCAGCCACGCACTTCCATTAGACGAGAAAAAATATTATTTTGTACAATACATGGGAAGGTACATAATACTATTTCATTAAATAAATAAATGTAGTGAATCTTGAATATATATTTGTATGTTGTTGTCCAATGTTCCCAAGTCTCGAAGAGTAAAAATATTGAAATGTAATAGACAATCCTTAAGTTAAAATTTTAACCGTAAGTATAAAATGTAGTGTTGATTAGTATATTTATTCTCCAGTCATCATCTCCATGAATTCTGGAACAAAATGCATATTATGTTGCGGGTATACATATTATGTAACATAGAGTTAATTAAATTGTAGTGGCGGTGTAGACTGTGAAGTGGCGGGGTAAAAATATTCACTACCCCATATCATCCCGTGGTTGTCGTTAGGGGCAACGGAGGGAAACAAATCAGGAGATGGGCAGCAGCGTCTTCCTAATAACAACTAAAAATAAAAAACTGCGGTTGCCAAACCGCTTGCCAAGCGTGGCAACTATGGCAAATATCCCCCCTATGAGGCAATATATATAGAGGCAAATAAGAGGTGGTTTGTGCCTAGCAGAGGGACAGTATATAGGCGGAGGTGTTTTACATACATAAATTTCACATGAATAACATCAAGATCCGAAAAAATTATTTAGGCCATACTTGTTCAGTGCGGAGTTCGAACACGCAGCCCCGCAGCCGTACGCTTAGCCAAAGCGCTGCTGAGCCATCAAAATTAGAGAAAAAGTTTGACATCATAAAATAATTTGATGTCTTTTTTAATAATTCAGTTCTTGTGATTAATCATTGTACAGAAAGTATAAATAAAGTATAAATTTATATAGCTACTGAAATCATTAATTTTTGAAAACACAGTTGTTACTTGGGACACACAACAAAAAATTAAAATTACCATCGAAGTCCACCGTGCCGCTGCCGTCCGTGTCGATCTCCTGGATAAGGCCGTCGAGCTCTTCATCTGTCAGCTGCTCATCCAACTCGCGAAGGATCTCACGTAAGCTCGACGTGGGAATGTAACCGTTGCCTGTTTGTAAAAATGTTTTATTCTTAATTTAATATTTTGCAACATTAGATAATCTGAACTATCAACCGTGTAGTGGCGGTGTAAGAATATCCACTAACCCATATTGTACCGTGGGTGTCGTAAGAGGTGACAGAGTTAAACTAAAACTGCTGATGGGCAGAGGCATCGTCCGGATACCAACTCGAAATAATAAAAAGCTGCGGTTGCCAATCCGCCTGCCAAGCATGGCAACTATGTTCAACATTGGACTTCGTACCCTCGATGTTTATCATGCTCATTTTTAACGGAATTGTTTAGAATAAATGCAGTTAACCGGTTTCTTTGCTCTACTAATAAAAAATTTGGAAGGACACTTGTGGTGTTGCACTAGCAATAAAAAGAGTCGCACTGATCGCTCGGTGGGTGAAGATGGGATTAGAACAGAGGTTCAATGCTCTGAAATGCAGTGCGAATGAGTTGTGCAATGTAGCTATTTCGGTGCAGCGGCCGCAGCGTGGTGCAACGGATACGGTGTATGTGTGTGTGTGTGTGCGTGGCGTAATGCGTGGAAATAGGGCGCCATTAAATCGAATATATAAAAATTAATTTTTGTTTGTTCGTATTTTATGCGCGGCCATACCGTTCATCAGATTGCGCTAAAACTTTGTCAACTCATTGCTTGCACTTGTGAGAAGGTTATAGGCATAGTACAATTAACTTACAATTGGTGGCATCTCAACTTCAATGAATGTATTATCATTCCTACTTAAACAATATAACTCTTCCAAATTTAAAACGATATTTCATCAAATTTTTTTCTGTGGACGCGCCGGATACCAGCTAGTAGCTAATAAAAACAAGCACAAATTCTATAAATTACGCATTCTATAAAATCAAAATCCGCAAACAATTTACCACAATATTTTATGATAAGCATACCTCGCACTAAAATTTTCACTTGAATTATGAAAGCATGTTACACACATTAATTACAAATCGACAATATACAGACCCGGAATAATTATTTGTAAGCCATACGAATGTTTTTACGTGCGTGTTTCGAACCCCGTAGCACCGTAGCCAAATTCTTAGCAACTGCCCTACCGTCCGATATATCAAAGAAAGTTAGTAAAACAAAATGTATTGTAATAAGTAAGGGAATAACTAAGTATTGACCATTATTATAACCACTTTAACCATGGGATTTATATTATTTCCAACGTAAAACGTAAGCGTTAGAGGCCAACATTTCCATTTAGAAGAACGCAAAGAAACCGATCATTGTTTTATAATTATTGTGTGACTAGCTGATACCCGCGACTTCGTCCGCGTTGCTTGATATATTAACAAAGTTTTCGTATGTGCGAAGGGAAAAACATCAAAAAGATCGCATAAAAAATTTCTTTGTAAACAATGTTATTCGTCGCTCCGTTTGTAGCTAAAATATATAAATTATCTGGGTTAGTAACGCAAGAGCAAGCGACGTACAGTTGACCGTGTGAAAAATCCCGTATAAAAATCGTTGTTTCTTAAAACTTTATTTAATAACTTTATATTAAATGAAGATATCGCAATTTTTTGCAACTGCAAACCTCTATCATTTTATTTATATAGATTCCTATTAATTTTCATTTTAAAAATATTGTAGCATCACCATACAGTTTTATTTTTAGTCATACTGCTTTTATATAATTTTAAGGTCGTAAATAATAAAATTCTGCTTAAAGTCGTTACAGCTAATTTTATTATTTTCCTTAGTAGCGATGTTGTTTAATATTGGACATTAAATTAATATTAGATATTAGAAAGACCACCTTTTGTATCCTTTTTATAGGGAATGCAATAAAGATTAAAATAAATGAATAACTAAATAGCTCTTATATTATTGCAGCGCAGCAGGCTACTTCTTGCCCTAATCCCTTAGATATCTAAGGAGGCCTGTACCCAGGAGTGGCACTTATGTAAGCTTTTACTTTATAAGGTATCATTAATTTTAAAATCCGCAACGGAGATATTCACTACAAAAATAAGATAATTGGCATCGCTTAGCGGATCAATAAGCTGTAGGGCAATGGGCAGGTCACCTTGAAGAACTGACAACCGAATGAATAAATGCAATGAGAGTCTGATGAAAATTGCAGAGTATTGATGGAAGCATGTGGCTTAGGATCGAGCTTTGTGACAATATATCGGGGAGACCTATGTTGAACAGAAGACATGTTAAGTGCTGTAACAATAACGATGATAAAATTAATATCAGCACTTTGCGCAAAAAACTAAGTTTATTTCTAAAATAATGCACATGTACGTATTTATTAAATTTTAACGTAGCTTAAACAAAAATAAATACTATAAATTACACGTGACTGTGACGTTCTGACTTTGCAATGATTTTAAATCAGTAAATTTGTCTATCATATATAATATTGTCTATGTATATTTAGGTGATCTGAGAAGAGCAATCTATGGGTACCTTACTGTTTAATCAATATGACCGAATAGCTGTGTGCAGACGTACGTATTTTTAAGATATTTGTCTATGTACCCGTATATTATTTAAGTTAAATTAGTACAACTTTAGTATAACGAACCTTAATATAACGATTTCCTCGATTTAACAAATTTTTAGAAATCCTCTAGAACCGGCCGTAAGAGTTAAGACAAAACATATCTTTACATTACGAATAACTTTAGTAAAAACCTCTTTATAAAGACTTTTTAATCATTGCAAAACATAAATAGAAAATATATGGTTTGTAAAGCAATAACTATTACTCTTAACAGAAGAGATCGTAGTGTAAAATAAGATAAATTTGTGAGATTATATATTATATTTTCCCAATAATAATAAAAAAATGTTTTTTTTAATGCTGCTATTCTAATTTCGGCGCATTCAAAGCATGCAGGAAAACGACAAAATAAATCGATGTTTAATGTTTTAATTTCATATAAAATAATAAATTCGGTGCTAATCAAGAGATTAAATGATCAATGAACCTGTGCCTACTAACCTACTATCGTGTTATTAGGTGTTTAATAGAACCCCAGCCGCAAATAAAACTTGCAAATAAAAAGAGCCAATGGTTTTCATGTATTATCCTATAGGTATAAATTGTATTGAATTTAATCGTTTTAAATGTAAGGATTGGCGTATTTATATTTTGCGTTGAAGTTTATCGGGTATTGCTGATGTTATTCGAAACAACAGCATATTTTAATAAGAGACCAGAATCGTATATAAACATTTTGAACTAAGTACTTCAAATTTAATTTTGCATACTCAATAACTAAGACTAAAATAGAGATTGAGGTTAAAATATATTGTTATGGGAGTTCTAATAAACAGTTATAGCATAGTTTATTTTCATAATAAATGAAGATTACAAGATAATTTATTATACGCAAACGACGAGACACGAGGGTTTTAGAATATCATAGTAATTTCTCACAGTTGGATATTTCGGAGCGTGTGCGTCATTTTGTTTAAAAATAAAATGATATCAAATGTTGCTAACAGAAATAAACTCTTTCGAAGCTTTTTCGTGAAGCGTGTGAAAGATACTAAGTTAAAATGGTCTTTCATTTCAAAAATGTATCCCGTTTCTGTCCCGCTCTGTGTGAATTTTACTTTAAAAACACAAAAGTGATGTAATTAAATAAGTAATATTAAATATATTGTACTTATTATACATAATATACTTATTATATAGATAATATTATATAATACACTAAATTGGAAATATTGAACCTCTAGGCATTTTTGTTTAATTTCCAAATTTGCAAATTTCACCAAGCGAATTTGCGATATAAATGTGTAGGACCTCCAAGAGATTTTAGAATAATTATTTTAATTGAGACTTGTAATGGAACTAACGTCTTAAACTTTAACGTTGTTAAATTCGGTTATTTTTAAATCCACCTGTCCAGCACCATATTTAAAAAGAGCAAAACGGGCTTTCTGTGGCCTGCGCAAACGAGAGACCTCCAAATTGTAAGTATTTTTAAGAGAACGCACATTGTCGATATGAAAATTATTAAAAAATGTGACTATGTATTGTTTAAAAAAAATCTGGTACCTCTGCTTCTTTATTACCAGAAGATCAGAGACAGTCTGCTAAGCTTGGCGATTACAAAAAAGCACCAATCTTGAGTGTGGCTTTTTTAAAACTGCAGGGACAAAAGAACGTACTGTCCATCTGATGGTAAGTGGCTATTGCAGGACATGGACACCTGAAGCCAACTTCAAACCAAAAACAAAGGGCTAAAGACTTTTTTCACCCTCAGAGTTGACTAAAAGGATAAAATAGAATGCCTTACAGTCTGTAATTATACTGGCTCTTTTTACCCTTCAAACTTGTACATTACAGTGCACCTATTGCCGCTTGACGTTAGAAATAGGTGAGAGGGTGCCTACCTACCCATGCGGGATCCTAAACAGGAGAGGAGTCGTACCACCGAGTACAGGCTTTTGTCTAGAATTAGACAAAGGCTGTAAAAGGCTGTCTAGAATTAGACAAAGGCTGTAAAAGGCTGACAACGAATTTTTAGTTAAATAAAAAAAAAACTCTTTTACATATACACTTGGATCTTGCGTCGCCATACGCATTACGCAAAAAATTATATACATATTAAGTATATAATTTTTTAATATAAGTACAACGTTTTTTCCCGATTCTGAGCTATGTTCAAATTTTTAAGTCCCTAGCTCATCGGGAAGTTAGTTTAAAATCAAATTCCACTCGAACAGACATACACGAAAGCGAGTTAATAATAATAATATAACGTGATAAAGAGTGATGGAATCCGTAACAATGATAACAGCAATAGAACCAAAGTAACTGACATAGCTCAGCCAATCATACGATAGTAAGCTGAAGTGCAAGCAATAAATGCTTATTATTATATTGAAGTTTATCGATCAAATTGGCGATATATTGAAAATTGGCCAAATTAAGAGTACCTTCAACCGACGGGCATGTATGCGTAGGTATATAGATGTAAAGGAGGCGAGAGAGGTGTGTCAGAATCGTAACAAAAGGAAGTCTGTAGTCTCTGTCTACCCCTTTGGGTGACAGGTGTTATGTTATTATATTGATATATATAATATATAGGTACTTTTATTATACTTTCATCCCCATTGGTTTTACACCTATACCCTACAACCGCTGGAAAAGAAAGGTTCTCGAATGGTATAGCCTAGCTAAGCATAGTGGAAGGAGGTTCCCAAAAAGATGGAGTGATCACCTGGTGAGACATGGAAGAAGTAGACGGATGCATGTGGGTCTAACCGTGTTTTGTAGCATTCCTTGAAGGAGGATTCGTATGTTTAGCAGAGGACTTGTTGAGGACTATAATAATGATGATGATGAGAATTCAACCGCAATCTCAAGTTAAACTGCTGTAAATAACTGCAGGCCTTTCCAAGTATGATATAATATTTTGAAATTAAAATTATAATTATTAAGACACCTGTATTATTATGGGCCACAATATCCACTTACCATCAGATGGACTGTGTGCTCGTTCGTCACCCTTATTTCGATTAAAAAAATATATGATTCACCGTCACATTTTGGAGTACCAACGACGGTGACGGTGAAAACTTCTGAATGTTATTGGAATCTTTCTACTAAGTGGAAAATGTGCTTTCGACTGGACTTGAACCCGGACACCGCAACGTTATTTCCGGATACTTTACTATACGACAGAGTGAATTCATCAACAGAAGACGAAGTTAAATAAGAAGTTACGAAAGTCATTAAAAACATACATTTACGAAACTGTTATATACAGCCCTCGTTCCAGTTAATTAATCGGTGTTCTAATTTACTGTTGGCGCGTCTCCTCAATCTTTAAGCGATGCTCTATTTTATTACGGCTTAATTATAACGCTACGTAGTAAATTTATCTGTCACCAAAGTAAATTACAGAAAAAAGTTAATTATAAATAGAATATTTTTTTATGCGTAACAAAATATTTTTTATATTTGTTACTGGCACTAATGATTTTTTTAATTACAACTTTAAGTGCTGATATACCACGTTGTATTTTGGGAACATGTGAAGTTCGTCTACGTGCAATAGAACAGCGCGGCGCGGCGGGCGAATTGCTCCAGAACCAATATTAACACTCTGTCACTTCGGTAATAAATGAGAGAAGGCTCAGCAATGAAACGTATGTTGCCTATTAATTTACTTTTTTTTACTTAAATAAGTTATTGGTTTTCGTGCCTGGATTTATTGTGATTTGAGAATTAATTGCTCATGTGTTCCTGACACTATTTAAAAAAAATCGATTTTATTGCTTACGTATCACATAGGGTGCGAGTAAGTCAGGACATGTTTATGCCTAATTTTACTGTTGCACATCGTACAAACTTATAACATGGCATCTACGTATGTAGTTGATAACCTGCGACGGTGTACAGATGTCGTAGCCGTAGCTGAAATAAACGAAGGAAATAAAGGAAGACTCATGCTAGACACACACGGTCAGTTATACTGATCAGTTGAACTGACGTACACCCAAAAAATTGTCACTCACAGTGAGTGTGAAATCTTAAGTTGAAATTTTTCACTGATGGCAACCCACGGATTTTTCCAGACGCACGGTCAATTAAACTGATCAGTTGAACTGACGTACATCCAAATACCAAACGTGAGTGTGAAATCTTAAGTTGAAATTTGAAGCCAGTGAGAGGGGAAATCGTTTTGGCTTACATCCGTTTGAACTGATCAGTTGAACTGATCAGTTTAACTGACCGTGTGTGTCGGCTATTATCCTCTTATGAAAGCTTGTTATTTATAAACATATATCAGTCATTTTATCATAGTGTTATCATTTTTATGGGTTACCGCGGTACTACACCCTCATACATATATCCTTAACGTAAAACCAAATTATATATACAATTCGTTGCGAGTAATTATGACCAACGCTATTTACTTACAATACGCAACACAGTACGAGTATTATAATATAAAAATTTAATATATAAAAACAATATGTACTTAGCTAGTTATTTATAGCGAGACTCTAACTCGTAAAAATACTACCTGAATGAAACTGTAGTGTTCACGTAAATATAAGAAATCATTAAATACTGCCTGAATTAACAGTGAATTAACAATGTAGTGCGTTTTGTAATCTTATCTTATTCCAAAGATTTAATTACGATTACCGTTACCGTTAACCACGTTTAAAAGTCCACTGCTGAACATGGAACCCCATAGATTGCCTCATGCCCATTTACAATAATTTCTACGCTTGGCAGGCAGGTTGGCGACCGCAGTTTTTTATTTTTTGGTTGTTGGGAAGACACTGCTACTGTTGCTTCTTACGACACCTACGGGACAATGTGGGTTAGTGGATATTCTTACACGCCACTACACAGTTTAATATTTTGTTACATCCATGTTTTTTTTTTAATGTAGACCTACTTTTTGCTAATATACATAAATACGATACTTATACTTAAACTTTTGATAGTTATTCATAAGCAGGAAATTTACTGTACCATTGCTTTCAAGTTCCATTCGGAATACGAGATATAATCATTAGTTCGTGCACACTTCTTCAAATTATTTATTTTTATAAAATTCAGATATTTTGGAATCTATATACTTACACAAAAAATAGTATGATTTTAATTCTGTTTACGAATATCAGTGTCTCTAAATTAAAACGAGTAGGTATATTTAATTTGAATTTGTATGACTTATCTTCATCAGACAAAAAGCTCGTAGACTGGAGTCTACGCGGGTGAACGCAGCTGTCCAACAGTAATTTGGCATCAAAATACTTTTATAAAACGAGACTTTTATTTTTACCAGCGTTGTTAATTGTAATCGTCAAGATACCTTGGCAGTTGTCTCAAAGACCAATGCGTTTTATTGCTTTTTTCTAGATTTAAGCTGTTTAATAATTATATATTCATCATTGGGATAAAATATTCCTTCGAAACGAGGACAATGATAACGTTATTCTTTGCAACTTACTATTAACAGGTAATTTAATGTGAGTTTATAATTTAAAATAAATGATACTGATGATAATGATTGAAAGCTCATATCTAGTACTTTCTTATTTTCTATTTGCACATTATTAAAACCAGGCAATACTAATTACTTCATTAACAATTTATTTTAAAAAAAAATTATCAATTGTTTAATATAAGTACATTTTATTTCGTATATTCCGTTACCGTTACCGTTACAGCCTATTAATTCCACTGCTGATCATAGGCTTCCCCCATAGATTACCTTACAGGGGGGATATTTGCCATAGTTGCCACACTTGGTAAACGAGTTGACAACCGCAGTTTTTTATGTTTTGTCTTTATTAGGGAGACGCTGCTGCCCATCTCCTGATTTGTTTCCCTCTGTCGCCTCTTACGACACCCACGGGATTATTTGAGGTATATTCGTTTATAGAAGATAATCAACAAAACAGAAAGAACGCCTATTTTCATTTAGTGTTAATAGTTCTGTAAAATGAAATTATTTAACTATGATGAAACATAATATACATATATAAATAGAATTGGTAGTGATTAAAATAAATAAAACCTTTTAATCTGATTGGCTTGCAATACGTATGATAAATTGAATCGCAAAAGTTGTACATTTTGGCTTGTACTCCTAATGTTTACATTTGGCTTTGATATATATCGCTTGGCAAATACGCACACTAGTACACTTAAGACATAACAACAAATGTTTGCCTTGATATCTGATTAAACTGTTAATTAATAAAGTTTACCAATGTATTTGTGTCAAAGCTATAACACCGTTACAAACATTTTATTTTTGTAAAACAGTATACTTGTTTGTGAGAACAAAAATAGGACTCCTCGGGCGCATGCTGTTTTTGTTAATACTTTCGGAGCAGACTGTATAAAAAATTCATGAACTGAATTACTCATCATTCGCAAATCCGAATTACGGGAGAATTTTCTTCGTGATATTGCACTAAACAATGACGATATCACGCTCTATCTGATACCACGGAACGTTGGCAGCACTCCAAGCGTGTTGCCGCTACCGCTCGTTTAAACAACCTGCCCGATGTTATGTTTCGCTCAATAACAAACAAACTTTAATCTGCAGACGTTAATGTACCATTTTAATACCAAGGTGTAATGTAAATAACTTTATTACACCATTATTATTTTGAATAAAACTATGTTTAATTTTGTGAATACGTGAATATACCACTAAAAAAATTATTATATTTTCTGCTTAATTCACGGTGTTGTATCTGAATCATATGAAGTAACTATACAGGTATATTAAATTAATTAACTAATGGTATAATATACATTTATCTTGAAAATATATGCAGTCTTTAAATTCGTTTTTCGTAGATGTGATACATATCAATGGTTGATTGACTTAACTAATTCCTAATCTTGCTTAATTTAACTAGTCTTATTTTTAAAATAAACTCAGGTTTATAAGTTATCATGGCATTGATGATTTTTATGAAAAACTAGCTACCCGCCCCGGCTTCGCATGGATGGTATGTATTCATATCATTTATTTAACCATTTGGATTTTTTAAGATAATCATTATTTGAATATTTTATCAATTATCGTTTTCACAAAAAGTTCCTAGGTTTTTCAGTTAAAATAGCCTAGATCACTCCTGGCATTGCGCTCTATCTATTCGTAAAGTGTCATTACAACTGGTTCAGCCATTCCGAAAATTGGCCCGGACAGACAGACAGATAAAAAAAATGGTCATCTTAATTGTAAGGAAATAACCATCTGAACTCAATAAAAGGCAGTTATTTCGATATTACAGGCGGAAATACATTTTTATTTATATGTATAGATGTATAGATGGGATAGGCGATCACATATCAGTAGATAAATTGCCACAAGAACCCATAAAACTGTCAATATCAACCTTCCTTTTAAAGTCCACTGCCAAGCGTAGGTCTTTCCAAGATTGAGCTGAATGATAAGCATTCCTTTAAAGATTTCCCATACTCACCTATATTTGTTAGGTCATAGGCTAATATTACATGTTGCCATTTAATAACAGCATTAGGTAGTTATCATGAGCATTATTCGATTATGTATGTACTTTCTGGAACTTTTATTAAAATAAATTTTCAAATGTTCAAACAACTACTAAATCATCTTGAAAATATGAAATTAGAAACCATGGCCTATAAAATCGATATGAACTATTCCTGGATACGTAATTAAACCTACACACGGTTTTGGAAGAACAAATTTAATATGTGAGGCCTCTAGAATTTATGAACTGCTATTGTGCTTTTGGATTGTAGCCAGTTATGAGCTTGCGATTTTTCTCTGATGTAAGCAATAAAAGATAAATATCTTCGGGCAACTTTGATAAAATATATGTTTCTTTTTAACATGAATATAACTCACCGGCTATTTGTTCTGGCGGGAGCTCATCAGCCTGAAACAAAAACATAATTCTTATTTAATCTGTATTATATAAATAGATATTGTTGCTATACAACTTATACTTACATAAACTAATCTAACTAGGTCGTATTAATAGGTCTTAGGTTGTTAATAGGTCATAACCATAATAAATAGGTCATAGCATAAGCATAAGTTTTGAGTTAAACAGCTACGTTACTGGAGCGTATTAAATTTATTTTACGTGCATATGAAACTAAAATAGACTCATTGGACTTGCGTTCCCTCTGCTTCGTCTTTCGAAGTATTTAGATAATATAATTCGTAGTCATGGAATTATCGAATCTTTTTTTAAATCTTTTAAGCCCGTTAATATTTTATTTACAATTGAGTATCTTCTACTCAGTAGTAAATTAAATATTAGCAGGCTGTTTGCAATTTTCTTATTATTTGCTAAATTTATCTAATAATTTCAACAAATATACAGTATTTCCTTACAAATAAACATGTAAAATTAATATAAATGTTTTATTTTTTGTAAGTAAACTCTTACATGAACATAAAAAACGAAACAAGTTGAGGAAACATCAAAGCAAAAGTAAAATTATTTAAACATGTTACAAAATTTCAACATTAACGTAAGAATTTTGATTAATATAATAATTAGTGAGCAAATGATTATATTCATAAATATTAATAAAGATGAGTGTTTGATATATTATATCAAAGTGATATCAATGAAAGTGTGCATCAAAATATTGTGTGGACTTTTAACAAGCCGACTTCATAGAACTAAAAAGAATACAATGATTTCCTAACAGCTTCAGAAGTCGTTGCTAAGATATAGAGTATAGAAAAATGAAGGCCCCAATTTCAGAAGCTGTTATGTAGAAATTAATTTAATCTTTTTAAGTCTTTGAAGTCAGCTTTTAATTTTCATTAAATGTTAATTTTTTTGACCCTCTTGAGTGAATTAAGGAATATCACAAGCGCAAGTTAACAACTAGAATGTCATGTCATCTTAAAAGTAACATTAAAAACTTCGTCCCCTATTTTCCCACCCTTAAGGTGGAATTTTTCTCCTAATTTATATGGAACTACCCCTGAACCTTTTTATTAAAAAAATATATTAAAATCGATTCAAAAGTGACGAAGATATGGCTTTCATATAAAAAAGATCATACAGTCGATTTGTGAATCTCCTCCTTTTTTGAAGCATCTTGAAACTAGCCATTTCTGGTTGTTCTGGTTATTGCTCAAAAAAAAAGATGTAGCATAAAAAACGAGTTTATCTCCTTGTCTTTAAGTTGATTTAATTTATTTACTTCTTTAACTTCAAAACTTGCAAAACATGAATTTTAGTAGAAAAAAATTTAACATTAAGAAGAAAAAAAAAATTAATATATAGGTTTGCTTTTTCTGTTTAAGATCGATATAAAAACAATAAAATTTAGAAAGTAATTCAATTTGTGTTTTAAAAGTATCATCAATTTTGACCCATGTCAGTGTATAATTTATTACTTTTATTTTATTACAATAATAAATTAAGTCTTTCAAAATAAAAATAAAAAACTTTACTTTATGGTAGAATAAATAAAACAGTGTCATGATTTTTGTTTATTTTGGATTAATTTGTACATAATATATATTAATTTCTTTGTATCCAGCGATTAATACATTATGTGTCGAAACAGAACACAACGATTAAACGCATGCGACATTAGTTGATAAAATTTTTGTAGAGCTCGGCATGAGTCTTTTAACTCTTTAATAATGTTCCCGAAAATGTTACTTTGTAACATAAAAGTGTAACACCTACCCAGTCTTCTGTGTCCAGAACCATGTTTAATGTCACTAGTTAGCACTGTGAGACGCACAACACGACTGGCAACGAAAATGCTGCTGCTAACGTTCAGGGTTATTTTCTGCTCCTTTACGAGTTTGGCGTTTCGTCTACTTTCATATAAAATCACGATCGGTGTGTGAGGGGGCAACGGGGATCGGGTAAGTCCTCAACTTCCTGCGCCAGCGCCGACCGCCGACCAATGGCGAGGGGCTCAAACGGCAGGATGCAAACATATTTTTAGTTGAAAACGTGGTCAGGAACAACGTAAACAAGCGGAGCGTGCGATGCTGTAATCGGCGAGCATCGCGCCGCCCGCCCTGCCCTCGGTTGGTTATTACCGCGCGTCGTTTTCAGACCGTTTCGCGTATAGTCGTTTTTGATTTACAATTTGATATAAGCGCTCTAGAAATTAGAAGAAAAACAGAATTGCTCCTTTTATTTAATATAGATTATAAATATTACATATTGAAATTAATCATTAACTTTTACTACTTTTTGTATTAATTCTCCCGAGTATCGATATCGCAAGTATATAATAAAAAAAATGGTGACTTTCGGAGAAAAAATATACGAAATTAATATGCATCAAAACATAGCGACCAATAATCTAAACAAAATGGAAATCAACATGGAAAATCTGTGAAAATCGTTACAAAAATTAAAATATTTTCATTTAAAGTATTTTTAAATAAAAAGAATAATAACGTGTAATATGATTAATATTGTTAATGCCTCTTTCTCTCCCTGAAATGATGCATGACGCAATGTTGATTGATTGTCTAGCTTTTAGTTACATTTCAAAAGTCTGGCATGACACTTTGTTTGAACTAATCGTATATATACGAGTATTATACAGACAAACTGTATGATAAAATACTGCAAATATCAAAATGTTAAATTGAAAACATTTTTTTTTTATAGAATAAGGGTGACAAACGAGCACACAGTCCACCTGATGGTAAGTGGTTGCTGTGGCACATAGACATCTACATCTATCTTCGTTTGCGAATTTAAATGTAGATGCGTTGTCAGCCGTGAGGACTAAGATAGAATGCCTCTTTTCCAGTAAAAAGGGTCTCCGGTTCTCTACACTCACCATACGAAACACAGCAGCATTAAGCTGCTATTTTACGCTGGTATTCTGTGAGAGCGTGGTCCTTCCCCGGTCGAGCCGACCCATTCGTGCTACAACTATACTATTAATATAGCTGCAGCATGGCTCTACCACGTAAAAAAAAACATATGTTAATAGTTTAAAAATAACATTATTCAAATTGCAATTTTTAAGTATTTTATTTGACACTCATGAAGTTGATGTGATGTGTGATGTGATATGAGGATTATGTAGACACGAACGAAAAATTGTGTAGCAGATGGTAGCAGCCAAGTTTTTTTTTATAGAATAAGGGTGACAAACGAGCACACAGTCCACCTGACAGTAAGTGGATGCTGTGGCCCATAAACATCTACATTTATCCTCGATTAAGAATCAAAATGCAGATGCGTTGTCACCCCTGAGTACTAAGATGCAATGCCTCGTTTCCAGTAAAACGGGTCTCCGGTTCTCTACACTCATCATACGAAACTCTGCAGCATTAAGCTGCTATTTTACGCTGGTATTCTATCAGAGCGTGGTCCTACCCCGGTCGAGCCGACCCATTCATGCTACAACCATAATATAGCTGCAACGTGGCTCTACCCCGTAATTGTGTAGGTTAAAGAATCCGTAAAAATACAAAGCATTAAATAAATATACTTTTTAAAAATAAAACTGAACATCGACATCATTAGCCTGCAGCCATCAATCAACTGCATAGAACAACACGGGCTCCCGCGGACCGGAGGATTTAAACGCTACTCGTTTTTTTTTGCGGGGGGAAATCTGCGCACACAAAAACAATCGTCTGCACTAAGAAACTCACACATAAAAAAATAAAACAATAAAGTAACAATTTCACATACACATAGATACATTACAACAATATCGATCGGTGACAGCGACAACTCGGATACAGACTCGGATCAGTCGCTCGAACGATCTACATATTGTAAGAGGGCGCCCTGCATGTGTTGGTAAACAAATCAGAAACAACACGACCGTTATTATTGTAATTTTTAAGTTTAAAAAGAAGTAAATGGCAATAACGTGATTAAAAATTATTAATATATCAAAAGGCATTATTGTACATAATATTAAACGTGTGTGTGTTTGTACTTGTGCGTGTGCGTGTGCGTTTGCGTGTGCGTGTGCGTGTGTGTGCGCGCGCGCGCGCGTTTGTATGTGTGTGTGTGTGCGTGTGTGTATACGTGCGTGAGAGTGTGTGTGCGTGCGTGCGTGCATGAGTTTGTGTGTGTGCGTGCTTGTGTTTGGTGGTTTGTGACTGGGTTAGAAATTAACTTTAGGATTGGAATTGGATGAGATGTAGTCTAGTGAACAATCCTAACCTTTTGGATTATATACTATATCAATTCAGTATATTATAACAAAGTCAATTGTTTTAAGTGCACTTAGAGAAAAAGCTAACCTGCTAAATCCACTGCTCGACAAAAAAAAACTTTTTTTATAATAAAAATCATTTTTATTTCTCTTCACAAAGGTTTAAATTTTCACATTACTACTTAAATAATACGGTTGTAGACAGTCTATGACTTTTATGAGAGACTGGTGTCCATACTAGGGTAATCCCTGTGTTATAGATCACTAGGCCCTCACTCTAACTTTTGATTTGGATTGCACATATTTATATTTCCAAATATACTACAACAGAAATACAAAAAGTAGTAATACACCGCACAAATAACGTTCGGTGTGGGATTCCGCAGCTTGCAGCACTGTAGTCATAATTTCAGATGCCGCCTTAGATGAAAATCCGACTACTTAAAATGTAAGCTTTTAACGCAATAAAAAGGTTTAGCGCAAATTATAAAACAACATTTTAAACTTATTAAACACCGCAAATTATATTTTTAATTATGTGAAATCTATTAAACGATCCTTAAGTTAGGTTAGGTTAGGCTCACAGCATTTGTTTCTAAATGATGTCATCAGAGCCTAAGAAATTTCGCGAGAATTAGTTATACCTGTCTAGTTTTTGATACTATTGGA
This sequence comes from Parnassius orleans, assembly GCA_029286625.1. Taxonomy (NCBI): domain Eukaryota; kingdom Metazoa; phylum Arthropoda; class Insecta; order Lepidoptera; family Papilionidae; genus Parnassius; species Parnassius orleans. The sequence goes on from JAGSMP010000152.1 coordinate 1,979,426, forward strand.
GAAAAATGTTTTCTGCGATTTCAATTGTTTTTCTATAACTTTAAATGAGTCTATGCGATTTGTGCTAAAGTAGATAAATATTTACCTTTTCGTCAGCCCGTAAACAGTGCACTTCTGGACTCTCGTTCTTATCAAGAATGGCGTGTTATTTGAAAGATATCTATCATTATTATTTCAACAAGGAATGATTCTATTTGTGTAATGGAAATTATTCCCCATTAAAAATCACGTTAACTTCCTCGCATCTTGCATTTTAACCACTTCGCCTCGTTATGAGTATCTTTTTAATAATTATTTGTTAATAGAGCGCCGCTATTTTCCGCCCCGGCTTCGCACGGGTGATCTAAACCAACCCATTCGAATACACATAAAAAATTCATCAAAATCGGTCGAGCCGTTTTAGAGTTTTAGCGAGAGCAATTGATTTTTAGATATACAGATAATTCAACAATTCGTCGCTAACGCCGCAAAGGCGCGAACCTCAATTTTAAAAAAATTACAGGAGAGCAAGAAAACATTTATTATTCCCCGATTACTAGCTTTTTTCATCAGAAAATTAAATATATTAGACTTAATGGAAAACTACAAATAAGATTCTCTTCTCTTGACGAATTGTGTTTTTGCGTTGTTAGTTATTCCGTCTTTGAACGCTATGATTACACAATAAGCGAATAAAATCAATAATACGAATCATATTTGTGGAAGCAGTACAACTAAATAAAATAATAATCACTAAAAGCTTTTAGACTCCAACATTTGATTGATACCTACGGAACCATTAACAATGCATGAAGACTCACCCTTTGTAACTTCTGTTTGTACTACTAATACATCGTAATCTGTTCAAGACAAGAACATTAATCTTTCGTCTCATACGTCATGCTGTGAGTGCTGTGGTAGAACAAGCCGGAAAATTGGCACTGACGTCTCATATGGAAAGCAATAACATATTTTTGACCGCAGTTCATTGATCTTGATATATTTGTTCATCCTTTCTTATTTTTAATAATTTTTACGCCATTTTGCACACGTTCATATTTTAAAATAAAAATATCTTTTGTGGTTTATTTTAAGTAAGTATACAAAGATTATTATTGTTTGAGCGTTCTCTTTAGTTAGTGATCTTTAAAATACTATTTTATTTATTAACTTAAGTGACAAATAATCTTACAGTCCACCTGATGGTAAGTGGCCTTAGACTTGGAATATACTGGCGTATAGACGACCTGACAGCCCGAAAACGCGTGACTAATTTTGATTTGCCATTGTTTGTGTTAGCTAGTGATGTACATTTTACTTACAAGGACTAACGAAAAATGATTGTTAAGGAAGCGGTAAAAAGATTTAAAAAAAATTGTTTAGTGCACGAAATTGAATAACTTCAAAAATTAAATAAAAAAATTAAATTTTTACCATGATAGTTCTAAAATAATTAAAAAATATTCATATAACATGTTCCTGGGAACAAGCTGAACTTACCTGCCTTTTGTTGGATTTTAAATCAAATGTATAAAATCCCAGGTGACTCTACCGATAAATTTACAAAAACTCCCCAAGAATCAGATCGGAAAGTTGTATTTTCGAGCTATGATCTTTGGAGAAAAATATTTACTGCAATGGACAGTTTCCCCGGAATTTCTTTTGTAACATATTGTTAATATAAATAGATAGATACTTACCTAAGTGTATACCTATTTATATTTTATATATTTTATAAAAAAAATTGATGAGGAAATAAAAACGGGGACACGTAGTACATAATGGCTGCTTTATTTTTCATATAAGTATTACTTTTGATAATTACAAACATTTAATAATTCCTAATTAAATACATTATAGAAGTTTATTTTAACATTCGACTTAAATATGAATGTAAACTTAATAATTTAAGTAAGGAAACTTATAGGAATCAGTTAAATAAGATTGCTCTGTTCAAAGGCCAATATGTTTATGAGGCTTCATCATGCTCCATGTTTATATTCTTACATCTGTCCCTGAAAAGTATAAAGTAATAATAAACTTATTATCATTTCAGCTGCATGAATTTTAAAAACATAATGATTTTAACAGAGTAAAATGCACCAAGTGTTTGAGGATACAGATGCACTCTCTATTCTCTCAATCTCGGTATGTTAAGAAAATGGTCACTCATTCATGGACTGACCGCGGCAAGTGCAACTTAATATCCCAGATCTATTGATCCGCGCAGCTATTACTTAACCACGCGCTCCTCTTCTCTACGAATAACGCTGTAGGCGATGAAGCACCCTATTTAAGCCCTCGGCACAATGTCGTCGGCCATCAAGCACGAATCGGGCATCGAGCGTTGTGAGTATCAAATACTATGGAATTTATAGTATTTGATACTCACAACGCTCGATGCCCGATTCGTTTCGTGGCACTTCAAGAGCATTACTAAATATCTATACTAACGCTTAAAGTTTTATCATTGTGACTTGGGAATATAATCCGAACCTCCGCTCAATCCCTTAGGGAAAATAGCGTGATACTATGAATATTGTACTAGTGTGACCGTGAGGCTGTGCGGTTGGTTAAGTAAGGTTATATATTTATTTTGGTTGATAAATAGATGCTTAGTTGGGTTCATAATGGCTTAAAGAGGATAATCTCAAGATTTTTTTTATTTTTAGTGTACTACAGTTTTATAATGTATAAAAATCTGTCTCTATTTTTATCTAAAGTTTTGAAAGTTAAATTTTTAAAGTCTTATTATAACAATATTATACTTACTCTACTTTATTCTACTTTTTCTTTTATACTTCTCAAGAAAATGTTTGCTGCAAATTGTTGAGTTCTTTGGATTCCAACCAACCCGTCCAATTAACCCTAACCATTTTTCTAATTATAGAATTTGGAGGGAATCTGTTTGACAAACGGCAGAATAAAATTACATTTTAGAACGCAAACCGAGGATTTATTTTCTTGTTGCGTGGGCAAGTCTATCGATTCATTATAAACATTCAAGATATATATCGACATTAATTTTGATATAGTTGAGTCAATCCCTAGCGTACATATAAAATATTATGTATAAAAATGTATTTACCAAATTCATGCAAATCATCAACAACGTGACTACAAAATATCAAAATTAACAAAATAATTGAAAACATTCTATATTTTAAACAGTATATAACATAAATTTTAACCAAAAATTAACACGTCATAACATTAACGACGCCTTGAGAGTTTACATGTGAAATATGCAATTATCAGGATTATTTCTATTATTAACAACACAGTCACTCACAGAACAAGTAACCATTTTGGCAAAAAATTACTTACTAAAAATAACTACTATTACACTCAAAAAAATTACAAAATATCTAGGAGCTATTTCTTGCGTGCCGACTTGTGCCGATCTGTCATTCAAAATCGGTTACAGAGTCATGAGATTTGGTATCCTTTTCTATCTTGCATTTTGCCATAAGGAATTTTCTTCTCCCTTGCACACTATGTCGGTCCATACGCCAGTATATTCTAAGTCTATGGTAAGTGGCTATTGAAGCCTACGAACACTTATTACCAACTTCAAACAAAGATTATGCGTTGTCACCTCTGAGGATTTATATTGGCTCTTTATGGCTTTCAGACCAAAACACAGCAGTGCAAGCGTTGTTACTTGACTGCAAAAATTGGTAAAAGGGTGCTATTTACCATAGATATAGTATATATACTAGATTGGCGATGGAGTAATTAGGGCGAGACCAAAATCAAAATACACCAGTGTGCGTGTAATGTGCATGTGTAGGTGACAAATAGTGCTGCACCATGCATTGCCTGCCTCTACTTCAATTATCGATACCAATTGCAGTATATTCGTGTCTTCTGATTTGACGCAGATGATGTAAGTGAATATTTTTACCCAAAAGCGGCGAAGCCAAAAATATGGCTACAATTTTAGAAGGCTATGTATGTATGTATGTTCATCTGTTCCCTCAGATCTTCTAAACTACTCATCGTTTATTGATAAATTAGATATCTTTAGAAGCATTGTGCCTTTTCGCGGGTTTTAGGCTGCATAAAGTCACATAAAAACCAACATGGCGGCTTATTGCGGACATATAAGTACTCTCAAAAATTAAATAAATATCGAAAAATCGTGTCTGGGTATCCAATAAAAAGAATATTCTCGAAAATGTTAACTATATTATTATTTATTAGTTAAAGTTTTTTTATAAAACTGAAGTAACCAACGAACTTACAGTTTACCTGACGATGGTAAGTGGCTACTGCAACCCATGCATAGCAACAGTTTTCCACGGGAACTTCAAACAAAGAAGGTCATAGTCACCTCTACGGAATGATATGGAATACCTCACAGCTTGTATTTATACCGGTACTAGGTAAGAGGGTGATACCTACCCAGACGACTTCTCTACCTGGGGTCCTACCACTTAATTCATACATAAACTTCAAATATTGTTAATAAGAAACGCTGTTCTTAAAATAATGATATGCGTATTATGATGTGTATATAGATTAAAAGTTGATAACAAAAACCAAGCTGCGATAGTAAACTTGTACTAAAAAGGTATTATATCATCAATACAAGGTATCATATACAAGACTACGATGTCAATTTCTTAGAATCCTTCAAAATTTACTAATTTATTGTAAAAATGTTGTGAGCTCTCCTTAACTGTATGTTGCAATTTTGCTACATACTCTATTCTAATAATAAAATAATTTTCTTCTGAGGTGAGTTATGTTTAGGTACTACACACTTAGTCATAATTAATTGCGTCTATTAAACACTAATTTTCACTTTAATGTGCGAGATTTTGCAAATACAAGCAGGATTTGTTTTGTTAACGAGGCGCCAGGCCGATACAGGCCGATAGCGTGTACGTTAATGGTCTCGCCAATCTTTCTCGCTCTAACATACGCGTACACTATGCTCTTTTTCTTTTGCATTGCCAATCTATTCTAACGTCAGTTTATACTAAATCTATGGTATTTACCCAGACAGACTCCTAATGGATTAGCCAAGATGACTTTCTACGTCCATTCAGAGGCGGCTTAAATGTCGACAGCGCCCTAGGCCTGCACATCCTCGGCGCCCCTCTGGCGGCCTAATATAATAAATTATAACTACTTATTTTGCAAATTTAACTAAATTAAAATATTGGCCTTGTTAGGAAAAAGGGAGATCTCCCGCTGGGCAAGGTGTTCAGCCCGGAGATCGGCCAACGCTTCGTGTGGTGTCTATGTGTGGCTTTTACACCTTCATCTGCTGCTAATTCAGCCCTTACAGACCGCGAGTTATATAAAAAAGGTAAGGCGATGATGTTGAAGATGATAATAATGATGGTTTATGATTTGGTTTGTTACCAACCATCAGGACCCCTCTGTAGGATTTTTGAGATATCTAACCGCTGTCCGAGTGGCAGAGTGCGGACCACCGTCTCTTACTGCTTAGCTCGTGTCGATCGATGTTGTCGGCGATGAGCACTGCCCAGGAACGTGGGTGTACGCGGTGTGCGCGGGATTGCGTCGTGCCTGCCTACGGGTGCAAGGAGTCCCGTCCGTTGTCCTATTAGTGTTTGACACATTGAATGTATTGTGTAGTATCGTAGTGTGACGTAGTCGTAATTACGACGTTTGCGTTATCGATTACGAATGAAATTGGCGGTTCGATAAGAACGTTACCGGGTGCAACGTTTGCGATTGGAACGTAGTTGGCTGCGTTTGCCACTAGCGGGCTAGAATAGGTTTCGGCGCTATCAAAGTAGTGCTGAGACACAGCTCTCACAGTCTCTGTATAAATTGGAATTTCGTTGATACCAACGAAGTTCCAGTGGCTTTGCGGATGAAGCTATTTTGCATTTTTTGGAGCTCGTATTGGTGAGTTTTATAGGTGTGAGAGAAGGCTATACTTGCGTGGGACACGATAGGTCTAATGCAACTTTCGTTTTCTAACATGGCGAGGCTTCGTTTCACAAAACTAGGATGGAATATAATTGTTGCTAATATTGGGATTAGATCAAAAAAATTTTCGCCCAAACCTTTAGTGCTCGTTAAAAAAGCAGTAGTTTCTACTTACGTTAAATTTTGCCATCACTATCAAAAAGTGAGAGGGTGAAGGTGATACAGGTAGTTGGATTGCATTTCTAATAACCGTCCTTTTCTTATTTTCCAGCAGTATGTTGCTTGTTCTCGTGTATCCAAAAATGCCACGCCTTGGCGGCAGATGGAATGGATTTGTGTTAATGATTGATGTCTATTTTCTTACAATTCAGTTACATCTCCATAAACAATCAGTGGAATTTTGATTGGGAATTATATTCATCATTTTTCGAAATATTACCGAAAACTACGAACATGTCCAATAAAATAAGAATGTTGAATGTCTATTTATAGTGTAAGAAGCAGGATCGTTAGAAGGCTTATAATATTTGCTGAACCAGAAATAACTGACTCTACAATTGATTCATTATACTAGGTGGTAGGAAGCCTTTTGTGCATAGGAGTCAAGAATCGTCAAAAAAATTATAGCTCTATCCCGGTGCTATCTTGTTCTGCGAGTTAAATAATAAATAATAATAATACTTTTGTAATATGTGTTATCTATACATTCTATACTCTATACAAATAAATAAAATTGAAGTGTCTGCTTTTAATGTCAAAATACCAGCTTTTTACTAAATGCATATGACATTTTATACGGTACTAATAACAAAAAAGTATTTTTTAAATTTTTTGTCTGTCTGTCTTTCTGTTTGTTCCGGATAATCTCCGAAACGGCTGGACCGATTTTGACGGGACTATCACTGGCAGATAGCTGATGTTATAAGGTGTAACTTATGCTATTTTTATATTAGAGAAAGAATTAGGGTTAAAAAAAAAACATTAAATCCAGTCGTAATAAATAACACGCGGGCGAAGTTGCTGGGAACAGCTAGTTTTATATAAGTAGATTTGCCAACTTGTGGAGGCGTTTTGCTGTGGGCCGTTTAAGCGAATCTATTACGCTATATTGGTGGCGGTGTAAGAGAATCATCTCATTTCGTTCCGTGGAAAATGCCAGAAAGATCTTACGGTTTCATACTGGCGGCGAAGAGTTACATCAAAGACTCGAAAAGTCTGCTACTGTAATCGTCAATCGGCTTGACAAACGCGATGATTAAGGCAAATCGTTCCTATAACATGAGAGGCCTATGTCGAGCATCCAAAGAAAAAGATTTTTTTAATTTTGTTGGATGTCGTTAGAATTGATTATTGTAAGGGTCACTAAGATCTTATTTAGCATACAATAGATTGCGCTAAAACCGTACAGTTTTTGGCAGATGTAAAATACCCAGACAGTTGACTGAGAGTATTGTAAAAGCTACGAGGTGTCTAGTACTGCGAAAGCCAATCCATCTGCCAAGTGTTACAATTACGGCCAATCCTCTCCACTTGGGGAGGTCCATTTTTAGCATTTACTACTAATACTACTATGACTTATAATATTATTAGAAATTATTCTGGAGGTTAATTGCTGTGTTCGACATACTTACGGGTGACGAAAGCTGGATTTATTGTTATGATCCTGAAACTAAGAGACAGTCTGCTGTCTGGGTGTTTCCTTCCGAGGAGTTGCCAACTAAAGTGAAGAGAGGTGGAAGCGTGGGATAAAAGATGGTGGCCTCGTTCTTCGGAAGGACAGGTCATTACGCAACAATTGTTTTAGAGGATCGAAAAACAGTTACTGCAGAGTAGTACACTAACAATTGTTTGCCACTTGTCTTGGAAAAAGTGCGGGAGAAACGACCTCGCAGTAGGATCCTCCTTCACCACGACAACGCCTCGCCAAACAAACAATCGACTACTTGGCGACGTCAGACGTGGAATTACTGGGTCACCCGCCCTGTAGCCCGACCTGGCACCTTGCGATTTTTATTTATTTCCAAAAATAAAAGAAAAACTTCGAGGAAAACGTTTATGGACGCCGAGGAAGCAGTGGCTGCGTTTCAAAATACCGTTGAAGAGACCCCTAAGGACGAGTGGGCAAAGTGCTTTTCTAGTGGTTCCATCGGATGCAGCGATGTATTAATGTAAATGGACACTATTTTGAAAAGATATAATAAAACTAATAACTTGCTAGTTTGTTCAGTTTTTGATTTTCTAAGAACTTTCAGTGTCACCCTCGTATTATATTACACTACTACTACAATAATATAAAACCGGTTTTATATTCTTGTGCTACTACGCTACTACTATTTTTACTATTTTACGTGGTAGAGCCATGTTGCAGCTATATTAGTAGTATAGTTGTAGCACGAATAGGTCGGCTCGACCGGGGAAGGACCACGCTCTCACAGAATACCAACGTGAAATAGCAGCTTAACGCTGCTTTGTCTCGTATGAGTGTAGAGAACCGGAGAACCTTTTTACTGGAAACGAGGTATTCCATCTTAGTCCACACGGGTGACAACGCATCTGCATTCAGTGATTTCACTGAATTTCACAAGTGATTCGTAATCGAGGATAGATGTAGATGTCTATGGGCCGCAGCAGCCACTTGCCATCAAGTGCAATGTGTGCTCGTTTGTCGCCCTTATCCTATATAAAAAAAATAATACAGTACATAGTTTGTCTTTTTTTAAATAGAAAAAGGGTGCTAAATAAACACACAGTCCACCTGAATACTGTAGCCCATAGACTTCTACACCGATCTCTATTACCAAGTTCAAACAATTTATCAAAGAAAATTGTATCTCAAGATGGTGTTATTATATTAAGGAATACGTGGATGATAATAACCCCTGCGAATAAGTCCTGGAATAAGAGTTAGTCCCGCTGGATCTTCCGCTGGTTCTTCCCAGGACAGAAATATTTTCCGAATTTTGACTGCTGTTGCTGTTGATGTTGATAATATTTTTAAAACAAAAATACCTAAAATATCTCCTTTGTATTTAACATCCTTTAATATCCTTTACTTGATATATACTTTTTAAGAACGCACCAGTTGACATAGGTAATTACAGTTTTATATATATAATTCCTCTGTCGTGTTGATTCGAGAGTGGTTTAGATTCGCAATTGGACCCGGTAGGTGGCGCTGTTGTCGAGATCTAGAAATCACCCGTGCGAAGCCGGGTTGGACCGCTAGTAAATTATAAGATTTGAGCATACTCGTAACTAGGCAATCTATTTTAGTTCCCAGGGTTGATAGCGCATCACATTTTGATTCTTAATCGAGGACAGATGTAAGTGTCTATCTATGGGTGTGGCCCATCAATATCCCCTTACCAGCAGGTAGAGTATGATCTCGTTGGTCGTCCTTATTCTATAAAAAAAACTGATAAATCGTCCGGATCGGGCCAGAATCAGTTATTGGAATTTTCTGTCAAGAAATACTCAGTAGGTAGCAGCCTGGAGTTAGGAAGTTGGGGATGTTTCACCCCCGTGCTTGGGAAAGCACGTAAAGCTGTTGGTACTGCGCATGATCTCTCTCTCCGGTCGTGACGGATTACCGTCCCATAGGACTTATGAGAGTGAAGAAATAGAGAGTGCACCTGTGCTCACACTTGTTCGCAATAATCCTGTCCTGTGCAGATGGCTAATTTCCGTTGAGACTGGCCGCAGTGACCGAAATTCGGTCTGAAGATGGGCAGGTGAGTGGGTGAGCTCAACAACGATAACCTCGCACTGGTGATGATGCTCCATATTGTATGGATTTAGATTCGGAGCTTATAAATGTGTTGCCCTGCTGATGTCATTTGTGAGTTGTCTTTGATGAGATAAGGTTGGATTTTGAAGAAAACTTGTTACATCCTAACACCCTAAAATATAAAGAAAATTGTTCAAGAGTAATGGTTACAGATATTATAGACAAATACAATATACCTACAATTTTACGAAGTAGCGAATCATTATTTATTCTCAACAAAATATAAATTTAAATATTTCCGACATAGTAATAACATGTTCTTTGGGCTATAATCGTATATATGTTACTAATCGTTATCACTCCGCGCGTCGGCAAAATAGTGCAATTAGAAAGAAAATATGCGAGATAGTGGAATGGATTCCTAAACTACGCGCACCTACTGACGCCCACACTCTGTCTCGTTTGTTTACAGAATTGTGCACGGCTGTAAAATAATATGTTTTAACTTTAAATAAATACTCTCGTGGGCAGCTATAGACCAGTTGGTGTTTTATTGTGTCCAGCGAGGCTGCCAGCTTTAAAAATCGGTAAATTGGGACAAAACAAAAACCAGCCTTAAAAACATATAATGTCGTCATCATACACAAATTAAATAACTAAGATGTCTATTATTTTTTGTGTATTAATACTATTTATGTTTAAAAATGTGTTAAGTACTTACGCAAAAACTTCCAAAACTTTGACAAAGAAAAGAATTTTACTTTAACCATACTTTAACCTATTGACATGTTTTTATGAATAATTAATAGACTAGCATCCCAACCCTGCTTCGCTCGGGTAAAATTTTGTTTTTACACTGTAATACTTAATGAATAATGAGGGAGCGTTGGCTGTGAACTTTTTCCCGACTTAACTAACTTATATTACCGAAAGTTTAGAGGCAAATTGAATCTTAACAACAAAATATAGAGATCCCGGTCTAACGAAGTCAATGCTCCGAACTCCTCGTGGACTGTTTCAGAATTCTGATGCGCTGCAGTCGTGAGACGCGAGAGTGAAAAAAATCATAAATAAATGTTATTTATTATTTTTGGTATTATATTTTGACACATTACAAACACATATAACTGAAATAAATATAATTATTAATATTGATATTAATCATTTATGAATGCCTCGTTGGTCTTATCCGGGGTGAGATCCCATCCCATTCAATCCCAAGTCTAAAAATTATCTGTAACAGCCCGGAGTCTGGAAGTTGGCGTTGTTTCACCCCCGTGCCTCGGAAATCACGTAAAGCCATTGACCCGGCGCCTGATCTCTCTCCGGTGATCTCAGATTGTTGGCCCATCGAACTACGAGAGTGAGGGAATAGAGAGTGCATCTGTATTTGCGTACACAATCATGCAGTATAATCACGTCCTGTGCAGATGGCTAGTCTCCGTTGAGACTGGTCGCTGTGAACGAAATTCAGTCCGCAGGACATTAATAAGTTTTACTTCAAAGCTTTTTTACGCCGGAGATGTTTTATTAACAAAAAAAACTCAAGTCCTTGTAAACTTGCGCGATTAAATCTTGCGTCCGGAAGATTACACGTCCGCGTTAGAAAATAGAAAATAATTAATTTTCTTCACGCATTTGTGACATGAGTCTTGCAAATAGTTCTCACCCCGTATGACATAGGTCCATGACGTAAGTGACATGAAAAAAAACTGATTCTTATTTTATTACATTTTTTTATGTTTAATACCTTTTGATGAGCGGGCGTGTAACATCCTCCAAACTCGCGAAAGTTAACAAAGGCGTGGGTTTCTTCAGTTAATAAAAATAAATCCGGGAAATTAAAAATTAAAGTGGAACACTTAACTTTTTTAATCTCCCGGAGATCTCTTTACGTGGAAGAGCCACGCTGCAACTATGTACTAGCGTAAAATAGCAGCTTATTGCGGCTGTGTTTCGTATGGTGAGTGTAGAGAACCGGAGACCCTTTTTACTGGAAACGAGGCTTTCCATCTTAGTCCTCTGGGATGACAACGCATCTGCATTTTGATTCTTAATTTAGGGTAAATGTAGATAGTCTATGGCCCACAGCATCTTATCATCAGGTGGACTGTGTGCTCGAATGAATCTACTAGGCTACATTTTATTCAAAATACAAAAAGGATTTTTTTGTGAAGTCGAAAAACTAATTAAATAAACTATAAGTGATATCTGAGTAAAAAAGTTTCGAACAAACTTTTTTGATTTAAAGTATACACAAAAAAAGGTCCTCACGCTTTATCATCTATCCTCTTAACAACTTCCCTGTCCAACAATATAGTTAAACAACTGAAATGGTTCAAATAATTTAAATTTTGTTCAGGATTAAGTTCTACGCGGACGACGTCGTAGGTAAAAGCTAGTAAAAAAATCAAACAGTCTGCTACATCATAAGCTGAATCCGAATACCAAAAGAGTCGCGCATACTAAAAGTTTTTTTATAAATCGCAAACAATATTATGTTTTTAAATATAACGCATAATTTTCTTACACACTGTTTTATCCAGTTGTATTTCTGGATAAAAGCATGTGGGATGGAATTATCCAGTGTAAAACATAGCGCCTGGCAACCTTAGTAGGTACATGATCGTGAGTTTTTGGTACGTCGTACAGTTGGTTGCCGAATAATCAGTTATAAATAGACCATAGACAACAAAGCATCAACAAAACTCGCCTGAATGTTTTTCGATTTAATGCGTCTGGAGATATAAGAAGGTTTTAATGTACCAGTTGTTCTTAATTAATAGCATTAATTGATATCCGAATGGGTGTGGCTGTTTCATTTCGCAAGCTACTATACATTGACTATATTTTAAATGAGTTTACTCGTGTAAGCATTTCTAACAGAACTGTTCTTACTGAAACTGCTACCATTTTATGCATCGTGAAACGTAATTAATGTTCTTTCTTACAAATTATACATTAGGTAACGAAAATAAGGAATAGAAGGACTTAAATGATTTTTTCGTGTTTGAAGTGAGTGAAAATAGGTCAATTTAATGTACCCAAACAAGAATCAATCAAAAAATGTTGATGTTGTGTTTTGTTTATGTAAATTCACATAGACAAATTTTTCTATAACAGTTTGTTAAGGTAAACTTTTTTGATACTTTAGTAGTTCATTGTTACTGTGCAATCATAGTAGTATGCATGGCGAAAAATTGTATCTTGCTATAACCTACATCTTGATTCAGTGATCAGTGATAAGAGTCCTTGACTACCTGTGTTATTGATTCTGGGTTCTAATCTCAGCAGGGACATTAATAAAAACACAAGTTATTGATTTTCGAGAATGGACGTATCGGGTTTACCTCCGTGTCTCAAACTCATGCACTAATCCGAAATATCCGCGACTGTATCAGCGCGGCATTTTAGCATCTCGTGCGTAGTTGGATGCCTTCTGATAATATTCGAAAATTAAAAAACATAAAAATTTATTTGCTTATATATCCGCGTAATAAATAAAATTGTAAAAAAAAAGTTTTCCAAAAATTGTTGCTTTGGTCAAATATCGGTCAGCAAAACACAGTACCTAGCACGAGCCATACAATTTAATGATGTCATGGTGCTTATGTGTTACATACTGAAAAAAATAAAATAAAAAGATAATACTTTTTATTTTATTTGTTTTACTTAGGTATATTTACGAAAGGTACCTGAAGAAGTGTCCCCAGACACACTACCTAAATTGTCTGTAATAGGCGCAAAGGCCGTTGATGACAATGATGAAGTTTTACAAAAAAAATATCAAATTACTCTTACCAATTCTAGACCATTAATTACGAACGCGTAAGCGCTTTTAATACAAAAAGTAGTTTCTAATTAATCTTGGGTTTCAATAATGAAATCGCATAATTAAAAAAACGAAATATAATGTAAAGTATAGAATTTGACAGCAGAGGTCAAATTATTCGTAATTAAAAGAACAGTCTTTTTTGACAAAGACTATTCTTTAAACCCGAAACTATCAATAAACCACGTTTTGTAATAAAACTGATAAAATCTAAGTTCCATAAAATCCATGGATTATAGAAATAGTGACATATTTAAAATTTTGGCAGTAATGCTTGATTTTTAGAGATAATAAAAAATTCAAAATAGACGTAGCCATTTTTGTTAATTAATTAATATTTTAGATGTGGACAGCGAACTCGCAGTATGCCAGTAAGTTAGTTACCACTTTAGTTTGAGCCTATGAACACCTGAATTTAACTCCAAAAAGCAGATTGTGCTGCCAACGGTGAAAACGAAATACCTCATAATAGATTTCTGTAAATACAACAAATTACGTATTAAATTGCTAATCATTTTTATTTAAACTAAATCAGTTTTTCATAGATTTTCATTTTCAATGCTGCAAACAGACGTATCACAGAACTCATATCGCTATATCCTTCTTCTACTTCATCATCATCATCAGCTCGTAGAAGTCCCCTACTGGATATGGCCCTCTCCTACGTTGCAGGAAGAATTTGTCTTAATTGTGCCGCTTGGTGGGCGGATTGACGATCGAAGTACTGAACGTCTTCAGTGGACTCTTAATAGACTAATGTGAAAAGTGAGGAAATATAAAACGATTTGTCGACATTGCTGGATAAAACTATTTTTCAATTTGTTCCATTTTAATTTTTTTAACCTCCCGGAGTTATTTTTATTTACTGAAGAAACCCACGCCTTTGTTAACTTTCGCGAGTTTGGAGGATGTTACACGCCCGCTCATTAAAAGGTATTAAACATAAAAAAATGTAATAAAATAAGAATCAGTTTTTTTTCATGTCACTTACGTCATGGACCTGTGTCATACGGGGTGAGAACTATTTGCAAGACTCATGTCACAAATCTTTGTTTTTCAATAATTTTTAGGTGGCAAATTTAAGAGGGTGACGTTTTGGGAATGAAACTTAGTTAGCCTATCTCTTTAAATGAAAAAAACTGAATAAATTTCATTAAAATATTACGAACACCGTAGATGGCATATTTTAAAAAATAGAGATAATTTCACAAACGTACTTGCCACCAAAAAATGTGATGAAGTATAAATGAATAAAAAATTAAGATGTTTTATTCATTTTCATATAATAAACAAAGACTGTAGAATACCAACCATTATTATATTTTTAAGCTAATATTTACTTCGAAAATTTGTGGGGAGTGGGAAGATGAGGCCGCCCTTAGCGGCCCTTAGCAGTAACAACCATGCTACGCCACTGTAAATGAGCATTACGGTCAAAAAACGATGAGGATTAAAATCAAGCGTGTACAGTAAAAAACTAGCCCTTTGCAACATTTTGCATACGAACGCTCGCAAACTTCTTCACTTTCACCTAGCCTGCCACTTTTCAATCCTATTCCCCACTTATAATGGCAGTTGGACGAAGGGCAGACTGTGCAACACGTAGCGTGTGCATGGGCTGCAGTAGGTACTACGAAACGTTATATCTGTGAATACACCTGTGATCTCGCGAGTTGTGTGAAGTGCTGGTGAAGTGCGGTTAACTGTTTACCTGGTTCCTATGCCGATTGGTAACGTTTTGCCCACTAACATCCTTTGGAATTTCCTTAATATTATTTACTTCACTTTCATATCTATAACAAAGTGCCTACTTTAAGTTTTCTTTCTCTTCTCATGCTTCATCTACTTGACAGTTATTTTACTCTGTAGGGTCTTCTCCTTATTAGAAGCCAAAAGAAAATATCCAACACCGCTGATAGGAAATAGGGTTTTAGTTCAGCTTTCAAGCTTTGTCGTGTTACAAAATGAGCGAACATTTCGTTTGGTGATAAAATTTGAAAATTAATTTAGTTTCTTTTAAAAACGAAAAAGTTCCGGATTCAAATTTAATACGTTATTGTTATTAATTTTATCACCGTATGTTGATAAATTATATAATTTTTTAGGTAGCAAAGAATTTTCAAAACTTGTTTTGGAAACAACAGTTTTCTCAGATATGTTCAAGATTAACATATGTTTTATTCCGCTGCAAAAATCTGTATAGATTTGGCTAAAAATTGTTTAAGCTAAAGATCGGGAGAGCATCGAGATGGCTTCCATTTGCATATCTTATATTCAGAATCACCAAACGGTATCTGCTGAATGACTTCATGAAGAAGAAGAGACTCTTCATGATGAACTTTTTCTCGGTCTTCAGTCTTCGGTCTCTTAATCGGTCAAAACAATCTCCCCGATGGTTCGACAAAAAACTGAGATTGACTTCATTATGATGATCAGGCGTCAAATGTCTAGAGATATCTCAGTAATTGCGAGGATAAAAAGTAGCAACATCGAATGGTTAGGCGTATACTGAACACCAACGTAAACTTGAAGTGGGCTATGTATGTATAGAAGTCAATCTTCGTGCATAGGAGCACACGAAGTCCCGAAAACTTTCAGCTTAATCACAAAATCGTTTTTAGTCCCTCGAAGTGACTACTTAGAGTTATAGTGCAATACAGTGCATTGCAATCAGGATCACTGTATTGCAATACAGTAAAAGATAGAATGATAAGCTCGTGGAAACTGTCCATGCGATTGGAATTAAGTATTGCAAGACCCATCGTAGAAGAACCCAAAAACTCTCTGATCATACTGTTATTATAGGTATTAGTCGGTAAAATAAACTGCATTCTTTATCTGATACGAGAGCGTACACGACGAGACAATTTTGGCTAAAAGGCTCTACCGGGGATCTGTCTGCCGGACATAGCCAACTCACTAATTTCAAGACTGAATGTGGCGGTGTCATTTTCGGAGACCTAAGATTTTGAATAAAAATAAGAGTTTTTACAGTCGTGTACAGCTGTCTGTAGAATTCCATCTATTGTTGTTGTAGTCATACGCTAATGTGACACTATTCCGTTGATATTCCGGACGTCAGTCTGAACGAGATTGGAATGGCTTTCTAGCACCTTAGCAATGACAAGGCCCCGCTGAGAATGGGTTTACAGCGTAGCGTAGTTTATATAGTTCTTTATAAATTTTCAACCCACACCCATGGGGCCGCTTCTGGAAGAAAGAGTTCATCATAAAAGTCCTCTCTCTCCATGAAGTCGGCCAGCTGCTGGCCCCTTGGGTTCCGTTGCCCTACTCCGAATTTCCCTACTTTCAGCTCACCGTACTCTCTTGTGCCTAGTTTGCGTTGAAGTCTCCCATTAACACCGTATAGTGGGTTTTGGAGGAATGCATGGCTCTAGAGATATCCTCATACATTTCCTCCACTTCATCGGGTGTGCCGAGGTTGGTGCGTAAACCTGTATGACCTTCAGCGAATACCGTTTGGTGATTCTGAGTATAAGGTACGCAACCCTCGTCGACACACTCCCAATCTTTACAACGTTGTTAACGAGAGACTTGTGGACGATAAATCCGACACCTCCTTGGGACAGATGGTCGCCTTCCCGGTGATAGAACAAGTTGCCGGATTTGAGGATTACCGTGTCCTCCTCCTCTCTTCGGACCTCGGATAATCCTATAATAAAAAATGTAATAAAATAAGAATCAGTTTTTTTTCATGTCACTTACGTCATGGACCTATGTCATACGGGGTGAGAACTATTTGGAAGACTCATGTCACAAATCTTTGTTTTTCAATAATTTTTAGGTGGCAAATTTAAGAGGGCGACTTAAATTTGCCACCTAAAAAAATTTTTTTTTGGGAATGAAACTTAGCTAGCCTATCTCTTTAAATGAAAAAAAACTGAATAAATTTCATTAAAATATTACGAACACCGTAGATTGCATATTTTAAAAAATAGAGATATTTTCACTAACGTACTTGCCACCAAAAAAATGTGATGAAGTATAAGCAACAACCATGCTACGCCACTGTAAATGAGCATTACGGTCAAAAAACGATGAGGATTAAAATCAAGCGTGTACAGTAAAAAACTAGCCCTTTGCAACATTTTGCATACGGACGCTCGCAAATTTCTTCACTTTCACCTAGCCTGCCACTTTTCAATCCTATTCCCCACTTATAATGGCAGTTGGACGAAGGGCAGACTGTGCAACGCGTAGCGTGTGCATGGGCTGCAGTAGGTACTACGAAACGTTATATCTGTGAATACACCTGTGATCTCACGAGTCGTGTGAAGTGCTGGTGAAGTGCGGTTAACTGTTTACCTGGTTCCTATGCCGATTGGTAACGTTTACCCCACTAATATCCTTTTGTATTTCCTTAATATTATTTACTTCACTTTCATATCTATAACAAAGTGCCTACTTTAAGTTTTCTTTCTCTTCTCATGCTTCATCTACTTGACAGTTATTTCACTCTGTAGGGTCTTCTCCTTATTAGAAGCCAAAAGGAAATATCCAACACCGCTGATAGGAAATAGGGTTTTAGTTCAGCTTTCAAGCTTTGTCGTGTTACAAAATGAGCGAACATTTCGTTTGGTACCTAAGCAAGGTGATAAAATTTGAAAATTAATTTAGTTTCTTTTAAAAACGAAAAAGTTCCGGATTCAAATTTAATACGTTATTGTTATTAATTTATATCATTTTTTGGGTAGCAAAGAATTTTCAAAACTTGTTTTGGAAACAACAGTTTTCTCAGATATGTTCAAGATTAACATATGTTTTATTCCGCTGCAAAAATCTGTATAGATTTGGCTAAAAATTGTTTTAGCTTTAGATCGGGAGAGCATCGAGATGGCTTCCATTTGCATATCTTATATTCAGAATCACCAAACGGTATCTGCTGACTGACTTCATGAAGAAGAAGAGACTCTTCATGACGAACTTTTTCTCGGTCTTCAGTCTTCGGTCTCTTAATCGGTCAAAACAATCTCCCCGATGGTTCGACAAAAAACTGGGATTGACTTCATTATGATGATCAGGCGTCAAACGTCTAGAGATATCTCAGTAATTGCGAGGATAAAAAGTAGCAACATCGAATGGTTAGGCGTATACTGAACACCAACGTAAACTTGAAGTGGGCTATGTATGTATAGAAGTCAATCTTCGTGCATAGGAGCTCACGAAGTCCCGAAAACTTTCAGCTTAATCACAAAATCGTTTTTAGTCCCTCGAAGTGAATACTTAGAGTTATAGTGCAATACAGTGCATTGCAATCAGGATCACTGTATTGCAATATAATTAAACGCGATAAAATCCGTAAAAATAGTTTTATTCAAAAATAAGAGTTTTTACAGTCGTGTACAGCTGTCTGTAGAATTCCATCTATTGTTGTTGTAGTCATACGCTAACGTGACACTATACCGTTGATATTCCGGACGTCAGTCTGAACGAGATTGGAATGGCTTTCTAGCACCTTAGCAATGACAAGGCCCCGGCTGAGAATGGGTTTACAGCGTAGCGTAGTTTATATAGTTCTTTATAAAATTTTCAATTCCACACTCCATGGTGGTGCTACTCCGGATGCGGAGCAACAGTATGATAGTCTAATTCTTAAAGAATGGCGACAACATTTTATTAAAGATGTACAGAAAGATTACCCTTTTGAGCCGCGTATACTTGCTGTGTTCGAGAGTCATTACAAATTGTCTTGCACGCAGACTTGACGACTTCAAGCCTCAAAAACAAGCCGGTTTCGGAAAAGGCTTTAATATACCATAGACCATATAGACCATACGACAAATCGAACAGAAGAGCAAGGAATGCAATCTGCTACTTTATTTTGCGTAAATTCAAAACGCACTAAGCGCATCGCATTAAGCGATTTGATGATGTATGTATTTCTTGCTTAAAGAACGTCCTTTTGTGAATTGTTAATTTCCACATGAACCATGAGAAAGCCTTTGCTACCGTCAAAATTTAAGCAGAACTACAGTCTCTTGGGCGGTGTCAGACTATCAGTATATCTACTTTTAAACGTGGTAGAACCATGCTGCAGCTATATTAATTGTATAATTGCAGCACGAATGGGTCGGCTCGACGAAGGAAGGACCACGCTCTCACAGAATACCAGCGTAAAATAGCAGCTTAATGCTGCTGTGTTTCGTATGGTAAGTGTAGAGAACCGGAGACCATTTTTACTGCTAAAGGGGCATTCCATCTTAGTCCTCACGGCTGACAACGCATCTGCATTTTGATTCGCAAACGAAGATAGATGTAGACATCTACATGTCTATGGGCCACAGCAACCACTTACCATCAAGTGGACTGTGTGCTCGCTGTCACCCTTATCCTATAAAAAAATGTGTGACTTCCTTTCCAAAGTTTTATTTCAAGAAAAAAAATGTATAGTCTATGTGTGTACTGAAACAAGTATTGTTTGAGAGTTGGTGTAACAAAAATCTCAAATATTTTATCCGGTTAGGTGCCTTAAGATATTGCCATCATCCACTAGGTTAAGCCGTCGTCAAAATCATGCATAAAAAACTTCGCAATGTGATGTATCAGCATAGTGTAAAAAATTTGAACGAAATACTCGTCAGACAAGACTGTGTCATCTTATTCCTTTCCTTGTACGTTTAGGCACCTTGAGATACCATCATCATTGACTATCTGCTAAGTTGAACTGTCGACAAAATCCTCCAAAATCTTTGCAATGTATCGCATCAACATATGGTGAAGAATTTTGTGAACAAAAGGTCAGACTAGGCTATATGGGTGATGTTTTGGAAATTTCGCGAACTAGCGGTGGGTTATGGGTTGTTATATTATATTTTATAAATAACGTAACGTTACCGTTATTGTATAACTAATAACGTTATCATAACTATAACTATCTATATTTCATAATAGGGTATTACACCCATTTTCAAAAAGTATTTTAAATGAATCCTAGATTGATAATGAACCACTATAATTTTTATATAATTTTTTTAATACCGAATAGTGCCATAAAATTTACTTTTAATCTATCGTTTTAAATTTTCGCGTGAAAACGCTAGCCGCCATGCTGTTCAACTCGTGACGTCACTGCCCTAGAATTTTGCCGATTTTGCAAAGAAATAAGATACTTTTGGATGTTTAATAATGAGTTATCATCTATATCAATGATGTGTTGTGCCTAAATGCAAAATATGAGCATAAGAACGCCGGGGAAGTTATGGATTCAAGTGCCAACTGATTTAAATATGAGAAATGCTTGGTTAAAACTGGCAAGAAGAGACCCGAAGGCATTGTCTACAAAATCTAAACTATACTTCTGTGAAGATCACTTTGTCTTCTGGGCATATTGTACACTTAACTATGCATATGTTTTTCACCCTCTTGAGCTGCACATAGCCTATTGCGTCATCCCCGTAAGATTCCCTTCCGGACCTGACAACACACAAGAATTAGGTTATGTGAGATTGTATTCATAGATAAGCATAACTTTGTATTATCAAAATACACTCTAACCTGTTATTGTATAAATAAAAGTTGGTAATAGGTACTTACATTGATGTTTTAACATTCCTCAACTCGGCAGAACAAATATCTGGATTGCATGCAAAAAAATTTGCCACCATCAATGTATTTATCCTTGGTAGATTAGTACTTTCTGCTTTTACGAATCCGTCTTCCATGATGCCTTTTCAATAAAATTCGGAATAAAACTCAACATTCGTAATGATAACTTGAAAATTTTCGAAACAACACAGCACATTAGCTAGTTCTCTTAACCAGTGACGTCACAACGGTATCTAATATGGCGGACAGCGTTTTGCAGATTTGAGGCACAGATAAAAAAAAACTTAAAATTGAAATATAAAATTTATAATGAATTTTTATATATAGAAATCAATATTCCTCGTTTACTTTTTACAAAATCTATCATAAAAATATATTTTTTGATTTTTTTACATGGTGAAAATACCCTATTGTCTTTCTTATATGTAACCTATTATTTATTCTGTGATGTAACGGCAACTTAACAACACCTAGATATAGAACAATTATCACCACAAATATTTCCGGTACGTAGTATCCTCTTATTATTCTGTGTATTTCGTTTCGTGATTTAAACTGTTTAGATGTACATACTAAATTAATACATAGTTGCTGAAGTTAACTTTCTTTTGTACTTTCTCCAGAAATTGTTGAGCTAATCAGGTGTACTTAAAAGTTCATTTTATATACATAATTTGTCTTACAATGTACATTATCAGCTAACTATTTACAATATTTTACAAATTTACCCCCATTCGAGATTTTATTATTGATGATGGTTTTGAAAATAAATTATGCCTGCTTGAAACTAAAATCAGATGTATAATAATATCGTGATCCGGGCCATTCAAGCAAACGCAACGTTGTGCAATGCTGCAGTCGTACTAAGAAATAGACAGTAATGCATAACTAATATACGTTATAAAGAAAATAGACATTTTATTAACTATCTATACGTTATAATGCTCATAGCTAGCGCGAACTTGACCGCCGATGGATTGATGCACCTGTAATAACGTAAAAATAATGGTTTGAAGTGAATTTTGATGAGTAAAAGTGATGCATTTTGTATATCAAATCTCAGCTCATGTGAATTATTAGAGAAAACGATGGTAAAGTCCGCACATTCTATCTTGGCCGGGCTGAAGTTAATCGCGAGAGTAACGTTGAATTGATTATCGTTATTTTCAAAAACAAACTGAAAACTTCTTTAGAATCGTTGTGATTTGAAACTCGATAACACGAAAAGGAGACAAATATATACATCTATGGGATTTAGCCTACAAGAGAATGAAATAGAATACAATACGTAGTTTCCTATTATCTCGGTCTCCTCGTTGTGTGGTGCTTTATATATGATTAATATAATTTTTAAATGTTAAAATAAACAGTTAAAAAAATTAAGAAGTTTATGAAATAAATAAAATTAACCATATTGAATAAAATTATTTTAACCAATCCATTCATAAGAATCCGCGATTTCATAATTTACCGATTTATATTAAATTAGTGGTTAGGTCATGTAGCGTCTATTTTACGTACCACCTTGAGAGTCTATCAATTTTTGTTCGATAAAATAACTTTACTTATTGAATGAAGTAGATTTTATGAAGTGAAGTGGTGAGAATTTGACGTAGGTGTAGCAACTGAATATATATACATATTATACATACGTATAAATACGACTAATTAACAATATTATTATTCTATTTTATGATATAGTTCATTAAAGATTTTATTGAAATATATATAGATATTTTCATTATAATAATAATTTTCAATTTATTCTATTATTGACATAGAAAAAACAACCTGTTTCCCTAAGCAATCTTAGGAGCGAACATGAAGTTGCACACCTCTATCGACTTCGACTAGGACTAGAGTCTGTACATCAGTCTTACCAACTCTACCAACTTTTTAATACATCTACCAACTTTTAGTATCTAACTCCTATCTACTACCTTGCAAAAAAAATCTACCAACTTTTGGAATTTTTGAAATTTTTTTGTTCTATATCCGCAAAAATGATATTAATGCCTTCAATTATTATTGAAGATTGAATCAATATTGAAGATTTTACATTAACTCTCAAACAATACTTGTTTCAGTACACACATAGACTAGACATTTTTTCTTGAAATAAAACTTTGGAAAGGAAGTCACACATTTTTTATAGGATAAGGTGACAGCGAGCACACAGTCCACTTGATGGTAAGTGGTTGCTGTGGCCCATAGACATGTAGATGTCTACATCTATCTTCGTTTGCGAATCAAAATGCAGATGCGTTGTCACCCGTGAGGACTAAGATGGAATGCCCCTTTAACAGTAAAAAGGGTCTCCGGTTCTCTACACTTACCATACGAAACACAGCAGCATTAAGCTGCTATTTTACGCTGGTATTCTGTGAGAGCGTGGTCCTTCCTCGGTCGAGCCGACCCATTCGTGCTGCAATTATATAATTAATATAGCTGCACCATGGTTCTACCATGTTTAAAAGTAGATATACTGATAGTCTGATACCGCCCAAGGGACTGTAGTTCTGCTTAAATTTTGACGAAAGCAAAGGCTTTCTCATGGTTCATGTGGAAATTAACCATTCACAAAAGGACGTTCTTTAAGCAAGAAACACATACATCTTCAAATCGCTTAATGCGATGCGCTTAGTGCGTTTTGAATTTACGCAAAATAAAGTAGTAGACTGCATTCCTTGCTCTTCTGTTCGTTTTATCATATGGTCTATATGGTCTATGGTGTATTAAAGCCTTTCCGAAACCGGCTTGTTCTTGAGGCTTGAAGTCGTCAAGTCTGCGTGCAAGACAATTTGTAATGACTCTCGAACACAGCAAGTATACGCGGCTCAAAAGGGAAATCGGTCTGTACATCTTTAATAAAATGTTGTCGCCATTCTTTAAGAATTAGACTATCACACTGTTGCTCCGCCTCCGGAGTAGCACCACCGTGGAGTGTGGAATTGAAAATTTTATAAACTATAAACTACGCTACGCTGTAAACCCATTCTCAGCCGGGGCCTTGTCATTGCTAAGGTGCTAGAAAGCCATTCCAATCTCGTTCAGACTGACGTCCGGAATATCAACGGAATAGTGTCACATTAGCGTATGACTACAACAACAATAGATGGAATTCTACAGACAGCTGTACACGACTGTAAAAACTCTTATTTTTATTCAAAATCTTAGGTCTCCGAAAATGACACCGCCACATTCAGTCTTGAAATTAGTGAGTTGGCTATGTCCGGCAGACAGATCCCCGGTAGAGCCTTTTAGTATATTAGTTATGCATTACTGTCTATTTCTTAGTACGACATCTGATTTTAGTTAGAGTCTGTACATCAGTGTTACCAACTCTACCTACTTTTTGATACATCTACCAACTTTTAGTATCTAACTCCTATCTACTACCTTGCAAAAAAATCTACCAACTTTTGGAGTTTTTAAAAAAGTTTAGTTCTATATCCGCAAAAACGATATTAATGGCTTCAATTTTTTTTATCAATCTATTTTCCTATTTACCTAATCTCTCAACGGGTTCATTTGAATATAATAAAGAATAGAGAGAGGACATTACTATATGCTCTGACCAAAGAGAATATAATAACTACGTTTAAGAGGCGGGACTTCCTTAGTAAAAGTAAATGTATGAATATTTCGCAACTCAAACTACTTTTACTATAGAAAATAAAAAAAAATTGCTCTCAAGTTTATTGTACTGAAGATTTTACATTAATAAATAAATATCATTTTATTGCGACATTAAAAAACATATATACATATTATAAACTAAGTACAGTCAAGTCTGGCAACTTTATCAATGGAAGGTAACTTTGCCATCAGTGGTGTACTGGTACAAAATTACGATTAACACGGACAACGTAACGTTTTTCGAGATATGCCATTTTTTAGATGAAAATACTATAACTAATTGACATCATTGCTTTCGATATGGCAACATGAGAGTTAATTTTGGCATTTTATTTTAATGCGGAATTGTGCCGGCGAAATAACCTCTTTGTTCAGAGCTCCAGAACTTTTGTTGATTTTGTTTGAAATACTAAATGCAGATATCTATAACCTCGTAGTAACGTAATATTAATGGTTATCAAATGTAATATATCGTTTTTTACATGTTAGTCTTAACATTTATCTATAAAATTAACTTGGCAAAGTTACCACACTAGTGATGCAACGATGTGACGGTTACTTTGCCATGTTTTGCTACAACCAAGGGTTGTCACTTTCAACCTATATTTTAACCGATTACAACTATTTAAACAAAGTGTTCTGTACTTGACATTCTATGTATGTATGTTTGTATCGATGTTTCACCTTAGCAGCCCATTAGACCGATTTTACCAAATGAGTCGTCAATCAATTCATCTTTATCAAAAGTGAAGGAAAAGAAAAGAGAAATCTATATTATTTTTACTGCGTTATCGGGCATTAATAATATTATTTCTACTCAGTATTTTTCATAATTTAAACTTAGTGTATTGATATTAATTTGCACCCAAAAACAGTTAATTTCTATCATTCACTCATCTAATATTGGAATTTTACAAATGGTTGTGAAATTTTATAATTATTTATTAATGATTCTTGCATTTTTACGAGCGTGCGTGCGCGCGCGCGTGTGTGTGTGATGCTGCGTGTGATTGTTCAGTTTATACATAGGAATGTTTTTTTAAAAGGTAACATTATTATACTAAAATGTAAAAAAAGTCTCTTAAGTCTATGTATTTCCAGTAGGCATGTTTCATATTCTCTGCAGCAATTTGCCGCTTCAGCAATGCTGATTTATATTTGGCTTTGAAGCTTGCCGTACTCATTTTATTTCTTAGAGGATATTTGGCTCGTTACATATTGGTAACAAATCGGTAAATTTAAAACATCCTCTGTACCACGTTGTTTTATGTTTTGGCATACTCAACAGGCTTAATGAGTTCGTACGAAGGCTTCGGTGTGAGATGTCTTTGATCCATAGGAGTTTTTCAAATAGGTACTCAGGCTTTTTGCTCTATAATACCCTTGTATAATACCTTGCATTGTACTTACTGATTGTACTTACTGATTGTACTTACTTGTACTTACTTGCATTGTGTACTGAAGCTGCCTTCTTGCACTCATGTTAAGTAAGGATTTTTTATTCAAGTACGGGGTAATGGATTCTCTTTTGGGCACATTAAAGCAAAAACGAACACAGGCATTTTGCACTCTTTGTATTGCTCTCTCTGTGTTGAAATTTAGTCTTGGACCAAAGGTAGAACTGCAGTAATTGAATTGAGATAGCACCAGAGTATCACATAAAAGTATCCGTAAATGCTCCTTAAGATAAGGTCTGATTTTGTAGAGCGTTTTCAGCTTGAAAAATGCTGTCCTGATTTTATTATTCACGTGATCAATAAATTTTTGTTCCCCATCTAAAATCAAGCCGAGATTACGTGCAGAGGTTACTTGTTCCAGAACAACATTATTGATTTTTACCTTTTCTCCAACGTCTAATAGGTACATGTTTTATTTGGCGTTTAGTGCCTAAGACCAACATTTGAGATTTAGTTGCGTTGAGAACCAAAGAATTATTTTGAGACCATGTGTGGATACTGCTGAGGTCGTCATTAATTTTTTCGATAGCTTCTCGAGTATTTTTACTGTCAAATGAGTAGTACAGTTATGTATCATCAGCATATAAGTGATATTTACAAAATTTTATATGCCTATGATGATCTGTTGTGAAAATCGTAAATAGGATTGGAATAAGTAGAGAGCCTTGAGGTACGCCGCGCTTAACTGACTTGAGGCACGACAGTCTTTTTTCTCCGTGCTTATCATCTATTACCACCATTTGTTCCCTATTAGCGAGAAAACTGTGAAACCAACGACATGTATTCTTTGAGAATCGATAGCAGCTTAGCTTATCTAAAAGTAATTCCGGTTGCAAACAGTCAAATGCTCGATAATAATCAAGTAATACTATTATACTACTCATCCCCATATCCGAGGCCTCCATCTGGTCGTCCGTGACATGTAAAAGTGCAGTTTCTGTACCATGGCCCCTACGAAAGCCCGATTGGAATTTAGGTATTATATCTTTATTTTCTAAGAAGTTCAGCACTTGATTTAACACTATTTATTCTAAAAATTTTGATAATACTGGCAAAATCGAAATAGGACGCAAGTCTTTTAGTTCGGTAGGAGAATTGTTTTTAGGTATAGGTCTTACTAGTGCTCTCTTCCAATAGCATGGGAAAGTATTTGTTTCAATTGACTTATTTAGTATCATCGTAATGATAGAAAGAGTCACATCTACAGTCAGCTTAATCATTTCTATACTAATGCCATCGTGTCCCTCTGCCTTGGTCTTTATATTATTAATAATAACCTTAACTTCCTGTTCTGTAGTAGTTTTTAGGACCAGCATGTCAAGTTCCGGTGTTTCAATTACACTAGTGAAGTTTATAGCAACAACCGATTGGTAAATTCAAAAAGTGGTCGTTGATTTTATTGGGGTCATTAAGATGTTCAGGAATTATGGTTTTGTGGGTGTTATTAAATTGGGTAGTGTTTTTTAAGTTTGTCCTCAGTAAAACCGGCTTTTTTATATTGTTATTTATAAAATTATTATAGTAGGCTTTTCGTTCTGTTTCGATGGTTGCGCTAACGAAATTTCTTAAACTGCGATAATAATATTTCAAGCTGTCTTTTTGGTCTTTCTGCGCTTTTGTCAGAGCTTTATCGCGAAGTTTCATCATAAATTTAACCATGTTTGTAATCCATGGTTTAGGCTTATCTTTGAGAACTACCTTACGAATTGGTGCATGTCTTTCAAATAATTTTATAATTTACATGTTAAAAGTTTTAACAATTTCATCCACATTATTTAGAGTATAAATAGATTCCCAGGGAATAAGTTTTAAGTCTTCTGTAAACTTATCTGGTTTATATTATATAATGGTTGTTGAAGCCTAACTTCTTTATATAACTTGGGTTTTTTGATATCTAAATCCACAACTACTAATGCATGGTCACTTAAACAGTGGTTATGTATCACATTTATATTTTTGCATTTTAAAGGGCTGTCAGTCATAACGAGGTCTATTATGGTTTGGGAATGGTGTATGAATCTAGTCGGTTCTTTTACGAGTTGCTGAAGACTGTGGTGATGACAGAAATGCATAAGTTCTGTCATTTTTGAAGAGCTAACACAAGCCATAATAATATTGAAATCGCCCAGGATACATGTGATGTCACATCGTGCCATAGAGTTCATTGTCTCAATAAGTGTCTAGAGTTTCTTGAAGACTAACATACTCTGGTCTGTATGCTGTACCGAGTGCCATTGTGGTTCCTGGTAGTTGAACTTCAAGCCACATTTGTTCCAGTGGAGATCTTGGATGTTCTCGTATCCTGTTAGATATAGGGACGGACAAGTGATACGATCGCTGGCTAGCTTAACACTATTTATTGTTCACACAATAATTAGCGGTGGGCGCAGCCACGCACACATACCCAACATACAACAACAATACATTTTTTAAATGTTACATTGGTTCTTCCTTACTTAACTCGTTGGAACTAGGCTCTGTTACCTCCTCATCAGACTGTTGGAGGTCGTTCTCCTCTCGTCCTCCCTTGTCAAAACAGAATCATTAGGTTCGTACATCTCTGCTCTTCTAGCCGAACTTCGTGACACGATATACGGAGAAGTTTCTGGTACCCCTGGCGACTGTCTAATGGGTGGATGGGTGAAGATGTAAGTGGCGGTGGTGAAATGTCCAACGATAACTGCAGTAGCGGTGACGACGGAAGTGGCGAGGTTGGCGGTGTGGTATCCGCTGCACTTGGAGGAGCTGCCCCACAAGAATCCTGGTTTAAAGGTTGTTTAATGCCCCCCACCATTACGCCCTTTATAAAGCATTAACTGATTTATGTGTCTTTTCATTATTTCTAAATGATTACAATCTTTTACTAAATATAAAACTTTTCCAATTATTTTCTGTATGATTCCTTACACCAAGTATCAGTGGCGAAGCTAGGCTCCAAACTAGGGCAAGCCCAAGATATGTTTTTGTTTTTAGCAGTTTTATAAAATACATCTTGATCTGTCTCCACACTTCAGTTTCATATTCAGTACTGTCGAGGACGTGTTTAACAAAGCACACAGAAGGCATACTACTGCTAGATAGATTGAATGACATATCAGCAATTGCAAACCTTCAGTGGCTTTGAAAAAGCGAAAGAAAAGATATTTACATACAATACAATACATGAACAAAAGAAACGCATGAACAAAGTACAAACAAACTATGTACAAAATTAAAACAACAAATTACTTATATTCTAAATCGAATCGTCTCTCTTTCTTAAGGAAAGATTTAATTACGTCCGCGTAAAATGTTGGTGAACGTTTTAATTGTACTAATAACTGTTTTTCAATTACGATAATTATTGATAAGTCTGAAAGACGCTGTTGACCTTGTGTATTTCTCAAATAAGTATCTATGGATGCGCTTCAGAGATGAGAAAGCACGTTCCGCGGAGGAACTTGTGGCTGGAATAGTTACGACAGATAAGCTAACTTTATAAGCTGGGGAAAGGCCTCTTCAAGACTATTTTCGTTTATAAAGTCAATGAGTTCGAAAACATTGCGGTCTTTTAATTCAGGGAGGAATACAATGAAATCAATTGGTTTTCAATGTTTGTTTATCAAAATGGTTTGCGTAATTTTCAAATAATGAATGTAATGCCTCTAAAAGAAAATCTGAACGATATTTTTCGAATAGTTTGTTGTTGAACAATTGGAAATTTTTAATTTGAAAATTTCAGAATATCGGCCATTAATTTCTGAAGATATGTTATCAATTATTTCAGCGAAAAGTCGTTTGTATTCTGTCTGAGCACAGCGCACATTGCGTCTCAAACGAGGAGCAAAGTTATTTCGCAATGTGTTTTCATAAATGTGATCAAAATCTGACTGAATATACAGCACCAGCAGTACAACTTATTGGTATGTGAGCAGCCAACAACCCAATGAATTTTGTAAACAGATCTATTAAATTACCGTTTGTGGGTTTTACTCGTCTGAGAAATATACAGATCAGGCGTTGGTTTCGGCGTGGATATGAGCTGTTTTCTCAACAAAGTTTAAAGATTTTACCTTTTCCTCGCCGATTAGCACTTTAACACACTTCAATTCATCACAAGGAACACTATTATTCTCCATGTTCACTAAAAATCTTTAAAAAGTATAAATGTTCAACTCATTATTGCGAGTTTCATTCGCTCAAGTAAACACACAGTAAACATTGAAATGTGAAGTGCACTGCAAATGTATCGCCCGACGCCCCACTCTCGACTAACTTCACACTAAAAGCCTGGCTTCGGCGTTCCATATTAATTGCTATATAAACAATCGTAGTTACATACATAAACACTCACGCCTGTCACCCAGAGGGTAGGCAGAGATTACGGACTTCCATTTGGCACGATCCTGGCACACCTCTCGCCTCCTTTACATCCATATATCTACGCATACACGCTCGTCGGTTAAGGGTACTCTAATCTGGCCCATTTTCAATATATCGCCAATTTGGTCGATAAACCTTCGTCTAGGGTTCACACTAATTATTAATTGCTATATAAACAATCGTAGTTATATTTCATTATAGAACATTTTGCCATAGGTTAGAAAGGGAGCGATCGTCTTTTCGAAAGCTACAATTCACTTTCCTACACATTCACTTTTGGTATTTTTGATCTTAAAAGCTGTTCATCTGCCGTCGTCGCCTGGTGATCATACTTTCTGCCAACTCCGACTTTGGCCAGGGTAAAGTCGACAAGGTTCTACCCGTACAGTTCTTCTTTCTGACGCCCCGGCTGCATGCCCATTATAAACTTATCGCGTAACGCCTCTTCAACATTCAGAAACCCACACTTTGCAGTGAGCCCTCGCAGTCTTGCCGCCCATTGTGAATACGTTTCACCAACTTGTTGAACGGCGGCGTAAAATTTGTGACGATCTCCGAACCCGGCGCTCTTCAGTGTGAAATTAGAATCCAGGAGTGCAAGGAAATCTTCATATGGCACTTCGTCAACGTCTTTTGGCAGTTGCTAACTGTCCGTTACCAGTCCGTTGCTAACTGATACGTGCCCTCCGTGACTGCGCTGAGCAGGATCGCCTTCCTCTTCTTGCCCGCGGGATCTGTCCGCTCGTTGATGTCGTTTGCGATACAGTACTATCTAATACGACCTTTGTACGTTTTCTATGTCTGCACATTGTGATCAAAACTATTTAGAATCCCAAATTGAACACTTGGATGAGACATTGTCGATAAAAAAAAAAAAAATTAATTCGCGGGTAGTTCGTCGCCACTGTTAGATATAGGGACGAACAAGTGATACGATCAACACTGATAAACACTGTTTATTGTTCACACAATAATTAGCGGTGGGCGCAGCCACGCACACATACCCAACATATCCTTATACTGCTTTCCCGTCTTATATAGAAGCCTACTCCTCCGCCTTTTTTAACCTGTCTGGCTCTGTGTATAAATTTGTAGTTCGGTATCACAGGTGCAAGTGCCCCTTCTCCTGCCTTTAGCCAAGTTTCATTAAGAGCAAGGATAGCAGGCGAGTGGTGAAGAAAAGTTACGAGTAATTCTTCTTTTCCGGTATTTATAGATCTAGCATTTAATGACCCTAATCTCAAATAAGTTTGCTTTGAGCTAGACATTATGGCGCATCAGAGTGAATATTTTATTGTGATAAAAGCTATAAATATAATGGTTGCTTTGTAGGTGAGTGTGATGTATTTGTGTGAATATGTAGAATGTTAGTGTATTTGTTTGTGTTGCAAGAATATATGTTAAAAGTATATATCTTAAAACATAATCCAGTATAGCAAAACAAAAAAACGTCTAAATAATCATTTAAATTAAATGAGATGAGAAAACATAAGAGATCAAATATAAGGCTTTCCAAAAACCCTAGAAAGGTCTGTTTCAGTGCGTAACCAATGTCGCGGTTCCCTTGGTCCTTACGTGTTTAGGTCTTTCCGTCTCGCGTCCATACGTACTTGAATTTAAACTCGCGAACTACAGCTCGCGCTTTTTGAAACAGAAGACGGACAGTAGGGCCTGATCTCGCTTCGCAACATCAGATTGTAACTGTGCGATTGTGTTCTCGATACTTGAGATACAAGGTCAGTGCACTTCCTTCGACTTACTCTCCAGTGTAGAGATCCTGGCTCCCAGCTGTTCTATACGCGTGTTTTGAGCTGTAATTGTTGTAGTTAGCCCGACTATAGCCTCGCGAATACTAACCGTCTGGGTGTGCAGTAATTCTTTTATAAATAGTTTCAGGTCGTCCACGTCGAACATAGCACTATGGAGAATACTACTGTACCCACTATTTTCAGCCACTGTACTGTTTTGTTCACTAGACGAAGAAGGTCGAGTGATCTTAGCATGTTGTGTAACATTATGCATTACTTTAACATTATTACGCGTTTTAACGTGTTCACGTTTATAACAAGATTTTTTAAGATACTATCGCCATCAACTGTCCGTTAAGTTAGCTGTCGTCAAAATCTCTCAAAAATTTTACACCATTAGGCGGTTTTCCATTTACCGGTACGGCGACGGCGCCGTGGCTTCGTTTTTC
The DNA here is from genome assembly GCA_029286625.1 of Parnassius orleans. Classification (NCBI taxonomy): domain Eukaryota; kingdom Metazoa; phylum Arthropoda; class Insecta; order Lepidoptera; family Papilionidae; genus Parnassius; species Parnassius orleans. Next base: position 2,012,098 of record JAGSMP010000152.1, read on the forward strand.
CACTGCGCAGGTGCCGACACAGACTTCAGTTCTACAGCACGTAAAAATGGTCTTGTCGAGTCATCGTATTTGTTTCTTATATCTCTTACATTTAAGACGAAAATATAATCAACGCAGAGAAGTAAAATTTTGAATTCATCCAATCTTAAAAATAAAATATTTAGAAGGAACATATTACACCCTAATTTAAACGTTGGAAATGGACTCCACAAATATTTCAACTATTTCCGCATGAAAGAGGAGACATTTCATCATTTCACAAGTCAATTTCGAGACTCAATCACATGCACACACGCGCACGGCTGCAATACGTACACAATACACACGCTGTTTTGCCGGCCGGCAACGACTGGGAAGCTTGCTGTCATGGCACCGGCCACGGCACCGGTGGGAGTCACTGCCATGCCGTCGCCGGCGCCGGTAAGTGGAAAAACATGCCATATATTTCATACATTTTATATATTTTTGCTTCCCTGGCAGCCGTGCCGTTGCCGTCACCGTCGCCGTGCCGTTGCCGTCACCGTCGCCGTGCCGTCACCGTGCCGGTAAATGGATAACCGCGCATTGTGTCGTATCTTAGACCTTTCAACCCAGTATTGTTAAAAATTTAGTGAATAAAAAATACAAATTCGACTGTATGGTCTATGACTTTTGCCTGTCTTATTTGAAAGTTTTGATTTGACGTCTACGGTCTATCGTGTAATCTGTATAATTAATCTGTATAATTTAGTAATCTGTTTTGTTTTGTTTTGAAAGGTCTTACAGGGGGATGAAACTGCCATACAAATTTCAAGAATAAAAAAATGCATTGAAAGTTCTGCCTTCTAGTGAACTAGGTACTAAACTTGTAGGTTAGTTTTCTTCAGCGTTGTAAAGATGGCGTTAATTAGAACAAAACCCCAGAATTCATAGCCCATAAAAAACTAAATCTATGGCAGTTTTGGTCTATGGTTATGATTGACACATGGATAATACACTTGGTAGGCATGGGTAATATCACTTTGACCCTATATCAAATTGTACCTATGTATTGGATATGAAAATCCGATATTGTATCTATATATTTCAATATCTATATATTTGTTGATATCTTCGTTCTGAATAGAAGTCAGTACTCAGTTTCACGTGGTGATATGCGATTTATGAACGAATTTCCATATATAGATTTATAGATATATTGTATTATTTATGTAATATAAGTATTCTTAAAATATCTCTTAATATAAAAAGTGACAAACATATATTATATCAATAGGATTTATCCTGCGAGATAATGAAATAGAATATTAAATTGAATCGTATCGTGTTTATGCCATCTAGCGTATATTGTACGTACCACCTTGAGAGTTAACTAATTTTTGTTCGATAAAATCACTTTACGTATAGAATCTAGTAGATGGCGCTATTACAAAGTATTTTCTACTCCTTTACTCTAAAGAATATATTATTTTAATTTATTACACTTAAATTTAGGCTCTACATGTTTAAAAATAAGGATTTCAACATTTATTTGCTATAAAATTAAACTTTTATATTTTATGCTACACTTGTGGTTATGGTTAGTGGTTATACCCTACGCCAAATTAAATTTAAGAGTAAATTATCCCATATCTAGAAAGCGGGTATATTTTTTCAGAATCGGTGATATAAACTTTCCTTCATAATTTTCTCAGTTTTAATTTACATACCAAAAATAACATTCTGTTAAATACACAATAAGATCTAAAATCGTTTATTTTGAAAACAGTGCAACACAACAAAATAATAATAAAATTATACTACTTAGACTGGATATTGAAAATGATGTGTTCTGTAATAAATCGTATGTTACTACTAATAAGGATTAATATTAATAATATGAGGCGTAAGCGTATTACCTTTTCGTTGTAAAGTAGTCGTAATATCTGTTTTAGCTATATATTCTATCGCGCTCAAGGTTTGTTCGGTATCAGAATCAATGTATATATTTAGATATTTTACGTTTCGTTTTTGAGTAGATATTAGATATTCTGCGATGACTCATTTCAACACGGTATCGTAAAATCGTAATATCTAATACATAGTTAGTTTGTCGTCCGATATATAGATATTGGATATTGTACTGATATATAGATATTGTATCTATATACGATTTGTATCGCCCACTCCTAACACTTGGTTGACAGTTCTTTCAAATAAATACGAATATACGGATACGATAAATTCAGAAAACGAAATTATTTTGTAACTTTTCGTTCCTCTCCTGTGTAAATTATAATAAGAGGCTTTATGATTATTTACTAAATTTAACAATAAATGTGGTTGTTCACAGTTGGTGCACCAATCTTAATAGGCTGTTAAAGGGAAAATTATGTGAAAATAATAATGTCAAAGCTCAAGATTTGATATTAAAAATTATAACATTCAGAAAAGAAAATAAATACATAATTAAAATTATATTCAGTCTTTGATATTAATATTTAAAAACATCTTATGTGAAATAGGCTAAGTTTTATTAGTGTTAATGTTATCTACAAAATTACTATTTGGAGATTTAAGGTAATTATTGGAGATATCCAATAATTATCTGATAATAAAACTGCTTATTTCATAAATATCAATATAGTCATTGACAAAATACGCCATCTAGTGGTAACTACTAACTACCGCAAGCCGCGTTGTACTAAAGAATACACGGTACACTCATTCGAAAACTGAAATGTGAGTGGCGCATCTATCCCTGGTATATAGTGATATCTATGGGTCTTATACTAGGATAAGGTCAAAGAGAATATAATCACTACGTTTAGATAAGGTCTCTTGGTAGAGAGTAATTGTGTTCGTGGATAAGGTTTTCCTGACTGTCATGAGGAAGAAGCGCGTATTTTTAAATTAAAATTACAAGTCTATTTTTAACTTCAACTTCTGAAGGAAAATTCTCTAATTTTTTATACGAATTAATATATAGAATAAAAAGAAATGCCGTCTGATAGTGACGGCATGGATAAAGATATGGATCACGACGCGGGCGGGAAAAGGAAACCGCCAAAGCGTAATCATGACCTGCAACAGGAAAATTATGGTTTTTATAAGCCATATTACAAATTAAATTATAAAAGAGTTTTCCCCGAGTCAATGGGAATGGCTGAATACACGGTTTTTATTGAGAGTCGTAAAGAAAGAGTTAAACTAGGCAATACGAATCCCTTAATATTGGCGGGAATTTTCAAAACGAAAGGGAATTTTCAAAAACGAAATCAAAGGAGTCACTAATATAAGAAGAATAAACGCTTCTAAAGTAGGGGTAGTGTTTGCGCGGGCGATTAACACCAACGACTTTTTTAAAAATGAAAGCTTCTTAGAGAAGTATGATTACAAGGCATTTATACCAGCAAGGGCGGTGGAAACAATCGGGGTACTCAGGTATGTTCCCACCAGCATAAGTAATGAAGAGCTGTTTAAAAAACTATGATCGAAATATGCGGTTGTTGCAGTGCGTCGTTTCACAAAAAAAGTTAATGGACAGATCAAACCGTTCAGTTCTGTAAGTGTAACTTTTTTGTCAACCAACTTACCTGACTTTGTACATCTGGATTTATTCCAATATAGGGTGCATCAGTATATTGCCCCGCTTTTACAATGTTTTAAATGCTTTAAATTTAATCACGGAGCGAAAATTTGTAAATCATTGCAACGGTGTTCAATTTGTGCAGATGAACATCGGTACACTGAATGTAAGGAAAATGCGGTAATTAAATGCATAAATTGTAGTGGCCTTCATGTCGCAATGTCTAGAGATTGTCCAATAAAAAAACAAAAATTTATGAAAAATATAATAGGTCTACTTATACTAAAGTCTTACAAACAAAACAAACTCAAAATTTATTTAACAATTATAATGAAAATTTCCCTTCAATGCCTACAAAAAAAAAACAATGGATTCAAAAACAGTAGATCAATCACAAGTTAAATCTAATGACACTCCTAAAGTACACAAATCAAAGACGGAAACTAACCAAACTAATATCACAACTAATAATAATGACACTTATTGACCAAATTATAACAAATGACAATATTTTGAAAGCAATTATTGGAGCATTGGTGGCCATGGGTAACTCAGGCCGTAAACTGACTACATCAAATATAAAAGAAATGCTTATTACTAATCTTAAAAACAATGAATAAACAATTTATTCGAATTTCACAATTTAATATACAATCTGTTAATAATAAAAAGCCTTTGCTTATTAATTATCTAGTTGAGAATGATATAGATATTTGCCTGTTAAATGAAACATGGCTGTGAGAGAATAGAACTATCAACATTCCTAACTATAATGTCATTAATCCGAATGGAAAAAATGGACGTGGAGGAGTAGCAATATTAATTAAAAATAGTTTCAAAATATTTTGTTGTCCCACACTGTACTATGATTATATGCAGTCGGTAGCCATAACCCTTACTACAAGTCTAGGTAATATATCCATTTTATGTGTCTATGCCCCACCCAGTGGAGGTCACTTTAAGGTCAGAAGATTAAAACAAAATATTAACAGTCTACCTGTGCCACTTTTGCTTTCAGGTCACTTAAATGCTCATCATATTGCTTTTGGATGTCACACAACAAAAACTAGAGGCAGCTCTCATTTTCTCCAAAAAAAAATTATTCATGTGATATTTTGTAAAATATAATAACATACCATTGCCTTGGTTACAGAAAAATAAATTTTAGGAATATTGCTTGATCAGAAGCTAACTTTCCAAGAACATGTAAATAATCTATGTAAAAATGCCTGTAAGGTAAATGCCTGTTAAAAACATTAGCAGGTGTGCATTGGGGAGCTGATCCAAAGTTGTTATCAATGCTTTATAAAAGTATAGTTAGAAGTCATTTTGATTACAGCACATTAGCATACTTAAATACAAACAAATTGATTTTAAAGAGATTAGATATAATTCAGAATAAAGCAGTGCGTATAATAACTGGGGCTATGTGCTCCACACCAATCCATGTAATGGAAGTAGAAAGTTGTATTCCTCCACTTTTACTAAGAAGGCTACAAATAGCTGAACGGTTTTGTGTTAAATTAATCAGTTCAAAAAAGAACTTAGTTTTTTAAAAAAAACTTCCTTATGAAGTTCCTGAGTTTGATGATAGCTCATACAGTGATGTAAATATGCTTTTATCAGGTTGATTACCAGACATCCTAAGGATTGTTTTATACTCACAGACCCAAACCAAAAATGTTTATCAAAGTAAACCATGGCCTTTTTATAAAATAGAATATGATGCTTTAGTGAACATTAATGTTTCTGTATGTCAAGAAAAAGTGAATTCTCAAATGGAAATGTTAAGATATCTAGCTGATAATGATTTTATACAATTTATACAGATGGATCAAAATCTGAAGAGTACACAACTTCAGCATTTTATGATCCGCAAAAAAAATATCTAAAACTTTTAAAATTCACAATTTATGCTCTATTTTTACAGCTGAATGTTATGCAATATACTTACCTATATTGTACATAAAAAACATTGCGAATTTACAGTTTCTAATTGTAACTGATTCATAAAGTGTTATATTAGCTATTGAATCTAACAAAATGGATAACAAGAAAAATTACATTATATACAATATAAGAAACTTACTCAACAATATTAGTAAAATAAAGAAGACTGTTACCTTTATGTGGGTCCCTTCACATTCTGGAATAACTGGGAACGAGGAAGCAGACACTGCTACCAGAGATGTATCCTCATTAACATGTTCAGATCACTCCTCAATCTTGGAAATACCGTTTACAGATATACATGTCTTGTTAAGCAAGAACTTGAGATCCTTATGGAAGTCATACTGGGAAGAAATAAGCAAGTCCCAAGGAATTTGGTATTATGAAATACAAAAAAGCCCGCCAGCCACTCCTTGGTACAACAAAAAAAGGATTAATAATAGAAAATTCATTACGATTTACGACTGTAAACCGAATGAGATTTGGACATAGCAGAGTAGCCGCCCACATATATCGTTTGGGAATGAAAGAAAATGCAAATTGTGAATATTGTGGTGACATGAAAAGAGACCTAAAACATCTGGTTTTTAATGCTGTCAATTTGGTTTGAATAGAATACTCCTCATTAATTCCATTCAAGATATTAACAATGATAAAGTTCCTGATACTCTTCAAAGTCTATTAGCTGATGAAAAATTCTTCCGACCATTATATTCCTTTATTTCTGGTGTTCAAGATATATAAAAATGAAAACAACGTGATATTAATCAATAGTGCAAACGTAAACAAACTCTTTGTGAATCAATGTGAAAATGAATTTTTGATGAATGTATCGTTCGTGACATTTCTAATTTATAAAGTTATAGAATGTAACTTCAGGCTCAGAAGGGCTAGAACCCAGAGCCGTAAAGACAGTTTAAAAAAATTTGTTTTGAAAGTAATAATAAAATAATTAATTTTATTAAAACAAAACACACATACATAATTCTTTGATTTTATGATTTCTTTAGTGGTAGTGGAAATATATTTCTGACATTATTAAAATCTTTGCGTTAAAAGGTTATTTTTTCAACAAATAACACACTCAATGATTTATTTTTTAATGAAAATGACCAAAACGATAAACAACATCATATCAATTATTAACCCAAACAAAAAAGTTTCAAAGAAAGATCTTGATTGCTAAATAATTTACTAAGCATTAAGCGCTTATCATGGAAAGTTACATTGTCATTTCCTTTATTGGAGAAGGTTCTTTTGGTCGTGTTTTCAAAGCAAAACATAAAGAGACTGATGCAGTAGTTGCTTTAAAAGTAATAAGAAAGGTAAGTTAAATTGTTATTTACTGCACCTATTAATTCCTGTCAATCGTACATCTTCTAATCCATTATTTTAATATGTTACAGAAGGGACGATCGCCGAAAGATTTAAAAAATTTAAGACAAGAATGTGACATCCAGAGGCAGCTTCAACATCCTAACATTATTCGGATGATAGATAGTTTTGACACAGAATCTGAATTAGTTGTTGTTACAGAATATGCAGAAAAAGAACTGCACAGCATTTTGGCAAAAGAAGGATGCTTGAATGAAGAGCAAGTAAAAAAAATCACTTGGGATTTAGTTTCAGCCCTATATTACTTACATTCACATAGAGTATTACACAGGTAGGTTTTATTTATGTTTTCCATATTAACTTCGGTTAAGTATCCCCTCATGTGTCTGACACCGTAGGTGGTTGACAGCTTATACATGCCCGTGTGTCAGCCGACCCTGTGTGCCCATTTGGCAATTAAACATGCCTTGTCTTTAGTCTATGTTATTCAAAGATAAAACGCTGTTTTAATCTTTGAACAACATAGATTAGCAGTTAATTTGGATTTAATACAATAAGGATTCCACCTACTATTAAAGGCTATATATAATTAGGCTATTTTTGGTTTGGCTTGGTTTTTACTTAAAAACGGCAACCGCACAGAAGAGGGTAGGCATTATGGGGTAAGGCAGAAGGGTGAGGAATCTCCCGTAAGGAAATCAAAGTGCAGAGATGCATAGTTTTGAAAAAAAAATTGAGTTATGTCGGCAAAAACTTTTAAATGGAAGCAGAATATTGTGGAGTAGGAGACCATGGAGAGATCCCTCCAAGGGAAAATCAAAGTGTAGAATAGTGTAATTTGTAAGATTCTCAACATATATTTAGGGTTACTTAGCGTTATTTCCTAAAATTTGAGGAATTAAAATGGAAAGAAGTAAACTCAATAAATAATTTAAAATAAATGGTAAAACTATAGACATCCGGTACTTGCTTAGGGGGTTGGAGGGGGTTGGGTGTAGGAGGGTGCAGAGGAAGTATAGTTTATGAGTAATGATTTTTTTTATAGAGGAATTTTGACCAAAAGTAACTTCTGCAATGGCTTCGGCACTGAGGGAAGTGTAGTCCTTTTACCCTTGCATAGCAAATCGCAGGTACCTCTGCAGTTTTGCTTACTGGTTGCCTTTGGCCAGCCTCAGCCTCTACGGCTCGTACGAATGCCTACGATTTGTTACGGCGGGCAGGAACTGCTCTCCCTCCGCGCCTACAGCTTTACAAAAACACTAGGGATAGGGCAGACAAAACTATGTGGCGTAGGGCGTCCTGATTCGACCTGACAGATCTTATCTATAGTCAGTTTGCCTAAAGTCTGCTATGATAGTGGTAAATGAAACAATGTAATTTTTTGTTTTAGTTATTTAATTTATTGTATATATTAGGTCCTTGCATATGAAATTAGCGTTTTGTCATACTGACCACTTTGATCTGAAATATCTCGTCTTTGGTTAAGTTTTGTTAATTCCAAATTGAAATTTATAAATTAATTTAGCTGGTACATTTGAGTTTTGAGAACAGTCATTCATTTGTTTTTTCCTCATTATTTTATTCTATGGCATCGCTTATTACCGCAATGGAAAATATGAAATATCGGTATATTTACGAATATGAGTTCTACCGTGGCACCAGTGCTGCAGAAACAGCTCGAAGGATTAATGATGTGTACGGTGCTGGTGTTGCAAAAGAAAGCACGGTAAGTTTTGGTTTTAACATTTCGTTCTGGAAATTTCGACCTTCAGAACCAACCCTGTGGACGGCCGGAGACTATAGTGATGAAAATGAAGAATTAAAGGCTATTGTGGAAGCGGATCCATCACAAAGCACTTCAGAGATAGCTGCAGGCTTCGGGTAAGTGATAAAACTGTATTAATCCACTTGAAGCAAATTGGGAAAGTAAAAACTTGAGCGATGGGTACCTCATGAATTGAGTGAATCGAACTTGCAAACACGCGTCGACTGCTGTGTTACTTTGCTCAACCAACACAATAATGAAGGGATTTTAAATCGAATCATTATTTGTGATGAAAAGTGGACACTGTACGATAATCGAAGCTATCGTCGCAATGGCTGAACCCTGGAGACCAAGCCAAATCCTGCTCTAAACGAAAATTCACTCAGAAAAGATACTTGTGAGTGTTTGGTGGACTAGCGCTGGTGTCGTTCACTACAGCTTTCTAAAATCTGGCCAAACGATTACGGCAGATCTCTATTGTCAGCATTTGCAAACCATGAAGGAAGAACTAGCTGCTAAACAACCGAGATTGGTCAATCGCTCTAGGCCACTGCCGCTTCACGACACCGCAAGACCACACACTGCACAACAAACAACCACTAAGTTAGATGAGCTACAATTGGAATGTCTGCGACATCCACCGTACTCTCCGGACCTTGCTCCAACAGATTACCATTTTTCCGAATTTGGACAACTTCTTACAAGGAAAAAATTCAACTCTGATGCGACAGTCCAAACCGCCTTCAAAGAGTTTATTGATTCTCGCGCCATGGTTTTTTAGTAAAGGGATCAATGAACTACCTATGAGATAGCAAAAGTGCATAGATAACAACGGTGCATACTTTGATTAATTAAATATATTTTACAAAAAAAAATTTGACTTTATATTCCTCCCGTACAAAACGCCAATTTCATATGTAAGGACCTAATACATACATGCTTTATTGCTTGCATAATTTCTTTAAATGGTTCCTTTTTATATTTTTCACCATTTATCTTTCACAAATACTCTACTATCACATATGCAAAGTTTTCTGAATTGTTATAATTTTGTTTTCTGAAAAACCCCTTGACTGCTCTTCATTGCGACTCTGTTGTGTATGAGTCCCATCTTCAGCCACAAATAGATTGTCTGGGTCCGAGTGATTAACTTTTTATGGGTGTACACATGTTGAAAAAATACCAAATTGACATATTTGGATTCTGTTATATGCAATTTTTAGTGAAAGTTATTTTTATCGTAATTAATTCAAAACACATTTCCGAAATCCAAAAACAGTGTTGAAGCTTAACCCTGACAAGCCTCTTTAACTGAAAACATAAAATCAAGTACCGGACGTCTATAACCAACCCAAATAATTGAGTTGACTTCCTTCTTTTTGGTCCTACATTTTAAGTGAACTTCTTGGCCCTACGCAGGCACCATGTGAGTTGTAATGGCTGAGGCTGGACCAAACAGTCAAAGATATTTTTGATGTCACAACTAAGTTTTATTTTTTGTCAAACATGAAATATCTGCATGTTTGACTGCATTTATTTCTGATTTCAAATGATTTCATATGATACTATAATTGAGTATTGTCTATTCATTCATGTTTTTATGTGAATGTAATTGAAGTTCATTGTTGCCGCTGCTTGCTAAAATGAATGAGGCTGAAGCTAGTTCCTAGTTTAAATTGAGATGCTTGTAAAAGGAATTTGTGAATTGTTTGAAGGCCTTTTACATTTTTTCATCAGAGTTGAAAAATCAGTTTTTTTATAATAACAATGTCAATCATAATTTTTTTCAATTCTCAAACTCAAACATTTATTGCTAAACCATAATGTACACAAGACGTTATAAAATAATGTGAGACTTGTGTTATCGACCCTGTTGGGCACGCAATTCAGGGGCTAGGAGAGAGGAAGCATATTTAACTACTTATAAGAATGTCATTGTGGTTTATTGAGATAGAATTCAATTTAAATGAGTGATCATTTTGTAAAACCTATATAAGTATTATTTGTAAAATATTCTATAGTACTGTAGTAACATTTATTAGTTAGGTACTGTTTTAATTTTTTTGTAAATATGATGTCATTATTTTTATTTTTTAATATGTCAGGTAGTTTATTATATAATTTTATGGAAGAACTTAATGTACTAGAACTGTTTAGTTTTAATCGGGAAGTTGGCAATACTAATTTTTTTTTGTGTCGTAACGTGTATTTGCATGGCAAATCTTCACGTTTTGTATAAAATTGCTTATTTTTTCGAACAAATTTACACATGTCCAATATATAGGATAAAGTTAATATTTTATATTTAAGAAAGAACGGTCTGCAGCTATTAGTCTGATCTATATTTGCTATAATATGGATTAATTTCTTTTGAAGGGTGAATAGAGAGGCTGAATCTGTGCTGTTGCCCCACAGAATGATGCCGTAACTCAGCCAAGCGTGCGCATACGCATAGTAGGTTGTTATTGCCGTTTCTATGTTGGTAGTTTTTTTAATTTCACGTAATGCATATGAGAAGCTCGAAAGTTTAGACCTCACTCTATGGACATGCGCTTTCCAATTCAAGTGATTGTGCTATTGTAATCGAATTTTAAATTTAGTGAAGTTTTTTGATGGGGATGGAAAGTTAATATTTTAGTTTTAGAAAAAATTATTTTTAGATTATGATCATTCAACCAGTCTGAAGATTTGGTAATAAGTAAATGAGGTTTTTCATAAATATCAGTATCGTTGTGGCATGAAGTTAATAGCGATATATCATATACAAACAAGACAGACGTTTCTTCTATAGCTTTAGGAAGGTCATTGATGTAAATCAAAAATAAAAGACATCCAACGACACTTCCTTGAGGTATTGATGCATTTGTTACCTTGCAATCGGAGCGCACGTATGAAATATTTTTGGTAGTGGTATCGAAGTGTTCGATCTCAACGAATTGCTGCCTATCCTTCAAGTACGAAGCAAACCATTTATGAGCGGAGCCACGCATACCTAACCCGTATAATTTATTTAATACTACATTATGTTGCACCCTATCATATGCCTTCGTCATGTCTAAGAGGATCTAAAATTTTTACAACTTCATTAATATATTTGTACACTGCTAAAACTGTGGAGCGGTTTTTTCGAAAGCCGTTCTGACAAACGTCAAATATCTGGTATTTTTCACAAAATCTAGTAACACGGTTACAAATGGCCTTCTCAAAATTTTTTGATACAGTCGGCAAAAGGGCAATAGGGCGATAATTACTTGGATCGGTTTTTTCATCTTTTTTATGAACAGGTTTTATAATTGTCTTCTTTAGTTGTATTGGAAAGGTGCCTTCATTAAAGGATTGATTTATTAATATTGTCAACGGTATGGTTAATTCGTCTGCACATTCTTTGATTAAATGAGTTGAAAGTTCATCTATGCCGTGGCTTCTTTTATTCTTCAAGCTTTTAATAATTTTATACACCTCGGGACAGTCGACTGGGCTCAGATACATAGTGTTTTGTTGGCTCAGGGTTAAACTCACCAATCGACGCGAAAAAGTTATTGAATGTGTTTGCGACTTGTTTTTCATCTGAACTTATCATTATCATTATTTTTATTTATTCTCGCCACATAGTTTTGATTTTGTTATCTGAATGTTTTAATTTATATAAAATTGAATATATTAATGTATTCAATTTTTTAGCACTATTTTTTATTTGCTTTTTTTAATGTTTTTGCATATTTTTTATAATGTAGTTTCAGTATTGGGTCATTCGTTTTTGTTGTAAGTATTTTTAGCAATCTTTTATTTTTACACGATTTCCTTATTCTTACTGTTAACCATTATTTTTTTGGTTTCGATTTTATTTTGATTCGTCGTTTCGGAATGATTTGGTTTAATAAGGTTATTAGCCTATTGAGGAACATATCGTAATTTTCATTTATGTTTTTGTGTTCGTCTATTATTTCGTTCCAATCTATTAACTGTAATTGTGTTTTAAACTGTGTTATTGCACTATTGTTATAAATACGTTTTTCCGTGTACCATTCTAGTTGTTTAATTTGTCGAGGTATTTTCAGCTGTATAATTGTTTCCAAGTGAAAAGAAAACCCTAGTTCTTCTACGGTAGTATTTAAATATTACACGTAAATGTGGTTCCCGTTGTATGAGTTGGTGTTTTGATATGTTGTCTGAATTATGGTGAAGTATTATCGATGGTATAAATAGTAAACCAGTCAAAGAAAGACTTAAGCCTGATATTCTACCGCTCTAGTACCGTTCAGAGTTGTTTGGCGACGGAAATAGGTGGTATCAACCCAACTCCCGGATCCTTAGGCAGAAAAGTTTACTTGTTAATAAGATTTAAGGAACTCTTAACATTCTAAGTTTTAATTTTTTCCAGAGACTTAAAACCGCAAAATGTATTATTAGATAATTCAGGAAGAGCTAAGCTATGTGATTTTGGCCTTGCACGCATCATGACTAATGCAACACACATTTTGACTTCAATCAAGGGTACACCTCTTTACATGGCACCAGAATTGATTGACGAAAAACCATATGATCATCAGGTATTTATAAGAGAATAAAAAATTCCTAATTCAAATTATGAAGTATCACATTTAATATTTTATGTCAAATACATAATATGTTATTTTTTTCTTCCATATTTTTTTAATACTAAACTTTTGGATGATATTTAAAAATTTCAGGCTGATCTTTGGTCTTTGGGCTGTATTGTATATGAGCTGATGGCAGGGCAGCCACCTTTTTGTACAATGTCTATTTGGCAACTGGTTCGAATGATTCGTCATAAACCTGTGCAGTGGCCTAGTTTCATCAGTATGGAAGCACGGTCATTTTTACAAGTAAGTATTTTAGAATAACTTATTACTAAAATTATGATTTTGAAGTATTTTACATTATATTCATGATAAATATAAAAAAAGGTGATTCTATTATTTTTAGGGAAAAAAACAAGCGACAATAATATTTTTGATACTGATGCTGAATAAGTTATTTTTGTCTGTCAGCTTCATTAACTAATATTATTAGTGAAATTGCCTGAATAATATATAGTCAGGTGGGGTAAGACTATCATCTGGGCCACACAATCACTGTTTAGTATCTCGATAAGTATAGCTTCCTTACGAAATTCTCTTAGTCGACAAAACAGTTCATACGTAAAAGTTCCCGGCTCAAAACACTGATGTTCTACTGCAAGTAAATATGGCCGAAAAACGTCATTAAAAAATATCAAATATGAAAACTAGAACATAACCTAGAATTTGTAAGCTGGGGAAAGATTATCAGTTTGTCAGAGGCAAGACAAAAATGTATGTTAGTCTTTCCCCAAGTCAGAAGTAACGAACATTTTCTTGGTGGATAATTTTACTTCAGACTACTATGTAAAAACTCTGTCTTAATTAACGCAAAAAGTATGAATGTACAGTACGCGTGCGATTAATTCAGGAACGGAGGTAAAACTCTCAAATAAAAGTGTAAAATATTATTTACCCAAATGAAAATAAATTTAAATCTTGGTTGTAATTATTGTAATTAAACATTATCATTATAATTATCCATCCATCTATTACAGCCTCTAAAAGTCCAAAAGTCCACTGTTGAACATAGGTCTTCCCCGTAGATTGCCTCATAGGGAGATTTTGCTATAGTTGCCACGCTTGGCTGGCGGGTTGGCAACCGCAGTTTTTTATAATTTTGAGTTGTTATCAAGAAGATGCTGCTGCCCATCTGCTAGCTTGCTTCCCTTTGTCGCCTCTTATGACCCCTATTATTCATTTGTTTCGTACTCTTACCTCGGTGCCCGAAGTCAATCAGATTGCATGCGTCGTTATTATAATCCTAATAATCCCTTATCCCAATTTATTTGTGGGCGGCGCAGCATATTGTTTCCCATACCTTCCGATCAGCCGTCATCTCAGTATTTACCCCCTTTCTAGCCATATAATCTTACACACAATCCATCTTATGTCTATGTTGCTCAAGGTTTTACGCAAGTAAAAAAAGGCCGCCTGGCTGCCATTAACCTTCCTTGGGAATGCTTTCGTTTAGCAGTATGCTAGTTTAATACTAAGAAAACACTGCAGCCCCTCCCTCGGGTAAAGCCCTTAGTTGCCTTTTACGACACCTATCGAAAAGAGATGGGGTGGTGCTTTTTTATGGCGCACACGATAGCTATATTATGATGACTTCTTATAATAATACTAATTATGTAATAAGTAATTACAAATATTACGCATTCACAATATATATATGTATGGATGTAAAGTAGGTGAGAGAGGTGTGCCAGGATCGTGCCAAATGGAAGTCCGTAGTCTCTGCCTACCCCTCTGGGTGACAGGCGTGAGTGTTTATGTATGTAGAACAGAATTTTAAGAGAGAAGCAATAAAGAGTTGAAATTGTATTGTATATTTTACAAATACAAAAGAAAAATATTTGATATCCCTGATTTTGATTGTATGTTAGTCTTGTCCCTTATTTATATTTACACAAATAACTCATTAAGGAACTCTTTAACCGTATCCATAAGATTAAAAATGAAAGTAACCATGCTTAACATTTACGATTTTTCTTTACAAAATCGCATAAAGTACGTACGTAAAACTAAAAACATTACTGTCAGTCTTACTCTTACCCCAGGTGGCGGGGAAGACTAACAGTTTTTCCTGTTTTACATTTTCTTTAATATTACCGTTTCGAAAACACTTATGCAAAAATCTTTATAATCATATTAAAGTTTATTTTATCGTCATATCAGTATAATTTATACCTCCAAAGTAGAGCAAACAACTCAACCGTTTTTTTTTCTGTTTGGTAGGAAACTATGTTAGTCTTACACCACCTCACTATAACTCTTTATTAATTATATGGTTATATAAATATTCCATGGCATTTTGAGTGCAGACTGATTCTCGCATAGCTTACATGAACTTGGGTCAGCTTTGTTTTGCTTTTTACCAAACACATTGCTTGAATAGCTGCAATGAGGGATAATTCTTCACCATTAAGCATAGATCCAAAAGTTATGAGATGGTTAATTTGCTAAATGCCAGAGATTATGAGATATTTCAACCATTTTCCATACTTAGTTGACTTTTTTGATACTTCCACATTAAGATTAATGCAAAATAATATTTTGTATGGTTATTTCATTACCTTATTTTTTAACTTCAGGGTTTGCTACACAAAGATCCAATAAAACGAATGAGTTGGCCGGAGATATTAGAGCATCCATTTGTAACTGGTCACATTCTTATATTACCAGAAGATAAGCAAAGTGATTCACCGTTTACAAAGCCCTTGACTCACAGCCAGCAAGAAGCGAAACAATTGCAAAGGGATAAAATAAGTTGTAATGCAAAGTAAATATTGTAAAAGTCTATCTTAGTTTTTCTTAAGAATTTCAGTATGTTGATGTGTGTACGATTTTTATTAACAGAAATACGAAAGCTGGGACTGAAGTGGCTAAAGTCGGCAAGGAACATGATTTGCGTAATATACGTGGTGGCGTCATGCAAGCCCTTGAATTTATTCCCATGTCCGATGACGATAGTGTAAGAGCTACAAGTGCATTTAGCGTTCGCGATAGTCTTAAAACGGACGATGAGGATCAATCGCAACCTATTACCGCTGTCAATGCCAAATTATTACGTCATGAGTTCAATGTTATGAATAACTCCAATCTTGTCGTGTGCAATCTTGAAAAAAATATGGCGCAATTAATGGCCGTAAATTCAAAACAAGAATCAAATCTCAATAAGATGCATAAAATTGATGAAGAGAAGCAAGATGTGAACAAGGCTAATGAGGAAAATGATTCGACTAATAAAAAAGAACAAGAAGCTTCTGAAGCAAAGCAAAAATCCAAGTCTGTAGACACTGCGTCACACAGTCTGGAGAACCCAAAAAGTTCTACAAAATGCAGTAGTGATATTAGTTCGGGATTAAGCAAAAGTGTTCCGCCATCGTATAAACAGAAAATTCTGCAATTTTCGAGAGACAAGCTTAGATTTGGTAGCAGTGGCAATAGACTAACGAGAAGCATAAAAAGATCGTTTCACTTCAGTAGAAGTTTTGATAAAAATAAAACTGATACCCATCGACGTACAAGTGAACCAAATTTAGAAATACCAAGTATCATAGATAAAGAAAATGACAAAAATGTATATTCTAAAGAAGATAAGGATGAAGATATTGAAAAAAGTGAAATTATTGAAGATACAACTGATGATAAAGATGTTGCTAATAATGATTGCATAGTCAGAGCTGATAACAGCCATGAAGGTAATATTCAATATATGCCAATCCTATTATTAATAATTTTAAGTTACTTATATCAATTACTCCATCTAAAACTTGTAAAGTATAACAATCATACAGTATTCAGATAATCAATCATTTGTAGGATTTTGTTGTTTAGTGAAATATTTTTTTGGTCTTTACTAGTGTCAGACCGAAGCTTCAAAAAACCACCTTCGGTGAAACCTTTGGCCCATTTAGCCGAAGCGCCAAAGGTTTCTCAAGCCCCAAAATTGAACGAACTGTTACGAATGAGCGAGAGCGCAATGGACGTGGCGACGCAATTTTTATCATCTCTAGATCAACTTAAAAATGTGATTAAAATCACCTTTTTATATTATAAATTATTTTGATATTTTTTTTGGATAATTATTTAATTTCAAGTTTCCAGGACCATTATTACATTACATTTTGAAATTATAATTATTTTAAGCCAATCTTGAACTGAATTTCTTAGAGTTTTTAAGGCTTCGGCTTCTGCTTCGTCTTCGGACAGAAATCGATGAAATTGCCGTTTTGTTGACCTGGTTATTCTGGTTTGACTTGGAATTCTAAATTCAAACAAATTTTGTATTTACGGCATTTTATCACTATTTTATTCATTTTGTTTCTTTAGGTTTTTCCTGCACTATCACTGCCTATATTTTTATGTTCTTGAAATTCGTGTTATTTTAAATATGAATTCCAACAAGGAAACTATGCGTCAAATACGGCACTTAATTATGTTTACACCTGCAATTGGTTAAATTGATTTTGTTGGAAAAAAGTTGATCTTACAAATAAACCACGTGGCTGCCCGTGAAGGTAGGTTCTGATCCGTTTTAAAACTACAACTGGGCTAGCGTCGGCTTTTGATGTAAGTGTTAAAATAATATTAATAGGATTAGAGGTAAATTGGTAGAATAAAGAAAGTTGTTAAATGGGTACCTCACAAACTAAGTGATGCACAGCGACAGGCCTGCGTTCAAGCTTGCGTCATATTGCTGAATCGGCATGTAAAAAAAAGAATTTCAGGATTTTTACCTGCTATGAAAATTTGATTTAATCCAGGTGCCCAAGAACCAAACAGTGCCCGAAAGGAAAGGTTAGTCAGAAGAAACTTATGGTGACAGGGTGTTATTCAATATAGCTTCTTGCCATCTGGTGCCACAGTTACTGCTGACCGTTATTATCAGGAATTGCAAACAACGCTGGGATGACTGGCATGTAACAATTTAAATTGGTAGGCTACTCTTCGACAACGCCCGGGTATAGGTAGAGACCCTTTCTCATCCACCATATTCTCCAGACCTTGCCACTATAGAGTTCCACTTTTTTGAAAGTTTAGCTGTTTTTTGATAAGCAAAAGTTTCAATTTCGAAGAAGCAGTAAAGAACGCCTTTATAGTTCATTAATTCTGGTGCAGCAGACTTATAGCAGGCCATCAACAAACTGCCCATACCATGTGACGAGTAATGTTAATAGTTTCGTAAATTTGTTTTATTTTAATTTTACCTTACTAAATGGGAATTTCGTAGGTAAAGACCATAACATTTTATTATTGCAGTCTAGAGAAAAGTCCAGTCGGGGCTGCCGTTTTTATTATTGATAATTGTTACTATCCACAACCATGTAAAATTAGTGTACTTGGTTAAAATGGTATCTTACATATAAACTATTAATTTAATTAATTATTCATATATTATGACAGTCCGTTTATCGCGATTCAGCGTGAATTATCTATCTTAATTTATTTTGCAAACTCACACGGAACTGACGTCTACAAGCTGGCATAACGGTTAACCCGGGGTACCTTCAGCATTTAAATGTTAATTTTGATCTGAGCTTACTTGTACATTATCTTCAAGCCTTGCATTGGTATGCTTGGGCTGGGATTTAATTTTATCAAGTATAGAATCCCAAGCACATATTACTCAGCAAAGTCTTTTTTTTATATTGAGATTAGGATATTTTTAATGATTGTAGCCTCATAAATTATTCTAGGCAGAAATTTGTGTTACTTGTCCTAAGATTTGAGGTCTATCATAAATAATGGAATGGCGATGCAGAAGCCTCATCGGTGCTTCATGACAGCTATTCTGTCACATCAATCCTCTTTTTATTTTTAATATGGGTTTTCATTGATCTTTTTTTCTTTTCTTTGCTCTAATGGTAGGATTTTTATTTAAGTGAACGAAATAGTCCGTTTTTGGTTTATTAATATTATTTAATTGTTTATCGAAAATTATTTTGTGACATATAAATTCTAATTATATGTTTACAGTAAAAGAGCCTTCTACGATCGAATTAGAAGAATGGGAGGCATTTCTTAATTCTAATATAACTGAAGTCATGGATGGTGACGTTGAATCACTTACGCAACTGAATATGGTATTTACACACTACTTTTTGTTTAATTTACATTTCATCTTATGTGTTTAATATATTATGAATGATATAATACTGTGAATAAGCAAGCAAGCCAAATTAAGAACCCACCCTTCATCTAAAATGTAAGATTTTTTGATAAGCTTTGGTACGAGGTTCTTAGGTCTAGATTTTAAAAGTAGCCGAGCCCAGGTTAATTGTCGAATTTAAAGAATTTCATCTTTGCTTGATCCTAGTATCTTTAGTGTTGAGAGTATTGTTTCCGCTATTAATGTTAAGGGTTATTTTTCAAAGAGTGGCCAAATTTTAAACTTAAGTTCAAATACATAAATAATGATATACCGTTATTGCAGTTTTTGAAAATACAAGTAAATAAGGCTTCTACTTTCATTTGCAATTATCCCACATTGAATGTGATTTATAGGCAACAACATTTTTGCCTACCGATCGACCCTCACGAATGTGTGCGTGCACAGTCAAAATCAGTTAAAATAATGCATTACCACGCATTTTGAATTTAAAAGATAAAAAGAACAGAATGATTGAGATTTTTTGACGTGACAACGTCTTATAAATTGGTTTGCCGGGTGACACTTCAAGAAACTGCGTTACGCTCCGCTCACGTTATGCGCTCACAATGAGAGCGAGTGAGAGGCACGCGTCCCTTCCACTCGGGCATGGTTAGCCCGCCTAAGAGCGAGAGAGACAGACATAATAAAATTATTTTACCACTCAAAGTCGTTGTCACGTAAAACTTTCGCCCGTATACCGACTTTACAGGCAACCAATTTTTTTTTTAATTAATTTTTCTTCACCATTTGCCTATATTACATATTCTGAACCTTCTCTGCAAATTTGACCGGTTATTGCAAAATATCCCTGTATGTACCCATGTAATAATAGTAGTTTAAATTTAGATTAAAACACATATTGTGTTACTAAAAGTTAAAATACTTATTGTTAGTTCTCACATATTAACTACATACTCAATAAAAAGCAACATCTGTATAACACAGCATTCCGTGACTAGGGAAATAATAGTCAATTTTATTTTCCCAACCCGAGAACAACCTGTATCCAGTGCGTTTGGATGGGATCATCGTCATGATCCTCTTATGGCTTTTTCGCAGACTGCGTCGGGGAGGCTGCTTTCTTGCGCATGACAGCGTAGAATTGATCATCAGTATGTTCCATTGCAAACATACCTGATTAACTGCAACTTAACCAACTGTTTCAGATTATGTGATTGTTATAATAAAACCTTTATATTGTGCTTGTATGATCGCTAGTTTTATATAAATAACGCCGTCAATAATAATTAATAAATCCGTCTTACAAATGAAGACTTGACGACTTCCAGCCTCCCGAACAAGCCCGTTTCCGAAAAGGCTTTAGCAGCATAGACCACATACATACTCTTCGGCAAATTGTACAGAAGACCGACGAGTACAATCTGCCACTTTGCCTTGCATATGTGGACTATGAGAAAGCCTTTGATTCCGTCGAAATTTGGGCGGTGCTGCAGTCCCTTCAGCGGTGCCAAGTGGACTTTCGGTATATCGAGGTGCTGAAGTGTTTGTACAGTAGGGCTACGATGGCTATCCGAGTACAGAACCAGAGTACGAAACCTATCCAACTGCAGAGAGGTGTAAGACAGGGTGACGTAATATCCGCGAAACTCTTCACCGCTGCATTGGAAGACGTTTTCAAGCTACTGGACTGGAAAGGATACGGTATTAACATCAATGGCGAGTACATCACTCACCTTCGATTTGCCGACGATATAGTCCTTATGGCAGAATCGCTGGAGGACCTAAGCACTATGCTCAATGACCTAAATAGTGTCTCCCAACGGATAGGTCTCAAGATGAACATGGACAAAACAAAAATCATGTTTAATGTCCATGTCACACCTATGCCGGTAGTTGTTGGGAGCACTAAGCTCGAAGTTGTTGACGAATATGTTTACCTGGGACAAATAGTCCGACTAGGTAAGTCCAACTTCGACCGAGAGGTCAATCGACGGATTCAACTCGGCTGGGCAGCGTTCGGGAGATTACGACCCATCTTCTCGTCAGGCATATCTCAAAACCTCAAAACTAAATTGTACAACCAGTGCGTGTTGCCAGTGATGACATACGGAACTGAGACGTGGTCCTTCACTGCTGGCCGTATGAGGAAGCTCAAGGTCGCTCAGCGAGCTATGGAGAGGGCTATGCTCGGGGTTTCTCTGCGTGATAAACTTAGAAATGAGGATATCCGCAGTAGAATCAGAGTAACCGACATAGCCCAAAGGATTAGTAAGCTGAAGTGGCAATGGGCCGGCCATATAGCTGGAAGAACCGACAACCGATGGGGAAGAAAGGTTCTCGAGTGGCAGCCTCGTACCGGCAGGCGAAGTGTAGGGCGTCCCCCCACTAGATGGAGTGACGACCTGGTAAGACATGCAGGAAGTCAATGGATGCAGGTGGCTCGGGACCGTGCTTTGTGGCATTCCGTGGGGGAGGCCTATGTTCAGCAGTGGACTTGTGAAGGGCTGTAATGAAATGAATGAACAAATGAAGGTTAAAAATAAATTTTATACGTGGTAGAGCCATGCTGCAGCTATATTAATTGTAGTTGTAGCGCGAATAGGTCGGCTCGACCGGGGAAGGACCACGCTCTCACAGAATACCAGTGTAAAATAGCAGCTCAACACTGCTGTGTTTCGTATGGTTAGTGAAGAGAACTGAAGACCCTTTTTACTGGAAAAGAGGCATTCCATCTTAGTCCTCACGGCTGACAACGCATCTGCATTTTGATTCGCAAATGAGGATAGATAGATAGATAGTCTATGGGCCACAGCAACCACTTACCATCAGGTGGACTGTGTGCTCGCTTGTCACCCTTGTCTTATGAAAAAAAATGTTATAAATACATCATATCACATTAAAAGCTTGTTGAGTCGAACGTTTTTAAGTTTTAACACAAAGGTCTTTCTAAAAATGTGCAAGCTGGCATGCATTACTTGAAAGATTTACTCATTGTCACAACGCTGAGCACGCGGGTTGGTGAGTGCGCAGGCGTTATTGTTATTAGGTAATGCTGCTTTTTTATCACATGACTGCGTCTGTGAAATTTGAGTTCAGTCACTTGCCAAAGCCTTGGTAAGAAAGAAAGAAAGAAAGAAACATTTATTTGCACAGAATACAGGTGGTACCAGATTTAACAGTGGTGCATAGTTCAAGCTATATTCTGCCTTTAATAGGCATGCAAATATTTATAATTATATAAAGCAATTAAAATACAATTATATTACATACAAAATGTCAAGTTATGTTATTATTTAGCATATTTATTATTATTATTATTATATTACATTATATTTAATTTTACAAATAATCATGTACATTAGTTTTATGTTGCATGAATTCTTGTATCGTATAAAAACACTTATCCACTAGCCATTTTCTTAACTTAATTTTAAAATATTTAAATGGAAGTTCCCGTAGACTCTTAGGCAGTTTATTAAAAACTGATATGCACATATGATATACATTCCGTTTATTTAAAGTTGTTCTACAAGATGGAATCATTATTTTAGTAGGATCTCTTGGTCTGTATTTAGTAACATGATCCCCTTTAAATTTAAAAAAATCGTTATACTTCCTTACAAAGACTGATACCTCAAGAACATACATGCAGGTCAATGTCAGTAAATTAAGTTTTTTAAATAGAGGTTTACAGGAGTCAAGTGGACTTGCTCCACAAATAGCTCTTAAACATTTCTTTTGTGCAATGAATGCTTGACCTACATCAGTCGAATTCCCCCATATTATTAACCCATATCTCAGGATTGATTCTACATAGCCTTTATATGCTATACCTGCAGTCTTTTCATCTGATACGGTCCGAAGCTTTAAGGGCATAGGCAAATCTGCTTAGTTTGAGACAAGCATCATTTACATGTTGTTTCCAATTACAAAATCTATCCAAAGTTATACCCAAGAATTTTATGCTGTCAGCTTCTTCTATAATGTCATTTTCTATTTTTATGTTAATGTTATTATCAGGGCGTTTACTTTTATTCGTACCAAATTTTATGAATTTTGTTTTGACAGATTTACATTTAGTTTGTTTGCTTTTAGCCATCTTAATACAGATTGTACCTCTTACTTATTTTTATTTCGTGAGATGTTTCTTGATCCTTATATGGCACTATTATAGATATGTCGTCTGCGAATAGAACACTTTGACAATTTATTGAATCTGGTAAGTCATTAATGTACAATAAGAATAATAAGGGGCCTAATACGCTCCCTTGTGGAACTCCATGTTTATTGACCCTGGATGGAGATCTGTGTACACTGCATTCATGATTGTCATTTAAAGTAGTGATTTCAACACATTGCTTACGATTGATTAAAAAACCTTTTATCCAGTCTAAAGCTACACCTCTAATTCCATATTTTTCGCATTTGGTGAGCAAAATGCCATGATCTACAAAATCAAATGCCTTACTCATATCAAAGAATATGGCTACCACCGGAATTTTCTCATCAATGTATCTAGTTATATTTTTTATAAGAGAGAATGTTGCTAAAGAAGTTGATTTATTGCGTTGAAAACCATTCTGTTCTTTTTTAATAATATTATGTTTATTAAGGAATTCATTTAACCTGTTGTAAAAAACCCTTTCAAAAATTTTTGATAATATAGGTACAAGTAATAGGACGATAGTTATTAGGTTCTTTTCTATCACCTTTCTTGTACAATGGTTTAATAATAGAGTGCTTTAATTTATCTGGAAATATTCCTTGAATCAAGGAATTTGTAATTATATGGTTAAGAATGGGGGCAATGACACGAGCACTTGCTTTAATTATTTCTGTAGATATAGAGTCATACCCACAGCTTTGGTGTTATTTAATGATTTAATTATATTTATCATTTCAAGCTCTGAAGTAGGTACCAAGAATATTGATTTGTCATTAACATCTATTGATATTTTTGATATTGTTCGTTTGGCGCATGTAAATTATTTCATTACTAATATTAATGAAAAAGTCATTAAAAAAAGTTGCTATTTGGGTAGGATTGTGAATAATATTTCCGTCGTTTTGTATTGATTTCACGCTGTTGTTCGAGTTGATATTATTATTTTTATCTTTTATTATATTCCAAGTGGCTTTTCCCTTATTTTTTGCTCGCTTAAGATGTTTTCTATTAATATTTTTTTTTGACCATATTATGCATTTCTTTAATATTTTTCCATAAATATTATATATTTCAAGTGTGTCTTGTTTCTTAAATTTATAATATGAAAATCTTAATTGTCTTTTAATGGCACTGGCTTTTCTCAGGCCTTTAGTGATCCATGCAGGAGATCGACTGTTTGAAGTTATTTTAGATTTATAGTAGGGAAAACATAACTCATAATACAATGTAAGTTCTTGATGAAAAATACTAAATGATTTATTTACGTCTGATTCCGCGTAGACTTCATGCCAAGATAATTGTGATATGTAATATAGAAATTTTTCTATATTTTCATCACTAAAATCCTTTTTAACGTACCAATATTGTGAAATTTTTCACACTTTCCTGGAAATTCTAACATTTGCGCGGTGTCGTGATCAGATAGATAGAGCCGGTGTACTGTACCATATGCCTCTTCGTGATTACTTGCTATGAGATCTATACAGCTATTTTGTCGTGTTGGCTCGTTTATATGTAAAGTTAAATTAAAATTTGAGAGGATATTTTTAAGGTAATTGTATTTTTATTTTTAATAGCATATTAATGTTTAAATCACCTGTTAATATGAATTTTTTATTTATAATTTTGAATCTTAATTTATGTAACAGTATTTCAAATTTATTAAAAAATGAATTAATGTTAGATGTAGGTGTTCTGTATAAACATATTATTACTGTATTTAAACTGGGGATTTCTATACGCAACATTCAAATATATTATCACAGAGCATTCTTTACATACTTCTATTGGCTTGCAATCAATTCCGCAATATGTTAGAATGCACGTACCACCACGCTTTTGTGTTTTCCTAGAATAGTAACTGCCCATAGTATATCCCTTAATAGTAATATGTGACTCATCCCCTCTTTTTATAAAAGTTTCACTAAAGCATAAAATCTGTATTGGATAGTTATTTTTGGAAAGTTCAATTAGACATAGTTCAATGGTGTCAATTTTGTTTAAAATACCTGCAATGTTTTGATGGAGTAGTCTTATTTTATTTTTTTTATCTGCTTTTAATTTTAATTCCCGTGGTTTACTCATAAAAAATTCTTATTGTTAAATATTTTAGATGAAGTAGTTGAATTACGTTTAATGATAGGAAAATAATATGGGATGGTCCCTTTTACTCTGCATATACCCGAAGGGAACTTTAGGTGCCGTGTTTAATAATAGGAAGATAATAGGGTTTTACTTTATTTGTACCTGAAGGAATGTATTTAGTTTTATAGTCTTTGGTATCTATGGTTAGATTGATTAACCTGCATATATGACCCTGTAAATAGTGGTAGTTATAATAATGTTCATTTAAATTAGATATATCCAAAAAATGGCAATTATGGTAAGTGTGACATGTAAATTTTAGAAGTGTATTTAATTTTTTTTCATTTAGGTATGTATTTCTATTAACGCTTAGTATTATTACATTACATTTGGTCAACAATTCTAAACTATTCTTTAAGTGAAAATGGATTTGGTTTGGGTCTACATCATTTTCACCAATACATAATATTACCCAATCTTTTTCTGATATGTCCAAATTATAGCACGGTTTCAATGACTCATTACACTTAGCAAATGGTTTTATAAAGGAATATATTTTGTATTTTTCGTATTTATTTGTATCCCTCGAAATTGTTAGTTTATCACAAAGACCCATACACTGCTGTTCTCCAATAATGAATATTCTTCGGTTGTTTTGTACGTTAATATTTACTAAGTTTTTAGTGCCATCTTGTGGTTGTATGTGGCTGGAGTTATACATTGACATTTCTTGTGTGTCAACGCCACATCCTGGTGCATTTTGAGTTTCTGGAACCACTTCAGACACTGATATATTATTTCGTTGTTGTATGCGTATGTTACTGGTGTCGCCATCTGTTGGTATAATGTCATCATCTGTTTTTAGTCCAAGATCTCCAATACTCATGTTCAAATTGTTTTCTTGCAGATTTTTTTGTATTTTCTTCGTTATTAGAGAATAAGTGATTTTTTTAACTTGTGGAGAACCTGTACAAATTTGTTTTAACTGCAGAATTTTCCGTTCATGTTCATTAATTTGCTGTTTAAGATTGCTGTTTTCCGAGTTTAAATTTTCTATTTCAGCATGCGCTATTTGTAGTTGCTCCTGTAATTTTAATATTTGCTCTTTGTAGCACTCACAGTCCTCGTTATATAACTGTGCAGTGGATAAATCTGGTGCTTCTTGCCAGATAATCTGAGTTGGTCGATATAATTGGTAGTTAATAAGCAGGATGCACCGCGGGTAGGTGAAGTTGGCACTTGAAAAAAAAATTGGCATATTCTTTCGTATAACCATATAAATATGCAAACTTTAAAATGTAAGATTATTAAGTTACAGTATAATTTTCAGGTGAGCATGGTGGTGGGAGTAGTTGGAAGTGCGGCTCGGGGAAAGAGGGGAGCCCGTGTATGCGGCGCTGTCGCTGCTTTACTAGCTTTGCCTGCATTATCACACTCCCTACCTAGACACACTCTACTGAACATACAGGATGTTAGTATATTAAAATAACTTTGGTTAATGTTAGTGTTTTTAATTGATAAAATATAAATGCTATGCTCAGAGTTTCAATGCATAATAGACTTCGAAATAAGGATTCCGCAGTAGTCATAGCCCAACGGATCAGTTAGCTAAAGAGGCAATGGGCCGGCTATTATAACTCGAAAAACCGACAATCGATGGGAAAGTTTCTCGAGTCAGCCTCGTACCGGTAAACGAAGTGTAGGGCGGCCTCCCACTAGAAGGAGTGATGACCGAGTAAAAGATGCAGGATGTCGATGGATGCAGGTGGCCTACGACTGTGCTTTGTGACATTCCTTGGGGAAGGCCTATGTTCAACAGTCGACTTGTGAAAGGCTGAATCATTTTCAGTTTTAGTTAGAAAATGTTTTATAATAATAGATATAATCGTAATACACAAACTGAAACAAAAGTAATTAAATTAGATTCTCGCGGTACTCCATAACAAAGAAAACAACTAACTGCTTGATAGAGATGAAAGAATCTTCGATCACTAATAAAAAACTAGATACACAATCAGTGATAAAAAATGTCCTTACCGAATGAGCGCCCACTCGAACATTTGGGTGCGCTTTTAATCTAGTACCATTCGAATGATTCTACGGTAAACATGCCTCAGTGCTGGTTTAAAAAGTGTAAAAATCACACACCCTGGACGTTAAAAAACGATGAAATTTCATATTTTCGGTAAGTTTTAATATTATCATTATTTAATTGTTATCACTGTATTGTAAATACTGATATTTTGTCAAGAAATCATCGTAAAAACATTTTTAATAATAATATTAATTTATTTCGGACAATAAAAACCTATATTATAATATTTTTAAACTAAGTCGTAATAAAATTCATTCCTTGTCCAAGCGACGAGCCTTGGTGGTAAAATTTGATTGCTTTTTATTGGTATTTTGTAATTCTGACTTTAAAACATGCGTGTAAGGTTGAATTTGTTTTGATATAGGTAGGTTATAAAATTTATTATTTTTTGTACGTAGCTTGTGAATACAACTTTAGGCAATGCATTTAAGGTTGAATTTATATTAATGTATATTTATTTCAACTAGAATTACGACAAAACAATTGGCGACAGTTTTTAGAGAACTTTTGCATGGGATTGTGTATCTAGTTTTTTATTAGTGATCGATGGATAGAATTGATAAGTGTCTCTATCTAAGTAGCAGTAAAGCGATGACTTATCATCCATTTCTTCCTATTGGGGAATTACTACGGCAAGTGTTCCAAAACTACAGTTTAGAACAACATTAAAATTTATTTTGTGAGAACGCACTTTCAGAAGGATAATATTTGTTCCGCACCAGCAGGGCTAGCATGGGCAGGAGACAATTTTATCCCCGGGAAAAGGAGAAAATGTTTATCCCCTCGCTTAGTTTTATCCACCCTTAGAGCATGGGCACACCGGTGGATATAATATCCACAGTAGATAAAATAGGAGATAGACTTAGACTTAGATAGATTTTTTTTGTATGAATATAAACTTCAACCCACGTCCAATGAACTAGGATAAAATTGTCCCTTTCAAATGTCAAAAAAGCATAATTTTTTTATCTTTCATTTGGCTCCATGCTACGGACGGGGGATATATGTCTACTCGTTATGTCAACCGGGGATATACTTACCCCGTTTGACATAACAAAATAATTTTATCTCTTGTCAGTGGATATAATCGGGGGATAAAATTTTTGTCCCCCGCCCATGCTAGCCGGACAGAAGGATATAAGTGTATAAAGACTTGGTAAGAAACAATAAAAACAATAATTGACAGAGAAAATACTCAAGCTAAACATAATATTATAAACATAGGCCTTCTCCAATGTTTTGTTTCATAAAGGGGCATATTTTTCTTTATTTACCACGCTTGTCACAAGTTGGCAAACGCAGTTTTTTTATTATTTTGAGTTTATATCATGCATATGGTAGATGCTGCAGTTCATCGTCTGTTTTATTTTCCTCTGTCGCCTCTTAAGACACCCACGGGATTATATGGGGTAGTGGATTCATTTAAGCTGCCACTACGCGTGTATTTGGAGAATTAGTGATGCCAGTTATCTTTATAAATTCCAGGTGTATCTGGAAGCGAAAGTCGTTTATAACTTTGTTGCTGCCATAAACACATTAATGAAAAGTAAAGACGACAATGAGGACGAAGCAGATGACAGGTACAAATATTTTATATGAACACTAATATTTTTCTGTTAAGATGGATCCATACTAGCTAAGTTGTGTAACACTGGAATTCATAGTCAATGGGTGAACCATCCCCCGAAATCCATAATTCAACATTTACCTACAGGTTGAATGTTGAATCAATCTTCCTTGTCTTTCATAAACAACTACCATAATATGTGAATGAATATGACGGTGCCTGCGGCATTGCACGTGCGGCGGCGCCGGTGTAGCTAGACAGAATTCTTGTAAACAACAAGTGCACCGCACATCTGCGCCATTGCACCTGCGGTGTCGCCCGTTTGTCTAGCTACTTGTTTTGCTTGTATAAAATGGACAGAGTTGCCGCCGTTAAGGCAGTCTTGGCTCTGGCGTGGAAAGGTGCACTTGTCGTATTCCGTTACTAGCTCATCCTTGACACATTAATTCATGCAAACGAAGTAATTATTATTCTCAACTACAAAATTAGTCTCGGTACAATTTATAGTTTGTATTAGTTAATATATTGTAAATTAACCTTATTTGATCACTCATGATCTCCATGATCATGAGTGATCAAATAAGCATAAAACTAAATTAAACGCAACAAAATTCGTAACGGTTAAATATCATTCAAAATAATATTAATTATTGTTTTTATTTTCTTTTAGATTCCAGGGTGTGAGTCGCATGATTGAAGTATGCGCGTGGCTTTGCGTGCGTTCTTGTCGTGGAGTGCGCCAGTTGGCAACCGCATTAGTCTCGTACAATGCCTATCCTGTTTTCACGAAGCTGCTTACTTTATGTAAGATTTTATATTTATTTATTTTAGTAATGTAAAAACATAATAGGTTTATACAGAAATATATCACCATTTAATCCAAATTCAAATTTTATCTGCGAGTTGAACGAACCAGGCTATGCGGACTTATGATGGAAAATCAATCGAGATATCCCAAAATCTAAATCCAAATCTCACTAACTGAACATAGGCTAACGAACCTACGCTCACTAACTCCAGCGTGGTGAGTAATAACTTTATGTACAATCGAAGTTAAAACGAAATAGCTTTTCAATAAATTATTGATGTTCATTAAGTTCATCACATTCGAATCATCCAAGAGGATACAAAAATTGGTATTCTCGCAGCAAAATTTTTGACCATAAACGAGACACGAATGCAGTATCTCTAGAACTAGATTCGCAGTACTCACTTTCACGACACTGTCATTCGTAAATTACTGCAATCGTAATATATTTAGAATTGCTTTTAGTTGTGTCTTAAAACTTTTCGGTTTTATTTTAAATCATTTTTTATTTTTATTCTTCAAAAATTTACAATAAGGGATTTATTTTTGAAGTTATACTTCTTTTGATGAGAGTGAATTTTTACGATGCGCGCGCACACCGACAGCTAAAAACAACACCATGAAGTTGTTACGATGCGCGTGCGCACTGACACCTCAAAGCGACAACTTCATTGGGTGACTGTCTCAAGTTTTCGTGGGAACTGATAACTATATTTAAGGTAGTTATTTTTAGATATTTTTGTTTTGTTATGCTAAAGAAGCATAACTTCCTACGTGCGTACATAAGTACACACACACACACACACACGTTTTTTTTTTTAAATTCAAAGACGGACATGTACCTTAAGCTTTAGAAGGATTTTGTTAATAGCATTAGCCGACGGATGGGTGACCGCAGTATCAGATGTCTTGCACCTTTGACGATGCTGTCCGTCGCTGGTCTAGGTATTTACATGCGGCGTGAACGAGATGGTTATCCTTCAACTATCGGACACTATAAGATCTTTGTGCAATTTCCCATAGTCGCCGCTTACGACGTCCAGGGGATGAAATCCTATGATGGAATAATGTAAGAGAATTTTACGCTGCCAACACGGCGTATCCTTTACATTTTTTTAAAGAATAAGGGTTACAAACGAGCACACAGTTCACCTCATGGTAAGTGGATGCTGTGGCCCATAGACATTTACATCTATCCTCGACTAAAAATCAAAATGCAGACTCGTTGCCACTCCCGAGGACTAAGATGGAATGCCTCGTCTCCAGTAAAAAAGGCCTCCGGTTCTTTACACTCACTATACGAAACACAGTAACATTAAGCCGCCATTTCACGTTGATATTCTGTTAAAGCGTGGTCCCTCCCCGGTCGAGCCGACCCATTCGTGCTATAACCATAATATATTTATTATGGTTGTAGCACGAATTGGTCGGCTCGACCGGGGTATGAAAACGCTCTTCTATATGTGTAACACAACATAATCATTTTGATTTCTTTTTCAGCCTCAAAAGCACCACGTATAGTACTGAACTCAGTGGGCCTTCTCATTACCGTACTACAAGATTTGCCCGAGCATGCCGACGTTGTGGAGAAAATATTATTTGAGGACGTCACGTTTAACTTCTTGAGGCTTCTAGAACAGCCAAGCGACGCTCTCAAAATGAGAGTCTGTATATTAATCAGCCTATTGTGCACGTTCTCTTGTACAGCGTTTTCTGCGGCTATGGAACCCAAATGGACTAAGAAAGAAAGTGATTCCTTAGAGGCTTTGCATTCACATTGCAATATGACACTTAATAGGGCGGCAAGGTTGGCTACAAAGGAGTTAAATAATATGCCATTTTATGTCAGCTGATCATGAGCATATACTGGGTGTTACGAAACTACCCCTAAAGCCGAAAGGAGGTTAAATGGGGCCTTATAACGAGTCCATTCACAATATTTAAGAACCGTAGTAACGCTGCATAACATACCCCAAAAAAAAAAAAATTATTATTTTCACTGATGTGCAAACCCTATTTCAGTAAAATTAAAGAGTAAACTACGCAGAATGTACCTACATTTCTACCTAATTCGCGGAACGACAAAAATTTTAAAAGACCTAATCTAACGAAACAACCTAAACGTACACTTACTTTTTCATAATAAACGTCAAATTTACAGAAACGGCTCAAAGTGTGCTCCGCCTTGCTCAATACACAACCTCGCTCGTCGGGATATGGCTTGTGTGGCATTTCGCACCATCGTCGGTGTTATTGATCCGAAAACCGATCTAACACGCTATTCCATCTCGGCAACCGTTGGGCAATCGGAGAAATACACTCTGTCCTTCACATAACCCCACAAAAAGAAGTCCGCGGGTGTGAGGTCCAGAGAACGAGCAGGCCATAGCACCGATCCCCCGCGGCCGATCCATCCTCGCGGAAAGCGAACGTTAAGATGTTCTCGTACGTTGCGAGCAAAATAGCCGGAGCTCCATCATGCTGAAACACCATGTTTCTTTGGTTCTCAAAGTAATCCTAGTTAGCCTCTTCGAATTCCGTTTGTAAAAACGTTAGATAGTTGCTACCGTTCAGACATGATGGCATAATGACGGGACCGATGACATGCCCGTCATAAAGGCCAACCCACACATTCAGCCGCCACTGGGGTTGGAATCTGCCCTGCCGTGAAGCATGTGGATTCACGCGAGCCCAAACGTGATCGTTATGCATATTTGAAAGTCCTGACCTTGTGAATGTTGCCTCGTCCGTCCAAAGAACATAGTTTACGTAATTAGGGTTTTCCTCTAACTGCCGAAGAATTCGCCAAACTGCAACATGGTTTATACCGAATCTTGTTCCGGCTCGCCTCGTACTTGTGGTCGGCTCTTCTTCAAAATGCTCTAACACTAATTTAGCCTGCCTGGCATCGACTGTGCTTGGACGTCCACTTCCAGTAGACCGATGAAAAGAGCCGGTGGAATGTAGTCGTCTTGACATGTTCAGAAAACACTGGTACGAAGGCAGCCGTCGCTGTTCAGTGGGGGGTCTACCATCGATAAATCGTTGCCTTTAAATTGCTATCTTCATGGCCTACGCATAACATCATATCGTAATATTCCGAGTTAGAAAGCATCGTTATTTTGCAAAAAATGTTGGAAAAAAAACTCGAAACAGTTGTAGGATATCGATTAGAAGATTTGAAATTGATAACATATTTTTTTTCAACTTGACATTTTTTGAAGCCAGTACTTGAGTATAATGACATCTATATATACGTATAATGAAAACTATTAAAGTAGACAATTATTAGGTAAAATAGGTACTTAGGCCTTTCTGTTAAATAATTTGGTTCCCTGACATGACGGCTTACTAGGGTTGACATTGAAATTTTTGGCTTTGATAATTAATTATATTTTTTACGGGGTATTTTGTAACACGTTGTATAATATACAGTGCTTGCTATGTTAATATCTTTGGTATTATGCTTTCAGTTTTAAGTCTTAAACATCTAATTACATATTTAACATATTTACGAAAAATTGTGAATTAAAATGTTTGTTAATTAATAGAATCAGGCGTTACTTTGCGGAAATCCATTATATTAAAGGTGCCAAAAAATAATTTCCTCAGTTCCGCGCAATAAAATAAAATGATGTCTCACCTAGTTTGAAAGCACCTCCCGTCCTGCTTCAATTGCGTGCACTATCCCCGTCATCACTTATCCCAGCACCACTACTTCCAATACACTACACTAGGAAAGACACACCACCCCTCGATAATTTTAGCCATCCTCAGGTGAAGTAGACTGCGGTGGCTGACCGCTAAGTCAAACTTGCTACTTAGCACGGAACTGAGGAAATTAATTTTTGACACCTTTAATAAGATGTTTGTATAAAAACTAATGGTATAAGACGTAAAAGGTGTTAATGTTAATTGAATCTGGTGAATATCATAGAACTATGGTAAACTACGCCCTTTGTATTCTTTTGTAATAGGGATTACAGTAATAAAATCTAAAAATAGATAAATAGCACCATTAGCTTACGCATGTGTCCGATAGGTGGTGGTATACCATTTCTTAAATGACTGAACCTTACTCGGATCCGACGTAGAGGAAGCATCGTTAATCCGCCTGCAAACATTTCGTGAAGCGTTTCAGTTGTGCAAAATCCTTACCATGGATGATTTAAATGCCCATCAATGGAATTTTACAGACTGATGAATGAAGACGAAGAAGGGATCGTGTAGTGTAGGTGTTCGCAACAAATAAATCTCACTTAAAACATGAATGTAAAAATGCGGCCAAGTTTTGTACAAAGAACGTTCGGGATTGTCGGCTATGGCGTTAAAAGAGTTGAAATTTGAACTGGTGCCAAGTTCCATAAATATATATTCCTTAAATCTTATTAGATTTATTTTATTTCCTCAAATCGTAGTTTTATTGTATTAAGTATGTAATAGGAATCCTCCTTAGAATGTATGAAATTTTATTTAATACTATATATCTCAATCTATTGCTTACATTTCTATTAAGCGAGAAGACTCACCGACGCACAGACCAACGGACGGCAGTCCATATATTTTTTCAATTACGTTTTTTGTTATGTATTCTTAAGTGAATCAATTAGAAAATAAACTAATCTTATAATTCAATGTCTGTAGTTGTTGTAAAATTAAAAATAATATGGATTTGATGTCTAGCTAAAAGTATAATACCGATTTTATGTAGCGAAATTAAGGTATGGCCACATATCGAGAGTGGAGCACTCCCTCGCGTTGTGAGGCGTGCAAAATATTTCTATCGTTGCGTCCGTGCGTAGCGTAAATAAGTCCTCATCATCATTACAGCCCATCACAAGTCCACTGCTGAACATAGGCCTCCCCTAAGGAATGCTACAAAGCACAGTCCCGAGCCACCTGCATCCATTGACTTCCTGCATGTTTTACCAGGTCGTCACTCCATCTAGTGGGGGGACGCCCTACACTTCGCCTGCCGGTACAAGGCTGCCACTCGAAAACCTTTCTTCCACATCGGTTGTCGGTTCTTCGAGCTATATGGCAGGCCCATTGCCACTTCAGTTTACTAATCCGTTGGGCTATGTTGGTTACTCTGGTTATACTGCGGATATCCCCGTTTTTAAGTCGTATCACGCAGAGAAACCCCAAGCATAGTCCTCTCCATAGCTCGCTGAGCGACCTTGAGCTTCCTCATACGGCCAGCAGTGAAGGACCACGTCTCAGATCCTTAGGTCATCACTGGCAACGCACTGGTTGTGCAATCTTGTTTTGAGGTTTTGAGGTATGCCTGACAAGAAGATGTGTCTTAATCTCCCGAACGCTGCCCAGCCGAGTTGAATCCGTCGATTGACCTCTCGATCGAAGTTGGACTTACCTAATCGGACTATTTGTCCCAGGTAAACATACTCGTCAACAACTTCGGGCTTAGTGCTCCCAACCACTACCGGCATAAGTGTGACATTGACGTTACACATGACTTGTGTTGTCCATGTTCATCTTAAGACCTATCCGTTGGGAGACACTATTGATGTAATTGAGCACAGTGCTTAGGTCCCCTAGCAATTCTGCCATAAGGACTATATCGTCGGCAAATCGAAGGTGAGTGATGTACTCGCCATTGACGTTAATACTGTATCCTTTCCAGTCCAGTAGCTTGAAAAAGTCTTCTAATGCAGTGGTGAAGAGTTTCGGGGATATAACGTCCTGTCTTGCACCTCTCTGCAGTTGGATAGGTTTCGTACTCTGGTTCTGTACTCGGATAGCCATCTTAGCCCTACTGTACAAACACTTCAGCACGTCGATATACCGACAGTCAACTTGGCATCGCTGAAGGTACTGCAGCACCGCCCAAATTTCGACGGAATGAAAGGCTTTCTCATACTCCACATACGTAAGACAAAGTGGCAGATTGTACTCTTCGGTCTTCTGTATAATTTGCCGAAGGGTATGTATGTGGTCTATGGTGCTAAAGCCCGTTCGGAAACTGGCTTGTTAAGGAGGTTGGAATTCGTCGAGTCTGCGTGCGAGAACATTCGCAATGACTCTCGAAAACAGCACGTAGACGCGGCTCGCTCAGACTGACGTCCGGGATATCATCGGAATAGTGTCGGATAAGACTTGCTCCTGGATCGTCACTCACACTTGCGTGTGGCTCCAACGATGACGTGTGCCCATAGAACCTCTCAATCTCACTAAAAATATCAGGTGTCCCGGAAACGATGCTGCCACATTCGGTCTTCAGCCTCGACAGTTGGTTCTTTCTGGCAGACAGATCTCTGGCAAAGGCTTCGGGAGCCCTGGTTCCGTTCGATCGCTTCTTCAATACGAGCAGTATTAAAGTTGCGTAAGGCCCGCCGCATGCATTTGGATATCTGTCTGTTCAGTTGCATGTATGCTGTCAAATCTACTGAACACTGCAGCTTCATTTCCCGTCTAACAGCCATGAGATTAAGAGTGTGATCGGAGAGTTTTTGTTTTCTTCTGCGGCGGGTCTTGCAGAACTTAGCTCCGACCGCATGGACAGTTTCCACGACCTTGTCATTCATATCGTCCACTGCATTGCAATCTTCTAGACACTGAAAACGGTTTTGTAACTCGAGCTAAAAGGTTTCGGGACTTTGGATTAGAGCACGAGGGGGACGGAGCGTTGACTTAATTAGACGAGACTTCTCCAACTTAACGTTTAGGTTCAGTGTGCCTAAAATCATTCGATGATCGCTACCAGTTTTCACCTTCGCGATCACTGAGACATCACTGAACTGTTGCCGTCTAGTCGTCATAATGAAGTCAATCTCATTTTTTGTCGAACCGTCGGGGCTCGACCAGGTTCACTTCCTGTGGGGCCGCTTCTGAAAGAAAGAGTTCATCATAAAGAGTCCCTGTTTCTCCATGAAGTCGGCCAGCTGCTGACCCCTTGGGTTCCGTTGCCCTATTCCAAATTTCCCTAACTTCAGCTAACTGTTCTGTCTTGTGCCTAGTTTTGCGTTGAAGTCTCTTTTTAACACCGTATAGTGGGTTTTGGAGGAATGCATGGCTTTAGAGATATCCTCATACATTTCCTCCACCTCCTCATCGGGATGTGCCGAGGTTGGTGCGTACACCTGTATGACCTTCAACGAATACCGTTTGGTGATTCTGAGTATAAGGTACGCAACCCTCGTCGACACAGTCTCAATCTTTACTACGTTGTTAACGAGAGACTTGTGGACGATAAAACCGACACCTCCTTGGGACAGATGGTCGCCCTCCCGGTGATAGAACAAGTTGCCGGATTCGAGGATTACCGTGTCGTCCCCCTCTCTTCAGTCCTCAGATAATCCTATAATATACCAGCGCAATTTGTCTATCTCTTCTTCCAGCTGCTGGATCTTCTCGTCAATCCTCAGGGTGCGTGCGTTGTATGTTGTTCGTCTTAGGTGCCAACCGAACCTCCACCGGAGATTCTTAGCAGCCCCTGCCTCGCCGTTACCATGGTCGCCACCGTAGCCGCCGGGGACTGGGGGCCGTCTTTTTGTAACTCTCGTCATGAGGGGTTATATTGCCATAGTAGCCACGCTTGGCGAGCGGGTTGGCAACCGCAGTTTTTTTTATTGTAATTTGCTGTTATCAGAAAGATGCTGCTGCCCATCTTCTGTCTCAGTTTCCTTCTGTCGCCTCTTACGACACCCACGGGAAGATATGGGGTAGTGGGTAATCTTACCCGCCACTACACGGCGTAAATAAGTAACTATATATATATTAATTGACGGAGTGACATCACACAAACTAAATTTTAGGAAGACAGTCCCTCGTACATAGCAATTGTCAACGCAAGGGTTATTGTGAATCAATGAAATTTTAAATCGAGCAAAGTAAGAAATCAAAAAATATAGCTAATCTTATTTTATAAACAAAACCGAGACGTTGACTACTTGACAAGAAAGAAGACAATTTATGGTTTTTATATCACTTAATATTAGCCTCACCTCATTTAACTTTATAACGTCATTAGGAGGTGAAATAGTAATATTTTTCTATATACATAGTATTTTTGATAAAATAAATACCATCGCTTATTTTTAATACATCTAAATACTAAAATAGGGGTTGTAAATTCATTAGCCATACTGATTTTGAAACCGGTGCGAAATTGTTCACATTCAGTATGGCTTAAAATTTTCTTTACATACCAAATTGTCAATACATTACGTTTAACGTGGCGAAACAGCAATATATTACTATTCCATGATTACTATATACGAGAAAAGTTTCGTTCTCCTTTACGATCAGTTTTATTATGTTACGAATCGTAAATAAACCATATTTATTACAAACTATTCGTTAGGTAATCTACGCCAGCTTAAAATTAACATCTTTAAGACTTCGTAAGTTTTTGAACTGCTGTTTAAGGAACAAAACTTCTATTTGTAGAACAGGTCACCAGGCAAATATGGCGCGCTAACATAGAGACACGTACTAGTCTTAATCTATTTCCGATGTGATAAGATTAGACTTAGGCTGAGAGGCTGTAATATCTTTGCGATAAGATCTAAGATAGACTGAGATGCAGTTTCAGAAACACGAATAAACAACACCATACTCGAAAATCAACAAATTGTTTTTTGTTTTTCACAAATATACGCGTCAACGGCCATATAAAAGTCAAAACTTTAAATTCATCAGTCCTGTGAACATCAAAATCAATGGCTCAAAGAACCGACAACCGATGGGGAAGAAAGGTTTTCGTGTGGCAGCCTCGTACCGGTAAGCGAAGTATAGGCCGGCCCCCCACTAGAAGGAGTGACGATCTGGTAATATGTGCAGGAAGTCCATGGATGCAGGTGGTTCAGGAACGTATTTTATGGTATTCTTTGGAGAAAGTTTATTTTCAGGCTTGTGAAGAGCTGTAACGATGATAATGATGATTGTCGACGAACGGTGATTATCTAGGACCAAACGAAGTGTCTATTTTAAGGGCGGCAAAGACCTTTCGCACGTAATGTTTTATCTTCTATCTTCTTTATCAGCCGTTTCTATTCCATTGGTGGATAGCCTTTTCAAAATTGCGACAGTTGGTTTGATATAATAACTCGACCACTGCGCCACCTTATTTTGCATTGAAACATATAATATCGTGAATATGAGTCATTTTTAATGTATAAATATAGAACTTGTTAATAACTGTGACTGTGACCTAAATCGGTCAAGTCGTAATTTCACGATCACCAACAAACGCATCTTATACATAGACAACCAGCAATTATATACAGGGTTATTTTTCAAAGAGTAGCCAAATTTTAAACTTAAGTTCAAATATATAAATAATAATATACCGTTATTGCTGTTTTTAAAAATACGAGTAAATAAGGCTTCTACTTTTATTTGAAATTATCCCAAATTGAATGTGATTTATGGGCAACAACGTTTTTGCCTACCGATCGACCCTTACGAATGTGTGCATGCGCAGTAAAATCAATTAAAATAATTCATTACCACGTATTTTGAATTTTAAAGATAAAAAGGACAATGTTTGACATTTTTTTAAATAATGTTTCTTCACCATTTGCTTATATTACTTATTCTGAACCTTCTCTGCAAATTTGGCCGGTTATTGCAAAATAACCCTGTATGCGCAGAGCCGGTATCCGTCGCGCTGGTAATGCTACATTCTATTACCAGTCTGAGGATTTGAGTTCGGCATTTGCTAATGGATGTTATACCGCCCATAGTCAGCCGACAACACCTTGTTAGAAAAATACCGCGTGCAGCTGAGGCTAGCTTTTTATATTTGGATAAGAGAATATATTATGCTCTTTTACATCAGTGATATATTTCATATATAGATACTCATGGATAAATTTAGAGGAACGCAAAAAAGTGTGTAAAAAACAAAATATCATGGATGTTTGTGACAATTAAGTTCATTAATTTGTATTTTGCTTATTATTCGTTAATTTAAATTTGCAAACGTCGAAAAAACAAACGATTAAATGACAAAAACAAGCAAAAAGAAAAAAATTACAGGAAAGAAGCACTTTTTGTACTTACCATTTTTACATAAATGCTTAGGTAAGGCTAAAACGTGGGCTACAATCAGTACTTAGTGTTGCCCGCTCTCGCTCTTCGAATTGCTTCCAATCTTGGCATACTCCTAATCAAGTTATCAATAAAATCTTGAGAGATAGCGTTCCATTCTTCCTGTAATGTGTTTTCAAGATCTGTCAAATCAACGGGGGCGGGATTTCTTTTCTTAATTTGTCATCCAAGCTTATCCCATACATGCTCCATGGGGTTTGAATCAGGTGATCGTGCTGGCCACCCCATAGCATTGATTTCAAAGTCTCGAAGGTATTCGACAATTAAAGCCGCAGTATGGGGGCGTGCATTATCATGCATAAAAATAAATCTATCTCCTATAAAAGGGGCAAATGGCACTACAATTTCTTCCAAAATCTCAGTTACATATAATGCCGCTGTTAGTGACCCATTCTCAATGACGCGATGTGTCGTACGTGCCACAAATATCTCCCCATTACATAACTGACCCTCCATCATATGCCCCTTATTCAATGATATTGCACTGAGCGTACCTCTCTCCCGGGCGTTTCCACACTATAAACCTTCCATCATCTGGCTTCAGGCAAAATCTGGACTCATCTCTATAGCTAATACAACTTGACTCCAAGCTTCGTTATTCGAATTTTCGTGATTATGAGTAAAATTTACTCGGAACTACTCGATGCAAGTGTGAATTTATTCCGGCCGATTTCAGTATTTTTCTCACAGTGAATGTGCTTACTGTACCTCTTCGAACTTCTTGGAGCTACGTTTTTACTTCAGAAGAAGTGAAGGTCTGGTTTCTAAGCACGCTGGTTACGATGAACCGGTCATCTTTGGCCACAGTTTTCCGTTTACGTCCCTGTAATGCGTGTTTCGTATACTGTCCGGTCTGCCAATACCCCCTGAAAACTCTGTGTACCACAGATGTTTGGGTCATATGTTTGTAGGAGTGTCTAGTTTAAATTAAAGCAGGCGTGTCTCATTCCCCGCTTTATTCATGAAAATATACCTAAGCTGCGCGGCCGCCTATGAGAGACTAATTCCGTGAGGTTGTTACGCGCGCGCTGGAGCTGACACGCGCCTTAAGTTAACAAAAAAGTATTTTTCTCTTATTAGTATTTAGGCACTTTTGATATTTATTTTTGAGTTTTTATTCAAGTATGGCCTCTCAAAATGCCAAAAGGTACTGCATAGCATACGGGTGCTTAAATAACAATAGGAATGTCGACCTTTCATTCGTTACTGTCCCTAAGGATACCGAAAGGTAAGATATTGTTATTTATAGGTAGATCTAGATAATTAGGTACCTAGTTACTGACGCCATAGTTACAGTTTTATTATTTGATTCCGACCGATTTTTTCGCGTATAATGCCAATGACCTTAAAAAACATTCAGTGTAAGTAGACCTCCCAGTACCAGTGACTGCCTACTAATGCAAGATCAGCATATACTGGATATTAGTTTAACACTTGGTCGATAAAAGAAAGTGATTGAAAATAGCAGCACTTCTCATTGCCACTCTTTCATTAATAATACCGTCGCGTGTCACATGTTTTTAAATAGCAAAAAATGTGAAACAGACAAGTGACGGTTCCGTGGCGCAGTGGCTTTGCATTGAGTTGCAGCGCTAAGCGTTCAAATCCCGCACGGAACAAGTATTTGTATGGCCTTCAAATAATTGTTCAGGGTCTGGATGTTTGTCCTTGTGAAAACTATGTATGTAAACTGCCCCCGCGATAGGTAACGTTTTTTAAAGTTTTTAAAAAAAAAACGTTACAATATTAATACGCATTATTAAGGATAACTCCAAAACTACTGGTCAGATCTTGATCATGGGATATATAAATTATAAGCACCAGCTTTCAAATAAAAAAAATAATGATCAAAATCGGTTCACCTAGGAAAAAGTTCTGAGTAACACATAAAAATTACAGTCTAATTGAGTACCTCCTCCTTTTTTTGAAGTCGGTTAAAAATTGTAAGTAGGTAAATTATGATTTGATTGATTTGATTATGAGTTTCAAAGACGTTCACGTTGTTATAATCTTAATTTTTCTCGATGTTGCATATTAACCTTCCTCACATTGAACAATAATGTTCCCTCGGTGTATTCTACTACCAACTAATATCAAAGGATTCAATTTGTTTTCTCACAACACCTAACCCTACAGTAGGTGCGGCCTTAACAAAGGCGTGTAACAGACTAAGTGATACAGACTCGCACGCGGACGTAAGGTGCAATTTGATTTAATACGCGCGCTGCATAAATTTTTTTCGACGATATAATCGGTAGGCTAATTTCTCGAAGGTTGTGTCCGAGGCGTGCAAAGTATTATGTACATTAGCGACGTTGTAACTAGGTTTAAACTCGCAAGTTTGCTATCGGAGAGTGATCCTTCTGTTTTTGTACTATTATTTATTCTGTGATTAAAGTAACAGTCCTAAATACTTGAGTGACGTTTAGATCTGGCAAAATTTAAACAAAACCTAAATTTAAAGTCAAATTTAAAAGTTGGCAAAATTTTTCGCAGTATGAAAGAACGCAATATTACGCATAAAAACAAATGAAATTAAAAAAAAATCCAATTTCTTTTTACAACGGGAGAAATTAAAACTTTTTTTGCGTTCCTCTAAATTTGTCCATTAGTGTATATTTCAATTTGACCTACTTTTTCAAAATATGTACTAATAAAATAAAATAAGCACACATTTTATGTACTTTTTTATTTGTGCCATAAATATATATATTTTTAAAGGCTACCGTTTTGTTTCTCCTCCTACTCGTCCTACCTACTCGTCCTAGCTTATTAAGTAACTTTGGCTATAAATAGAAAAGGGGAATTTCCTGCTAGCCAAGGTCATCCTGGAGAGCAGGTTTAATTATAGTTTAGTAAAAACGAAGTGTTTTAGTACGGCTATAATAGGATGACATGTAAATTTGATGATGATTACATTTACCGCTGATCACGTCACGTACGAGCCGTGGTAGCTCAGATGGTTAGCGCTCGCTGTAACTTACAAAGTACGTGAGCAACCCGGGTTCGATCCCCGCCGACACCAATGAAATTGTTAATTGCAATTTGAAGTGCTGATTTACCACGTGCTCGGCGGTGAAGGAAAACATCGTGAGGAAACCTGCATGTCTGAGAAATCAAAAAAATATATTTCGAAGACATGTGAAGTTCGCCAACACGCATTGGTGGGGCAGCGCGGCGGACATTTCCTTGCCCTAAAACCCTCTCGGAAATGAGAGGAGACCTGTGCCCAGCAGTGGGACGTATATAGGCTATAACTTTACCGCTGATCACATACACTTGCTATTACATTTCCACAGTGAACAAATACAACATGGAAGTATTGCTTCAAGGGCATGAAGCGCACCACGGCTCAATATTTAAAACAAACTCGCACACTGAAACTGTCGCCGATTAGCTAATGGTTTATTATGTTTTATTACAACTCGGGGCGCACAGTCAAAAGTTGACCTTATTTTCAGTCAATTTTTGATTTCAATTGCCGTACATCACATGTGTCTCTTACAACTCTTATTATTGTGCACGTCACTCATCGCCAGGGACGTTTTACGTACTATCCGATACCCGTGCGGTTAAAGAATGGGATTGAAAATGGCGTCGCCTCTATTCAGCTCTCGTTTGTACGCCGTCGCTACTATACTCACACCCGCCGGTAAAGAAAAAAGTTGCGATATGCCATTTTCGTTCTATAACTTCAGTCCAACTTGTCATTGGAATCAATATAATATCAATAACAAAATGCCATAAACTACAAAAAAATTCAGTCCGGTTTTGCTCATTTGTGAGCTACGACGCGTTTTGAGAGTTTTCTTTATAATTATTGATTTTGTTTGTTAATATTTTTGTATAAAATAATTACATACCATTGAGACATGAACATGAGTCATCATTTTTAAAATCTTCGTTGGTCTGTTTGTTCGAGCTTCTAGAATCTTCCGAATGGCTGAATCAATTGTAATAAAACTTCACGAGCAATAGGGAGTAATACCAGGAGTGATGTAGACTAAAATTTATCCGAAAAATTTAAAGATTTTATTAAAATAGAAATATTGATAAGATACAAGTGGTAAAATTAAAAATTTTGTACAACTCACTTCAATATAAATAAAATGAGAACATTATCAATGTCATCATCATCATCATTACAGCCCTTCACAAGTCCACTGCTGAACATAGGCCTCCCACACAGAATGCCACAAAGCACGGTCCCGAGCCACCTGGATCCATTGACTTCCTGCATGTCTTACCAGGTCGTCACTCCATCTAGTGGGGGGACGCCCTACACTTCGCCTGCCGGTACGAGGCTGCCACTCGAGAACCTTTCTTCCCCATCGGTTGTCGGTTCTTCGAGCTATATGGCCGGCCCATTGCCACTTCAGCTTACTAATCCTTTGGGCTATGGCGGTTACTCTGGTTCTACTGCGGATATCCTCATTTCTAAGTTTATCACGCAGAGAAACCCCGAGCATAGCCCTCTCCATAGCTCGCTGAGCGATCTTGAGCTTCCTCATTCCTCAGACGTAATACCCCCCATTATCAATGTAGTCGAAGTCAATTAAATACGCATTATTAAGGATAACTCAAAAACTACTGGTCAGATCTTGATCAAATTTATATGGGACCGCATGAGAAGCAACCATCTTTCAAATAAAAAAAAGCATCAACACCGGTTCACCTAAAGTAA
Organism: Parnassius orleans; assembly: GCA_029286625.1. NCBI lineage: Eukaryota > Metazoa > Arthropoda > Insecta > Lepidoptera > Papilionidae > Parnassius > Parnassius orleans. The sequence continues at coordinate 2,056,874 of JAGSMP010000152.1, forward strand.
ATCTGAGGTAACACACATAAATAAAATAAAAATACAGTCGAATTGAGATCCTCCTCCTTTTTTGAAGTAGGTTGAAAATAAATGGTCTTTAATGATTATCTTAAGTCTAAATAACGCCACATTTATAGATACCACCCAGGCGCATAATAAAAAAAATAATGTACTTGGGTATACAATTACTTTCAAATGTTTTCTCATTAATAGAAAATTTACAATCAAACGAATACCTAATATAACATTATAACGATATATCGTTAATAGCGCGTTTTCACTATTGGTACTTTGCATGTTGACGGTACGGGCTCGATGAGCTGCTGTTTCTAATCCCATTCTTTATCCGTACGGACTGTAATAAGGTTCAATACAAATTATAATCAATCAGTATTACGATAGTGACGGTATTCGAACTAAACTCGTTCACAGAGCAATTGACAAGCCACGCCTACTGCAGCTCAATTTGCGTTGGTTCAATATTTGTTGCTAGGATTGCTTCCATGTTTTAGTTGCGTTCATTATATTCCCATCAGCATTTGAATTGACTACTGATAATAGGCCTTTTTGCGCTAAGCAACATTAAACAACCGTTTAAAATCTGCTCGAACGCGTTTTGAACTGATATGCTGTTTCTCATTACCAATTGGTCTTTTATCGGCTGTCAAATACCTACCTTATTTGTTAGTTAATAGGGTGTACCAGTGCAGGTGACGTTGGGGTTGATTAGAGAAAAAATTGTTCATCCACCTTTTTATAGAAAAGTGACACAGTGTTCATGGACGGCGGCAGTCATTTACGAGGGTGACACTGAAAGTTCTTAGAAAATCAAAAACTGAACAAACTAGCAAGTTATTCGTTTTATTATATCTTTTCAAAATAGTGTCCATTTAAAGTCATTAAACCAGTTGTAAACAGTGGCACGAGATGGGGCTTCATCGTGAAGGGCCAATCGAAGTCTATCATTACTTTCTTGTTGACTTAAATGACATCGAAAGTCATAAAAAATCATTGTACGAAAATTTTCTCGCGTTAAATTCATGCTGACGTAACACAGACAATTTTCAATTTGCCGCCAAATCGTAAACAAATAACTAATTAATAAAATAAATACACAATAATATTGGCAAAGAGCTCCATTTTCAAAATTTGAACTTATTTTTTTATTATATCGTTTACAAGTGGCCAGTTCTAAAAACTTTCAGTGTCGCCCTCGTACCATCTGGTGAACCGCTTGCTCGTATACCACCTCATATGTATATAAAAAAAGGCTTGCAGGTTTCTTTACAATATTTCCATCGAACCCGGGCGAGCGATTAACCCCTGACTGCTGCGTTTAAAAATAATTCAAAGACGTGAAGACTTTTTACGCACTGGAGCAGCCTGACGAATTACTGCTTGTTTAACCTCTCCATAATACTGTAACTGTAACATGCTTGCAAAAAAGAAAAAGAAATATTTTAAATGAAAAAAAAATTGTTGCTTGTGCGTTAATTGCATAAATAATAATAATGCCCCAGGGATAGATCGCAGTCGGGGCTAGCGCGTTCTAGGCGATTGAATGTTAAAGTTTTTTTAACGCTGTTTACGTAAATAATTTTTTGTAAATACTTGTTGAAATACTCGTCGAAATAGTTTTTGTTTAGTGTTTAGTATATTTAATTGTAGGATAAAATAGTTGAAAAAGTTTTAATGTAATTTAAGAATAATATATTATGTATATTACCTATCTATTTGATAAATTATAATGGCAAAACGTGGTTCCTACTATAATTGTTGCGGGGATTGATACTTAATGAGCAATTAAAAGGATTCAGATATATCATTTTTTAAGTGACCGAAGGATAATGAAAGGTAAATTTATTAATTTTTTTGTTATATAGGTACTTATAGCGAAAAAATTATTAAGTTATAATTTAACTACAGAAGTAATACTTATGTACTTTAAACTTAGTTGAAATTTACTCATCTTTGTAATTAAAATATTTTAAGTTATAATAGCACAAAATACTGAAATTAAAACTTTGTTTACAAGATTTTCAACTAAGTAGATTACGATCATATTTCTGTTAGGAATCGTATTTCGGGTTTATTTGTTGTTTACGCTATCTACCTATACGAACCAAGCATCGCGATTCCCGACGAATGGGCCTTGCAAGTTGCATGTGTTGGGCATCACAGAACTCACATAGTAGATAATATGGTCGATTATAGTCAGCACAGGTACTTTACCTAAGTAACTTACCATTTCACAGTGTATTTTTTTACTCTTTATTAACAGCCCTTAACAACCACGGAAAGTCCTTTGTGACGTAGTAAGGAGAAAAGATGCAAAGTAATACGGACACTCGCGCGCAGCGATAAAGTTTTATTTAGATTGCGTTCGCGATTTATCTGATTAATAATAACTATGTAGGCTATTAAAACGTCGGCAAGCAGTCAACATCAAAAGAGTGCAACTTCTGTACGTAGTACTATTATTTATTCTGTGCTAAGGTGAACTTATTTGTTACCCAGATGGTCACAGTATCATTATCATTGAATTTTTTTATTCATCATTGAATTATTTTTAAGTAAAAGTTTTTTGGTTTCACAAATTCAAAATGTTTTAGAGTTGCATTCTTTAATTTTTTACACATTTTAACTTTTTTTAATACTTTTAGTTATAGGGATATCCGTAGGAGATATGGTTCATCCATTTCTAATCCAATTAATATAAAATATAACTAACATTTCAGAAATAAACATTAATCTTTACACTTTTCTAACGAATTAACTTCCCCAGCACTATGAAATCTGTCAAATATTTCACCACATCCAAAGTGGCGCCGCCCTGGTGGCAGAAAAAGTCGTGGATGCCCTCATTGGTGTACACAAATAGAAAAATTAGAAACATTACAGACTCAAAAGAACCAAAGCGTGTGTTGTCCAAAATATATTTTTTATACGGAACCCGTATTAATTACTCAGTAGTCAGATATTATGCTGACCACAAAGTGAATTATGCTAAACACTGAGCCATACGATCGGTAATCTATAAATGAATACAGGAAACAATGCGGACCTTACATAATCACGTCAGAACACCTACCATAATAAATACTTGTTAATATTCCACTACCGTCGTATAGAGAACCAAACAGATGTACTGCCTCTAGTACGCTATCGTAGAATAACAACGATGATGTTTGCATCTATACTCTGTAAAACACGAACGTATCACTTGTTCATATCTATCGCCATGATAGATAATTAAATTAATTGACCATAACAGCAGAGCGTTCACATCAAGATCAAAAACCTTTGTCGTAGATTAGTTTTTACCTATTTGCTGTTTGCTTGAAGCGTGGGCGATGCATTTTATGGTATAGGTAGTTAGTGGGTAAGTTACATAAGGGAGGTGATCGGCCGGCCTCGGCCAGAGTCACGTGCGTTCACCGCCAAATACAATAATATGCATATTTCTTCAAGTTTAATATATTTTCCTTAATCACGAAGATTTTCTAGTAAATGATTTCTCGCTTCTTATACGTTTCTTTATTTCTAGCGCGTTAGCTTGGTTACTTCCAAATTTTATATTCTTAGGTCTTGCATAATCCGAGTCACGCGTTGAAATGGGATAATATGAAAAAAAATCTAAACGATATTACGTAGTGCTATTATTTAGTCTGTGACGATATGATTAACTCGGCAACAAAGGGCTCTACAGCATTTATTTACTTGTAAACAAAAAGCTAGCTTTTTTTTAGATTATGTTTTAGAAAAATTCCTTACTTTACCCGGGAATCGAGCTTCATTACCGTTTAAAAAAATAAGGACCTTTATATAGGGCTCTTTATTAGTATAAAATCAGACTACAAAAAAAAACGCGTTATATCTATAACTAAAAATATTTCACAAGGAACTTACTCCCTAAAGCAATTTTTTTTAGTTTATATTTTCTTCATTACTTTCCCGTCATAACGTGCAACTCGATACAAAAAAAAAGTACAAATAATTTTATTTTTACTATATAAATCATTTCCGATTTTCCTTATAACCTAACTAACACGAACAATCTGGGATTAACGCGGAAAATTTAAGCTCTAATATTATGACGTCAAGGAAACGTACGCACTTCTTATCTTCAAGAATGATTAAGATTCGCATGTTACAATGCACCATTGACATTTTATGAACCCTTGTATGTCCACAATTCGTATCGGTAGAATGCATTTAGATTAATCGCATTGTGTTTTTGAACCACAGCCAATGATATAATTATAATACATAATCATATAATTACACTTATATAATCCTATTCACAAAACGAAACGTCTAAGGCGAAAGGTTTAAAATTGCACGTAAAGTAAAAGTCACAGCCTACCCTTTTCGTTTATATCGATAGTCTATAATATACGTCCCAGAGCTGGGCACTGGTCTCTTCTCATGTCTACGAGTCTTTTAGGGCAAGTGTCCGCCGCATGGCTTAATGCGTGAAGGCGGACTTCACATAATGTCTTCGAATTTTTATTTTTATTTTTTAGACATGTAGGTTTTCTCACGATTTTTGCCTGCACAGCTGAGTACGTGGTAAGTCAATCAATCAGCACATAAATTGCAAATAATCACTTTTTGTTGCCAGCGGGGCACGAATTCGGGTTACTCCGTACTGTGAAATTACTACATACGTGATTTAAGGTAAAACAAGACGTAGAGAAGAAAACTACATGTATACTAAATAAAATATATCCACAGTGGAAATGAAAAAATGTAATAAGAGACAAAATTTTGCGTTAATTTTTTAGTTAAAGCGTTTAAAAAAATATAAAAAATCTGAATATCCTATTGGCCTGATTCTTATTAGGCACATAAAAAAGCTGTACAGTCCCTTCATTACCTGTTCAGGTAATATCCCGTTTTACTTACCTACTATTTCAAAATTAAGCTTCGCTTAGTTAATAAATGAAGATCACGGACGGGAAAAATCGATCTCCAGACAGGTCTACATATTTAATTAAAAAAAAATATATTTTTACCTTTTTTTAAAACTCCCGATGTGTTGACCTGTGTAGTGTGTATGAATCTGAACAGTGTACAGGCTCTCACAATTGCCAAGTTTAAATGTTTTATTAAGCTGAAACTGTATAAAAAGGTTATTATCTATAAATGAATACATGGTTGATAATAACCCATGGGAATGAGATGGTCGCTTCCAAGCAGTATCTAAAATAAGTTTTGTAAATAGTTAGTACAACCATTAATGTAAAATTTACTTTAAAAAAAAGTCCCGCTGGGTTTCTTGCTGGTTCTTCCCAGGACAGAGGTATTTTTTCGAACCAGTGGTAAAGTAAAAAATTACTTTCAATAAGAATTACAAATGTGATGTATATTGAATAAAAAATTATTCTATTCTATTCTATTCTTAATCGAAAAGTTAAAAACTTAAAGTTATAGCCTATAATATACGTTCCAATTGCTGGGCACGGGCCTCCTCTCATTTCTGAGGGTTTTAGGGTAAGGAAATGTCCGCCGCGCTGCCCAAATGCGTGTTGGAGAACTTCACATGTCTTCGAAATACTTTTTTTCTTATATCTCAGACGTGGTAAATCAGCACTTAAAATTGCAATTAACAATTTCATTGGTGCCGGCGGGGATCAAACTTAGCCCCTGAGCTACCACGGGTCTTAATCGAAATACGTCATTATATAAAACAACTTTCATACAATAATAGACAGATCTAATCTACGTCTTATTCTTTACGAAAAATTATTTTTAGGCAATCATAATGTATAATATATAGAATACATAACCTATATTCTATATATACACGTATCAATGAGATAATTTAAGAGATTACGGTATTTCCAACCGATAACGTTTTTATGTATTGAAATTTTCTGTGAATACGCTGATCACGTTGGTATTTGCGCGATCACAGCGAGTTCATTGACCCATCGTATTCACTGTACCATTGGGTCACGAGTATTTTGACAACGCAGTGCGGAAATTATCTAATCGGCACGCGGCCGCGAGGACGCGGGGTCATCGACACCGGGACCGTTTGCTGCGGTTCGTGGACCGACTCGATGAAAGTGAAATGTGAAATGAATATGGTTGTACAGATCGCGCCAATTCAAATGACCGAATTCGTTTATTGGTAGTGGGTGTGATGGATGCTCTCACGTTGATTGATAAATTTAGTGCGATGGTTCCTGCGGTGTGTCCCACGAGACCACAACTGCTGCAACCGTCTCTCTTAATTTAAACTTTGCTAAAAATATTTGCAACTCTTCTTTTGAGTCATCTTAGTAAGATATAATGTAAGTATAAATTTAGATCCATTAAAATATTTTCTTATATAAATTATGATATATACATAATTCTTGATATAGGTACCTTTATACCTACCTAGGTATTATGTTGTTAATTTGTGTAATATTAAATTCTTGTTTAATAAACTTTGGTTATATTAATATAATATAATAATTATTTAATAAACTTTGGTTATAATATTGGTTATAACAAATCATTATCGAAAAAATGATTACTCTAAAGGATGCTGTGTTGTAAATATAGATAAATAGGTATTCCAAGTTTCGAAAGTTCTTATTTAGGGCCTATGCACACGCCGTGCTTTAAGTAGAATAAAAGAAAAAACTTTGCACACCTTTACAAATTCAAATTCAGTCGTGCGTTAGTATCGATATATATTAACAAGCAGACACGTCGATACAATAATTCGTCGATGCACGCTTGAATCGATACAGAAACTTTCGCGTTTAGGTCAAACTCCTCGACAGTATATTGAATAGCTGGACTGTGTAGAATAATTACTTCCGTTATAAAGCAGTCGATCTCCAAATCTTCCATTTTAGTAAAAACACGCATAGCACATAGTGAACGTAATAAAAAACATTTGTATGTTTGCAAATTGATGCTTGCGCGTGTTTAAATCAATACAAACACACGTACAACACGATGCAAACAATCTTTAGACTTGCAACACGCTTTTTGGGATAATTACGATGAAGCTATAAATGCCAACTGGCAAACAGCATTGACATCATAAAAATAGATTTACATCGTATAGCTTTAAAAGCGCATTTGGTATCGATACAAATGCAACAATATGCTTTTTGGAACTCTAAGGCGCCAAAAACGCTCATCGTCTAGACGTGGAATAAACGCCCTATAATGCTGTTAGTTAAACCCTCTATTATTATTTTTTAAAGAGGGTTTTATAAAACTATTATAATGCCACCATCATTGTATTTACATTCGTAGTTATATAATTTTCAATTATACCTATATGTATTTTAATTTTACAGTTTTTACTTTTACGAGGGTGATCAAAAGTAATGATAATCAGTTACTTCAGGTCCGCATAAAAATCCAAAAAATATTTTTGCTTGCTTATATACTCACTACGTCAGCCTAAAAAATCATATAAATAGATCACGATTTCCGGAATACATTCATTTGAATACGAACTGTCAAAGATATAACATCAACATGGAGAAAACGATATTAGAGCTGTCATCAAGTACCTCTGTTTGAAAAAATGTCTTCAAAAGACATACAGTGACATAGTGGAAACATTGGGGACTCTGCTCCTCCATATTCTATTGCACGCTGGGCCAAGGTTTAAACTGGGCAGAACATCTACTGAAGATGAACATCGAAGGACGCCCATTCACGTCCCTCACTGAAGACAACGTGAAAAAGTCGAAGATGTTGTGTTGGCAGATCGAAGAGCGACCATCAGGCATGTAGCTGAGGTCACAGGGATCTCATATGACAGCGTTCAAAGAATCCTTGCGAACGAGTTGCATATGAAAAAGTCTCTGCGCGTTGGGTACCCAGAATGTTAACCGACGAGCAAAGAAAAATCGAGTTGACATTTCGAGGTCAATCTCGAAAAGTTCCAAGCAGATCAAGAAAATTTTTGTTCCGTTTTGTGACTATGGACGAGACCTGGATCCACCATTTTGATCCTGAAACGAAACAACAATCTATGACTTGGGCGAGCCTCTCACCGACGCCAAAGAAATTCAAAGTTTCAAGTACGGCGGAAAGGTTATGGCATCTGTTTTTGGGACGCTCAAGGCATAATTATGGTGAATATTTGGAAAAGGGCCACTATTACGGGCTCTTACTACGCAGACAAATAAGAAGATTACAGGAGGCCATTAAGGAAAAAAGACGCGGCAAACTGCGAGCTGGAGTGCTGTTTCACCAAGACAACGCACCGGCTCACAAAGCCGCAGTTGCGATGGCTGCCATTCAAGAAACGGGATTCGAACTGCTCGAACACCCTCCTATTCGCCAGATCTAGCTCCTAGTGATTTCACCTCTTTCCTCGGCTCAGGAACGCCTGAGGCAAGAAATTGAAGACGATATGAAGTAATGGCTGCTGTTGAAGCGTTTTGGGAGGTCAAGACAAAATTTTCAAAGAATCCTGGGTTTAGAAAAGATGGACTAAATGTATTGATTTGTTAGGAGACTATGTAGAAAAATAAATTATTATTTTAACTTAATCACCGTGTTTTATTTTCATTATCATTACTTTTGGATCACCCTCGTACTTCCATGGTTTTTGGACTGCGACAAATTAAATGTTTAAATTTTAGTTTACACTAGCTTTTTACCCGCGGCTTCGCTCGTGTGATCTTCAATTTAGAAACATCACTAAATGCTATTCCGTGCCAAATTTAGCAAAATTCGATCACTTTTAGTCACTTCGATGTCTGTGTCTCTATGTCAATTTGTCAAAGAATTTTTTTGAATTCCCAAAGACTATTGGACCTAGATGATTGATAATTGGCATATGTATAATATGCTACAGGAACATGTGAATAAATAAGTTTTTCAGAATTGCATTAATATCATAATATGTCTAGAAACATTTACAATTTTTTATATTGGATGTGTCTTCCGATGTATCGATAAGAAAGATAAATTGTCTTGGAATCAAAATTTACTATTATTATTTACTCTTTACATTCATTCATAATTAAAGTTAATTTAGTTTTAGCAAAATAATGATGATTTCATGGTCTTATATGCGATATTTGATTCATATCATTGTTCCCATTTAATATTGATTGGCACCATAAAATAGATTCTGATATTTTTTCTACGTTCGGGTAGACTTAAAAATTTCGTAAATGCAGTTCTATAATGATGAATAATACACATGTAATAAAACAAATATTAATAAATCACGTTACATTTTAACTTTTATTTAAGAGGGTTGTACAAAACACATCTTTAGAAGAAAGTTCCATAAAAATTTGCGTAAAAGAACATATTGCTGATGTGAAGCACCAACGCTCCGAGAAGTCTGAAGTATGTCAACATGTTCAGTATCGTCCCAACCATTATATCAGATCTGATAGACAACAAATCCTTGCATAAGAACACCGATTCCTACCAAGGATGATTCGCGAGGCTATTGAAATTAAAAACATCCTAACTTCAATAGAAAAGATGGCTGGGTGCTACCATCTACTTGGGATCCCATAATTTATAAAATTAAATCCAAACCCAAGCATACTACTGCAAGACTACAAGATATTGTAAGCTCGTCCTGCGTAAAACGGACCAAACATTATTAGTTAAAAGTTGGTAGTAGTCTTCGTAAACTATGACATCAGGACGTTAAACAACTCAGCCCCCCCCCGTCTCCATGGTTTCTTTAAAGTGCCCGAAACGTCAGGAATTAAAAAAGTTAAAATTACACACGATAAAATCCTTGAGATTGCAAATGAAGTTCTATTTGCAGTGAACGTGGGTAGAACTACACTCATGGTCGGGAGCAGAAAAATGTTCGCCTTTTTGTGGCGGCGAAAGAGAATCCGCCACCTCATATCGTTCCGTGTGTGTCCTAAGAGGCGATAGAGGAAAACAAACAGGAGATGGGCAACATCATCTTCCTGACAACAGTTCAAAATAATAAAGGCTGCGGTTGCTAACCCGCCTGCCAAGCGTGGCAACTATAACAAATATCCAGCCTATTTGACAATCTATGGGGGAGGCCTATGTTCAGTTCAGTGGACTTTTGAAAGGTTGTAATGATAACGATGATGAGTTCTATTCTTTCGAATCTTTGCTACCATTAATATTTACGGTAGTATGAAAACAAAAAGTAACATCTCCGAAAATATGAATGAAATAAAAACAGCATAATTGCCCCATTAAAACTAAAAAAGTAGCAGCATACATACATGTCACTACTGGACACAGGCCACAGAGGTGCCATAAACAGTGCCAACGCGCGATCAACTTAACTGGGGAACTTCTCAGATATGCAGGTTTTCTTTCACCGCAGAGAACGTGGTAAATCGATACTTCAAATTGCAATTAAAATATATGTAAAATATATATAATCTTCCTTTTATAATAATTAAATAATCCTTGAATTTCATAGTACATAATCATAATTAATATATAATTATGATTATGTAGTATGAAATTTACGTTTGGATCAGTTTGATTACCGCCTTTGACAAGTAAAATAAAATAAACCTTCAATAAAACTATTTTTACGGATTTTATAGCGTTTAATTTACTATTTTAATTCCCGACGTTTCGGGTGCTTTACAGCACCCATGGTCACGGGGGGGGACTGAGGTGTTTGACGTCCCAATGTCATAGTTAGCCCGGCTACCTTCAGTTTTTTGAATATAAATTTTTGGTCCGATCTACGCAGAATGAGCTTACAGTATCTTGAAGTCTTTTTTAAGTTCCGTAATCGGATAAAAGTAGCCTATAAGTTGCCCCGGGTTACTAACTACCTACATATAAAATTTAATGGAAATCGGTCCAGTAGTGTTTGCGTGAATCAGTAATACACAGACAGACAGACAGACAGAGAGACAAAAATTCTAAAAACCACTAATTTGGCTTCAGTACCCTTTATTTAGTCCCCTGGACTTATTTTTTCAAGAGTATATTAGAATTACAGACTCGACTTTTCTACAGATTTATTATATGTATAAATTTCATATTACAGGAATACTAACACAGGCATAGGTAAGAGATCAAATCTTTCAAAACTTTTTTTCTTCATTTTATAATTTGTAACAGTTACTGTATTTTAACTTGCCTTTTGTTCGGTGAACTTATTTTTTAAATCATTCATTGCAATAGTGATAGCCTTTCCTGTGCCTGGAGCCATCAGCCCCCCCTCCACTTTACGGCAGCATTGAGCATTGTGTGAACCGAACATCCTGCTCTGGGATGGTCGGCGGTAGATTCCCTCTGTCGTCGAGATGGATGCAAAAAGAGAACCTAAAAGATCGGCCTTCTTCTTTGTGGCGTGGGTCAGCGAGTCATCCTCCCAGCGCAGAAATGATTATTACCATTTGTGCGCAGGGAGGATGACTCGCTTACAGAAATTACTTTGGGCAGCCTTGGCGAGAGAACAGAATGCACGAGTTCCCGAAGGAAGGCGAACTAATTTCTCGCCAATTCTGTCAATGTGCTCCGATTTTAACCTAGCGATAAGGCACTACAGATGACGAGATGAAACTTTCAAAAGGGATTTATATATAAATATTATATATAGATAGGATTTATATATAGAAGTAAATAGCGTTATTATATCGTCATATTAATAACGATATTATATTGTTATATCAATAAGGATGTTATATCTTTATATTAATAACGAAATTTTTTAATATTGTGATGAAATAGTTGTAGTTTTCGTTCCGTTTGTTAGTATCGTTATAGCCAAGGAATTAATTTTGTTACGATCCTAGTGGAACGGTACGAATTATCGTTACTGGAACTACGCGTAACGTTATTTTGAGTAACGTTTCAAGTTCCTGGGGGAAGGTGCATGATCCTCCACATCTGGAATCCGCGTGGGCGAAGTGACCAGTTGTGTCAGACCATATGCCATAGTACGAGAACCGAGCTATTCGGGGTGGTGGGCATTGAAATCGCCAAGGAGCACGATCTCTGCGGATGGGATCAGAGGTATCTGTAGCCATCTGGACGTGGTCGATGAGTCGGTCTGTTATCGCTGTGGGGCCTATAAAGGCACCCATAGACGCAGGGGTGGTCGTCGCCGTTTATGCGTAGCCACATAATGGACAGGTCCCTGCCTTCAAGACAACCGAGGCGTCGAGAACAGACATCCTCTCTGACATACACACAAACTCCAGCCCGAGGCAGAAAGGAGTGTTCCAGTTTGTAATCTTGGTAAGATAAATAAGATGTATCAGCCAGAGAGAACTGCGTCATCTGCGTCTCGGTGAGAAAGAGAAAGGCCGGCTTAGCCGTTTTGAGATGGTGGTGGACAGCGTTAAGGTTTGAATGAAGTCCCCTTTTGTTGCAGAAATCCAGTGGGATGGGCTGCCGTAGTGATTTTGCTCCGTTTACGTCGTGTAGAATGTGTACAGAGCGGAGTTGTGCCCCCCCTTGCAGAATACGCGGGGTGGCCTGAGCATCCACGCCCAGGAGGAAGATAGTTTGGGCGTGGATGCCCAGTGAGTGATTCTCAGGATTATCGATGCTGATACTCTCCTGGGGTAGATTTTTATTTAACACCGCTTTCATGTTTTTTCAACTGAACTATATTATAAATTATAACATAGTTTATTTACAAAATAAGTAGCTATAATTTATAATATATAACCGCCAGAGAGGCGACGAAGTGACGCTGTTGACGTTTAATCCGCCTCTGCCCATAGAATTTCTTAGAGTTTTTGCTTACACACTTTCGGGGCCACTGTAGCCTGTAGCCCCGTATCGTTGATACGGCTGATACGGCGGTAGCTACGCCCTTGAGTAAAAACATAGTAAGTAATTCCAATAATACGTATATATAAAAATAAATGCGCATACTGAGAAGAAAAGAACAATTTAAATAATACGTAGGTATCGAAAAATATCACAAAAATATTATAAGGCATTCCAGGAATTCATTAAGCATGGTTACTTTAAGTAGTTTTCTTAATGACATTAATTATTTTATAAAAGAATAACGACAAATATAATTTAATATTTAGTTAATTAAATTTCCTTCGCTGCATTTTATAGTGTATCGTAGGTCCAAGTTCAATAACCGATAGTTTAATTACAACAGTAGTAAAATTTCTATTATACCTACAGGGAGTTGTTTTACGATGTGTACGTAACACGTGAGAAGTTCTAAGAATTTTAGATCTTATGCTCGTACATCTACGAGCTCAATTAAGAAACACGTGAGCACAAATGACAACATTGGCACGTGCTAGTCTGTCTTATTGATAAAACAAGAGTTTTTAGATGTACAGAACGAACGTATTAGTCAAATTTAATCACTTTCAAGGAATGAAGATATAATCAGTAGCACTTCAGTTTCTTGAAGTGGCAAGTACCTATCGGGCATTCCCTCCTCTAGGTGCAAATGGAGTAAAGACTGGATAAGTCATGCAGGAAGATAAGGGATGTAGGTGGCTCAGGAGTCAGAACCGTGTTTTGTAGTATTCCTTGGGGGAAAATTATGTTCAGAAGTGGACTTGTAAGAGGCTGTAATAATGATGATTGATAATTATGAATGAATAATATTTCCTACTTTTTGCTACATTTTTCTTTATATTACAATTTTGTCGATGATATAATATATCTAGTTACCTCTGTACTCCAATATTAGTTACGAACAGAACAAATCGTTGTGAATGCTCGCTCGCTGAATATTAACAAAATTCGCCATTCAATTACGAATAAACCAACGTCCTTGCGAGAGCAATGAACCCGGAATCACACCTACGCTGATTATTGGTACTATTATCCAATCATGATCGCTGCTTATGCAAGTCCTTGATAGTGGATAATGACTTGACCTTCTCGGTCAATGCCCTTTCCAGTAAGATAATGGCATATTATCTATTACTACGTAGTACTATTATTTATTTTGTGCTATCACATAATAGGTAGGTTTTCAATCTACGATTGCACCTGTCTTCTGTTCTTATAAAATCTTATAACATCGATATTATGGAATTAATTTTAATAAGCTGTAAGTAAATCATTTAATAACGGGAAATTGATATACATTTATTTTTATTTATTGGCGTGTAGCGGCGGTGTAAGAATAGGTATCCATTACCCCATATCGTCACGTGGGTGTCGTAAGAGGCAACAGAGGGAAATTGAAACAGGAGATGAGCAGCGGCATCTTCCTGATAACAACTGAAAATAATAAAAAAACTGCGGTTGACAACCCGCTCGCCTAGCGTGTCAACTATGGCAAAATCCCCCCTATTAGGAAATCTATGGGGGAGGCCTATATTCATCAATGGACTTTTATAGGCTGTAATGGATGAAATTGATATAAATTTAATAGAATGGAATAGAATAGAATCATTTTTATTCAATATTGATTACATGTAATTCGTATTGTAAGTCATTTTTAACTCTTCGCACTTTTTCGGAAAAAACTCTGTCCTGGGAAGAACCAGCGAGAAACTCAGCGGGACTTTTTAGATAAGGTCAGCATATTTTCTGGGACTTTGTTGTAAAAGCAACAAACAGCAAATAAGAACATCATATGTTAGGATAAGTATTTTATTATAAATATTATGTGTAGTGTACCTAGTTTCACATTTTATTTAACAAGAAACACGTGTAAATAAAATTAGTTTTAGTTAAATTATAGTTAGTACCGCACCACTAATGGCTTCTGTGGATTCTGTGGCTTGTGTGGCTTCTAGCCGTATTCTGGAGCTCAATAATACCGCAGATAATACTATTTTATATTATCATTGAACTCTAAATATTATTATCATTGAACTCTAAAGATAAATGTTACGAGTGCAATAAAAACTAAAAGTGAAGCACCGTGCATCGCAATTCATCATTTATCTTAAAATCTATGCGATAAGATAACATACTACTTCCATCGATGTTATATAAATCTAACGCATTGCAAGTTATTCCTGACATTTTTGTCCTGCTGCAATCAAATCAAACTTAATATCTATTACTATCTCATACGCAAATATCATACTTTATTGGAGTCTCATTGATTCTACGCCAATTCCAGTAGCAGAATTTGGTAGAACGTAATAACAATATTGCCTGAACTTAATTTTTATTTCTTATTTCGGGTAGTATCATAATATCTCAATGGTACTTGTCCTCGTCGGACCAGACAATCTTTCGTAACGTTCTCAGATAAATTACCTAGTGCTAAGAAATAATAAGAATTAAAAATGTTTTGGAGTTCTCTTGACTATTTTGTTTACACGCACTCAGTTGCAAGTGATTGGAGTGGTTGTTGTAGATTTATTTTATTCATTTTTATTGTGATTTTATGCACTTTGCTCCTTCAAAGACAAATCGAATATAACAGAACGCTCCCACCTGGTAAGTGTCAAATTGAATAACTAAAAATTTTTAAAGTAAAATATCTGTTTATTATAATTTAGTTTGTTAAATGAAAACATAATGAATTTCTGTTTAAGGGCCGTGGGGTATACCGATACTCGGTTACTTGCCATGGATGAGCAAGGGATCACCGCACTCTTGGTACCTCTCTGTGAGTGCTCGGTACGGTGATATAGCTTCTGTAAAGCTCGGTTCAAACCTTGTTGTATGCATCAGCTCTACAAAAATACTAAGAGAATTGTTTAACAGATTTGAATCAACCGGTCGCCCACAAACACCATTAAACGCTTTGATGGGTGGACTAGGTTAGTAAATGTAACCAAATAAAATGTTACTCGTTATTGAGATTAAATGTTTTAATATTCGAAAGTTCCTCATTCTGTTTGAAATTTTAGGTATAGTTCTAAGTGAAGATATTTTATGGAAACGACAGCGATATTTCCTTCATGACAAACTTCGTGCGCTTGGAGTAAACTTGTGGAAAAATCAGCGATTGGAGAAAATTATTATGGTAATTTTTCTGTTAACATTATTTAGCAAAAATTAATGGCAATTTTGACTTAAGTATATATTAGATTACCCGCTTTTTTGTCAAAGAATGAATTACGCGTAACGGATTTAAGTTTATAAGGCGGGCCACATCACAGAACACTAATACCCTTAGACATACATTCGGAATTTCGATTCCGGATTCCGAACGCAGCAAATTCATATAAAATCAAGAACCTATCACACACGTACAAGTAGTTTTCCGTTCGAAATTTACTTTATTATTGGAGATTGGAGAAAATTACTGGGTGATGCGAATCATACAAAATCCATGGAAGACGTTTCCGTGCGAGATTGCGAACGCACAGGCAGTCACGCGGAATTTCGAATCTAAGAAAATTTCGAACGGAAAACTAATGTACATGTGTGATAGGTCCTTGACTTTATATAGATTTGCTGCGTTTGGAATCCCGAATCGGAATTCCGAATGTATGTGGCCGGCCTTAGGGTGTAAACAGATATCTCTTCTCGAAGACGTATGTAGACTTATTTGGATATTTTTTAAATATTTTTTTATGTAGGGACTTTCATTCACAGGGTGACGATGACAATCCCCTCAAACCCTAACCTGAACTAAAATAATGCAGATAAAAAATTAACTCAAATTAAAATGAATTATGCATACTCGCCTACCAAGCAATAAGGTAATCTTTGGGGGAGTCCTATGTCAAGCAGCGGACTTTTATAGGCTTTAATGATGAATAGAATTAATGACGAAGATATCATTAGGTTCTACTACAACAAAATAGCTACTTGTAGTAGCTAGTAGGTACAACAACCTATGACAACAAAATTTCAGTCAGTGGCCGTTTTCAGGCCATAAGCAATGGTTAGACTTGTGGTGTGATGCATTCTAATTAACAACCGACTTCAAGACAAGTGGTAAAATTAAAAAAATTGTGACACATGAGAAGCAGCAGCTTTCAAATAAAAAAAGAATCATCAAAATCGGTTCACGTAGAAAAAAGTTAAGAGGTAACACACATTAAAAAAAAAGAAAAAAATATAGTCGAGTTGAGTACTTCCTCCTTTTTGAAGTCGGTTAAAAAGGAGGAGGTTCTCAATGCGACTGTATTTTTTTATGTGTGTTACCTCAGAACTATTTTCAAGGTGAACCGATTTTGATGATTCTCTTTCTATTTAACAGCTGATGCTTCCCATGTGGTTCCATATAAATTTTATCAAGATCTGACCAGTAGTTTTTGAGTTATCCTTAATAATGCGTATTTAATTGACTTCGACTACATTGATGATTTTGTCATTTTATTTATATTAAAGTCTGTTGCACAAATTTTTTAATTTTACCACTTGTTAGCAATTATAATAGTAAAACTGACCATAAAGACTTATGCTTTAACTCTTCAAATGCCTTCCTTATAAAAATCATGTTAAAGCTTTCTTCTACTTAAAATTTTAACTTATATTTTTGTCACACGCCATTAGCTTGTTTTTATCTATTTATTTTTATCTTTTATTTGTTTACATCAGTTCTATACCTAAAGTTTGTCTGGAAGAAATAGCTTTCAAAGCAAAAAAATCATGAACTATTGAGTTCTAGTAGTATACTATTGAGTAGTGTTTGTACAATAAAAACGATTAATGAAATGATTATGACACGGACGGACAATATATATGTGAAAATTACGTCCTCTGTACGAATTAGTGATATTGATGATAAATTATTAATAATCGATTAATCGATTATAATAATTAATTATATTTACACGAATACTTAACATTAAATAAAACTAATTCCCGATGTTCCGGATGCTTTTAAAATAAAAATAACTAAAATTGAACGCGATAAAATCTGTAAAATTAGTTTTATTCAATAAATCGATTGTTCTATTTCGCTTAATAGGCTCTAAACAAATAAGTAATATAATTGATGAGTATCTATATAATCGATTATTGCCAATGGCTTCCAATCGATTAATCGAATATTTTCGACAATCAAACTCATTAAGACTATTGTTGACGTTAAATATAATTTTACGAATATAAATATAATAATTTTAAAAGGAGTACTCGTTATTATTAGTATAAAACAACAATTCATTGTAGCTTCCGATATCAAGCTATGGATTGTTGGAACGATATATTCCTATACAGTGGTATATGGAGACAATCTTATTCTATGCATAGTTTTAAAGAGTAATTAAAATTAAAAAAAATCTTTAACAATAAAAAAGAAACAATAATATAGTCAACACTCGTAGAAATGTAATTAAAATTGAATGTAATTAAATTGTTACCCATATCTCTCTTCATCCGCCCTTTTTTTTCCCCCGGTGAAATTGTGCAGTGCCTAACCTCAGAGTGTGCACTATCTTGAGCGGAACATGACAAAGATAATAGAGAAATGCATATCTGAAACACTTTTTGTTAAGTATTTTAGGTAATATTTATCATCAAATCAGTGAATGTAAGCGAGAAAACAATGGAACCGTACTTCTGGCGGTAACTGAAAATCAGTGTCCCGCCTTGAGGGTGGGAGCGCAAGCCTACGGCCTATTTGTACCATTGTAATGCAAATACGAGTACATCCGTGTACAAATTGTGCCCGGTTAGTGTTTGTTTGTTTTGTGTTCTGTTATAAATATTGTTTTATTTAACTTTCTGTTTTTATCTTTAATTTTCAGTAGTTCGTGCGTTATGTAAATTGATAGATAAGCGACTCTACACGAAATATAGATCTGAGAGTTGATGACATATGGACCTTCACCGCTGGCCGCATAAGAAAGCTCAAGGTTGCTCAGCGATCTATTGAGAGGGTTGTGATCGGAGTTTCCCTGTGTGATATTATTAATAAGATATTCAAAATGAGGATATCCGTAGTAGAATTGAAATTTCCCCCAAGAGCCAATGGGGACCCCACTAGATGGTTAGACAACCTGGTAGAACATGCAGGAAGTCGACGGATACAGGTGACTCAGGACTGTGTTTTGTGGCATTAATTGGAGGTGGCATATGTTCACCAATGGAATGGAAGAGTTGTAATGATGATAATGATGATGATATCTACCTATCTATCTATCCTATCTACATATAGTTTTTATATATTTTGATGTCTATTTTGATAGTCACGATTAAAGTCTACCAACGGTATGTATTACAAGAAAAAAATCATCCCTTAAACAGTTATTATGATTTGGAAGGAATTACCATAATTGCAATGTTTTGCGGGTTGGTAAACGTATGATTTTGTTTTAAATTGATGCAATAGTTTAAATAAAAATTTTAGGCTGAGATCGAAGAATTATTAAGGAATCTTGAAAAACGAGCAGAGGAGCCGGTTGATCCTGTAATGGTTCTTGGCAGACACTTGCATAACGTAATCTGCCAATTAATGATGAGTTTCCGCTTCGAAGAAGGCAACGAAGAATTCGTAATTTTTAACGAAAGAGTGTCCAGAAGTATGAACCTTTACGGCTCAATACACATTGGAGAGCATTTGCCGTGTTACCTGGTTAGTACAATATATCAACCTGTGTTATAAGTACTTTTATTTATCCAAAGATAAGAGGTCAGAAAATTGGGTCAGTGAGAGGAAAGAAATTTGGGTTATTCGCAATTAGTGGTAGAAATTATCATTACGGTTATCATTTCTACCACTAATTGCAAATTCGAATATACAACACCACACGATGACGTTATCATTAATAAATCAAAAATAATTTAATTTACAATTTTCAATAAATTGATTACATACTTAGTTTTGTTATAGAAATTACCCGGTAAAAAGACCGTACTTAAAGAAATTAGACGCAGTTTGCAAGACATCAGCCAGTTTCATGCAAAACATATTGAAGAACGTCTTAAAAAAAGAGCTGATCTATCTGGACAAGAAGAACATAATGATCTTTTGGATTACTATCTGGAACAAATGCAAAATGAAGAAACGGGAGCAGTTCAATCAATATTCAATAATGTCGATCCAGGTATTTCAGGACTTATTTACTTCTGAATTTAAATTTTGCACACTTTTGACAATATATTTCCTATAATCACTTCGCTTAGCAGATAAATAACTTTTATCTAGGTGAACCGATTTTGATGATTCTATTTTAAATGGAAAGCTGGTGCTTCATGTGGTCCCATATAAAATTAATCAAGATCTGACCAGTAGTTTTTGAGTTATCCTTAATAATGCGTATTTAATTGACTTCTACTACATTGATGATGTTCTCATTTTATCTATATTGAAGTCGGTTGTACAAAATTTTAAATTTTACCACTTGTTTCATAATCCATTTGATTTTATTAAAATTAGTAATTGCTTATACTCTCGCCAATACTACTATTGAATAAAACTAATACTAGGAATTTTATCACCTCTCTCCATCATCCTGTGACCACTGCACCCGAAACCTTGGGATAAAAAAAAGTTAAAATTAGTAATTTTTTAATTTTTTACATTTATTTTGCACTTACCACAATTCAAATCTTCTACGTACACAAAATGAGATACACACACGAACATACCACATCCACTCACCGATATATTATTAAAAATGTAATTATAAAACTATAATTCGTTAATACATTATTCAACAGTAAGGCAAATAGTACAAGTAATGAATGACCTTTTCTCGGCGGGCATGGAAACTTCTAGGACCACCGTTGTTTGGCTTCTTCTGATGATGCTAAGGGAGCCAAAAGTAGCGCAGAAAGTTATGGATGAATTGTCAAACGTTGTGGAAGTTGGCAAAATCGTCACAATGGAGCACAGATCCAAATTATCATATGTAGAAGCAGTCATTTATGAAACTCTACGTAGAGTGTCTGTAGTTCCGTTGGGTACTACTCATGTTAACACCAAGTGAGTACAAAAAAGCCTTTTAAACTGTCTCATTGTGTTAAATACAACAAAAAACACTTAGCATCATATTACTTTATAGGGAATGGGAAATCAATGGCTACTTCATACCTGCAGGCACGCATATAGTGCCGTTGATAAACAAAATTAACATGGATCCCAAATACTTTTATGAACCCGAAAAATTCCTTCCGGAACGATTTCTTAAGAACGGAGTATTATGTATTCCTGAATGTTTTATACCGTTTGGAGTTGGACGACGCATATGTTTGGGGATGCATTTGGCTAGAATAGAATTGTTTTTATTTTTTACGAATATAATGAATAATTATAAGTTTACCCTGGCTGATGGACAAGAATTACCAGGGCTAGAAGGAACTTTTGGAGCAACGCATTCACCACGGCCTTATACTCTTATTTTTAAACAGTTGTAACTCAAGTAATAGCAATATTTAAGGATAGTTTAGGTATTTTTTTTTAATTAATTTGGACATTAACATAATTACTTTGTATCCGCTTTTTTAAATATTTAAAATTAATATGGAACATGATTTATTATCCACGTAGGTATTTTACTTTGTCTTTAAGTTGAATACAGTTGCTTTAATTTAATACAATTTGTTATTAGATATATTTTGTCAATCTTCTATAAAATTATATTAAATCTAGCTTCAATAAAATAAATATAAAATAGATTATAAAATTTTATTTTCATGAATTTAATGAATAATTGTAAGTTTACCCTGGCCGATGGACAAGAATTACCAGGGCTAGAAGGAAATTTTGGGACAACGCATTAACCGCGGCTTTATACTCTCATTTTAAAACAGTTGTAAGCTTAGTTGTTAGTCGAAGAAATAACGATTGATATATTTAAGGATATTTTAGGTATATTTTTTTAAATTAACATAATTAATTTGGTACCGCTTTTTAATTAATAAAATTAGTAGGAAACATGAATAGTTGTATATGCATTTTTACTTTGTCTTTTACTTGAATACGATTGCTTAATTACAATTCCACAACTAGATATTCAAATTTGTCATCTTTTTTTATAAAATTACTATTACATCTAGCATAATTATTCGATAAAATAAACATAACATACATTATTAGACTTTTATTTTCGTAAATTATATTCAACAAAAGTCTAATCTTACGAATAGATCTTTCATTTAGTTTCCCTGTCCGCGACATAGACGCAATAGTTAAACAATCCAAATGTTCTTATATGATTTATGGGAAAGGGTAGGGGTTAATTTTGTTATATGTGTTATATCCTGAAAGCCAACTTAGGACTATTTCAGTATAAATAGGTCTCAAGCAGATAGAACTAACTCAAATATATCACATAACAGCATCTAAAGTGCAAGATACCCAGCCAGGAGTAAAGATTGCGTCCATGTCTATCTATTTGAGCAAGGTATGTACACAAGAGAGTGATAGTTATATCTTTAATCGAAATCAATAAGGAGGTGATTATCAGTTCCGCTTGTTTAATTTTTTCTTAATTTATGTGTATTACGTTACATATAAAATTAAAAAATATATATATACAGTCGTAAAGTCAATGGATGCAGGTGGCTCAGGACCGTGCTTTGTGGCAGCCCTTAAGGAGAACTAAGTTCAGCAGTTGACTTGTCAGCTGTAATAACGATGATGATGATACTGTCGTTTGAGATACGAGTATATCCGAGGTTTTATTTAACACTAGAGTATACTTTAAATAAGAATTAATGAAATAAATAATAATAATTTTGAGTAAGAAGCTTGTGTATTTGGAATGTGTTTAGCAGGGATGGTAGACATGATAAAGATATAGAACAAAGAGTGAATGCAGGACACAGAGTAAATGGGGCTATTCACTCCATTGTGGGTAATCAAGTTGTGGGTACGTATGTGAAGGAGGCGAGTGTGTCAGGTATTTATGTTACGTATACTTTCACACATGTATATCCAACCAGAACCGATAACTGTTTATTTTTTAAATAATCTAATTTTATCAAATCTTATTTGATATTTTGGATTTATAATGTATAACGATTAGAAACATTTAGAACGATGCGCATTAATATTGATTTATATAAATGTATTAGTCTTGCCTTGGATGTTCCCAGATAGTATTGGTCACCGAACATAGATCTCGACATTGCCATCCAACATAAAATACCTACATCATAATATTGATTGTAACTAAAGAGTAGGTAAATAATCATAATGTATCGTGTTGACTTTGAAGAAACTTGACAACTTGACACGAGATCAATGACAGAAATCTATTTGTAAGCTTCTAGTGAGCTAAATAAGCTAAAATAGTGATAAATATATTATAATAATGGCTTTGTATATTATGACAATATTAACATTTTATTGCCTTCATTTATTTGTAGTGAAAAAAATATTGTTCCCCTCTACGTGTGTGATCAAATACAAAATGAATTATCAAAATCCGGATTCTTTTTGTCTACTATTCAAAGAATGGCACTGAACGAATTATATAATGCCTAAAATGAATATGAAGCAGTCTCCTATTTTATGCCGTTGACCTCGAAATTTTTAAGAATTCAAAGGGCAAAAGGGAGGCCCATTCAATATTATATAATCGCATCGACCTCGTGAGTCGTGAGACAAGTTCAAGGATTTAAGTATCGCTTTTATTAACCTTTTTTATCATTTCATTTATTTTATTGACTGAAAGAACATTCATTATGCAATATTTATTACTTATTGTAACAAATGCTATACAATTTACTATTAATAAAATTATCTCTAAAAGCGGTTTAAAAACTAGGTACCCACATACTTATGTACGTACTACTATTATAAAAAATATGTTTCAACAAAAATTTACAGATCATATTTTTACTTTATGTTTATGCAGGGATATCTATTAAAAATATTTTATAAGCTTTATTAAGACACTTATCTGTGTTCATTAACAAGGCTATGAAGTATTGTACATAATAACAGTAGGTACCTATACACATCAAAAAAGTTTGCGATCAGTTTGAAAAATCGAAATCTTTTTTGTTACGGTAGACTATATTATAATTTCTTCTTTTTTAGATTCTTTACTTAAAAATATAGAATTAGAATATAAAACAATAAAACAAATTCAATAGTTTTTCCATATAAAAAGAAATTCAATCCAAGCTTACGCTCATTCAGAAATCTGACTTAGTCAATTTTAACGGATTTAAAATATTTTTTCAAAGAAAGTTGTGATTACAAAAATGCCAAGAGGATTATCAGAAGTTTTACGAGCAAGAATTGTAACTTTGAGGGAAGAAGGATATTCCACGAGAGAAAAAGCACGCAGAATTGCTGTAGCCCAATCCTGTGTCGTGACCACGTTGCAGAGGTACCACGGCATGGATAACTTAGCTGACCGACCCCGCAGTGGTCGCCCAATAGTTCAATTCTTGAATTGCCACTATAATAAAAGCAGAAGTGCGGACCGCCTCTGGACTTAAAGTTAGCAATCAGACCATTCGGAGTTGCTTACACCAGACTGGACTACGAGCACGGAGGTCTTGGCGAGCACCTCTGAATTCACGGCAACGTCAGCGACGGATATTGCAGTGGGCTAGCATCCAGCAAAATGAAGAAGACGAGGAGGAAAACATTTGGCAAAACTGTCTCTTCGTTGACGAATCGCGAATCAGTACTCATCCAGATAACCGACGTATCCGTGTCTGGAGATAACCTGGACACTCTGAAAGGCAAAGAACTGCCACTGGAACAGTTCAGCAAGGCGGGAAATCGGTGTCCTTTTGGGTTGGAATTATAATTGGAGCTAAAACGTCTTTGATCTCGTATCGAGCAGATAGGTACAGATTGTCACACCATTCCGAATAAATCATGGGCACCAATTCGTACTGGTCGATGATAAATGCGCCCCCGCACATCGAGCTCAACGAGTCAATGCTGCTCTCCGAGAATACGACATCACAAGGTTAGACTGGCCTGCCGGCTCGCCTACATTAAACCCAAAGGAGCACGCGGGGGATGCTCTTAAGCGAGCTGTTTGGAACCGTCAGCTACCTACCCAGACAGTGCCAGAGATCAGGGAAGCGGCTATTCAAGAATGGGACAGGTTACCGCAAGAAATGCTGGATGACTTGATCCTCATAATGCCCAGGATGATCTCCGCATGTGTTCGAGCCAGGGGAGGTGTTACATTGTGTATTAAATAAAAACCTTATATTAATAAATTGCTGTATAAGTTTGGTTAAACAATCTTTTTCTTTCCATCAAATTTCTGTTACAATTACATCAGGATTGAATTACTTAATTTTTGTTATTAAAAAATACAAACGAGTTTTATTTTTTAATTTCAAACAGTGTATTTCTATTTAAAAAAAAATAACGTGATGATAAAGTTAAATTTTAAAATATATCTGCTTTTGCAGTGATCACAATTTTTTTTTTGATGTGTGAACGTAATATAAACAGATTTTTATGAAAATGCACTCTAAGCCTTCCACGTGTAAACTGACATCTGAACCAGAAATCCAAGGTGATAGGGGTTGGGTTGGCTCTATACTATAACTCCATGAGTTACGCCCTGCGCCTGCGCCATTATTGCCATCCATTCAAATCAACTCCGTGATTTTGACAGTGTTT
Source organism: Parnassius orleans (assembly GCA_029286625.1). Taxonomy (NCBI): domain Eukaryota; kingdom Metazoa; phylum Arthropoda; class Insecta; order Lepidoptera; family Papilionidae; genus Parnassius; species Parnassius orleans. The sequence goes on from JAGSMP010000152.1 coordinate 2,082,222, forward strand.
ATTGTAGACGCAAAGGTCTAAGATTACATTTTGCCAGTTGGTTTCAATAAAATATTTATTTAAGTAAGTATTTATTTATTCTTTATTGTAATCCTTGAGTCCTACATATTTAATGCCTTGTGGCGTTCTCTGTTAGTTAACATTGGGAGAGTAAGAAGTGTTGTCAGGTACAGACTTTGATAAATAAAGGAATAAATACAAACGTAATATTAAGTATATACATATAAAATTATATAAATGATTTGTAGTGTTATTTCTTGGCCTTCAGATAATGGTGTTCGCAGTGCTTTTAAAAGCACTGTTAATTCGGAGCATTTTTGATATCTTTAGTGAGAGCGTTGCAGGACAGTGTAGCGTGAATGGTAAAAGATGAGTTGAAGTAGTATGCCGAGGGGTTGGGATCTTAACTATTTGATTATTTGATGGACAATAAAAACGGAATAGATAAAGATGTCAAAAAAAATCAAAATTGTTCATAAAAATTAAAATAACTAGTAAAATCAAATTAAATTAATATACTTCTAATATAATTATGTTTATGCAATTAAAATATTATTACTTAAAAATGTTAATTGATTTTGTATGAGTGTAATTAATGAAGAATAAAAGGCTATTTTATTTATTATTTGTTGGACGACGAGATACTCGAGTAAAGTAAAAAGAAAAGTTACAGCCTAAATACATTCCACTGCTGGGCACAGGCCTCCTCTTACTTCTGAGATGGTTTTAGGGCAAGGAATAATTATTGTCCGCCGCGCTGCCCTAATGCATGTTGGCGGACTTCACATGTCTTCAATTTTTTTTTTATTTCTCAGACATGCAGGTTTCCTCGCGATGTTAACAAGGAAAATGGAAGTTATCTTAAATATAAGATGGAGTATTTAAATCAAATAAGATAGAGCAAAGGAGAAGTAAAATTCTGGATAATCTGGATGGATGGATCTGGAGATTCTAAAACATGAAATATTTTAAATCATTCCGTACAACAATGACATGACTACTGCTTCCAATGTTTGCTAGGCTTTATATAAAAAAAATTACGATTTCTTTAACAATCATTTATTTAGTATAAGCTTAGGCATATAGCCTTATAATAATATTGTATAGAAGGTCACTTTTCGAATTCAATTGAAGCATACTAAATCATGAAATAATTACATGAACTGCAGTGTTACTGTTAGAGTACAAGGTAACTTGCAATCTATTCGTCGATTCTGAACTATCCTTGGACTTGTAGCTTGCATAGAATCGCTAGTGGAATGTTTTTATAGCATAAGGTTTGTTCACATCATTTTGTCTCTATAAAATATAATTAAGTTTTTTATGAGAAAGAATATTTTATGTACAACTAAATGAATGCTGGCCACTAAAATATTAAAATATAAAGTTTCTCACGTTTTGTATTACATTATAATGATAATAAAAAAATTAATAGTCTTTGGTTCGTTTTTACTTTATATTTAATATCTCGATTGTCGTCGTTTATACCTACTAAAGAAAAATATGTTAATGCAGAGTCGTAACATGGCATATTAGAAAAAGGTTGTTATGATGTCAAACCACAGACACACATGTTAACATGCCAAAAACATCAACATGCTAAAAATAAAAATAAAGTAAATACAGTGATCTCATAAGAAATCACTGCAGTGACACCTTCAAAAATGCGCTTTAAGCAAGCATCTTATTTACGCTTTGAATATAATTACTATGAAAATATAACTTATGAATCTGGATATAAATATCTAACAGTAACACCCGACAAAATCCATCATTACAAGCTAAATTTAATATCCATACAAACATACATGCATGCAACTGAAATTTATAACCGAAATAAACGATAAAACGCAAAACATCAAGCAAAAATTTTGCATAATAATAAAATGCAACATACGAGTATACCATTTATTTATTTGCAATGCATTTTTAATATAATTTATTTATACTAAACATAGAGTGTATATTAGTTATACTTTAGTAAAACTTATTATTTTTTATACACAAGTAGCTGGTACCCGGCGCATTGCTGCCGGAGAAGAAATAATTGTGGACATATTGTTTTAAATTTGGAAGAGTTATAATATATAGTATAAATACGTACAAACAATATATAAATTTTTATATATAAATAGAGAAACAATTTTATCTGCCACATGCACGACAATGTGGGCAGAGCCTCCTTACTATTATATATTATTCAAAACATTATCTTGCACATATCTTCTTCGAGACTGCTTCACGTGGTCGTTTTAAAATAAGTCTAGACACGTGACAGCCTTATAAAACAAATGACAAACAGGTAATGATATATTATATAATTGACGATAAACAAGCCAAGTAGAACGATTTCAGTCTCATCAAAAGATTCTTTTTAACTAATATCATTCGATTTAGTAATCGAATTTTCTTACCGATATATTTTGTGTGTCTATACCAATCCCGAAATTCATTAAACGAGAAAAATTACAATTAACTATGGATTATTTTTTGGTAAACCAAAATTTTTGTTAGTAACTGCTAGGCCAGCGCAAATGTGCCAACTTTTGATTCAAATATTAACCTTACCTGCAAGCAGCGTACATTTACAAACAAGACAGAAGCGGCCAACTGATAGCGTAATATCTAGTTAAAATTGCTAAACCTAATTTATCACACCGATGATAGGAAGTAGCACTATCAGTTCGAGGGTACCGGCCTTCACTACTCCATATCGTCCTGTGAGTATTGTAAGAGGCGACAGAGGGAAACAAGCCAGGAGATAGGTGGCAGCGTCTTCCTAAAAAAAACTAGAAAATTAAAAAACTGCCGTTACCGACTCGTCTGACAAGCGTGACAATTACGGCAAATATGGGGGATATTTTAAGGCAATCTATGGAGCGACCCTATGTCCAGCAGTGGGCTTTGATGGGTTGTAATGATGATAATAATAAATTAAACTTCAACATGGTGTTATAAATTTATTCAATGTACAGTATTCACGCCAAAAATATAAGAATTTATTAATTAGAATTTTTTCTCTATCCTTTTCACTCTATAACGCAGTCTTAATGTGTACAAGATGTATTATGTCCTACGCGTCCCGTGCGTGATCTAGTTACAAGAAGTGATTGAAATATTATTTCCCTCTCGGACAACTGATATCTTGGGAGGTCTTTTACGTCAAAGGAATCTTATGAAAGCGTGCAAAATTTAAATGACGATAGTGACCTTACGCACCGCGGTTTGTTTCGCAAGGGCCACGGCGCCGTTACACAATCGATCAGTGTTCTTAGTTGTCTATTGTAATTCGGCGGTTTTAGAGCATTCAAATTCAATGGGTGTGTGTATGTGAAGCAACTTTCAAGTCCCTTCTACCGCTTTGACCGAATGGCGGTGCTATATCATTTAATTTCGTCACTACTCCAGAATTAGTGGATCGTCTGTATGCAGATATCGTGTTAATTTTGCATAAGATACGTTGCCGTATTGTGAAGACACCTCTGTTGGCTCTGAAGGCTACTGGGAATGCTATAGTTACATCAGTTATTAATGTTTGTATGTTGTTTGCATAATGTTTAACATAATTTTGATCATTTTTCTAAAATTAACTAATGTAATTTTTTTAATTCTGTTACTAAAAATGCATTGTACAGTTGCAGCTTTGCTATCATCGTCATCTTCATGTCAGTCTATCACAAGTCCACTGCTGAACATAAAATTTCCAGACGGAAGAGACCATACAGTGTGTTGTTTTATCAGATCGTCATTCCATCTAGTAGGTGATCACACAATAGCTTTGCTAATTTATGTAGGTATTTAAAATAATAAATTAATCATTGTTGATTTTTTAACAAAGTACAGTCTTCATAACTATATAATTTCATCGTGTCAATAATTAGCCTTTGCATGTCTTGAAACTGCACAGTTTGCTCTTTTACTTAAATGTACTAAGAAATAAACTTTAGCAAACCTAAGTTGTAGATAAAATAAATAAATAATAGTTTAAAATTTTTTAAAAAAAAAACACGCTTTTGTAGATAACCGAACTAAAAAGTAGAAAATAATTTTCAATAAGTTTAAAATAAGAAAATAGTGATTAACATAAAAAAATAATTTTATTGTAAAAAAGCGTGGGGTGCTTTATCAGATATTTTTATGATGACGCTAATTTTACAAATATCCACAAAAATATTTAAAAAAATGACATCAAGCACCCCACGCTTTTTTACAATAAAATAAAATTAATTACTATTTTCCTATTTTAAACTTATTGAAAATTATTTTCTACTTTTTAGTTCGTTTATCTACAAAGCGTGTTTTTTTAGTTTTTTTAAACTATTATTTATTTTCTGTTTTAGTGCGGCTAACTACAAAAGCGTGTTTTTTTTGGAACAAAGTTTTTTTACGCGGCTTACGGTAGATTGAACTGGCAGAAATCGTAGTTGTTTTATGAATTATTCGCAAATCCTGAGGATGCTGGCAAGGATAATGGGACAAACTATTTAAATTATTGCATTGTCATCGGTCCTTGATAAGTGTGTGAAGTTTCAAATCAATCCGCGAAGAGTTCACAGAACAAAAAGCTGATGATAAACCGATTTGATTTATTTAACCAACTTCAAAAAAGGAGGAGGATCTCAATTCGACTTTATCTTATATTACGTATGTTACGCGATTTCTTCGACTTTTGAAACGATTTTAATGTTTTTTTAAAATATATTATAACTACCTCGAGGGCGCTATAACAAATTTACTATTTAAATGTAATGAAAAACTGCAAATCTAAGGGTGTAAAAATAGTGGACGACATTTTAGTCCAACTATATTAACGACGTTCTTGACGACCTTGAGCTTGTATTAAGGCTAGTCCACTCAAAAGGGTAAAATAATTGAACTTTAAAAAAGTATAAACCGATAGAAAAAAAAACTTAGTCTAATCGCTTTTGCGTGTGCTAGGTGCGTAAACATCAGAAGCTTTTTTTTAAAGGCGGTTTTTACTTTATTTAAAGTTTAATTATATTTATTCCGTGCTACAAAGATAAATATTATGTCTAATTATGCAGTAGTAAAAATAACTAGCGCGCGAGGCGACCTCGGCATTGAGATACAGATAAGGAAAACGATATGTTTGCAATTACACGCGTGTACATTATCGATACGATTATGCTCGTATCTTGAAGGCGTTTGTTTGCAATGTGAATCTTTTCATTTCGTATAGCAGTGAAGTAATAATATTATATAACTGTATATTATTACTATGACAATTATTCCATTTTTTCTTTTAAACTTTTAAAAGGTTTTATTTTGCTATTTTTAGCATATTTTTTTCTAGTCTTGAGCCTTCTTTAAGAAGTTCATTGTGTTATTCACAATAGGGTAGACGGCGAGATAAGAGATCAAGAATACCCTCTTCATCGCTTTGTTTTAGTAGCTTCTTGTCTAGAAAATAAAATCCCTTTCTTAAATATCTACATTGAAACACCTGCATACTCAAATGACGTATCCTAATGTATAAGATAGGTATTGGAATTCACTAAGTTCATCTATGTGTACTTCTTCATCTAACTGTGAACGACTACTACTGAAAATGGAGCTTTTGTTTTATGTATTTAGTTATTACAAATAGGCCGCTACGTTGTACTATTTTAAATGTCTATTTTACATTCATGTGATTAACACAATATCACATTCCTCTTCTTACTTTTCGTCAGCCCGTAAAAGCCTACTTCTGGCTTAGGGCTTTTCTTGTTATAGCGATACCAGACCCCCCAATTATGAATAATCCCTTTCTAATTGCTATTCAGAATAAGCCTGGAAATTTCTCAAAACTTAATATTTTTTCTTTGCGATTGACATAATCGACTTAGATTTCATTAATTCATTTATCACAGCCTATTAAAAGTCTACAGCTAAGGTCTTCCGCATAGACTATATCATAGGGGAAATATTTACTATAGTTGCCACGCTTAGGAGGCAATCGCAGTTTTTTATGATTTTGAGTTGTTATGAGGAAGATGTTACTGCTCATTTCCTGTTTTAGTTTCGCTTCGTTGCCATTTATGACAACCCCGGGATGACATGTGTAGTGGATTCTCTTAAACCGCCACTACACAGCAAACGGACTCGGACTTAGATATTCTCAACCAATATTTTTCTCGTCCACCTCTTTCCCTATCTTCATTTATAATAGCCAAGACCTTGCTTGAGTCTAATCAGCTGCTTTTTGCAACATTTTTGGTGTAGCTCATGCGGATAAAGAATGGGATTATAAATGGCGGCTAGCCAAGCCTGTACTGTCAGCATACAGGTCAGGTTATATCATACTGTCAGGTCATACTGTCAGGTACGTAAAGGGAAAGCGGTGCTTATAACATTATAACGTTATATTACAAATAACAATTTTATCACAGTTTAAAGAGAGTACTTACTTGCTTATATATACTCTAAGATATTATATTGATAAGTATAATGTGTACTTGCAACGAATAGTATATTCGGGCACATGCCGCAGACCGAATATTCTACGGAATTCCTGGCCGAATAGCCCAATATTAGGCAAAAGTATTCGGCCGGGAAGGAAGTAGTGTTTATTCTTCAGAGCGTCTATTCTCTGAAGCTGGGATTGGCTACGAGAAGAAAAGGGTATATTACTGCTTGAAAATGAAGAAAACTTAGTCTTTCTGCACTATTATCTTCCACTTTAATTATGATAATTCGAGTGCATAGATATTTATATGATAGTTCTTTTTGAAACTTTTATAATATGGTAGTTGATTATGTACCTATGACTAATTTAATGATTACATGAAAAAATAATTAAAATAAATAAATATTTTCATTTTACCAATTATTTGACTACAATAAAACCTCTTACTTAAGTATTCGTTATTCGGCCGAATAGTACCTAGATTATTCGGTATTCGACCGAATAGGATAAAAGTAGCCGAATAGGCCGAATACCGAATAATAGCCGAATATTCGTTGCAAGTATAGCTATAATGTTTTATAGTATTTGGAAATTTTTAGTTATTGGAAAAAACTGATAGGTATAGGAATATTTTAACAACACATGAATTCCAAAGAGTATGTCAATATTTTCTTAAGACATGTAATATATTATATCCAAGAAAACTTTATTTAATAATCCACCATTTATGGAACGAAGTTCCTTATTTATATAAACATTGACTTTGAGATTTCAGATTTTTATGTAGAGAAAAAAAACGCAAGTGTGAAAACGGTACATCATGAAAGTTTAATTTTTAAATTAAAAAATAAAGTAAAAACTATTAAATAAAGTAAAGGCTATCCACAAAAACGAATTCCTGCCCACACCATAATTGTACCACCTTGGTAGGGATGAACTTCTTGAGGATGTTGATGCCAGCTTGTACGACTAGGAACTCTCCAAACACGTACTCTCCTCGAATCTGGATGAAAACCAAATCGGGATTCGTCGGTGAAAAGTACTCTAGCCCATTACAGTCTTCGTCCATGATTTCCTTAGAGCTGGAACCCGAAGTGGTCTACGAGCATGAAGGTTGGCTTCGTGCAGTCTCCTCCTCACAGTTTGGTCACTCACAGCACCAGTTCAGACTGTAGTCTTTGGACCAATTACATCGTCGTAACATTTGGTTGCCCTTTGGATACCTAAAAATCACATTTCGCCCGGTGCCTATTGACTGACTATTAACATCTCCAGTTGAATGTCGACGTTGCATTGCAATAAAATGTCAAATTATCACAATCAACCCAAGTTGAATCAAAAAGATGTTTAAATAGCGGTTTTAAAAAAAAATACAATTACTTAGAGTACAAAACTCGCTCACTCTAGTTCAACTAAATTTTTCCCGCTAACACATTTTTTTAATTAAATTTGGAATCAATCTTTTTTTGTTATCAAGATTTTTAGCTTGGATGCTTGTCCTGTAAGCCATGTCTTCATTTCATTCGGGATCTTCGTTTTTATAGATTTTCGGTATCAAGTGAAAATAATCTTTTATAGTACACTGCTTCACAATATATTGATGCGTCACAATGCGTAGTTTTTGGGAGATTTTGAAGGCAACTTGAGCCAGCAGACAGTTGGCAATAGTATCTCAAGACGCCCAAGCAGACAGACACCTTATCTTGAGATTCACATCACCATCGGAGCTACTTGTTTCACCGTTTCCACTAATAGTTCACATGCGCAGACATTTAATGCACAAAATCGCACCACTTTTACATATCATAATCCACTTCAAACCATTATTTAAACAATAATACAAGAGCAACAATCCGCCGCCGGTCAAGTTCCCGCCAAAACTCCTCGGAATAAATCTGGAATAAATGACGAACAATTTGATGTTAAAAACATTTTAAATTGGCCAGTACTTTTACAGTTTTTTTTATATAGGATAAGGGTGACAAGCGAGCGCACAGTCCACCTGATGGTAAGTGGTTGCTGTGGCCCATAGACATCTACATCTATCCTGCGTTAATGATGCGTTTTCAGCCGTGATGCGTTTTCAGCCGTGAGGACTAAGATGGAATGCCTCTTTTCCAGTAAAAAGGGTCTCCGATTCTCTACACTCACCATACTAAACACAGCAGCATTAAGCTGCTATTTTACGCTGGTATTCTGTGAGAGCGTGGTACTTCCCCGGTCGAGCTGACCCATTCGTGCTACAACTATACAATTAATATAGGTGCAGCATGGCTTTACCACGTCAATGTTATTAAAAAATATCCCTATACCGTGTTGATTTGTTTATGTACTTAAATTATTAACTTTCGTTTAGAAGCCTTTTTTATTGAAAAGTACATAGTGAAATTACTTTTTAATTAAAATAATTAAAAAATAAATTTACCCTTAAGCTAAAATGATAGTGCAAAGTTTATATGAAAAATATTGTATTAAAAGACGCACAGCGGAACAGCCCAAAGCGCTTTACGTAAAAGTGCAAATTGGGACAAAAGCTTCTTTTTAATACGTAGGCATCCTCTTACAATGGATTTAGGAAAATTCAAACCCTTAGAGGGTGAAATAGGGTGTTACAGTTTGTATGATATAGGAGGTTACACTTTTTATTTTACGGGCGATTTCATATTTTACGATCAAAAATTATTAATAGATTATTTTAGGCCCAAGTTGATTATTAACTCTTTCCCTGTTCCATGAATTATATATGGACATTTCAATTGTGTCTGTTTCGCGGAAAGGGAAACTGTTAAACCTTACTTAAAATCTGCTTTCATTATCATTCCGAAGTTTGAGAAAGTTTCCATGTGATAGCTTGAGCTCACCGCATTATGCGATCTCATAATAAGCGTGAGTTATTATTGTCTGGACGTTACAACGAGGGCGCGGGTAACACCGTGGGGCTAAAAGCTAGTCATTCTATGTAATAAATAATATTAGGAAAAAAATTATAATGAATCTTATACATAAAATATATTATTTAAATAAAGAAAACGTATAATTACTTAAAATTTGTATTACAACCTTCTTAATATGACCAATCAAAATAAATTATTTAAGTGGGATTAGCAGGTATTTTATTTTATTCATATTTTTTCGATATAATGGATTTAGCTTAGAATATAAGCTTAGAATATAAGGAGGAAAGGATTGTTTTTTATAATCTTGATGCATATAATCTTATTATTTATGTCTGTCTGCTTTTACTATTGATCTTGTTTACGATCTGCGAAACTGGATTGGAAGGATGGGAAAGCTCATTTACCTCCGATGATAATGTCACTGAGCAGACCAATAAATAGAGTTAATTACTCAATGGTACGTGCTATTCAGAGTAAACAATGTTGTTTACATTTTCTTCAAACCATCCATATTAAAAATATGTATCTATTAGTGCACTATTGGGAACAAAGTATCGTTTTACGGCTTTTTGACAACGATTTAACATATGAATATGATATAAACTTTATGCAGTAGATTTTGGTAATGATATAGGGCGAGAGGGTTTCGCTTGGAGTTTCTGCATTATGCGTGATAGAATTTATAATGAAGATATCTGCTATAGAACCAGAACTGACATAGTTCAACGAGGCTGTTTTTTTTACTTCTTATAAACCAGAGCTTGACCACAATCCCACGTGGTGGTTAGTGGTGATGAAGCTCTAGATATAAATCGCACTGTAACAAAAGCCTATTCACTCTTGCTTTAAAAACACCCAGATTGTATTCGGGCAGAAAGACAAACGCTGGAAAATTATTCCACTCCTTTCCTGAACGCATTACAAAAGACGAAGCAAACCGTGGGGTTCTAATGTGTATCGTGGTAACGACAACAAAGGGTTGAAGATCGCCGACCGATTCGTCTGATGGTGGAGAGAAGAGGAAGGAATTAAAGCGTGTAATTTCTGCGCACACTCTCCGAGAAACCGAGAATACCGAGAGGCCTACTACTCTGCGCCTGTGCTCGAGGCTGACAGGATTAGTTTCACCCAAATCAAGGATACCATTGAATCTCTTAGCACGTCTCACGGAGTCCAACGCTGGTAGGTGACATACTGCAGCACCAGCCCATATGTGACAGCAGTATTTCATGCGCGATCGGTCTTGCGCTTTATATAAGGTAAGAAGCTGTCCCGGCGTGAAGTACTACCGCATCTTGCAAGGACATCTAGTTTTCATGCGGTAGCTTTAGCCTTGGACTCAATGAACCGCCCATAATTGAGGTTCAGAGAAATCTCAACCCTTAACAACTGAAGGCGGTCAGTGTACTCCAAAGATACATTCCGGAATACTTTCCGGAGCCAGGGAGAGCGGGCTTCTTTTAGCGGTGAAAAGACATACTTGTTTTGGATCGCCTTATTGGGAGACTGCCTGCAGTGAGAGATTTGCACGCTCAACCATAGTTTCTCTTTGGGAGTGGGATTGATCCCGACTGGCCCGAGCATTCGACTAGTAAGTCTCCACAACTGTGCTGTCGTCTGCATACCCATAGATACCGGGAATAAGCAGATCATAAATATGCAGCAGAAAGAGATTTGCGGATAGGACGGAGCCCTGAGGAACTCCGGCGTTTGTAGTGATAGGATTGGACGAGTAGCCATCGACGACGATTTGGTGAGATTGTTTCCTCAGAAAGTCCTTCACCCAGTCAATGAGGCCAGGGGATAAGCCGTACGCTGGAAGCTTGTCCAAAAGGCTAGCATGCCAAACCCTGTCTACGGCCTCCGAGATATCAAAGGAAACAGCAAGTGCTTTTCTACTGTTCTCGAGGGCTTCGCCCCATATGTGAGTGGCATACGCTAGAAGGTCCGCAGTTCATCAATTTCGGCGTAAGCCGTACTGGTGGTCACTGAGGAGGTTATTCTGCTCTAGTTATGCCATGAGGTGGGCGTTCAATAAACGCTCCATAATCTTCAGAGTATGCAGGTAATTAAAATTGGCCGATAATTGGTAGGGTCGGCACGGCTGCCAGTCCTGAATGACAGGTGGAACAAGTGCATCAACACAGGAGACTACTCAGGCGCACAGACCTTTAGAACTATAGCTGGTTACCATCAGGTCCACCAGGTGTCTAGACTTCGCAAGGTTTTAAGAAACTTCTTGTTGGCGATATGGGCCTCTGACATAGAGGTACCGCTAGGAGACAATTGAGGTGCTACTTTGTTGCTACTGTCCAGACGCGAATTGCAAGCAAAAATAGAAGCAAATAAGTCCGGTTTGTCCTTAGCCGCATGCGCCAGTGAGCCATCTGGTTTTACCAGCGGAGGCAGTGTAGACCGTTAAAAGTTTGTTTTGACTGCTTTGGCAAGAGACCAAAAATCTCTACTATTGGATGGTTTGACAGAAAACTTTGCACCGATGCGTTTAATGTGGTCGAAACTGGCTTGCCGTTTTGCCTTTTTGCAGGACTTAGTGGCTTGGTTAAAGGCTCTCTTTTTATGGCTAACATCCGGAGCTTTGCGGATTCGAGCACCGGCCCGGGATAAGTACACCATATGCTAGGTTGTGCTTTTCAGTACGGACGCATTCGGCGTTGAACCATGGGCGAACTTTACCAGCAATGTGCAAGGCAAAGGGGATGAAATACTCCATCGCTTGACGTATCACATCGGTAATGGCATCCGCGCAGCTCGACGGATCTTCAGACGAGAAGCAGACCTGCCACCAAGGATAAGATGCAAAGAAATTCCGCATCTTATGCTAATCTGCTGGCTTGTATAGCCATATTCGCCGCACACCTAGAAAATCGTAGTTAGGTGGGGAAAATAACGACACAGATTTCACCAGACAGTGGTCAGAAGTTCCTAAGGGTGTAGTAACCTGAACATCGTACCTGTCCGGAGTTGGCTGTCTGCCCGTCCGCATCGCTTGTTTTACCAGCTGGGAGAGCCTCAGCGACTACGCAAAATTCCACGCTTCTCTCTCAGCGTGGTCGGTCTTCTGGTATGCTGTTCCCAGCCAGTCCTGATGACAGGTATTAAAGTCTCCTAGAAAAAAACAACTGTGCCGATTTAGAGCCACATCAGGGGCCTCACTGAGGTGTTCAAATAGCCTAGTTATTTCCTGGTCACCGCTGTGCGATTTGTAGATACAAGAATAAATTATTTTATCCGTTCCTGTGTCGGTCAATACCAAAATCGTGGAGAAAGTGGGATTTTCCAGGTGATGGAGACGCTTACAGCAGATGTCATTGCGGACATACATACAGACTCTAGCGCGCTGGTGGAAATTATGTTCCAATGTGTACCCACGTTAGCCAAGGTACGCCACATCTAGAGGACATCTAATCTAATCTCAGTCAAGAAGAGTAAATGTGGCTTGTCATTTTCAAGGTGGTAGTGGACTGCAATGAGATTACAGTGCAGACCTCGGTTTTTTGTGAGGCGCACTTTGATGGAGAGGCATTGCAACCGCTGTAAAAACTTACTCTTCTTTTTCCTTTTGTTCATTGTATAGTTGAGTGAATAGGTTGAGAGGGACGCAAACAGAGTCGCAGCATCGATGGTGTCTAGCACGGAGACCGCGGGGATACCCTAACCCCCCTTGAAATCGCCACTAGGCTCTCTCCTCCGGTCGACAACCGGAATAGTGGAGTTATCCCAGGATTTTCGTAAGACGACGGGGCAGCCTTCCATGACTGGCTGGCTCATTAATTGAGCCCTAACTATCCACAGTCGGCCAGCGGTGCAACCGTGCTTTGGATCCCACTAGCCCAAATCTAAGCACCTAACACCAAGAAACGGCCGCGTCGCAACCTCCAGACTCATTCTCCCAAAGAAATGAGTTTCACCTAACACCTGACATCTAACTGGAACACGACTTGCGTCATTTGGCGGTATTTATTTGACAGGTGGTTGGTAACTAACCTTCGGCCGCATCTCACTAAGAGGATCAACCTCGCACCAGTATGTGGTGATGCTCGTTTAGCACTACCCATTGGATCTGTGAGCAGCTTCATCTCCCAATATATCATAAAATTACAGTAACGGTTACCGTCACAGTCCACTGTTGAACATAGGCCTCCCCTATAGATTATCTCATATGGGGAATATTTACTATAGTAGTCACGCTTGGCAGGCGGGTTGGCAACCACGTTTTTATTTTTAAGTTGTTATTAGGAAGACACTGTTGCCCATCTCGCGGTTTGTTTCCTTCTGTCGCCACTTACGTCATCCACAAGACTATGTGGGTAGTGGATTTTCTTACACCGTCACTACATGGTCATGAAAATTACAATACTACCAAAATTTCATCTCATCACATATACTTTTTATTCATAAAAGTTGGGTGACAGAAGAATACCGTCAACCAGATGGTAAATGGATGCGGTCTATAGACACACATTTATATTCCATTATAAATCAAAATGTATATATTTTGATTTAACATTGTCTTCTGATTCCTGAGGATTAAACGGAATGCCTGTTACCTGTAAAAGGGCCGGGTTCTGATCGCTGATCTGATACGAAGCACAAAAGCCTTATGCTCCTATTTTATGCTGTATTCTGTGCGAGCGTAGTCTTTCCCCGATCAAGCCGATCCATTCATGCTACAGGCATAAAAGGTGCAGCGTGAAACCGACAACCGACAACTAAAGGAAGCACGTTTTATAGATATGTATAAATAGTCTGACAAACGAGCACGCAGTCCACTTGATGGTAAGTGGATGCTGTGGCCTATCTACATTTATCCTAGATTAAGAATCAAAATATAGATGCGTTGTCACTCCTGAGGACTGAGATGGAATGACTCGTTTACAGTAAAAAAGGTCTCCGGTACTCTACACTCACCATACGAAACACAGCAGCATTAAGCTGCTATTTTACGCTGGTATTCTGTGAGAGCGTGGTCTACCCCGGTTGAGCCAACCCATTCGTGCTACAACCATAATATAGCTGCAATATTTTAAGTCTCGTTTTTTTTTGTTTCAAAATCGGTAATTTTTCCACTTTATGGGATGTAATTTTATTCTAATTAATATAAAAAGAATAATTAAAAACTGATCAAAATTGAGGAAAATATTGCTTGATATACATATAAAAAAGAACATACGGTCGAATTAAGGATCTCCTAATTTAAATTGTTTAGATAATAAGACCATAAAAGTTTTTTTTTAAGTGACGGCAGGGAAGCTGCATATACCTACATTGAAAATTAAGATAGCATTCTGACTCGTTTTTCTAAAACGAAAAGCAACACGTGTTCCTCTAATCTTTAATATTGTAAAAGAATATTCTAGAATAATCCTTGCAGTCACACTATAAAGATCAAGGGACATAGACGTACTTATCTCACTTGATATGACTTTATTTAGTAGCTATTGTAACAGAACGAATATACATTATAATATGTTATGTAACCTTCTGACAGATCTGTATATATTTAAATTTGTTGTTATCAAACTTTAAAATAAATGCATGAAAAATCAAAATATCTTTCAAGGAAATAAGGAAATCGGAATTTATTAACATAAGTTTAAATAATATTCAACCTTATATTATATAAAAGAATAACTTTAATCTAATTGATGTATAATATCCTTGTTTAAAAGAGCACTTTCCTTCCACATATCCATGTGCACTATTACAATCACTGACACTGACACTAGGAAATATACTTCAGTGACTGTAGTGCGAAGCGTGCTTCTCTTCTAAAAAGGATTCATCAGATGAAATAGACTTACTTATCATCAAGATATAGGTACATACCTACATGAATAAATAATCTTCCTCTTCTCTTTTAGTAATAGTAATTAGTAGTCCCTTAAAATCCTCATTACCGTGTAGTGTGGCGTTGTAAGAATATCCACTACCCCATATCGTCCCGTGGGTGTCGTAAGAGGCGACAGAGGGAAACAAATCAGGAGATGGGTAGCAGCGTCTCCCTAATAACGACTAAAAATAAAAAACTGCGGTTGCCAACCCGTTTGCCAAGCGTGGCAACTATGGCAAATATCCCCGAATTAGGCAATCTATGGGTAGGCCTATATTCAGCAGTGGGCTTTAATAGGCTGTACCGGTAACGGTAACGGTAAATATCCACAGCTGGACATGAACTAGTCTTTCTCATTTTTTACGTGGTAGAGCCACGCTGCAGCTATATCAGTAGTATAGTTGTAGTACGAATGGGTCGGCTCGACCGGGGAAGGACCACGCTCTCACAGAATACCAGCGTAAAATAGCAGCTTAACACTGCTATGTTTCGTATGGTGAGTGTAGAGAACCGGAGACCCTTTTTACTGGAAAAGAGGCATTCCATCTTAGTCCTCACGGGTGACAACGCATCTGCATTTTGATTCTTTATTGAAGATAGATATAGATGTCTATGGGTCACAGCAACCACTTACCATCAGGTGGACTGTGTGCTCGTTTGTCACCCTATCCGCATCGCTTGTTTTACCAGCTGGGAGAGCCTCAGCGACTACGCAAAATTCCACGCTTCTCTCTCAGCGTGGTCGGTCTTCTGGTATGCTGTTCCCAGCCAGTCCTGATGACAGGTATTAAAGTCTCCTAGAAAAAAACAACTGTGCCGATTTAGAGCCACATCAGGGTGTAACTAGGCTATTTGAACACCTCACTGAGGTGTTCAAATAGCCTAGTTATTTCCTGGTCACCGCTGTGCGATTTGTAGATACAAGAATAAATTATTTTATCCGTTCCTGTGTCGGTCAATACCAAAATCGTGGAGAAAGTGGGATTTTCCAGGTGATGGAGACGCTTACAGCAGATGTCATTGCGGACATACATACAGACTCTAGCGCGCTGGTGGAAATTATGTTCCAATGTGTACCCACGTTAGCCAAGGTACGCCACATCTAGAGGACATCTAATCTAATCTCAGTCAAGAAGAGTAAATGTGGCTTGTCATTTTCAAGGTGGTAGTGGACTGCAATGAGATTACAGTGCAGACCTCGGTTTTTTGTGAGGCGCACTTTGATGGAGAGGCATTGCAACCGCTGTAAAAACTTACTCTTCTTTTTCCTTTTGTTCATTGTATAGTTGAGTGAATAGGTTGAGAGGGACGCAAACAGAGTCGCAGCATCGATGGTGTCTAGCACGGAGACCGCGGGGATACCCTAACCCCCCTGGAAATCGCCACTAGGCTCTCTCCTCCGGTCGACAACCGGAATAGTGGAGTTATCCCAGGATTTTTCGTAAGACGACGGGGCAGCCTTCCATGACTGACTGGCTCATTAATTGAGCCCCTAACTATCCACAGTCGGCCAGCGGTGCAACCGTGCTTTGGATCCCGCTAGCCTCCAAATCTAAGCACCTAACACCAAGAAACGGCCGCGTCGCAACCTCCAGACTCATTCTCCCAAAGAAATGAGTTTCACCTAACACCTGACATCTAACTGGAACACGACTTGCGTCATTTGGCGGTATTTATTTGACAGGTGGTTGGTAACTAACCTTCGGCCGCATCTCTCACTAAGAGAGGATCAACCTCGCACCAGTATGTGGTGATGCTCGTTTAGCACTACCCATTGGATCTGTGAGCAGCTTCATCTCCCAATATATCATAAAAATTACCGTAACGGTTACCGTCACAGTCCACTGTTGAACATAGGCCTCCCCTATAGATTATCTCATATGGGGAATATTTACTATAGTAGTCACGCTTGGCAGGCGGGTTGGCAACCACGTTTTTTTATTTTTAAGTTGTTATTAGGAAGACACTGTTGCCCATCTCGCGGTTTGTTTCCTTCTGTCGCCACTTACGTCATCCACAAGACTATGTGGGGTAGTGGATTTTCTTACACCGTCACTACATGGTCATGAAAATTACAATACTACCAAAATTTCATCTCATCACATATACTTTTTTATTCATAAAAGTTGGGTGACAGAAGAGAATACCGTCAACCAGATGGTAAATGGATGCGGTCTATAGACACACATTTATATTCCATTATAAATCAAAATGTATATATTTTGATTTAACATTGTCACTTCTGATTCCTGAGGATTAAACGGAATGCCCTGTTACCTGTAAAAGGGCCCGGGTTCTGATCGCTGATCTGATACGAAGCACAAAAGCCTTATGCTCCTATTTTATGCTGTATTCTGTGCGAGCGTAGTCTTTCCCCGATCAAGCCGATCCATTCATGCTACAGGCATAAAAGGTGCAGCGTGAAACCGACAACCGACAACTAAAGGAAGCACGTTTTTATAGATATGTATAAATAGTCTGACAAACGAGCACGCAGTCCACTTGATGGTAAGTGGATGCTGTGGCCTATCTACATTTATCCTAGATTAAGAATCAAAATATAGATGCGTTGTCACTCCTGAGGACTGAGATGGAATGACTCGTTTACAGTAAAAAAGGTCTCCGGTACTCTACACTCACCATACGAAACACAGCAGCATTAAGCTGCTATTTTACGCTGGTATTCTGTGAGAGCGTGGTCTACCCCGGTTGAGCCAACCCATTCGTGCTACAACCATAATATAGCTGCAATATTTTAAGTCTCGTTTTTTTTTGTTTCAAAATCGGTAATTTTTCCACTTTATGGGATGTAATTTTATTCTAATTAATATAAAAAGAATAATTAAAAACTGATCAAAATTGAGGAAAATATTGCTTGATATACATATAAAAAAGAACATACGGTCGAATTAAGGATCTCCTAATTTAAATTGTTTAGATAATAAGACCATAAAAGTTTTTTTTTAAGTGACGGCAGGGAAGCTGCATATACCTACATTGAAAATTAAGATAGCATTCTGACTCGTTTTCTAAAACGAAAAGCAACACGTGTTCCTCTAATCTTTAATATTGTAAAGAATATTCTAGAATAATCCTTGCAGTCACACTATAAAGATCAAGGGACATAGACGTACTTATCTCACTTGATATGACTTTATTTAGTAGCTATTGTAACAGAACGAATATACATTATAATATGTTATGTAACCTTCTGACAGATCTGTATATATTTAAATTTGTTGTTATCAAACTTTAAAATAAATGCATGAAAAATCAAAATATCTTTCAAGGAAATAAGGAAATCGGAATTTATTAACATAAGTTTAAATAATATTCAACCTTATATTATATAAAAGAATAACTTTAATCTAATTGATGTATAATATCCTTGTTTAAAAGAGCACTTTCCTTCCACATATCCATGTGCACTATTACAATCACTGACACTGACACTAGGAAATATACTTCAGTGACTGTAGTGCGAAGCGTGCTTCTCTTCTAAAAAGGATTCATCAGATGAAATAGACTTACTTATCATCAAGATATAGGTACATACCTACATGAATAAATAATCTTCCTCTTCTCTTTTAGTAATAGTAATTAGTAGTCCCTTAAAATCCTCATTACCGTGTAGTGGTGTTGTAAGAATATCCACTACCCCACATCGTCCCGTGGGTGTCGTAAGAGGCGACAGAGGAAACAAATCAGGAGATGGGTAGCAGCGTCTCCTAATAACTACTAAAAATAAAAACTGCGGTTGCCAACTCGTTTGCCAAGCGTGGCAACTATGGCAAATATTCCCCAATTAGGCAATCTATGGGGAGGCCTATGTTCAGCAGTGGGCTTTAATAGGCTGTACCGGTAACGGTAACGGTAAATATCCACAGCTGGACATGAACTAGTCTTTCTCATTGTAGCGGATTGACGATCGTTAATACCGCTACGCTGCTCCCTGTTGACCGTCTGGATATTTTACATCAGACATATAAAAGATGTTTTTACCGCTATCTTTCGAGATGTTTCTGAGTTTCCCGTAGTCGTCTTATAAGACACTTACGGAAAGAAAATACGCGTGCTAGTTGCATTTGGTGCTTAGTGAAAAACTTGGTAAATTCGCCCTTACACCCCGGTAATCCGGCCCCTGTCTAATCCGGCACCCCCTGTAATCCGACATGGTTTATTATTTATTATTAGATATTTTTTTGACAATCTTCGCAAATGCATGATTGAACAAGTTATAACTTGTACGCAATACCACTATTGTGCTCGACGCGTAGGTTATTGTTTTGATTCTGATTGCTTAGTTTGAATTTTACTACATGTAATGAAGATAGTACATATATATAGCATATAGAATTTTATCATTGGATCTGGAATTTGTCGGATTACAAGGTACTCTTTTATAAAAAAATCCGGACTGTAGGGGGTCTTACGCAGTACTCTATAATCCGACAAATTCGATACTCCGACACTGCCCTGCAAAATGTTTGTCGGATTTCCGGGGGTCCACTGTATTTTGTTTGTATAAAATTGAAGAAAAATCTCTTTGGTTGTACTGCTTGTATCTGGCTGATTTTAATATTAAGTCATAATAGGACATTAAGAGAAAGAAAAATAAAAAGTAAAAAACAGTTTCCCGCCATTTTTCAATTGTTTTTCTGTCCGCCAAAATGAGTGAATCTAACGAAGAAATTCGATACATTCCGAATTTTTATTACAAAAAAGAGAAAAATGCGACTCAAGCCGCGAAAAAAAAAATGGGACGTTTATGGACCTAATGCAGTGTCAGTAAGAGTAGCACAAAGTTGGTTCAAGCGTTTTTAGTCCGGGAATTTTGATGTCAAAGATGCAACTCGCTCTGGTCGCCTTCATACGGATTAAGTCGATGCCATTTTTGAAAAATTCAAGCAAGATATTAGTAGTTACGACATAGCCGAGGAATTGAGGATTGACCACAAAACAGTTTTGATCCATTCGAAAAAGTCTGGCTATACAAAAAAAGCTCGATTTTTGGGTACCAAACGAGCTCACTGAAAGAAACCTAATGAATCGTTTATTCATTTGCGATTCTCTATTGAAACGTAATGAAACCGAACCCTTTTTGAAAGATTGATCACTGGTGATGAAAAGTGGATCACCTACGACAAGAACGTGCGAAAAAGATCATGGTCAAAGGGTAGTCAAGCTCCACAGACTGTAGCGAAACCCGGATTAACACGCAATAAGGTGATGTTGTGTGTATGGTGGGATTAGAAGGGCATCGTTTATGAGCTATTTTATGAGCTTTTACCGCCGGGCAAAATCATCGATTCGGATCTCTACTAACAACAATAAATGAAACTCAAGCAAGAAATTGAGAAAAAACGGCCGGAATTGATCAACAGAAAAGGAGTGGTCTTTCATCATGATAGCGCCAGACCACACACATCTTTGGCCACTTAGCAAAAATTGAGAGAGCTTGGTTGGGAAGTGTTAATGCATCCACCACAATATAGTCCTGACCATGTAACCTCAGATTTTCACCTGTTTCGGTCTCTTCAGAATTCTTTGGGTAGTGATAGGTTAACATCAAGAGAGGACTGTCAAAACTACTTGTCGCATTTTTTTGATCAAAAATCCCAAGATTTCTATAACAACGGGATTATGTCACTACCTACAAGATGGCAACAAGTTATCGAACAAAATGGCACATATATACAGTGGTGGCGTAAAGGGGGGGCGGTGGGGGCGGTCCGCTCCGGGAGCCTAGCACCAAGGGGTGACAACGACAACTCACTCGCACAGCCAGAGAATACTTACAGAAGAATTACTCCGCAAAGACATACCAATAAATAACTAGATAGTTACCTAATATAGTATCTACCTGCATACACAAATATTATATCTTAAATTCTTAATATGTATCGCAAATTCATTTTATTGACTTTCAAACATAATTTAATGTCCTAAATACAAGAGTTCAGCTTAGGTAGCGCTTGGTCGAGTATGTAACACGATCCAAGAAGGTAGCGCCCGTAGCAACAAACACAGTCAATCAGTGATTTGTTTATAACCGTCGCATATTCCCGTAGTACCGTTGGACTTCATTGGAGCTTCTCAGATTCATCGTAAAATGGGGCTATTCTGAGTCTGTTCTTGGTTGCCAACTGTCGAAGCTGAAGACCGAATGTGGCAGCATCGTTATCGGAATACCTGAGATTTTGAGTGAGATTGAGAGGTTCTATGGGCAGCTGTACACGTTATCGTTGGAGACACGCGCAAGTGTGGACAACGATCCAAGATCAAGTCTTATCTGACACTATTTCGATGACATCCCGGACGTCAGTCTGAGCGAAATTAGAATGGCTCTCCAGCACCTTTAAAACGGCATGTCCCCGGACGAGGATGGAATTACAGCGGAGCTTCTAAAAACAGGTAAAAACCGGTGCTTGAAGTCCTTCAGAAGCTTCTTAATTCCATCCTCCATGATGGCACTACTTCGGAGGCGTGAAGCAGAAGTACGGTGGCCTTGTTCTTTAAGAAAGGCGACATCGTTCTCTTGAAGAACTACAGACTGATTTTTCTTTTCAGCCGCGTCTACGTGCTGTTTTCGAGAATCATTACGAAGCGGCTCACACGCAGACTCGACAACTTCCAGCCTCCCAAGCAAGCCATTTCCGAAAAGACTTTAGCACCAAAGACCACATACCCTTCGGTAAATTGGACAATCTGCCACTTTATCTTGCGTATGGGAACTATAAGAAAGCCTTTGATTCCGTCGTAATTTGGACAGTGCTACAGTCACTTCAATGGTGCCCAGTTTACTGCCGGTATATTGAAGTGCTGAAGTATTTGTACAGTATAGCTATGATCACTATCCGAGTACAGAACCAGAGTACGAGACCTTGCAGAGAGGTGTAAGACAGGGTGACGTTATATCCCCGAAACTCGTCACCGCTGCATTGGAAGCCGTTTTCAAGCTATTGGACTGGAGAGGATACGGTATTAATAACAATGGCGAGTGCATCACTCACCTTCGATTTGCCGACAATATAGTCCATATGACAGAATCGCTAGAGGACCTAAGCACTATGCTCAATAACCTTAATAGTGCCTCCCACCGGATAGGTCTTAAGATAAACATGGACAAAATAAAAGTCATGTGTAACGTCCATGTCACACCTATGCCGGTAATTGTTGGGAGCACTAAGCCCGAAGTTGTTGACGAGTATGCTTACCTGGGATAAATATTACGACTATGTACGTTCAACTTAGACCGAGTGGTCAATTCGAGATTCAACTGCTGCCCAGCCGAATTGAATCTCGAAGACAGATTACGACACATTTTATCAGATATACCTCAAAACTTGAAAACGAGGTTGTACAACCAGTACGTGTTGCCATTGATGACTTATGGATCTGAGACGTGGTCCTTCACAGCTGGCCGTATGAAGAAGTTCAAGGTCGCTCAGCGAGCTATGGAAAGGGAGATATGCGCAGTAGAACCAGAGTAACCACCAAAGCCCAACGGATTACTGAGCTGAAGTGGCATTGGAAAGCAAGGTTCTCGAGTGGTAGCCTCGTACCGGTGGGCGAAGTGTGGGGCGGCTCCAGTCTCGGTGGAGTGATGACCTGGTTAGTCATGCAGGAAGTCGATGGATGGCTCAGGACTATGCTTTGTGGCATTCTTTGGGGGATGCCTTTGTTCAGCAGTTGACTAGTGAAGGGCTGTAATGATAATGATGATGAATAGAATAATTTAGGTAAATAAAGTCTGGTAAGTATGTTTAGCATTTTTAGTTTTGGGGGGTGCTTGACAGAAAACCGCCCCGGGTGCCAACCCACGCTACGCCCCCACTGCATATATATAATTAAATGTAATTAAACTTTGAAAAAAAATGTTTTGAATTTGTATATAAAATACGAAGAAACTTTTTCCCCGACCTTATACCTACATACTTACATGTAAAAAGGCAATCGATTTCCAATCAAAGAACTTTCTTTTAAAAAATAGTAGTTTTTTAAAATAATAAAATTAAAATTTATTACGTTTCAGTAATAAAAAAACTCCTTTAAGTCCTTTTTTCATTGGATTATTGCAAATTATTTCAAAGATTAAGCTGAATTTTCTAAAGACAACAAGAGGCGAATTACTCACATAAAGCAGAAATAGTTCACTTGTTTAACCCAGAATGTTCTAGATTATCTTGTTATTACAATTTACAATAACTTCAATACAACGGAATATTGATTAAGCATCGTCGCATTGCAGTTCAAAAAGTTCAAATAATTTGTTAATGAGTGGAATATTTTGAGAAATGTTCCAACTAACATGTCTTTCGCTTGTACAACTATAGTATATTATTAATAAACATAATTATTAATAATATAGCAGGACATTAACATGTCTTATTATACTTATAGGTTGTCACTCCATTTATTGGAAAGCGGCCCTACACTACGCTTACTATTATCATTTACGATTTATGAGGCTGCCACTCGGGAACCTATCCTCCCCATCGATTATCGAATATTCGAGTCATATGGCCGGTCCATTGCCAATTCAGCTTACATCCAAACATTCATTATTTTGCCTTAGAAGGATTATTGGCCGTATATCTATACCTGTCTCTTTCAATTGTCATTAAGTGAAAAGAAAGAGAAAGCAACTTAAAACATTTCTTAAATTGACGTCGATTTTATGAGTAAGGCCCAATTTACACTGCCGCGGAACGGAATGGAAGCGAATTTTTGTAACGAAATTGTACATAGTAAAATGAGTTTTATGTTAATTGTGTAAAGTTCAAACTAGCGTCTTCCGTGGAATTCTCGAGAATTCTCGAGAATTCCACGGAAGACGCGCGACTTTTTCATCATATCTAATTTGCACGTTACGCAATTAACATAAAATTCATTTTACTATGTACAATTTCGTTACAAAAATTCGCTTCCATTCCATTCCGCCGCAATGTAAATTGAGCCTAAGGCCGTAAGACTATATTAGAAATGCTGAATTATGGCTGGTTTCTAATTGGACTGACCTAGGCAATTTCGTCAATGGTTGTTTTATCACAAAAAGTTAAAGTTTATTTTAATTTTAAGTCGACGTAAAAGACGGTAAATATGAGTAATGCGAAGCAATTTACATCACACCGAGCGAGTCATTTGTGTTAACGTAAACGGGTTGATTCATAATGCACCTTAACATTCGCTAAAGGAATATTGAATATGATAGGTATTATGTTCATTAAAAATGTAATAAAAGAATAGAACTCAATGAGTTATTATTATTGTTGCAGTAAGTTATAAACGCCTTTATGCACTGGATTACGTAATGTGTGACGTCACAAGGATAATAGTATTCACCTTGACCTTAGGCTAATGTCAGACTGGCGCCCGCATCGGCCGCGCTAGCGCTATTCCGACGTTACATAACGCGTTCACTCTAATCGCACGCGCTTGTTGCACAGGAAATGCAATTTGCGTCCAGCATGAACACAAAACGCATAAAATTTAATAAAATTGCATCAATGAATGCCTGATTCGATGATTGTCAGCTAACGAGTTTATATAATGTTTAGTGTTGCCATTGGTCCCGATTTCACGGGACACCCGTATTTCTTGTATGGATTGCAATATCCCGCCGGAACTGCCATGGATCCAGAAATGAAAGAAAATAATAGAACCGTTTTCGAAGACGGAGATAACCAATGTGTGCACCATAATTTCTTAATATTCTAAGCATTTCTAGTTCGTTCGTAATGGTGTTTTCGCTAATGTGTCCAACATCGACTGATGTTTGTAACCACACGCCTGTAAATGCACGCAAAATATAACTGAAGCCGAACCAGAGTAAAATTTGTGAAAAAGTATAATTTTGAGTAGAAATAAAACGAAATATACTTAAAATGCAATAATGAATTTTATTTGGCTCAGGAATCATTTGTTCCTTAAATCCGAAAATAAATTTATAATAAGGATAGAACAAGCGGTTTTGAAAAGACAGCCATCTATCTAGAAATATGTAGGTAAGAAAATAGATGTCTTTTTATTTTATCTTCTATACATAGAAGATAAAAATTATGTTGGTATATATTATGTATATACAATGAATGCGTAAGTCACTCGAAGAATTGTAGATTTCGCACGTTATGCTTAAATTAGAAATGACTCGTTTTGTTTGTAGTAATAGATAATTTTTTGGTTCATGAAGACTTCTGTGGCAACCTTAGTACTATTCCGTAATCCTTTCTACAATTAAAATAAGATATGTAATATTCATTAAAATATATGGATCTAAGTCTAAGGATTCTTCCTTACAAAGTATCAAAAAAACACAACTTTTTATAGATTTTAGATTTTTGACACCAATTACCTATGTATGCACGATAAAAGTATATATAATGTAGTTAAAAGGAAAACTGTCACAGCTACGTGGGCTTAACAATTTAACGAGTAATAGTCGACCAACTTATAAATTCAACTTATAAAAAATAGTAAAATTGAACTAAATCTGCATTATAACTTTGTAATGCTATCTTGATCAAATTTATACGGGACCACATGAGAAGCACCAGTTTTCAAATAAAAAAAGAATTATCAAAATTTATTCACCTAGAAAAAAGTTCTAACACATTAAAAAAATACAGTTGTATTAAAACCCTCCTGCTATTTTGAAGTCGGTTAAAAAGGAATAACATAATTTTCCCAAGCAGCACACAAGCGTTATAAACATCAATATACCAGCCCACATAGAACTTAGAGTTCTTTTAAAAGCGTATAAGAGTGTTGAAAAAAGGTTGTATCCTTGAGAGTGGTTTATGACTTATTATACAGCTCAAGCTGTATAAAGTCTGTATTATGGGATCTAAGTAAGCTTAGGGTTCTTAATCAGAATATGAAAACTCTAGTATACAACTTTAAGTATATTGTAACACTTCAATCTGATTTTATCATTAAAGTTGTATAGAAGCTGTTTTTTTGCATGCTGTTTCTTGCTTATACAGCTCTAAGTGTTATTATAGTATCACTAAAAACTTATTTCTGAACAATGGTGTATGCAAACTCTCTTCTAAAACTTATTCTTTGGTGTCATGGTACACTTTTGTAATTACAGTAGTTTTATGACTTCTGTCTATGCGAGTAATATAAACCTAAAAAATAAATAACAGCCATAGTACAACTTAAGTCTGTATAAGTGACAGAATATCGCCATTTTGCATGCGTTGCGTGTTTATATTGTGCTAGTGAACAAAATTAATTTGTTATCAATACGTGGAAAAAAATATAAAGATATTTGGTGCAGTTCAAAGATCATGTTACATCTAAATTATATTTATCCAACACTGTTCCCAAGACAAGGTTTTCATCTTTTATACGTATCTCTAAAGAGGATTATACGTTATGTTAAAAAAACTACTATACCGCGTAAGTAATAAAAATATCCTATTATAAAACTGATTAAAAACCAATGGCTACATGATATAATCCATAACATACATAGTACAGCTACTAAGACTATAAGACCCTCTAAATACCGTTTAGGCTGTTTAGCAAATTGTCGCCATTTTAAGACCCATAAAACAAAATTTAAAATATAATTTTGGGAATATTAGACATTAGTCTAAGCCTAAACCATTAATGTCAGTTTGACTAATGATCACTGTGCCCCAATGTGCCTTCATTTCCATTAATTTAATATTATTTTTATTCTGACCTATACAACCGATATTTAGTTACCGTATTTAGTATTTTGTCCTTATATTATTTTGTTATTTTGCTGGCGCGACAATTTTTTGATATAAAACATATACAAGTATACCGTAAATCTAATTTTGCACTTTCAATTCACCACTTATTACCGTCAAAACTCAACTCCAATCCGAATATAATATTAATATTATGTTAAATATATGTTAAGACATTAAATGTCCCCATCATTCAATAAACATTCTTTTTGTTTTATATTCATTTGTAATCCCGTCCAAAAACCAATTTAGAACGTTTGTCTTTATAAGTTACTTATAAAACAATATCTGTAGTGTAATAGTTTCCTTGCACACCAAATAACAGCTGTAATACAGCAGTTATATAGCCTCTTTTGTGCTTGTACAGCTACTGTACAGCGTTCCTAACGCATAAGCTGCACAATTTTTTACTTATAAGAACTGTATAAGCGCTTATACAGCTTTTATACAGCCAGAAAATACAGCTTCTAGTATAAAAACGTACTTCAATACAGCTCGTATACAGCTTGCATGCTGCTTGGGTTTAGCTTTGATTCTTAGATAATAGCGGTTTTATATAGTCTTATACCGTGGTTTTTTGATAGTCTCCGGTTTAAAGAAGAGTCTTTGTGACGAATGAATTTGGCTGCGCTACAATTTTTCGTGGAATTTGACATTTGCAGTCATATTCCTTTGTTCGTATATTTTCCACAGGATTACTTTATCGAACCAGACCCTAGTTTAAACCTGAGACTAATAATTTGATATTATTGCTTTTGGGCCCTGAATGTATAATGTTTAACTTCACCGGTGAGTATGTGTGGGTCAAATCTTGCAACTGAATTTCAACCAATACCACCACCCGATGGAGCTGAAAACTTGCAATCACTTTAAGTGCTAATAGTAGTAATAATAGATACAGTTATATTTTTTTCAGAATTGCCGCTCCTCCGAGTATCTTCATCTCGTATTTTATCTTTAGAACCCTCTCTCTATAAATATCAAATAAAAGGAGTTTTCAAGCAAAATATGCGTCATTCTAATTTCAATATGGCGAATGCCCAAAAATGGCAGACATCCATATCTCTAAAAGCTTGTTTTTCAGCAATTCACGTCATTAAGACGATAATTAATAGAATCAGGCGTTACTTTGCGGAAATCCGTTATATCAAAGATGTTAAAAATTAATTAGCTAAGATCGTTAATCTTCTAAGAAGAAGAAGAAGAAGATCTTTAATCTTTAACACGACTTCAAGTTCGTACCGTCATAAGGAAGATAGTGAAAAATTATAAGCTTTTATTGAACCGCTCCAAGCTGACATTGAAGAATTGGCTTAGCGTTTAGATTTCCCTGAGATTAACGACCTAAGGCAATATATAATTACATGTATTGCTGGTGCCGCCGTGTTTTCATACCATAAAGGATTAAAAGTGAAGCTCGTCTTTAGAGATTATTTCAATAGAATTGAAAGGAATGATTTTCGTAAACTTATTACAATGTGGAATAAAGGTAGCATAAATTTTCCATCAAAAGATATTTTTGCACATTATTGCTCTTGCGAGATCATTAAAAAAAAACATCGAAGTAGACAACAACAACCCTAGAACGACAACACGACATGTAATTTGTCGTTTCGCAAAGTTTAAAAACCTTTAAAGGTAACAAAAAATATTTTATATTACTTTATAGGTAAGCAGATATTGTAAGCAAATTTATACTAGTATGAAAATTAAATTTTTCATTGAGATAAATTTAAGATATCTTTTTAAATGTCATATTTAAAAAGATATCATCTTAAATTTCATTTGATTTAAAAATATTTATGTATATTTAATCATAAATATTTTTAAATCAAATTTGTTTCGTAACAAATATGATCTAGATATACTTTACATTATGTCGCTGTGTATCGTGTGGCTATTTGTTTCAGTTGACCTTGCATCGCGCAATGAGGAAGCCTAGTAGATCGTCGGTCATTTAATGGTGACGACATAAATTACACCTTGTTGTTGGTAAAATTAACGGATTTAGATCAGTCGCTCGACTGATCCGCATATTGTATGAGGGCAAGCGGCCTGTGTTGGTAAGCAAGTCCAAAACAACACGACCGTTATTATTGTAATTTTAAGTTTAAAAAGAAGTAAATAACAATAACGTGATTAAAAATTATTTATATATGAAAGGTAACGCAAATCTATTCGTAAATTTGACGTGGCAGATCGCTTTTTGCAGCAAAAAAAAACTGAACAACTCGGCATTAATGTAGGCCATCAATGTAGTCGCGCAACTAGATTTAGTCTAGTGAGCAATGTGGCTGCAACTAGTTTTATTGTACGCATAGAACCGCATGGACTTATACTTTGACAGAGGAGAACGCTTCCGTATGGCTACACCCCTCCGGTCCGCCGGTGGCCTGTGTTGCTCTATGGGTTATAGACTACTTCAGCTTCAGTACCAGACATTGAAGAAAACTACATTCTTCATTTAAATAAAACTAGTTTTTACAGATTTTTCGATTGCTCAAAGATTCTTCGATTATTCAAAGTCCATTTTCCGCGATTATATGTGCATTCATTTTAAAACTATTTGATATGTTTCGATGCGGATTTTGCTACCAATACTTAAAGAATTCCAGGAAAGTTTTCATGTTTGGTGATCAAATTGTACTGTATTGCCGGGGTGATTCGCAAGTTAATTAATCAATGATATACGAGTAGGTTTTTTTTATGTATGAGGTTATCTCTAGATCCATGCATTACTCTAAAACGCAATA
The DNA here is from genome assembly GCA_029286625.1 of Parnassius orleans. Taxonomy (NCBI): domain Eukaryota; kingdom Metazoa; phylum Arthropoda; class Insecta; order Lepidoptera; family Papilionidae; genus Parnassius; species Parnassius orleans. The sequence continues at coordinate 2,111,858 of JAGSMP010000152.1, forward strand.
TACGGTGTTAATGGGAGACTTCAACGCAAAACTTAGTACAAGAGAGAACGGTAAGCTGAAGGTAGGGAAATTCGGAATTGGGCAACGGAACCCAAGGGACCAGTAGCTGGCCGACTTCATAGAGAAACAGAGACTCTTTATGATGAACTCTTTCTTCCAGAAGCAGCCCTACAGGAAGTGGACCTGGTCGAGCTCCGACGGTTCGACAAAAAATGAAATTGACTTAATTATGACGACTAGACGGCAACTGTTCAGTGATGTCTCAGTGATCGCGAGGATGAAAACTAGTAGCGATCACCGAATGTTTAGAGACACACTGAACCTAAACGTTGTTGGAGAGATCTCGTCTAATGAAGTCAATGCTCCGTCCCCCTCGTGCTCTAATCCAAAGTCCCGAAACCTTCCAGCTCGAGTTACAAATCCATTTTCAGTGCCTAGAAGACTGCAATGCAGTGGACGATATGAATGACAAGCTCATGGAAACTGTCCATGCGGTCGGAGCTAAGTTCTACAAGATCGCCGCAGAAGAACACAAACTCTCCGATTACACTCTTAATCTCATGGCTGTTAGACGGGAAATGAAGTTGCAATTTTCAACATACAGATTTGACAGCATACAGTCAACTAAACAGACAGATCTCCTAATGTATGCGGTGGGACTTACGCAACATCAATACAGCTGGTATTAAAGAAGCGATCGAGCGGAACCAAGGTGCCAAAGTCTTTGCCAGAGATCTGTCTGCCAGAAAGAGCCAACTGTCAAACCTGAATACTGAGTGTGGCAGCGTCGTTTCCGGGACACCTGAGATTTTGTGTGAGATTGAGAGATTCTATGAGCAGCTGTACACGTCATCGTTGGAGCCAGACGCAAGTGTGAGTAACGATCCAAGAGCAAGTCTTATCCGACACTATTCCGATGATATACTGGACGTCAGTCTGCGCGAGATTAAAATAGATCTCCAGCACCTTAAAAACGGCAAGGCCCCAGGCGAGAATGGAATTGTAGCGGAGCTTCTGAAAGCGGGTGGAAAATCGGTACTTGAAGTCCTTCAGAAGCTCTTTAATTCCGTTCTGCATGGTGGGACTACTCCGGAGGCGTGGAGCAGAAGTGCGGTGGTTTGTTCTTTAAGAAAGGCGACAACGCTCTTTTGAAGAACTACGGACCGATTATCCCTTCTGAGCCGTGTCTACGTGCTGTTTTCGAGAGTCGAATTGCTGAAGTGTTTGTACAGTAGGGATCGTAGCTATTCGAGTACAGAACCAGAGTACGAAACCTATCCAACTGCAGAGAGGTGTAAGACAGGGTGACGTTATATCCCCGAAACTCTTCACTGCTGCATTGGAAGACGTTTTCAAGCTTCTGGACTGGAAAGGATACGGTATTAACGTCAATGGCGAGTACATCACTCACCTTCCCTTCGATTTGCCGACGATATAGTCCTTATGGCAGAATCGCTGGAGGACCTAAGCACTATACTCAATGACCTCAGTAGTATCTCCCAACGGATAGGTTTTAAGATGAACATTGACAAAACAAAGATCATGTATAATGTCCATGTTACACCTATGCCGGTAGTTGTTGGGAGCACCAAGCTCGAAGTTGTTGACGAGTATGTTTACCTGGGACAAATAGTCCGACTAGGTAAGTCCAACTTCGACCGAGAGGTCAATCGACGGATTCAACTCGGCTAGGCAGCGTTCGGGAAATTTTGACACATCTTCTCATCAGGTATACGTCAAAACCTGAAAAAGAGACTGTACAACCAGTGCATGTTGCCAGTGATGACTTATGGATCTGAGACGTGGTCCTTCACTGCTGGCCGTATGAGGACTCTCAAGGTCGCTCTAGCTATGGAGAGGGCTATGCTCGGAGTTTCTTTGCGTGATAAACTAAGACATAGCCCAACGGATTAGTAATCTGAAGTTGCAATGGGCCGGCCATGTAGCTCGAAGAACCGACAATCTATGGGGTAGAAAGGTTCTCGAGGGGTAGCCTCGTACCGGTAAGCGAAGTGTAGGGCGAACCCCACTAGATGGAGTGACGACCTGGTAAGACATGCAGGAAGTCGATGGATGCAGGTGGCTCAGGATCGTACTTTGTGGCATTCTTTGGGGGAGGCCTATGTTCAGCAGTGGACTTGTGAGGGGCTGTAATGATGATGATGAGGTTTTTTTTATAGAATAAGGGTGACCAACAAACAAGCACACAGTCCACCTGACGGTAAGTGAATGCAGTGGCCCATAAACGTCTACATTCATCCTCGATTAAGAATCAAAATTTAGATATGATGTCATCCCTGACGACTAAGATGGAATGCCTCGTTTCATATCACCATAAAAAACACAGCAGCATCGCCGCATTAAGCAGCTATTTTACGCTGGTATTCTCTAAGAGCATGGTCCTACCCCGATCGAGACGACCCATTCTTGCTACGACCATAACATAGCTGCAACGTGGCTCTACCACATAAAAAAAGGTATGGTGATCAAACTACAAAAGGCCAAGACAAATAAAAACCTCCGACGTAAATTCTTCATGGCTATCTGAATAGTAATGATGAGGATAGCGAAATGTCTTTCTTTGTTTTTAGCTAGAGGAATTCCAACCAAACATAAATACAATTTATTAATTTATTTTCGGACCCATTCCTTATAATGTATTATTTTGTTTTTCAATTTATGTTATTGTGTTTTTTCTTTTGTGATACCTCAATAGTTCTATCAAGTTTAAATGAATCATTCATTCTGTATATTTCTACATTTACGGTGATGTAAATAACAATACACGGAAAAAAGAAGGTGCTGGGTGAAAGAATATTTGTTACTTTGTGATAAATAATCAAATATTCAATTTTTAAATAAATTAGAGCCAAATGGTTTAAGAATGGAATCTACAAAATTTTATAAATTATTACATAGTGTCCGATTAAATACAAAAAACTTTCAAGCCTTTGCTTCTTAATTTTGATGGTTGCTGTCCCAAATATAGGGCAATTATTTTAAGCATTTATTTTATCATTCATTCCAGTGAAATAGATTGATTTTTAAATATAGGTACTTGCGGAGCCACACTCAGAGGTGGCAAAGTCATTAATTTCTTTATTCTTATCACACTGATTCCCCCTTTCTAAATACTCATGATTATATGTGTAACAGGAACAAGGTGTGAGATATCCTTGTTGGATTAAAGCCTTTTTAAATAAAGAAAGATAATATCTGCTGAACATGCCTATCAAAGTTTGCCTTATAGGGGGGATATTTGACATAGTTACCACGCTTGGCAGGAGGGTTGGCAACTACTGTTTTTATTATTTTGAAATGTTATCAGGAAGGTGCTGCTGCCCATCTCCTATTTCATTTCCATCTGTCTTCTCTTACGATATCCACGGGATGATATGAGGTATTGAATTTTCTTACGCTGCCATTAAACGATACATTTATCACAACCTATCTTATTTTAAAACTATTTTGCTTATTAACACACACTAAAAATATCTTAGCGTACATTCGCTTCCCTTGCTCGTCTGAGCGTCGTAAATGCGATTACACTTTCACTACTCCTTTCAAAATTAGGAAGCTAAGCGAATTAGGAAGGCAGGAATCTTTCTAACTGACTTATGATCCCAACTTCCCTATGTTTTATTACAATGACCTTTTCTTTTCCTGAATACATGAGTTGATTAATATTGTGTTCGTTAAAAATACTGATAGATTTATTGTACACCTACAAACCTCGCCGTATGGTACCAAACCATTTCCGTGGATGCCTTAAGAGGCGACTATGAAAAATTTCAAAAAGATGTTATGGCTTCAGACATACGCAAGACGTAAAATACCGTGACACGTAACGGAGAGGAGCGTTAAAGGTACCAGACTTTTAGTCGCCAAACAAGAACAAATCCGTCTTACAAACATAGATAAAAAAGACGAGGAGATTTTGATTCAATACTTTGTTATAAAATTGAAGTGACGTACGAACTCACAGCCCACCTGATAGCGAGGGTGATAAGTGGCTACTGCAGCCCCGCAACCAACTCCAACTAAGAAAGCTGCAAATGCGTTGTCACCTCTGAGAGCTAAGATGGAATGCCTAATAGTTTGCAATAATACTGGCTCGCAATTCCCTTTGGGACCGGAACACAGCAGTGCACGCACCGCTGCTTGGTGGCAGAAATAGGTAAGCGAGCGGTACCTTCTCAGATAGACACCTAGACAGAAAAGGAGTCATATCTAGGGTTGCCACCATTTTTTGAGGGAAAAAACATATTTCAATAAGAAAAAATTTATTGTTTGCAAGAATAAAAAGTATTTTTCAAATTTAAGTTTTTATTGCTTTGAATACATATTTTTTTGTGCTTTTAGCACACGTTAACAATTTTGGTTGTCTTTAAAAGTTTCAAAACTAGGTTTACAATCTATGTTTAGATTTAAATAGATAAATAATATCATATCTCACATCTACCGCTTCGATCAGTTAACAAATAATAATTTTAATAGTGTGTACTCTGTTCTGTTTTACGTTAGATATCCATTAAATCGATAAATCATTCAAAAATTATGTACGGGAGTGTTTTGATTTGCGCATCACAGTAAAGATTCGAAATAAAGTATTTTCGTATACTTTATTTTTATGCAAATGTATAAAGTTTATTTATCAAAAAAAAAGTAGGAAACGTTATTATAAGTATGGTTGGCAACCCTAGTCATACCACCTAGATATACATTATACATATTATATAGATGTATGTATACAGTTATTTTAGCTATAAGCCATCGCAGACTATTAAAACTGACAATACGTTATTAAAATCATTCAGTTTCTTATTCGTGTGCTTTGGGTTCGTTTCCAAGAAGTACCTAAATACGTTAAGTTACCAACTTATGGAAAAGTGCTAATTAAAAAATATTTGAAATGTTGCGTTTTTTCTCTTTTTATAAACTACAGAGGCTTTTTAAGGTTCTTATGACTTATGAGTCTATCATTGAAGGTCGTATACATATTATAGTAAGTATTTGTTTCATTTAGAATTTTGAGAAGGATTAAAATATAAATATTAGAACGTTCGTCTAATCTCATAATTTATGAAATAATAGTTTTACATTGAACATTCCGTTAGTCTTCGTGGACATCTATGAACAATTAAAACATGCAGCGTAATTTTAACAAAAGCCATTTGTATAAGCATAATATACTGTGTAAGCATTAATACACGTTTGTAACTAACGTATGCTGAGCTACCTGAATCTCGAAAGCTTTTACTTTTAATGCCATAACAAGTTGGCAGTGATCAGTCGGGTCAAGGTCGCATGAGCGGTACAAAAAGTGGTTTGGCGCCCGGAGCACATTCTTGACGGTGGACGGAATCAATAAATTGTCTGCATCTATAATATTATGCGACGCAACTTAATTGTATTATTATGTCTCCAATATAGGATTCTCTATTCTCTTGAAAACATCTATAATTTATGATCTTGCCTGTTCAATTCTTACGGCTATTACACAGGTGGCCGCTTCTCTTGTTTACGCGCATAGTTAAGATAAGGATCTTTTTGTGGAATAAGAATTCGTTAGAAATAAGGCGAATGACTTCATTTTAAACACGTGTTTAATAATATAATATACTTATGTTTTAATCATTTTATAAATTATAATAAATATTTTTTTTGTAGGTACCAAGAAGGTATTTTACGAATTTTAAAGTTATTTGATACAGTTTCCCACAAAGATTTACTTGCCTACAGACACTATTCTATTACAGAAAGTAGGATTTTCCTGACTGTTTACTGCGACACCTGCATCCATTGACTCCCGGATGCATCTCGTAAGAGGATACAGCTCGTCAATTCATCCAGTAGAGTGCTGACCTACTCTGCTTTCGATAGTTGTCACTAGTTCACTTAAGTATTAGAATTAATAAGTGGTGTATGAAGAATATGACAAACAACTTCCTATAATATAAAACAAAAGTACTGTTTTTGCTAATATCAACTTGACTTGCATGCGGTGCAGCCTGTTGAATAACGGAGAGGCTCTGGCGACCGACTGATGGGGTTAAATCTCAGAGTATATATAAGTAGCTTGCTTATTAATACTCCAAGGGTAAATTCCATCCAAAATAGCTAAACCCTAATTTCACAGTGGTGATGACATTATTACCAGAGCGTGCATATTGCCGCCATTAAAAATACTATTGATTTCTACAATGTAGGTACTGCATTTAGAATTCAAATAATGAAGATGAAAAAGTGTGTAGGTAAATTGATATTGCCAAAAAAACAAGTGCGGCGCCTGCTCACCCTTGACCTGGTGTTGCGCAACGCTGGCTCCCGAACTCTGAAGGTACGCTGTAGTTAGCCAAGGTTGGTGTTGTAAATCGCTCATCTTTATCCTTGCTAATCTAAAATAAACTTGCTTTTTGCTTGATTCGTAAACAACCACTTTGTTAGCAATGTCGGTAAATATACGGAACAAAAACATAAATGAATTAAAAGATTTCCGAAATGTAATCAGTGTTGAATGTTTTTTTTTTAAATTACTCTTTGATATAATGATAATTTAAGTCATAGACGAGTTACAATAGTTTCTGTTTCCGTGAATTATATATTTTTTATTATGATGTATATGAATAAAAACTTTAACTTATAATAGTCTAAGGATAATTGACGGATAACAATAAGTAAGCAGACCAGAAAGATAGACGGAGAGAAGCAAACATTTTAAGTTTTTAAGTGACGCCGGAAGCAAGCCGAAATTATGCTCAATATTTTGCAATATACGAAGTGGTTTAAGTGCATAGATGTGCGACTATCAGTTTTACGGGCTGTTAAAGAAAGAAAAAAGAAAGATGTGCATGAATGCGTGTCAAGATGTTGAGAATGTTTCAGCGTCACTTAAAATGTACGCAGCGCTCAGTCTATCTTCTGTAAGACAACATTATATGTTTCAGATATAAAGTACTCTCTGTTAAATTGTTAAAGTAACGTGTGGGCGTGTAGCGGTCTCGTGCTATTTGTTTTTGTTACATCACCGTTGAATAAGATTCCTACGTTTATGTGAATTAGTATTAGGGTGCATTGTTCGCGTTTTTATTTGCGATAATTATTATCCATTGAGCCTTTGATGGAATAAAATACTTAATATCAAAATATTATTTTTGTTTGACCTTTGTCAAATGACCAAATAGTTACGTAAGGAGTGATTTCTGTTTCGTTCTGTTCCGCATTGCTGCATCGGTTAATGCTACGTTACCGGGTTCATACGCCGTCCGTGAACGCCTTTATAACATTAAAAAATATTTACATAATATGATGTTTTCGTGCCCTCGTATAATTTTATATTATGAAGGTTTGTAGGTTGCTGAACTAAAGGTTCATGATCACTTATTAAAATATTTACATTTAGATTCGGAGATCAGCGTACAGGATACATATTACAATAATCAATCGTCAATGCTCTTAGATTATGTTAAACGTTTCATATTTTTCTTGGAATTTTAATGTTAGAAGGCTTTAGCTTCATTAATACTTAATTAGGCCTAATTCTTTTAAACATTTATAAGAGGAGATACGACTAAATTAACCCAAATGTGTCACGTTTGTAATCAAATCCTTTTTGGCTTAATGCTTTTACAAATTAAACTACCCCCACATTACGGTGTAGTGGTAAGAGAATTCACCGCCTTATTTATCCCTTGGGTGTTGTAAGAGACGACTATCTATATAAATAAAATGATAGAGGTTTGCAGTTGTGCGCGCATCTCGCAAAAAGTACTGGATAGATTTCAATTAGGTTTTCTAAGTTATATTTCTTAGAAACTTGGCCCTTATCTAAAAAATAATATTGCGATATCTTCATTTAGTCGTATATATATATATATATATATCGAAAAATTTGTTAATATATCAAGCAACTCGGACGAAGTCGCGGTGATTAATCCTCCCCGCAACGAAAGGACCCTTGGCCATTAGTAGACTTTTATGGGATAAAAAGGCTGTTAATGCGATTCTGTGTTATCTACTTAAGTATAAGTATAAAACTAAAAGATAAGTTAAAATTATTTACTAAAACATATTGTGTTTCCTGTTACGAATATGATTCAATAATTTAAATTCCTTTACGCCCACCTGTCAGGATATATTTCATTGTGACTCAGTAAACATATCTTTGTTTTGATTTGTACAATAATTTATTAGCAAAACACTCTGTATATTAATGACGACGTAAATAAATTCGTAGAAAGTCCCAGCTAGTATTACTACTTCTCAGATATTCCAAGAGAGCTGCTGATATCAATAAAGCGAAGCCAACCGTGAGAACATAATATCATTATGTCGTACACAAAAATAAAACAAACAAGATACACGGGTACAATATTGAATTAGTGATTTAATTATTTATCAAATGTTTGTTGACGCACGACCGTGGGTAGTATTCCTACTAAGAATTAAATTACCATAATCTACGCTTCTAAGATGACGTATATAATAGCACAATGTATAAACATTTTGTGAATAAACACGAATGATTCCGGTGATCAAACGACGGCCGTGAACTCCACGACCTCCTCGCTACCGCCTATAGTATTAGAAGCAATTGCTGCTACCGGCATTATTCCTCGAAATAGATCTTGACTGTCGTCGTTCGCTACCTGAATTGCCTTCATTGCACTTCCTGGTGATAACCGCTGCACTTTATTAAAACTACTATGTTGCGCTTCCGGGGATCAGTTTAAATGTTTCAGACACTTTATCAATGATTTTAAAGACCAATTATTCAGCTATAAGATCCAGTACATTCGACAATAATAATAATTTTTATGTTATTATGTTATTACAAAGATGTCAAACAATGATACCTTAGCAATGCTCTTTTTATTATGTAAATGATTCAATTAATTTAATGACATTATCTTATACTTAATACACACCACAGGTAATTTTTTTTCTTAAAATCCTTGTTTTAAAAGCTAATATAACGATATAGATTACTCAGGAAGAATATTTGCATCACGCAGTCGTTTTTCTACTGACGAGAAGAGTCATTACGTTTACGCGTCTACTGATTTCAAAATTATTATACCTACCTATATAAAATTCCGATGTGTGTTTGTTCGTAATTTTTCTCTGGAATTTTAATGGGATACTTATCTGCTCACCTGGATGGTTCTTAGCTATAGATGGACCCGGAAGGTTGCGCTGTTTTAGAGATCAAGAAATCACCCGTGAGAAGCCGGGGCGGATTTTTAGGTGGTAAAGTCACGCTGCAGCTATATTGCATCACGTATGGATCGGCTCGACCGGGGAAGGACCACGCTCTCAGGAAATAGCCACGTAAAATAGCAGTTTAATTATTTTGTATTTCGTATGGTGAGTGCAGAGAACCGGAGTCCTCAGGGTGACATAGCATCTGCATTTTGATTCTTGATCGAGGATAGATGAAGCTGTCAATGGACAGCATCTACTTACAATGAAGTGAACAGTGTGCTCGTTTGTTACTCTAATTCTATTAAATAAAACCTTTTAACGTTATCGATTTAAGAATATTACTTTAAATAATACTTTTAATATTAGTTCGAATTAGCACTAATACAAGATATTAATGTATTATAGATAATTTTTAGAAAAGAAAAGAAGATATAAGTGGCTATGCAAATTAATAATATATTACTATATTTTCCTATTTCTACATACGCATGCAATAATTTAGATTTTTACATATATGCCGAATTAATGGTGACAATGAAAGGTCATTATAAAACTGGGGTTTAATTTCTAAGAACAAAATATGTAATCTACACGTATTTTCGCTAAGAGATTAAAAAAGCTAAAGATTATTTAGGTAAAATTAATTATTTTCTATATTATCTTTAAATATTAGGCCCCTCTAAATCCACTGCCGACCTTTTCAAAGATACACCAACTTGAAAAATTTGACCATACTCACAACAATGGGCAGAAGTATTGGTGAGCGTAGATACACGTGGTAGATACCCTTGCACTAAAAATCTCCAATGCCAGTCTGTGAGATTTGTATTCGGTGTTTGTAACGGATATACCGACACTTGTCGGTCGATACAGCCTCGTTCGCTTTTTTTCGGGGCGCACCCCATGTAGATGACAACAACATTTTAAATTAAAGAAATCAATACATGAGTCTTGACATCAAAATGTTGTTTGTCTTTCAGTCTTATTAAATAACATATCATTTTTACCGTGTAGTGGCGGTGTAAAAATATCCCCTACCCCATGTCGTCCCGTGGGTGTCGTTAGAGGTGACAGAGGGAAACAAACTAGGAGTTGGGCAGCAACGTCTTCCTAATAACAACTAAAAAATTAAAAAACCGCGTTTGCCCACCCGCCCGCCAATCGTGGCAACTATATAGCATATATTTTATACGTGGTAGAGCCATGCTGCAGCTATATTAGTAGTATAGTTGTAGCACGAATGGGTCGGTTCGACCGGGGAAGGACCACGCTCTCACAGAATACCAGCGTAAAATAGCAGCTTAATGCTGCTGTATTTCGAATGGTGAGTCTAGAGAACCGGAGACTCTTTTTACTGGAAAAGAGGTATTCCATCTTAGTCCTCACGGGTGACAGCGCATCTGCATTTTGATTCTTTATTGAAGATAGATGTAGATGTCTATGGGTCATAGCAACCACTTACCATCGGGTGGACTGTGTGCTCGCTTGTCAGTCTTATCCTATAAAAAAAATATCCCTCCTATGAGGCAATCTGTGGTAGTCTGTAACAGTAACGGTAACATAATTTATTTCTCTTTTTCTGTTGTCGCCGCCGCCGACCCCGCTCCGACACCTGGAACGTAACTGCATGCCGCCAAACTTGTGTACACGTCTACGTACCGTGTGAACTGCAGCTACTTACCAATAACATCAGCATCATAGAATTATTACGTAATAATTCTATGATCAGCATAAACTATGACCTCCTCTTGACGCTCTCCCTCGTTTTCGGCTACGTAAAAGTCATTATGAAAGGTGAAGTGGGGAAGGATGGCTCCACTGTCGCAGTAATTATTACTGTGGTACTTAACATATTTATTTAGGTTCTCGAGTTGCAGCGTCATATGGGGTAAACGAAGTATGAGAAAGCTCCCACTTGATGGAGCGACGCCTTGGCACGACAGTCGGTGGATGTAGGTGGCTCAGGACTGTGTTTTGTGGAAGGCATTCCTTGGGGAAGGCCTACGTTCAGCAGTGGTCTTGTACAGGGCCGTAATGATGATGATGATGTTTATTATAATTATTTTACTTTTATCATCATTTTAAATTAAAATTTGTTTAATAAGCACAATAAGCTCCATAACGATGCATGGTCTATAATTAAGACAAGATTAAGTTTTTCATCGATAATTAAATTTAAATTTATAAGTGTATGTTTTGTTGGTTATGCTAAATAAATAGAAATTAAGAAGTTGGTATATCCACATACACACTAATAATTCATGTGGTAGATGTAAGGCATCTGTACAATGCAGTTTTTTTGACGTATATGTTACGGCTAATCTATACATACCTACACACATACATACTACATACATACAAATAAATAAAATTGAAGTGCCTTTTTGTAATGTCAAAATAACAACTTTTTACTAAATGCATATGAAAGTATATTACTTATAAGAAGAATACAATTTTTTAAATTTCTGTCCGTCTGTTTGTCTGTCTTTTTGTCCCGGTTAGTCTCTTAAACGGCTGGGCCGATTTTGACGGGACTTTCACTGGAAGATAGCTAATGTTATAAGGAGTAACTTAGGCTACTTTTGTTTTAGAAAAATAATTAGGGTTCCGCGCAAAAAAATTAAAACCCATAAATTCTACGCGGGCGAAGTCGCGGGGACCAGCCAGTCTATATATAATAATTACTGCGTCTCATAATTATCGTGTAAAAATTTCAGGTTCACAAGTTTGTATATTACCAAAAATCACAAAAGGTCAGGAGGCGCTATGGTCGAATTAATAGGTCGGTGAAAGTTTTTTCGTATTTTGTTTGTATAAAATTGAAGAAAAATCTCTTTGGTTGTACCGTTTATATCTGGCTGGTTTTGATATCAATACATATAGGAAATTAAGAAGAAGAAAGAGTAAAAAAAAACTTTCCCGCCATTTTTCAATTGTTTTTCTGTCCGCCAAAATGAGTGAATCTAACGAAGAAATTCGATACATTCTGAAGTTTTATTACAAAAAAGGGAAAAATGCGACTCAAGCCGCGAAAAATTTTTGTGACGTTTATGGGTCTAATGCAGTGTCAGTATGAGTACCTATTACAAAGTGGGTTCAAGCGTTTTCTGTCCGGAAATTTGATGTCAAAGATGTAGCTCGCTCTGGTCGCCCTCACGCGGATAAAGTCGATGCCATTTTTGAAAAATTGGAGTAAGATCGACATATTAGTAGTTACGATATAGCCGAGGAATTGAGGATTGACCACAAAGTCTGGCTATACAAAAAAGCTCGATATTTGGGTACCACACGAGCTCACTGAAAGAAACCTAATGAATCGTGTACTCATTTGCAATTCTCTATTGAAACGTAATGAAACCGAACCATTTTTGAAAATATTGATCACTGGTGATTAAAAGTGGATCACCTACGACAATAACGTGCGAAAAAGATCATAAGAATAAGAATAAAGAAACCCGGATTAACGCGTAATAAGGTGACGCTGTGTGTATGGTGGGAATGGAATTGCATCGTTTATTATGAGCTTTTACCGCCGGGCAAAACCATCGATTCGGATCTCTACTGCCAACAACTAATGAGACTCAAGTAAGAAATTGAGAAAAAACATCAACAGAAAAGGAGTGGTCTTTCATGTTCATGTCATCATGATAACGCCAGACCACACACATCTTTGGCCACTCAGCAAAAATTGAGAGAGCTTGGTTGGGAAGTTTTAATGCATCCACCATATAGTCCTCACCTTGCACCCTCAGATTTTCACCTGTTTCGGTCTCTTCAGAATTCTTTGTGTAGTGTTAGGTTACCATCAAGAGGGGACTGTCAAAACTACTTGTTGCATTTTTTTGATCAAAAATCCCAAGATTTCTATAGCAACGGGATTATGTCACTACCTACAAGATGTCAGAAAGTTATCGAACAAAATGACACATGTATATTATAATTAAATGTTATTAAATTTTGGAAAAAAAATATCTTGAATTTGTATATAAAATACGAAGAAACTTTTTCTCCGACCTTAATTAATAAATTTTCTATTTTAAGAAAAAAAATGAAAAATGTGACTTCGGAGTGAAACTCATCGCACTACCTACCGAAAACGGCAGAATAACGTCTGCCGGATCAGTTAGTCTTAGTCGCAGACCAACAAAGAAAGAAAGACGTAACCCTGCGTACTTTTCAAGTGATTCAAAAACCAAGCCAAAATTATACTCAACAAATAGTACGAACACGCACTCGAGTACACATATTCATCTGAAATCATTTGCAACCAATAACATGGTTTTTGGTGCATATGCGTGCATCCAGCAGTGAACAAAGATGCCATTGACATTGGAAGAAAACTGAGAGGTTCTCATATTGTTATACTTGTATCCTTACAAAACATCACGGTGTTATGACATTATATCAATACTCGTAGAATACTACCTTAATAATATAAGCGAGCAATTCTGATATATATTTCTTGGTTCTCTAAAACGGCTCTAACGATTGGGATAAAATTTTGTATTTATATACTTTCCAAGTTCATCTAGATAGGTGTCATCCCTGAAAAAGTTACAATTTTATCTTTCTAACTCCGAGCGAAGCTCAATCGCCCAGATTTTATGTTATAATATACAGAAATAAAGAGACTTCTAAAAAATCAAGTTTATCAGTTACTATGAATACTCACTTAGAAATTTGCATAATATTTCCATTTAACACGTGGAAAACTTGTAAATAATTAAGGGTTAATATACTAATAATTGCTATAGGTTAATTTCATGTTATGGAAATTACCCATAAATGCCGAAGTTGAAACTTTATCTGATTGGATAATTGCATACCTAATAACGCAATTAGGCTAAATAGGAATAAGTGTGAGTTGGTTATAATCTGTTTTACTATCAGTAACAAAATATTTTTGAAGACACTATAAAAGTAAAGTTACAGCCTATTTATGTCCCATTGCTGGGCATAGGCCTCCATTTATTTCTGAGATGGTTCTCAGGAAATACTGTAATATTAATTTTTAGCAGAAAAATAAAAAAAGTTGCAATTTGCTTCCCATATCAATTTATCATCGTTTATTTGCGAGTTGTGAGCAACCGTGAAGTAATTAACTACCTTCATAGTTGTCGTAGCAGACTTCGACAAGAATGGATCAAACCAAAGTGATCTTACTTGCTTTAGAAATGTTATCATTCAATGAAAGTAATATTTCTTCCTAATTAAACACGCGTATGTCCAACAGTATGATTTTAGCAAAGCAATTCTTCAATTTTATTCTCATTTAAATTAAATTAAAATACAAATCGTACCTATTCCCGTATCCAGAACGTTTACTTAAAAATATATAAATTCTATAAATTTACTTTGATATTAATATGGATAGCTGTCTTGGGAAATTTCGACCTAAATCATCATCATCCCATCACAAGTCCACTTTTAAACATACACCTCACCCAAAGAATGCCACCAAGCACGGTCCTCAGCCATTTGTATCCATCGACTTCCTGCATCTTTTAACAGGTCGTTATTTCATCTAGTGGACGGCCGCCCTATATTTCGTTTGCAGGTACAATGCTGCCACTCGACAACCTTTCTTCTTCATCGATTGTCGGTCATCAAGCTATATGATCAGACTATTGACCAGTTTACCGATCCGTTAGGCTATTTCGGTTACTCTATTTCTTCTTTCTTACTTTATTTCTTTCTCTTCATTACAAAGTCTTTCATGAAGAAAATCTCCAAGCCCTCTTCATAGCTCGCTGAGCGACCTTGAGCTTCCTTACGGTCAGTGCTGAAGGACCACGTTTTGAGATCACTGGTAATATGCACTAGTTGTATAACTCTGGTTTTCAGGTTTTGAAGTTTACGTGACGAGAAGATGCGTCGTAATATCTCGAATTCTGCCCAGCTGAGTTGAATCCATCGATTGACCTCACGGTCCAAGTAGAACTTACATAGTCGGATAATTTGTTTCTTTTCACACGAGGAAATGAATACGCATACCCGCCTTACGTGGGCAATGATAGGTTATATCGTATTCGCACCGACTAAAACCCCATGGTGTTCCACCTGCGCATATTGGTATAGCCAAGGGAACACTCTTGCACAAATTCGCGGCCCCACCAGCGCCGGTCGCCACATGTAGACCCCTCCTCGGGAGGGGACAACTCCTCCACCTTCTTTTTAGTAAGGCGCAACAGAACACAAAGCGTAGGGAGACCGGCGCCTCGCAATACCGACGCTCCTCGCCCGCCGAGGTCCCACCACCACCGCATCAACGATGCAACCACGCCAGAGACGCGGAGTATAGGGTAAATGACGGATAGTCATACCAACACTCCTCTTTCCCCGTGCCTCCACCTCGGCTGCTGCGGTAAGGCGGTAGGATACCGTTCTCGCCGCAGTCCACCAACATAAATCCAAAGATGGCTCGCCAAGCTCAATCGGAACACGTTCTGGGGGCGGACAATTTGTCTTAGGTGTGTAAACATACTCTACGTCAAACAACTTCGAGAGTAATGCTTTACGCGGAGCATTACGCGGTACATAGGTGTGACATGGACGTTCCACATAACTCTTGTCTTGTTCATGTGAAGATCTATACATTGGGAGACGCTATTGAGTTGATTGATCATAGATCCTCCAGCAGTAGCTCCAATGTACTCGCCATTGATGGTAATACAGCATCTTTTCAGTCCAGCAGCTTGAAAACGTCTTCCGATGTGAAAGCCTTTGATTCCGTTAAAATTTGGGCGGCGCTTCAATCTTTACAGCGGTGCCAAGTTAACTGTCGGCATAGTTTAAAGTGTAATAACCCCGTGTAGTGGCGGGTAAGAATACCCACTACCCCATATCTTCCCGTGGGTGTCGTAAGAGGCGACAAAGGGAAACTGATACAGAAGATGGGCAGCAGCATCTTTCTGATAAAAGCCAAAAACAATAAAAAACTGCGGTTGCCAACCCGCTCGCTAAGCGTGGCAACTATGGCAATATACCCCCCATGAGCGACGACACAAATAAACGGCCCCCAGTCCCCGGCGGCCCCGCTATTCCTGGCTACGGTGGCGACCGAATCTCCGGTGGAGGTTCGGTTGCCACCTACGACGACTCGACCTGGCAACATATAACGCACGCACCCTGAGGACTGACGAGAAGATCCTGGAGCTGGAAGAAGAGAAAGATAAGTTACGCTGGAATATAATAGGACTATCCGAGGTCCGAAGAGGACACGGTAATCCTCGATTCCGGCAACTTATTCTATCACCGGGAGGGCGACCATCTGTCCCAAGGAGGTGTCGGATTTATCGTCCACAAGTCTCTCGTTAACAACGTTGTAAAGATCGGGAGTGTGTCGACAAGGGTTGCGTACCTTATACTCAGAATCACCAAACGGTATTCGCTGAAGGTCATACAGGTCTACGCACCAACTTCGGCACACCCCGATGAGGAGGTGGAGGAAATGTATGAGGATATCTCTAGAGCCATGCATTCCTCCAAAACCCACTATACGGTGTTAATAGGAGACTTCAACGCAAAACTAGGCACAAGAGAGAGCGGTGAGCTGAAAGTAGGGAAATTCGGAATAGGGCAACGGAACCCAAGGGGCCAGCAGCTGGCCAACTTTATGGAGAAAGAGGACTTTTATGATGAACTTTTCTTCCAAAAGCGGCCCCACAGGAAGTGGACCTGGTCGAGCCCCGACGGTTCGATAAAAATGAGATTGACTTCATTATGACGACCAGACGACAACTGTCTCAGTGATCGCGAGGTGAAAACTGGCAGCGACCACCGAATGGTGAGAGGCACACTGAACCTAAACGTTGTTGAGAGGTCACGTCTAATGAAGTCAACGCCCGTCCCCTCGTGCTCTAATCCAATGTCCCGAAAACTTTCAGCTCGAGCTACGAAACCTTTTTCAGTGCCTAGAAGTTTGCAATGAAGTGGACGATATGAATGACAAGCTTGTGGAAACTGTCCATGCGGTCGGAGCTAAGTTTTGCAAGACCCGCCGCAGAAGAACACAAAAACTCTCCGATTACACTCTTAATCTCATGGCTGTTAGACGGGATATGAAGCTGCAGTCTTCAGTAGATTTGACAGCATACAGGCAACTGAACAGACAGATCTCCAAATGCATGCGGCGGGACTTACGCAACTTCAATACTGCTCGTATTGAAGAAGCGATCGAGCGGAACCAGGGCTCCAAAGTCTTTGCTAGAGGTCTGTCTGCCAGAAAGAGCCAACTGTCGAAGCTGAAGACCGATTGTGGCAGCATCGTTTCCGGGACACCTGAGATTTTGAGTGAGATTGAGAGGTTCTATGGGCAGCTGTACACGTCATCGTTGGAGCCACACGCAAGTGTGAGTAACGATCCAAGAGCAAGTCTTATCCGACACTATTCCGATGATATCCCGGACTTCAAGAAAGGCGACAACGCTCTCTTGAAGAACTACAGACCGATTTCCCTTCTGAGCCGCGTCTACGTGCTGTTTTCGAGAGTCATTATGAATCGTCTCGCATGCAGACTCGACGACTTCCAGCCTCCCGAACAAGCCGGTTTCCGAAAAGGCTTTAGTACCATAGACCACATACATATCCTTCGGCAAATTGTACAGAAGACCGATGAGTACAATCTGCCACTTTGCCTTGCGTATGTGGACTATGAGAAAGCCTTTGATTCCGTCGAAATCTGGGCGGTGCTGCAGTCCCTTCAGCGGTGCGAAGTGGACTGTCGGTATATCGAGGTTCTGAAGTGTTTGTACAGTAGGGCTACGATGGCTATCCGAGTACAGAACCAGAGTACGAAACCTATCCAACTGCAGAGAGGTGTAAGACAGGGTGACGTAATATCCCCGAAACTCTTCACCGCTGCATTGGAAGACGTTTTCAAGCTACTGGACTGGAAAGGATACGGTATTAACATCAATGGCGAGTACATCACTCACCTTCGATTTGCGGACGATATAGTCCTTATGGCAGAATCGCTGGAGGACCTAAGCACTATGCTCAATGACCTCAATAGTGTCTCCCAACGGATAGGTCTCAAGATGAACATGGACAAAACAAAAATCATGTTTAATGTCCATGTCACACCTATGCCGGTAGTTGTTGGGAGCACTAAGCTCGAAGTTGTTGACGAATATGTTTACCTTTGACAAATAGTCCGACTAGGTAAGTCCAACTTCGACCGAGAGGTCAATCGACGGATTCAACTCGGCTGGGCAGCGTTCGGGAAATTACGTCACATCTTCTCGTCAGGTATACCTCAAAACTTGAAAACGAGGCTGTACAACCAGTGCGTGTTGCCAGTGATGACCTATGGAACTGAGACGTGGTCCTTCACTGCTGGCCGGATGAGGAAGCTCAAGGTCGCTCAGCGAGCTATGGAGAGGGCTATGCTCGGGGTTTCTCTGCGTGA
The DNA here is from genome assembly GCA_029286625.1 of Parnassius orleans. Lineage (NCBI taxonomy): Eukaryota > Metazoa > Arthropoda > Insecta > Lepidoptera > Papilionidae > Parnassius > Parnassius orleans. Next base: position 2,130,471 of record JAGSMP010000152.1, read on the forward strand.
TAAACTTAGAAATGAGGATATCCGCAGTAGAACCAGAGTAACCGACATAGCCCAAAGGATTAGTAAGCTGAAGTGGCAATGGGTCGGCCATATAGCTCGAAGAACCGACAACCGATGGGGAAGAAAGGTTCTCGAGTGGCAGCCTCGTACCGGCAGGCGAAGTGTAGGGCGTCCCCCCACTAGATGGAGTGACGACCTGGTAAGACATGCAGGAAGTCAATGGATGCAGGTGGCTCGGGACCGTGCTTTGTGGCATTCCGCCGGGGGAGGCCTATGTTCAGCAGTGGACTTGTGAAGGGCTGTAATGATGATGATGATGATGATAGTTTAAAGAGGGTCTAACAGTTGTGAAACGAATGTACTTGTGAAGAGCAACGACGGGTGCCTTGCGGGGCAGTGGGCCTGCGCACTCCATTAAGTCTGCTGTACAAAACATGGAGTTGATGCGAGCGTGTTTTATAGTACTTATTTAACTAATTTTAAGTACCGTTTTCGGTTGCTAACCCGCTTGCCAAGCGTGGCATTTATGGCAAATATCCTTCCTATGTGGCAATTTAAGGAGGGGGCCTATGTTCAGCAGTTGACTTTAATAGGTAAAAGTATGTGCCATTTTTGAAAAATATAATATCTATAATGGTGAATTACGGTTATAGGTATGTGTTACTAAGTAAAGTTGAATTCAAATGATGGCCTTGCTTATGTTTCCCACATATTTGTTTTTAAAAATTGTTCATCCGAACGCGAGTTTTTTTTTTCATTCATTCATTACAGCCCTCCACAAGTCCACTGCTGAACATAGGCCTCCCCCAAGGAATGCCACAAAGCACGGTCCTGAGCCACCTGCATCCATCGACTTCCTGCATGTCTTACCAGGTCGTCACTCCATCTAGTGGGGGACGCCCTACACTTCGTCCGCCGGTACGAGGCCGCCACTCGAGAACCTTTTTTCCCCATCGGTTGTCGGTTCTTCGAGCTATATGGCCGGCCCATTGCTACTTCAGCTTACTAATCCGTTGGGCTATGTCGGTCACTCTGGTTCTACTGCGGATATCCTCATTTCTAAGTTTATCACGCAGAGAAACCCCGAGCATAGCCCTCTCCATAGCTCGCTGAGCGACCTTGAGCTTCCTCATCCGGCCAGCAGTGAAGGACCACGTCTCAGTTCCATAGGTCATCACTGGCAACACGCACTGGTTGTACAGCCTCGTTTTCAAGTTTTGAGGTATACCTGACGAGAAGATGTGACGTAATTTCCCGAACGCTGCCCAGCCGAGTTGAATCCGTCGATTGACCTCTCGGTCGAAGTTGGACTTACCTAGTCGGACTATTTGTCCCAGGTAAACATACTAGTCATCAACTTCGAGCTTAGTGCTTCCAACAACTACCGGCATAGGTGTGACATGGACATTAAACATAATCTTTGTTTTGTCCATGTTCATCTTAAGACCTATCCGTTGGGAGGCACTATTGAGGTCATTGAGCATAGTGCTTAGGTCCTCCAGCGATTCTGCCATAAGGACTATATCATCGGCAAATCGAAGGTGAGTGATGTACTCGCCATTGACGTTAATACCGTATCCTTTCCAGTCCAGAAGCTTGAAAACGTCTTCCAATGCAGCGGAGAAGAGTTTCGGGGATTTAACGTCACCCTGTCTTACACCTCTCTGCAGTTGGATAGGTTTCGTACTCTGGTTCTGTACTCGGATAGCCATCGTAGCCCTACTGTACAAACACTTCACCACTTCGATATATCGACAGTCAACTTGGTACCGCTGAAGGGACTGCAGCACCGCCCAAATTTCGACGGAATCAAAGGCTTTCTCATAGTCCACATACGCCAGACATAGTGGCAAATTGTACTCTTCGGACTTCTGTACAATTTGCCGAAGGGTATGTATGTGGTCTATGGTGCTAAAGCCTTTTCGGAAACCGGCTTGTTCGGGAGGCTGGAAGTCGTCGAGTCTGCGTGCGAGACGATTCGTAATGACTCTCGAAAACAGCACGTAGACGCGTCTCAGAAGGGAAATCGGTCTGTAGTTCTTCAAGAGAGCGTTGTTGCCTTTCTTGAAGAACAAGACCACCGCACTTCTGCTCCACGCCTCCGGTGTAATGCCACCATGGAGGACGGAATTAAAGAGCTTCTGATGGACTTCAAGTACCGGTTTTTCACCCGCTTTCAGAAGCTCCGCTGTAATTCTATCCTCGCCTGGGGCCTTGCCGTTTTTAAGGTGCTGGAGAGCCATTCTAATCTCGCTCAGACTGACGTCAGGGATATCATCGGAATGGTGTCGGATAAGACTCGCTCTTGGATCGTTGCTGACACTTGCGTGTGGCTCCAACGATGATGTGTACAGCTGCCCATAGAACCTCTCAATCTCACTCAAAATCTCAGGTGTCCCGGAAACGACGTTGCCATACTCGGTCTTCAGCTTCGACAGTTGGCTCTTTCTGGCAGACAGATCTCTAGCAAAGACTTTGGAGCCCTGGTTCCGCTCGATCGCTTCTTCAATACGAGCAGTATTGAAGTTGCGTAAGTCCCGCCGCATGCATTTGGAGATCTGTCTGTTCAGTTGCCTGTATGCTGTCAAATCTACTGAAGACTGCAGCTTCATATCCCGTCTAACAGCCATGAGATTAAGAGTGTAATCGGAGAGTTTTTGTGTTCTTCTGCGGCGGGTCTTGCAAAACTTAGCTCCGACCGCATGGACAGTTTCCACGAGCTTGTCATTCATATCGTCCACTGCATTGCAATCTTCTAGGCACTGAAAACGGTTTCGTAGCTCGAGCTGAAAGGTTTCGGGACTTTGGATTAGAGCACGAGGAGGACGGAGCGTTGACTTCATTAGACGTGACTTCTCCAACTTAACGTTTAGGTTCAGTGTGCCTCTCACCATTCGGTGATCGCTGCCGGTTTTCACCCTTGCGATCACTGAGACATCACTGAACAGTTGTAGTCTGATCGTCATAATGAAGTCAATCTCATTTTTGTCGAACCGTCGGAGCCAGACCAGGTCCAGTTCCTGTGGGGCCGCTTCTGGAAGAAAGAGTTCATCATAAAGAGTCCCTCTTTCTCCATGAAGTCGGCCAGCTGCTGGCCCCTTGGGTTACGTTGCCCTAATCCAAATTTCCCTACTTTCAGCTCACCGTTCTCTCTTGTGCCTAGTTTTGCTTTGAAGTCTCCCATTAACTCCGTATAGTGGGTTTTGAAGGAATGCATGGCTCTAGATATATCCTCATACATTTCCTCCACTTCCTCAACGGGGTGCAACGCGAGTACACTACATAATTAAATATAACAATCGAAAACTGAAAACATCTATAAAAGAAAGTGTCACGACAATATTTGGCAATGGTACACTCGTACCTAAATATATTTTTTCTTGTAGTAATAAAAAAATCTTGTTCAATAAATGTTTTTAATTTATAAGTATGTACATAATGTTAATAAATGACAATAATAAATTTAATAAGTAATGCGTTCATTTCGGTAATCTTATTCACAACATATTGCGGAGACTTCCCAGTGAGTAATCAGAGGATATTCGTGTTGGGAATCACCCGCTACTTCCTTTAAGGATGACAGTAAGATTACCAATATCATGTGAGTAGCATTACGAACTGTTGTACTGTTACTTTAATTTAAAGACCTTACTTTAATTTATAGAACTACTCGTATAGTTGTTCAGGGGCACGCGAGCATCCCGAGATCAATCCCTGCCAGGGCAAACTATATGTTTATTTTCGTTTTAAATGCGCTAAAAAAGGTCTAAAAATAATTATTTTATTTGTGTGCACATTTACCACTGCTGCTGGGCGGTTAAGGAAAACGTCGACGCCGTGAGAATATTTGTACTGTACGTATGAAAAAGAAAGAATTTGGAAATGGAACTACACTACGTTAGTTTATACTTGATTATAGCAACGTAACTAACGTTGCCAAATTCAAGTCTCGGCAAGAAATCAATAGTCAATAATCAATAAATAAACAAAAGTGACTGCAGCAAACTACACTGTCTAGACTCTAGACTCTAGACGAGGCAATACGTTGTATTCGTTTTGACCCGACACTATCACGTTCACGACCTCCAAACACAGAGTAAAGAGTAAGGACCAGAGGGGAAGCTTCCTAACAACGTCGAAAATTTATACCTATTCTGATAGGGTTATCACCTGATGCATGTGAAAATTTTAAGGAAATAATAAAAATATTATATAGTATAAAACAACATGTGTATTCATTGTAACTCAAGTTAATATACATGTCTATTATAATGTAATTCTCTAATGTCTATTATAATGTATTGTAACTAAAATTGAAACTGCAAAAATTGTATATTTTGCTTATTTTCATGCTTAGCTTCAATCACATTACACACATCTATATTTCTATCAATATCATTTTCGACAACGATATTTCTATACCGGGTGTTTGTGAAACGCTCCCGAAAACGAAGACAGATGATAGTACTAAGGATACCTATGATGATGGGTCACAAAGAAATTCGATCCCGAATAATCATGAAAATACTTAAACATAAAACCAGCAGTGAAATTTAAAAAAGAAAATCAGCTGACAATAGGGTCAATATCCTCGCGGGCGCCGAACTATTATCTAGATCGGTACGAAACAATGCATTAGGTATACTACTCACTCTACCCTTCTCTTTCACACACACGCTGCCTCGTGTCGCCTCGCGCTGTAGAATTTACACATGCTTCAAGGACGGTACTTCATGCGCATACTCTAATTGTAAAAAAACTTAATAAATTTAGTGATCTATAAAATCACGAAATATTATTCGTCTATTTATTTCAATGCGCATGACCAACAGCCCTTTCATACATACACCGACTGAGCCGGCGTAAACTGGTTTGTACCCCGACGGAACATCGGTGAACCTGTCGGTGAGAGCTCACGCAAACATCGCTGCACTATGTGTGGGTGTACCCACAGCGAGACGTTTGTATGTAGCTTCCCCTCTGGTCCGTTTCTTTACTTATGTGCTCCAAAGCTAGAGATATTATATTATAGATGTTTTCATAGAGTTTCATATAGTTTAGTGGTAATATAAACATTGAATTTATAGTCTATTGAACAAAGGAATTATTCAAGAATATTCTCTTTAAAATATTAATGAGGTTTATTGGTATAATGCTGGACAAACATTTAAACCGGAAAAACCTAAATTAAATATAAATTAAATCATAAATTAAATCGTATTGTATTTGTCCTGAAAACACTAAGATAAATTGTCTGCTTAGAAGCTGCGTTAACACCCAAGCAGCACACAAGCGTTATAAACATCAATATACCAGCCCACATAGAACTTGAGTTCTTTTAGAAGCGTATAAGAGTGTTGAAAAGAGGTTGTATCCTTATAAGAGTGGTTTATGACTTATTATACAGCTCAAGCTGTATAAAGTCTGTATTATGGGATCTAAGTAAGCTTAGGGTTCTTAATCAGAATATGAAAACTCTAGTATACAACTTTAAGTATTTTGTAACACTTCAATCTGATTTTATCATTAAAGTTGTATAGAAGCTGTTTTTTGCATGCTGTCCCTTGCTTATTCAGCTCTAAGTGTTATTACTAAAATCTTATTTCTGAACAATGGTGCATGCAAACTCCCTTCTAAAACTTATTTTTATGGCGTCATTTTACAGTTTTGTAAATACAGTAGTTTTATAACTTCTGCCTATGAGAGTGATATAAAACTAAAAAAAAATAACAGTCATAGTACAACTTAAATCTGTATAAGTGACAGAATATCGCCATTTTGCATGCGTTGCGTTTTTATATTGTGCTAGTAAATAAAATTAATTTGTTATCAATATGTGGAAAAAGAAGAAAAAGATTTGTTGCAGTTAGAAGATCATGTTAAATCTAAATTAAATTTATCCAATATTGTTCCCAAGACAAGATTTTTCATCATTTTTACGCATCTTAAAACTGCTATACAGCGTAAGTAATATTTTTAAATTTTTCAAGGCATTTTTTCTTAGTCCTCAGATTTACAACGCTTCTACATTTTCATTCTTAATTGAGAATAGATGTAAGTGGCGATGGGTCACAACATTAACTTAGCATCAGGTGGACTCTGTGTTTTCACCCTTATTCTATAAAATATTCATTTTTATATATAGATTTATCCTTTTTGCAATCATCTTAAGCTTAAAAGGGCTGACTTAATGCTTTCTGGCATTCTTTACAAATAAACAAATTTTAATAATTAAAAATAGGTCAACATCTATGCCCACACTATTATAAAAATAGCAACCCTAGGGGATGAGTGAATTTTGGCACAAATACGTTTTATTTTAATAAACATATCCTGTTATAGAACTGATTAAAAACCAATGGCTGCATGATATAATCCATAACATACACATAGTACAGCTACTAAGACTATAAGACCCTCGAAATACCGTTTAGGCTGTTTAGCAACTTGTCACCATTTTGAGACCCATAAAAACAAAATTTAAAATATAATATTGGGAATATTAGACATTAGTCTTAGCTTATACCATTACTTTCAGTTTACCTAATGATCACTGTGCCCCAATGTGCCAGCATATCCATTAATTTAATTTTTTTGTTACCATATTTAGTATTTTGTCCTTATATTATTTTGTTATTTTGCTGGCGCGGCAATTTTTGATAGAAAACGTATACAAGTTTACCGTAAATCTAATTTTGCACTTTCAATTCACCAATTATCACCGTCAAAACTCAACTCCAATCCGAATATAATATTAATATGTTAAATATATGTTAAGACATTAAATGTCGCCATCATTCAATAAGTATATAAATACAATCTAGTCATCGAAATTAACGTTCTTTTTGTTTTATATTCATTTGTAGTTCTGTTCAAAAACCAATTTAGAACGCTTATCTTTAAAAGTTACTTATAGGACAATATCTGTAGTGTAATAGTTTCCTTGCACACCAAATAACAGCTGTAATACAGCAGTTATACAGCCTTTTTATGCTTGTACAGCTACTGTACAGCGCTACTGACGTATTTTGTTGTGCCAATTTTTACTTATAAGAACTGTATAAGTGCTTATACATCCTTTATACAGCCAGAAAATACAGCCTATAGTATTAAAACTGACTTCATACACATTTGGCAGCTCGTATACAGCTTGCATACTGCTTGGACAGCCTGTCATGGCTACGTTATATCAATTCTTAGTTACGATCCTATAATTTGGAAAAATTCGGTAGATCTCAATAGCTCATTTTTGCTATGCAGAGATGACTTCGGGCCATTTATAACGTCAGCTACGATGACAGTTGCAAAACACGCTTTATGAAACGTAATATAGTGCTACTTCTTTGTATGTATAATATAAGAGGTTTTTGTTTTTGTTCGCTCTCATCCTGAATAATGGTAAAAACGGATAGAAGTAATACCAAGACAGATTAAACAAAAATATCTCAATTTATTAACCTCAATGTTTCAATGATATTTCAAGGAATCAATTATTAAACTTTAATTCATTTTATTTAAATTTAAAAAGTGGTTATCGTAAAACTATAACACCTGTGTTATAGTTTTACGCATCTATTTAATAAGTAAATTTTAACAGATAGCATTAAGTTAATTTTAATTTAATTCATTCTAATTATTATAATGATTGCACTAATTGCACGCGAACATAACATATTATTTAAAACCAGTATATTATAACCATTATTCTGCCGAATAAATATCATAACTTAAAATAGCTTTCATTGCTTAGATACATAAATACAATTTTTGCGTCAGTTCATTCGGTTCGACTTTATATAGTTTTCGATTTATTGTTTCTTAAAATAAAATGCCGCCAAACTTAAAAGAACCCCTCAAGGACTTACTCATCTTCCAAGAGGCCAATAATCCTACTAGGTCTTTTCCTTTTTTTATTTCCACATAGTTTTATAGTCCTAGTTTCTAAATATAAAAATTGTCAAATATCACAAAAAGTAAATAATGTGATTGTTTCCGAGAATATAGCCAAAGAAAAGATATGTGCGTAAGTATGTACTAAACGATTCTATTAATTCAAATTTATTCAAGTTATATCAGGCTTAACCTGCTTCATTAAATTCAATCCTCACATTTATCTATTCGAACATAATATGGATTAACGTGAGTTTAACAATAAGAATAATAAATGATAAAGCAATTATAAATGTAGCAGTAAGGTTTAAAGAAATATTCAATCGCCGCGCCACTAATTTATGACGGTTGAGATAGAGGCTTAGTGATTTTTTTTTTGAATTTTATTATATCATTATCGGCCTTTCAGGTGCATTTTCTATTAATACCAGGGAGTTGAAATTTAAGAGATAGAATTTAAAAAAAAGTTTTTCTATATCAATCTATAACAGTACACTACTAAACTACTAGACGTGGATTTCTCCCATAGTAGCCGCCTTGACGATTATTAAGCACAAATATGAGTATATGTGATAAATGCAAATAATATGTTACACAATTTTAAGACATTATAGATTATCATACTATCACTACAGCCTATAGATTACCACAAATATTTACCGTGTAGAGCCTAGTGGCCGTGTGGCGTGTAGTAGTAATGAAAGACCTATATAAATCAGTGGTTTTAAAAGGCTGGTATCGGAACAGCGTTCTAATTTTTTGTTTCCTACTAATTGATTATTGTTTTTTTTATTTAAATTATCTCTGACGGTGACAGGATGAGCAGATGGGCCACCTGATGTAAGTATTAGGTCTTTCCCTAATTGAGTAACGGAAGACCCAAGTCATCGCACTGCATCCGTCACCCTGAAACGAGAAGGTGGAACGTCTCCATGAGCCTGTAACTCAGCGTGAGTTGTCTGTTACATGGCGGGTAATAAGAGTGAAAAGTCTAATAGATAGAAACCTACGTACTATGTGGCCCATGCATCTTACGAAAAAAACAAATTGCCTAGGATTAGTAATGCCCGCTACACACGTAACGATATATCGTAGGATAAATCTGTGCAAACCGATTTGCGCAGATTTATCGATCGTGTGTCTGACAAATCGTTGCAGATTATCGTTCATCGGCGGCAGTTGCAAATTCTATCAGATAAATCGTTGTCGATTGCGTTTGCGCAGTTTTATCGTCGCGTGTGGAAGGCGGCCGCTTATTGTATAAAACTTCATACATTCGTAGGATTTTAAATTCATTTAATAAGTAGGTATGAGAAAATAACTTCTTTTCATGAGCCAGGCTTTTTTTCTTTAAACACAATCAAGCCCAATAACGCAAGTGCGTCATCATCTTTCATCGTGGATGACATGTTTCATGCGCGAGTTTCTGCGAACGATCGACGCCGATATCGGTGGCGTGTGGAGACACTAGGGGCGTTCGATTTATCTGCACAGTCTGAAATCGCTACGACATATCGTTACGTGTGTAGCGGGCATTACAACGAAAATAAAACGTTTTTTCGTCAATAAAAATAAATTTTATAACTTAACCATACTTCACCAAAACATGGCTGGTGCCATTAATAAGTCCCAAGAAATTATATCTGCACTTTCAGAATTTTCACAAAATAATAAAGAAATAGACATAGTATGTTTGACTGAAACGTTTATAAAAAAAGGTATGGAGCAGCTTCTGAAAATACCAGGGTATAGAGTCGTCTCAACGTACTCCCGCAACTCTTGGGAAAGGGTTCTTGTATCCTAGCTAAAAGTAGTATAGAATGTAAAACCCTTAGCATTGTTAGTGATTTGGCATTTTTTTTCATTTTATAGGAGGGGGGGCAAATGAGCATGCGGCTCACCTGATGGTAAGTGACTGCCGCCGCCCATGAACAACTGCAACACCAGGGGAATTGCAGATGCGTTGCCGGCCTTTTAAGAAGGAGTAGGCGCTTTTCTTGAAGGTCCCTAAGTCGTATCCGTCCGGAAAAATTGCTGGTGGTAATCGATTCCACAAGGAAGTTGTGCGAGGAAGAAAACTTCTTCTAAATCGCACAGTGGTGGACCGCCAATCATCCATATGCTATGGATGGTATCTCGAGTTCTGTCGCGATGTGCGATGGTGAAATTGAGCGACTGGAATTAGTCCGAACAATTCCTCAGAGCACTCCCCGTGATAGATGCGATAAAATACGCAAAGAGAGCAACATCTCTACGCAGTGCCAGTGAGTCCAGCCGATCGGAAAGAACTCGTTCGTCGACGATTCGAGCCGCAAATGCATGGCATGCAATTTTAGTTTTGAAGGTGCTGGTATAGAGCTCACGTCACAAAAAATGTTCATAATATGTATATATAGAATCCTAAATAGTAATCCTCAAATTTTTATTGACATTCTGGAACAACTTTTGTTGAGAATTTGTAATAGATCCAAAAAAATAATATTATGTGGAGATTGGAACTTTGACACTCTAAGACCTAATAAAAACTGTCAATATCTGATAAATTTATTAAAAAACTTTAATATGGAAATGCATATTAAGTCTTAGTTAAGATCAATTTGCAAGTAATTTTTTTTTATAGGATAGGGTGAGAAACGAGCACACAGTCCACCTGATGGTAAGTGGTTGCTGTGGCCCATAGACATCTACATCTATCCTCGTTTGCGAATCGAAATGCAGATGCGTTGTCAACCGTGAGGACTAAGATGAAATGCCTCTTTTCCAGTAAAAAGGGTCTCCGGTTAATATAAGGCAAATACGAGATGAAGTCCACTACTTAGGCTTATTAGACCACGAGACCGGTTAAATTTTTACAATAAAGGCGAATAAAAAACGAGATTTGATTAAGTGGTTAGAGCGAGCTCGAGATTTTAGTGAAAATAATATTAATAAATTTTGTAGCTGCATATCCTCAACCACTTTTTCTGATGTTTACGAACAATCATGTTTAAATGACGCTTTTCGAGAGTTTCATCAACTATTCGAACTATTTTTAATCTGTGCTTTCCTGTAATCGTCGTAAAAGAAACTAACAAAATTAGCAAAAACTCTTAGTTGACAAAAGGATTAAAAAATTGTGTAATAAAAGGAAAGCTATACTTAAAATACATACTGACAGGTGCTAACAAAAAGGAAAAATATAAAAATTATAAAAATGTCACAATATTCTTAAAAAATGTATACATAAATCGTTATAATTACAAAATAAAAAGTATAGGAACAAAAATAAATGCAAAGCAGTTTGGGAGGTTATAAATGCGAATATTGGTAACATAAATGTAAATTTCGAAATAGAACTATTCTTAATAATAATGAAATACATTCTGAACCAAGTGACATTAATGAAGCTTTTAATAATTTTTATATCGACATGACCAATACAAATGATTTTAATTTTGAAATAGATGACATCAATAAAACTATGAATAGCAATTATTTAAACACCATATTTTTAAAACCGACAGATGAAATTGAAATAATTAATATAATTAAAATACTTAATAATACTAATTCAGTAGGATTAGATAATATAAATACAAAAATAATCAAAGCCTGTGCTATGTATAAATGTGGATCTTTGAGTTACATTATAAACATGTCGCTTGAGGAAGGTCTCAACTTTAGAAAATGAAAATATCATATGTGAAGGGCTGTAATGATGATGATGATGATGATGATATTGAATCTGAATTTGGTTGGTATTTAGTTGCATCTTTATGGCATTTTATATCATAATATATACTTAATAGACTAACAGCATGTTACGCTACATAAAGTTAAGTGCAAATTGAATCCTTTATACAATATGTAATTAACTGCACAATTCCTTTGATGGCGTATCAATTAGTTAATTTATTGTACAATTAATTTAATAAGTTGTTTTTTTTTTTAGCTATAAGGTAATTGTATGTACTATAATAATAGTTTTATTTACAAAAATAAATAATTTAACAGAAAATTTACTATTGTTAATTAAAATAATACTATCTAAAGATTAGGTAAAATTACTACGGATCAGTTCCTTCGATCAGTACCTTATAACTAAAAAACAAAAAACAATTTATTAAACTGAATATTAAGTGGGACTGACCTGTTAAAAATAAGGAAATTCTCTTAATTAAAATAGAATTAAAAAAAATATGTTTGATAATTATAGATTTATGGTTGGATTTACTCGGTACACCGCAACAAAAAAAAACGCTTCAACTTATAAAATAGGAAGTTCGATGAACTTATTGAAAATATTAATAATAATACGGATTAGCAACGACACTTATTGAATTACTGGTTGAGAGTCAATAAACTTCACTCACATTTCAGCTGGAATCAGTTGTACGATGTCAATAGTTCGATAAATGATTCATTTCTATAGTAGCCACGTGAATTCCTAAAGTTACGTAAAATAAACCGGTCGTCATTGAATCACATCACGTGGCGATTTTGGCATTGATTTTTTTTATAGAATAATTGATTTTTTTATATAACAATATAATGACGAACTAGCACACAGTCCACCTGATGGTAAGTGGGTGCTGCGGTACGTAGACATCTACATCTACCCTCGATTAAGAATCAAAATCTAGATGCGTTGTCACCCCTGAGGACTAAGATGGAATGCCTCGTTACCAGTAAAAAGGGTCTCCGGTTCATTACGCTCGCCATACGAAACACAGGAGCATTAAGTTGCTATTTGACGTTGGTATTCTGTGAGAGCGTGTTCTTACCCCGGTCGAGCCGACCCATTCTTGCTGCAGATATAATATAGCATTAGCATGGCTCTATCAGAAAAAATATATCGTAGCTTTTTATCTTTTATATTATAATGTTTTAGTTACTATACATTACACTTTTTAATTCTATTGACCGTGACAGACGAAAGCGAATGCTGTGGTCCATAGACAATTACGTCTACTCTTGATTAAGAATCAAATGCTGATGCGCTGTCACCTAAGAAGACTAAGATACAACGCCTCATCTCTATAATATATTATAAAAATTAATTGCTCTCCGTTAATCTCGCAAAATCTCTAAAACTGCTGGACCGATTTTGATGAAATTTTTTGTGTGTGTTTGAGTGTGTCCATGTATAGTTTAGATTTACAATTGGACCCGGAAGGCGCTGTTGTCGAGGTCCAGAAATCACCCGTGAGAGGCCGGTTCGGATCGCTAGTTATTAATAAAAAGGGTTTTTGGCTCTCGTTACTCACCATACTAAATTCAGGAGTGTTATGCAGTGTAGTATTTGTAGTGATTAGTCGTTTTAGTGTTTAGTAATATCAAGGTTATTCTTATTCATCATCAGCCTGTAAAAGTCAACAGCCCAGCTGTGGGCCTCTCTCTTCCGTTGTAAGAAGGATTTGCTTGCCCTGGATTTGGGGAACTAATCGCACCATCACAGTACCAGACGTCTCACTCAGACGCTACTGCCCGTCGCGGGTCCAGGTATTTTACGTCTGGCGTAAAAGAGATGGTATAAAACAATCTATAGCTTAGTTTACTCATACGGTCTGTTGTAAAGGACCACTTCACTTTTATATGTTACTAGCGATCCGCCCCGGCTTCGCACGGTTGATTTCTGCATCTCGACAATTATGCCACCTACCGAGTCCAATTGTGAATCTAAACCATTCTCTAATCAACTTATTCCCACACAAAATTTCATCAAAATCCGTTCAGCCGTTTAGGAGGACTTCAGTCACATAAACACAGACAGAAGAATTATGTAATATCTAATATGCATGTATTATACATATAAACCTTCCTCTTGAATCATTCTGTCTATTGATGAAACCGCATCAATCCGTTGCGTAGTTTAAAATATCTAAGCGCACAGACGGCGGGAAGCGACTTTGTTTTATAATATGTAGAGGTGATACGTTTTGATACTCATATTTTACGTATCAAATAATTTTATATGTGGTAATGCTAGGCTTCACCTGCCTATGGCTGCAACTAGTGGGTCAAACGTAGAGAATCACGCCCGCACATAAACATAATACAATGTAAAATAGCAATATTCTCACTAACAAAACGAAACATAGCAGCATCATGTTTCGTATTGTTAGTGAGAAGAACGAACCACCCTTTTTTACTGTTAATAACGCATTTCACCTTTGCGCTTAGAGGTGACAACCCACTAGCATTTTGATTCTTAGCGAGGATGGATGGGCATCTTACTTACTACAATAATAATAGTTTTATTTACAATAATAAATAACAGAAAATTTACTATTATTAATTAAAATAACACTATACAAAGATTAAGTAAAATTACTGCGGATCAGTTCAAATCAAATATCTTAAATTTACACGATGATGTCACCTTAAATTTACAACATCTCGTCACTATCTACGACTTTTACGAGGTTGTTTCACTATACCTACAATTACATCATTACAATAACAGGCCACTGCCGTTTAGATAAAGCGCTATCCATTCATTCTTTTAAGATATTACTATTTAATAATTAACTCTGTGAACTTGAAATTTTCGACAGTAAATACGTGATAATTTGCTTTTAGTTATATTTGTTTTACTAAGATAAATTGTAAAAAGTAGAGCGTGGTTCATATAAATTTATTTAATAACAATGACATTACGCTTTTGAGCATAATTTATGTAAATTATATTGTCAAGCTGAAACAATGTGCTAATGTAAATGGAGTGCACGCAATCTTTTATTATAAGAGAAACGAAAACCCGTATAACTATATTTTTACAAAATCTAGGGGAATGTAAAATAAACAAGTCACTCTCATTATAATATGTTTAATGATATTATATGTCATCTGAAGAAGTATATTAAATGGGTATATCATATGTTTCAGTAATGTTTTTTTTAATAGGATAAGGCTGACAAGCGAGCACACAGTCCACCCGATCGTAAGTTGTTTTAAATTATTATACACGAGAGGATACTCTCTTAATCGCCACACTTTGACGGCTCTGTGGCACAGTGACTTAGCAATGAGTTGCAACGCTAAGGGCCGCGGGTTCGAATCCCACACGAAACAAGTATTTGTATGGCCTACAAATAATTGTTCCGGGTCTGGATGTTTGTTCTTGTGAAATTCATTTATGTAAACTGCCCCCACGATACAGGAGAAAATTCTAGTGTAGAGGTTACCAAAAGAGGTTCAACAAAAGACTAACAAAAGACTAAAAGACTAAAGACACTGGGCAAACGAGTTGACGATGACGAACTGTGCCAGACATATCGCGCGTGTGATGTTGCAGCCCATCAGGTTTCATGCGTGTTATTTTGACGAACTGTCGAATGCCAAAAAGTGTGTTTTTACTATAGGACGGCGTACGACAATCCATTCAGTCCCGTCACATCTCGTCTCGTGGTTATCATAAGAGGCAACCATGAAAATGGCAACAAAGATCTCATAGCTTCCAACAAATGAAGGTTTAACATTCCGTATATACCATTGGTAGCAAAATAGACCGACGAAAGGAAGCACCGTTAATGACTGCTTTAGCCCCAATCTACCGGCGAAGTGTGGCGATTACGAAAAAGCCTTCTTAAAGAAGCGTGTCCAGCTGTGGACTGTTTTGGGCTAACAAAAAAGAAAATAATATAATGCTAGGTCTTATCTTAATAAAGGCAAAACCTGTTAATCGTCGCTGTAATTAGTCATAGAGGTCGATAAGATATACAATACTTATTAAAAAAAAACCCGCTAGCGCCGGTTTACTATATCAACTTTAATCAACATGTATATTTTTTGTCAGCAATATTGGTACACTTGGAAAACGTTTTAAGATATCGGTATTGAACAATTACGTTGACCTAGACATCAATTCACATTTATTTTTTTAACATTTAGTATATTTATTTTTTTGTTAATAAAGTATAAACTTGTTCAATGGGATAATCTATGATCACATTTATTTTAGTAAATGTAACATCAAATAACTCCATTATTGAAATTTAGAATGATTTGATTTGATGAGACAGTTTCATGAATGTTAACCGTTTTTTGATAACATTATAACAGTATAAAATAGCTTTAATAATTTCTATATTTTGAGCTAAAAATTATTTGATGCAAAAACAATTAATGATTTCAGAATATCCATGATAATGCCACAATGCTTCCAAGCCCTCTACCGCTCTTGTTTGCATTTAAAATAATACTTGTAATGCTATTGCCTTGTGGTTTCCATGTAGATGTACTTTAATGAATGTTTGATGTTACGTGCCTAAAAATTACAAGCAGTTTCGGTAGTTGGAGTACGTGGAGGCTTAAATACCAAGTATCAAATCAGTATTGCTTAGGAAGCAATTGCAATGCAAGAGTTATATATATTTACATAACGCTGTATCTTAATATAGTGCATAATTTGCATATTACATGATTTTTATATATTGGGAAGTCTGCAATTCTCAAGTGACGAAGGATTGTCTGAAAACCAACGCTACGTGGGATCGTAGTCCTGTGGCAGCAAAATTAACTATTTTCTACATTTTATTAGCATTAAGATTTTAATTAAGTAAGTTGTTTTAAATGTGGCAATAAAGTAATATTCATTTGTTTTTAAATTACGTTCTATTTGAATATACATAGTGTTCATTTTTAAATATTAATACATGTTTGAATTAATTATGTTAGAATAATAACCATGTGGTGGCGACATTCGTAAATCATCCCGTAGGTGTCGTAAGAGGCGACAGAGAGAAACTAAACCAGGAAATGGGCAGCAGCATCTCACCCATAACAGCTGAATAAAAAATGCCGTTGTCAACCCGCTTGCCAAGCGTGGCAACTATGGCTAATACTCCCTATGTTCAGCAGGGACTTTTGACCGCAGGCTGTAATGGCAAAATGGTATGGTAATGTTAAAATGTACTTCCTTAGCGCGTAAATATTCTACCGCTGAACGTCGACTTCCATCAAATCTTTACTTTTTACACGTTGACTTAATACCCGCGATACGTACTGATATTATTTAATGATTTTAACTTAAATGTATTCAATCGGTTTATCGGCTTTATCAACAAGGTGACCTAGCGTGGCGTGCCGCCCAAATTATCTATAAGGTGCCCCTATTGTTAATGACAAACTCGACGTGGCTGACACGTAATAATATATGCTCGATATTTGAGTTTTTGCTTGTATCCTTTTTTCCTAACCTTAACATTTACATGCTTTGAATTACAAATCCTTTTAGTGCAACTTAAACGTGCAAACGTAGTTATGTAACCTTAATGTGAAAAATCACCTTCACACTCTGCAAAAATAATAAGTATAGTTAAAAAAACAACAACATATAATGTAGTTTAAATGCAAACAAATTCGTCTTGAGCACGCACAAAAACTTTTGAAACTTTAAATATAATATGGACCATTCATAACAATTGAACAAAAAGGTAAACTGTGAATCACGTACGTGGTGAGTTATGCAGTCGAATATCCATTCATATTGTAAGGGGCCATTCAAGTGTTACGTAAGCACTAAAAGGGGGCGGGGGTCTTTGATTTGCTTATTTTTTAAACATGGGGGATGGGGGATCTGGATGGTGATTACAACAGCAATATTTATTTATTTACTTTTTCGGATTTTCTGCAAAATTTAGTCGATTTTGATTTGAACACATATGGCAACCATGGCACAACATGGTACGACCATGATCCAGGATTTGGCGAGTCTGCATTGGCATCTGACCTTCGTAACCCTTAGACAAGGGAACCGGACAAATTGGATTATGGTTACACATCTAGATGTTCTAGATGTGCAGGTTTCCTCACGATGTTTTCCCTCACTGCCGAGGTAGTGATATAAATCCGCACTTAGATTTCGAAAATCCAGAGGTGCATGCCTGGGATTGATCTTTCAACTTCAAGCATGTGAGGCGCGCGGTATTATCCCTGGGCTACCATCGCCCTAATAACGAACCACTATAAGTTAATTTCTCTATAGACTATAAATTCCTTATTTCTAGACTTGTTAACTGCTGCTCATGAAGCAATAAGAAAACCAGAACAGATTAAAAAAAATCGGGGTGAGGCTGTGTCGTGGACGCGGCCGTGTTTTTTACGTGAATACATTACGTAACGGATAATTTTGATGACGATGGTACCGCCGCCGATGATGTAGTTGCAATTTGTCTGCGCTTAGTGGTGTTAAGATATGATCTCAGATCAATGCCAGTACTGGCTTGAAATCTTCCATCCACGTCTCGTTAATTTCCAAGTAATCAGATCGGTTGATGATGGAATCGGTGGAGATGTCTTCTGAGTGCGCAACCAAGCTTTGTGCATTAATGTCGTTGATAAGTATAAAACAACGCTGATCAGGAACATAACTCCAAAACTTTTTTACTTGTGCGACTAGAGTCGGCAGCCTGCCTCTAACTCCGCAAATGGCTCGTCTTCACTGAGCAACTCTACTTTTTTTTTTTTTCGTGGGGAAATCCTCATGGATACCTTCCGCTGCGGGGGCAACGAAAAGGTTATGCCGGACTCCTACCGGCTAAAACCCCACGGTGGTCATCATCAGCGTATACGAGGGTCCGGATCTCCGTTCGGAACGCAACCGGGGCCTCCATCGCTTTGCTACACTAATAGCACGTCCCAGGGCAGTACATGCTACCCCCAGCACCCTCGCAGTGCTATCACGATGTCTCGAGACCACTTCCGAGTCATCGTCCTCCTCGGGGGTTACATAACTAGGCGTTCGAGGCCCCCGCCCCGAGCGTCTGCAACCCCGAAGGCCCCGTTTCTGGTAGGGAACACCGTTTTCAAGAGGAGGGCCGTGACGAACGCTTGGTGACGTCGTCTCCGCGCGGGATCCGTACTCTGCCGATCCCGCTCAGAAGCCTCCTTCTGAATCATAACAGATTCACAGAAGGTGGCTGCCGACACGACTGCTGGCAGGGAGAGGTTCTGTCCGATGCGGTTTACCAGGATCGTTCGCTCCCGTTCCCACGCTGGGCATACTGCGAGCATGTGGGAAGCGGAGTCCTGGTCCCGTCCACCACAGTGGAAGTAGTTCGCCGTCGCCTCGCGTCCGATCTTACACAGATAATCACCGAAGCACCCATGCCCGGTAATTATCTGTGTAAGTCTGTAGGTGAGTCTTCCTGCTCGTCGCTGCATCCAGGCTTCGAAGACCGGCAGGATTGCTCCAATGACGCGCTTGCGTTCATAGCGCACCTCAAGTCGAGAGCGCCATGACGCCAGAGCGTTTTGTCGTTCCTGCCGTTTAATTGATTCGAGCGCCTCTTCTGGCTCACTACTACCACCGCTCTGGCGGAGGGCACGGATTCGGAAGTACACCCTCGCGTCCATTTCCGCCAGTATATCTAGTGGTGGAAAGCGAGCCAGGATTGTCGCCGCCTCAAAGGATATAGTGCGGTATCCTCGTACGATCCGTATGGCCATCCTCCGCTGAACACTATAGATTTTAGTTCTACAGCGTCGGATGGCCAGCCTTTTTGCCCATACAGGCGCTCCATACAGAGCTACGGATCGTATAACTCCCGCATAGAGGCGACGTACTTCCTCCGTTGGTCCCCCTAGATTGGGCAGCAGTCTATGCATAGCACCCGCTACCCTTTCGATCCGGGGGACTAGGCGCTCGAAATGTTCTTCGAAGCTCCAGCGACTGTCCAAGTGGAGGCCTAGGTACTTCATGTACCTCCCCACTCTGACATCAGACCCACCCACGCGGACACACGAGTCGGGTGGTTCCCTGCCCCTTGGTAATTTATGGAACCATAGGGCCTCGGTCTTGTGAGGCGCTATTTCTAATCCCAACTCGTGGATTTTGGCGACGACGACTTCCGCCCCGAGTTCAGCGAGCTCCTTGGCCCCCTTGAAAGTGATCCCGCTGGCGATCACCAATGTGTCGTCAGCATAGCAGACAATATCTACGCCAGCGGGAAGATCGATTCGCAGAACCGCATCATAGGCGAGGTTCCACAGTAGCGGCCCCAGCACCGAGCCCTGTGGAACCCCACGTTTAATCTCCCTCCGGATCTTCCTGCCATCTTGCCCCATGTACAGGATGTACCTGTCGCGCAAGTAGTCCCCGATAATACCTTGCATGTAAGGGGGCACCTGATGATGTGCCAGTGCCCTCCTGATTGCATCCCAGGGTAGGGAGTTAAAGGCGTTGACGATATCAAGACTTATCGCCAACGCCACGCCACCCTGGGATACTGCTTGTTCCGACAGGGAGCGGACGCGCATAATCGCATCTAAAGTGGAACGCTCCCGTCGGAACCCAAACTGGCTATCAGCCAAATTGGGACCGACGCGCGACAGATGCCTATTGAGCCGACTGGCAACTATCCTCTCGAATAATTTGCCAATCTCGTCCAACAGGCATATGGGGCGGTACGCAGAGGGAGAATCAGCGGCCCTGCCCTCCTTCTTCAAGAGGACCAGCCTTGCTTCTTTCCAGGCTGTGGGGAACGTGGCACAGCGCAGACAGCTGGTAAACAGCTGCCTGAGCCTGTCCCCCAGGGCAGCCAGACTCAGCACTAGGGCCCGGCCCGGTATTCCATCGGGCCCCGGTGCTGTGTTCCGGGCTTTTAAGCGGCTAACGGCTCGGTCCAGCTCTTCGACGGTCACCCCCATCTCATCCTGCCACTCCCATGACGATGGTAGGTGACCTGAGGGACTTGACCGGTCCTCTGAGAAGAGCGTGCTGATCACCCTTCCCAGAAGATCCGGATCAAGAGTCTCCGTCAAGGGGGGCGACCAAGGCCGGAGCTTACCAAGTACCATCCTGTATGGACGCCCCCAGGAGCAACTCTACTTAAGTTAACACACCAATCGCGCCGTTCACTTTGCCATTCTCAACGTCAATGTTAGTCGTAATCATGTAAGGCTAACCCACTGCAAGCGGAATCTTATAAGACAGTCTACCTAACTCGACGACACTCATTTTGTGAAGCTTTTGCCGGGATGTAGCAGCTCCAGTGTGATTCTTGTAGCCGATTAAAGTGTCGTCGGCGAAGCTGTATGTCTCTGTCACGATAGCACTGCTGTTGTATGAGTCCACGCTGTGATTGATGTTGACATTGAATGCCTGATCATCGTCTAATTGACGCGGTAGCTGATGCACCATTGTGTCCACCTCGACGGGTACATTAATGACTTGTCCGATGAAAGCGTAGCTGCCGCCGTAACGCAACCAAAGTATCTGCATGAATAGTAGACGCGGTGATACTAGACGTGCACTGATTGGATAAAATGCAGCCAACCCATGTTGCTTAGGTGGATACACAAATCCGTTTCAACGTGACAACGTGGGGACTTTGTCAGAGTCCAGTGATTTCTTGCACGTACCGCACAGTTTGAAGTCAGCCACTGTCTCTTCTGGGAAGGTATTACTAAGCAGCGGTAAGTGTATTTTATTTGGTGGCTCCAATGAGCGCAGAAACCATAGACGGTCACACACATCACACTTATGTCCGAATGGATTGTTGACAAAAGTAGTATCAAAACGTGCACGTTCATAATCGGCAATCGCACACAATCGATGTCTTTACAGTCCGGCGTTGATATAGAAGCAATGACATCATCCACTTGCAAAGGCTCGGCCGCCACAGCTGCTGATGTACTGGCGGTGTCGTTGATCCGCTCGGACGCCTTCATTATTTGACGTTCCCTACACCGCTTCACTCTATTATATGGTGTTTTATGGGTATCACTGGATTGGTCTTGAGAAGCCCTTTCCAACCGTATACGATTTATATATTTTGATTTGGCTTTTTGACGAGTATAGACCGACATTGCATTATTATATATTTTTTTTACTTTATCATCAAATATATTCACTATACCTATAGCATACAAATCATTTATATATGAAATCGGTAGATCTTGACGATACCTGACGATTGGAACTCAAACGGACGTCGTAGCTTCTCCAAGTCAAAATTTATATCAACGGTAATTATGTGACGCTAGGAAACGATCTCAAAATAACGACGCTCCCTCCTCCGCCACACGCGATGCCTCACAGTCCTTACTTAACGTAACGAATTCTATCGTCCTTTAGCTATCGAGTGGTGTAATTAAGTTTTGGATGTAGATGATAGATATGTAGCTGCTACACCAAACTGTATCCCCCGATTTTGTTATCATCAATTTTTTGAATTTCCTTCCACTATGGAAACAAATTTAAAAACGTATTCACGTCAAAATACTTATATAAATGTTTACGTTAGCATGGGAGGGGGGGGGAAGAGTTTTGCTTACTTTTGCTGACGAGGGGGTGGTCAAAAATTCTGCTTATGTAATACTTGAACGGCCCCTAAGCAAGACCTTGCTTTAACAGAGTTTGACCTTGGTCAAGAATGTATACTCTTTAAACATAGGTGATTTTTTTATGGTGATAAATTGTACCACGTAATAAACATAAATGTGAAAAAGGAGCCAAGTTCGGTACAAATGACTAATGAGGTTGACACAAAATAGTTGCGTTCTGAAATAGTGCCAAATTTCACAGCTACATAGCTATACGAATGTGTAACGTTCTTCAATTGATTTAAAATAAAATTGGTTACGTTCCTTGATAACGAATTTGTAACTTGGTAAGTTATATAATCAACTAAATTGTGGTATAAAATAGAACAAATATAAAAGAAAATTAATTATGTATTAAATATTATTCAAACTTGTATTAAATATTAGTAAAACGTAATTGTTTTTAAAAATTAATGATACCCAAAACATAAATATGTTTACCCAAGTTCGGGCGACAATCGGGATTGTCGGCTTCGTTGATAAAATATTTGATATCTGAACAGGTGCCAAGTTCCATTGCAGTACCCTAAATCATAGCTCAAGGAAGGTTCTTCAATTGATTTAAAATTAAACTTGTTTTCTTTCATATTACATATTCATTAAATATTACATATTCATTATGAATTACATATTTATTAAACACTGTAGAGCCACGCTGTAGCTATATTATAGTTACATCACGAATGGGTCGGCTCGACCAGGGAAGAATGCTCTTACAGAAAACCAGCTTAATGCTGCTGTGTTTCGTATAGTGAGTGTGGGAAACCGGAGACCCTTATAACTAGAAACGAGGAATTCCATCTTATTCCTCTGGGGTGACAAATTAATCGAAAATAGATGTAGATATCTATAGGCCACAGCCACAGCATCCACTTACCGTCAGTTGGACTATGTGCTCGTTTGTCACTTTACTATGTTGACTAAGAAGAAGAAATATCACATTTTTAATGTCGTTTAAATAGTTTTGAAAACTTCATCACCGGTTTGGATCCAATACTAAGGCCATCCTTAGGAGTGGAATTTTTCTCCAAATTTATATAGGACTTCCTCTGAAATATAACATAAATAAGTTTTTAAAAAATCTTCAAAATCGGTCGTTAAAGTTTTGCCAATACACTTTGCTTACCTGTACGAGGCTATCTCTCGAGAACCTTTTCTCCTCCTCGGTTGTTGATTTCTCGATTATATGATTCTTGGCTACATAGCTATCCCATTGTCACTTCAACTTACTCTACAGCGGATATCCTCATTAAGAAGTTTATCACACAGAACAACTTCGATCATAGCCCCCTCCATAGTTCGCTCAGCGAACTAGAAATTCCTCATACGGTTAGCAGACAAAGATCATGTCTCAGATTCATATGCTGTACACCGGCGACACGCACTGGATACACTCTTGTGGTGGATGAACATCTCTTTAAGTAAAAATCTCGCGATTTTAATAAAATCATCCAATTTTTTAATTCTATTCAGCTCAAATTAGGTTGGTTTTTTAACAGAACGTGGTAGACGCAGAGACTGCCACCGTTTGTGATACGGGTGAATGGAGGTTTATTCCAAAAATATTATTAAATCCTGATACCTGTTTCCGCTTAAATGAATCCGAGTGCTGCTGAGTATTAGCTTCGCAAGCTCAGAGTCTGCTGACCAAGTGAGTGCGATGTTGCCGATTTAAGTTTTTAGCACCACAAAATAAAATGTCCAAGATTGTATTGAAGATCCTCTTTGAAACAAAAACATGTGTATATTTTTAGGATTCCGTGATTAAAAAGTCAGAATGTAACCTTTTTGACAAGCTTTCTATTTTTAGTGCATTTATTTACTAAGATTTTTTTTAAATATATTATTGTACGTAATGTAAGGCGTTGGAATCATCCCCGCACTTGACTGATATTTAACGATGAAATTACAGCTTATAAGTATAAACATAATATTTTTGGGGTTATAAAAACAATTGGGCAAGATTATCCACAAATTTATTGTGATCAACTCGATTGAATGCTTTTCGAAAGTCTGTGTACACACTATTTGTTTGTTTATTATTATCGATACCTTCTAGAGTCAAAAGGTTAGTGATGGTAGAGCGACGTAATAATGTTATGTACTCGTATATATATATATATATATATATATATATAGATGGTAGAGCGACGATTGACGAAACCATGTTGTTGTGGTATAATAATGTTATGTATATATTATGCACAAGTCTTTCCAAAAGCTTCAAAAGAGCGGGTAAAATTGATTTAGGACGATAATTTTCAACATTAGATCTATCACCTCCTTTGAATATTTGCACAATTCGTGTTGATTTCCAGACGGGAAAACCGCTTCTTTTAAACACATGTTTTATAAACTTTGTAATGGTTGATGTTTTGTTGAAGCAGTTGATCTAAGAAAAACCGGTGAAATATTATCTAATCCAGAACCCTTTGTGGTATCTAAAGCTCGCTATCATTACTTGAGTTAAAACAATGGTGTACCTAGTTTATAAAATTAAAAATAGGCTTGAAGAAATAATGCTTCTAACCAAGTAAATAACCAATTATTCGGCTTAAAAACAATCGAGGTAAAAACATGAGTGAGTGTCGTGGAGCACTCGGTTGGAACGAAGTTCCTTTCGTAGTATATTATTATTGATAAACGTATTATGTTATTGATTAACAAATACAAATAAATGAATTACTAGCGTCTATTAAAATTAAGCGCCATTTAAAATAATTTTTCTTTCATGGCAAGATAAGAAAAAATGCGAGGGAGATGGATATTATTCCATCTCGCTCGCACTATAGAAAGGGGGTTGTGACAGAAAAATCTTACAATTTTTCTCGCCTAACCCCCATCCGCCAAATTCGTGCCGTGCGATAAGGAACTTCGTTCCAAAATAAGACACAATGCGGATCAAGTCGCGGGCACTAACATCGCAAGTTTTAATTCGTCATACAACTTCTGCTACATACGTACCATATCTTAACAAGAGCCATTAAGCTTAGTAGTTGTAGCGAAGTTTGTGGAAGTTGTAGTCATGAAAAACACTGATTCTTATCAAAATAATTTAATTGAGCGAGAACATGCTAGTGTTGTTATTAAAAAATATGAATCTTTGTAGTAAGGTAAACAGAAGTGACAATTTTCTTCAGGTCACCAGCAATTCTGTTACAACTTTTCAATAAAAAAATATCTTACACAAACAGAGGCATTTTTTCTAGCCTGCCCATGTATCGTTTATATTTTATATTTTCGGAGTAACGTTTGAATACAGAATTCAAAACACAGAGACACATCCATCGCACTCAGATCTAAAAACCAACAATTTGTAAGTATAATATTGTCATTACATTTTTCCGGCTCTGAAACTTTTATTAACTACTCCTGTAAACGGAATTAAAGATGACACTCTTCCTCAGCTCCTCAACCATCTACTCCTATCCGTTCTTACTTTTTAGGGCATGTTGACGAAACCCGTCTAAACGGATTTTTGAGTTCCCGTTTCTCAATATTAAAATACTATTTTCACACATATTTTCAGCCCTCTTATGATGATTTATATTATCTTAATGCTATAGAAAAGTACATAAGTAGCACACAAATGAGAGTGCCTTACTGTCATTCTAAACAAAATTAAAAAGCGATTATATATATGATTTCAGTAGACAAGCGAGAATTGTACGTAGAATCGTACTAAAGCGAGTAGTGTTAATCTCTATTTGGCTGATTTACATTCATATTCACATTGGAAGAAAAGTGTAAACGGTAGTTTTCTTTAGCTTCTGTTAGGAACTTACCTATACCAAATCATTCCTGTTGGAATGCTACTAATGTACTCTCCTAAATCACTTGTCTAAAGACTAACATATTGTAAAACCACAAGTGCGTATAGTACTATTATATATTATATGCCACAAGGTACTTTATTTTTAGAGCATATTTTTTGAGCATTTTGAGGAATAAAGTATATATGTATACTTTATTTTTAGCTTTATTCGCGCATGATTTACCTTTCAAGTTAATTTAACTTGTGTGTGTGAAACAAACATAACACAAAGAATTATGAAAACTATTACAAACAGTTATCTTTCATAAATATGTTTTTTATAAATTATCAAATTTTGTTATATTTGGAAAATTAAAATAAAACTATTACGTGCTTGACGAAAAAGTTTAGTACTCAATATCATCGCCTCATATACTTGTTATCCTAACTATTAGTGTCGTAGCTTAGCTTAGTATGTTGGTCCTGACGCTAGTTTAGATTTTTTGGAACGCAATAAACCATCTAAGTGGGTTATCAGTTGACCTACGCACTGCGTCGTTTGCAAATTTGTTATAACGTCACTGGTAGATAGAGAGGTACAATAGAAAATTGTGTCTAAATATCAGAACGCAACGTGATTAAATTTTTACCAAGACTCGATAAATATATTCGTACCAAAAGTATATTAAAATCCTTGGCGTTTGCTATATATGCTGCCTTCCCTATATCATCCCGTAAGTGTAGTAAGAGGCGAGAGAGGGAAACTGATACAGGAGATGGGCTGAATCTTCCTGAAAACAACTCAAAATAATAAAACACTTCTGTTGACCACCCGCCTGCCAAGCTAGCCAAATATCCTCCCTATGAGGCAATCTATGGCGGAGGCCTATATTCAGCAGTGGACTTTAATGGGTTGTGATTATGATGAGGATGATGATGTTTGATGTTTTTCTATCTCAATATATGATGCGTTACCGTACAATTTTTATTTTTATACCTACTTTTATCATTATAAAACACTAACTGGTGAGCAGTGGATACTTCATGTTATTATGGCATTAGAGTAATTCATATATGTGCCAGTTGACACAATTTGGTTGCGGCGTAAGAGACTAAGGCCCGTATTAATAAACGTCACTCAACTCAAGTACACGCACTTGAGTACAATCTTGAGGTTATGATCTTATTAATAAACATATCTCAAAATGCGGTTTAGGTTTACGATATCAGTTGAGTGCCACACTGATTAATAAACGAAACTCGACTCTCAAGTGTGTATACTTGAGTGCAAGTGACAAAACAGTATTCCTAAGTACAGCGTTTTGAGATACTGTTTTTATGTGTTTATTAATTAGCAACGATCTTGAGATGCTGATTTCGTAATGAGGGCGTATCAAATGATTACGCACTTGAGTTCGTCGTTGAGTAACGTTTATTAATACGGGCCTAAGTCATCCCATTCCGTCCTGTGGGTGTATTAAGCGGCAACTGTGGGAGAAATTAGAAAAATCTTATGCACTTGGTTACACCGACGTCTTTCAAAGAACCCAACATCGTTATCGCCAGATATAAAATACGCAGACCAGCGACAAGCGGCAGAGTTAAAGGCGCGAGACGTTTTATATTGCGATCGCCAATACGCTTTCTAAACGTGGCCAACACGGCAAATCCTCCCTACAATTACAATGACTGATAAAGAAGGGGAAAAAACAGACTTTTAATAAAAAGTAAAAGCTAACTTCAAACAACTAAAAAGAATAAAATAATTTCTACATAATAGCTACAGAAGTGGATGTTAAGACATAGTGTATAGAAGTATTAAATTTAAAACCTATTATAAAAAAAATAGATCCACAATTGACAAATAAAATTGAGTAATATACGTAAAAAAAAAGAATACACTTGAATTGAGATACGCCTTCTTTTATCAATCGCATTCGCACCTATATTTTTGGTTAAAATTGTAGTAATTAGCTAAGCCGTGGATGCGATTTAACGTTAAGAATGTCAAAGATATTTCGTTTATTTATAACACAAGAGAGGCAAATAAACGACAATAAAACAAAAAAACCGGCCAAGTGCGTTTCAGGCCACGCACAATATAGGGTTCCGTAGTTGCCCGTCACAATACATGAACTTAAAAGGAGCTTTCTTAATCATATTAAGTGAGTTCGCGGTTTGACCGCTATAACGACTAAAAATTTGGCCAAATAGGACAATGGTAACTGAAGGAGTTATCTTCCAAGCAGACTTATAGGGAGTGGTTTTCAAAAAGATCAAAAACTTTTCGATTTTGAAAATAATACCATCTACATCAAATCATTCACATGCCACGTCCGTACAAAAATGGTGATAGTTCCCTGTCCATTTATTAGTTCCCAACAGTGCAATCCTAAGATATACATGATCGTAACGAACCTTCTCGTAAACTTCCACTGCCCTAAACTATCCTGAGGATCGCGCACGTAAATCAAGAGCACGACGAATGAAACTGTAGGCCTACAATAACAACTAATTAAAATATAAGCGAAAGTGATATGTCGGGATCGGCCTCTTGGCGATCAATCCTCTCTGTCTACCCTGCAAAGGAAAACGTAAAGCTATAGTAGTAATGCATAAGTCGTTTTCACCTCGGAAGTACGTAAAGCCGTTGGTCCTGCGCCTGATCTCCCTCCGGTCGTGTCAATAAAATATAATTAAATTATAATAGAGAATCCTGTGCTTCCGCAGATGTATCAACGGATACTGGCCGCAATGACCGAAATTCGGTCTGGAAAGCATTATTATTATTTTAGTCTATATCTTAGAACCGATTTCAGAAGCTATTATGTGAAAATTTTTTTTTTTAGTTTTTGAAGTCGGTTTTTACTTTTTATAAGATAAATTTTTAATGATGATGTCAACTACCCAAAATCCAACATTCTTGATCACTCAATTTTTAGGTAATACAACATGTGCTAATTTGTGAACTCCAACCAAAATGTGTGAACTGCTACTTAGTTGTATGGATCCGTCCGGGTGGATACTGCCCTTTTATCTATTTCTGCCGTCAAGCAACTGTCGATTCGTTTTTCTTTCTGGTTGGAAGGCTATGGAAAGCGTTTTTAATTACAGGTTGTGATGGCATTCCATCTTAGTCCTCAGAGGAAAAATGCACCATCTTGTGAGAAATTAGTCGATATCCATGAATTGCAGTAGCCACAAACATCAGAAGGATTCTTAGCGTGTTTGCCAATGTTTCAAAATTAAATAATCTCTCATACCCTATGCCAAATGTTTTAATGTATTGTAAATATTGTGCCTAATGTATTATATTTATTATTTCTGTAAATATTAAAACGGTGAATTCAGTAATTTATGATGTTGTTGTTATGATTGTTTATTTCAGACAACAAAAGCTCATACATAAACTTTTGAACTTATAGTAGTATATCCTACTGGAATTTATGAAAGTCGCCAAGTTCCATCGGCATCGCAATTGATCTATGTAATAAACTAACTTGATGTAGTTTTTACTAACTTTATCCACTTGATATTCTAAGTTCATTTTGAACAAAATGTTGAATAATTACACCGCGTAATACATTATTATTTGTCAAAAAAGATAACTTCAAACTAAGAATACAGTTACCACAGCTTAGTATAAAATTTATCATGCAATAAATTCTGACCAGTTTGCATTGTTTGGTGACTTAATATTTTCCTATAGTTATTACGTGTAATTGGTTAAATATTGCGTTGCGTTGTATCCCTAAGGAGGGCGTGCAAGCCATTTACGCAAGCCTCCTTATCGATTGGTTGCGCCTGCATAACACTCACTACGCTCTAAACAGTTCGATGACCCGACAGTACGAACAAAACTAGGTGCGCAGATTTGAGAATCACGATTAGACGTGCAGCTGCATCCTGGTTAGATTGACCTGCTGTGCATAACTTTGTTGCGTGCGCGCACACACGGACAGACGGTGGTTTACGCACAGTCGATTATTTGTTGAAATGTATAACAAAGGTCGATTGAAAGCCTACATTAAAATGTACACAGAAAATTGTTCAAATGTGCGTGCTATATTTACGTATGCGTGCAAACTTAAACAATGCGTGTGCACGTGCGGGCGTTCGCTATGTGGGTAACTTCTGCTCTTAGACAATAACAGCAAAATAGTAGTTTTAATTTAAGACGTATTCGTAAATTTCCCAATTATATTCCGCGTACTCAAAAGAACCCATTCCTGCTGGGCGGGTTTGCGAGCACAGCACTAGGCTGAAGGTTTCGCGTTTGGTATTTTCGAATACTACTACTATGCTGTCATTTTGAGTTGCCAAAATGTCGTTAGATAGAGCAGGTGAGGTTTGGACTTCTTTTCTGACATATCAAAAGTTTTGGACTGGGGGCGACTAAATCTAGTCCAGTTCAATCCCCAGAAGACACAAGTTTGCGCGTTTACCGCTAAAAAGAACCCCTTTGTCGTATCTCCTCAGTTTCAAGGCACTCCCCTTGTTGCCTCAGCCAGTATCAGAATCCTCGGTGTCAACCTAAAAAAAAATAAAAAAATATCGAGTGATGTGCAGTTTCGTGGTCACTTGAAAGAGAAGGCCAAATTGGCCTCTAAAAAGCTTGGCGTGCTCAGCAGAGCGGGAAAGTATTTCATGCCGGCACACCGCTTGCAACTTTACAAGGCGCAGGTTCGGCCCCACATGGAATACTGTTCCCATCTCTGGGCAGGGGCTCCTCAGTGCCAGTTCCTTCCACTTGACCGCATCCAGCGCAGAGCGGTTCGAATCGTCGACGACCGAGTTCTTTCCGATCGGCTTGACTCACTGGCACTGCGTAGAGACGTTGCATCTCTTTGCGTATTTTGTTGCATCTTCCACGGGGAGTGCTCTGAGGAATTGTTCGGACTAATTCCAGCCGTTCAATTTCACCATCGCACATCGCGACAAAACTCGCGATACCATCCATACCATCTGAATGATTGGCGGTCCACCACTGTGCGATTTAGAAGATGTTTTCTTCCTCGCACAACTTCCTTGTGGAATCGATTACCACCAGCGATTTTTCCAGACCGATACGACTTAGGGACCTTCAAGAAAAGAGCCTACTCTTTTTTAAAAGGCCGGCAACGCATCTGCAATTCCCTTGGTGTTGCAGTTGTTCATGGGCGGCGGTAGTCACTTACCATCAGGTGAGCCGCATACTCGTTTGCCATCTCTCCTATAAAAAATATAAGTATATATATAAGTAAGTCCACCTATGTACTGACTCATCACGATATCTCTGGAACCATAAGGCCTAGAGACTTAAAATTTAGTAGGAATATTACTTTCGCCGAGTAGCGGTCAGCTAAGAACGGATTTTACGAAATTTCACCCGCAAAGGGTAGTGCGGGGGCGTTAAAAATAAAAAAATCTCTATATATAAAAATCAATTACTGTCTGTTAGTCTCGATAAAACTCAAAAACGGCTCAACTGATTTTGATGAAATTTTTTGTGTGTATTTGAATGGGTCGCAAGATGGTTTAGATTCACAATTGGACCCAGTAGGTGGCGCTCTTGTTATCCAGAAATCACCCGTGCGAAGCCGGGGCGGACCGCGAGTAACCCTATAATGCTGAACAGTAAATTATAAAAACTGTTAGTAACTTTAAGGAAACTGTAAGTCTCTCTAAAAGAAATCTATAATTTATTTACTTTAAACATCACCAATCTATTTTCGGGATGTTGGTGCTGTTAGCCCATGCGGCTCTTACAGCTTCATCTGTCACAGGGCTCGTGGCCGCGAGCTATATAATAAAGAAGGGAAAGGCAATGAAGATGAGGATGAGGATGATGATAATTTATGATTTGGAATTGTTACCAATCATCATGTCCCCTCTTTTGAGGTTTTTGAGGTTTTGAGCTATCTAACAGCTGTCCGAGTAGGGGTGCGCGTACCCCCGCCTCTGACTGCTTAGCTCGTGTCGGTCGATGTTATCCGTTATCCTACTTGTGCCTGTCCCATTTGGTGTGGGCGTAGTGTCAATGTTAAACATCACCAACATCATATTACTCACTAGCTGTTCCCCGCGACTTCATTCGCGAGGAATTTATTACGATTGGATTTTATGGTTTTTAATTTTTTGGCACAGAACCCTAATTATTTTTCTAAAATGAAAGTAGCCTAAGTTACTCCTTATAACATCAGTTATCTGCCAGTGAAAGTCCCATCAAAATCAATCCACCCATTTCGGAGATTAGCCGGAACAAACAGACAGACAGACAGACAACATTTTCTAAAATTGTTTTTTTATTCTAAGTACGTATATACTTTCATATGCATTTAATAAAAATCTGTTATTTTCACTTCAATTTTATTTATTTGTATAAGTAGATGAGAACTGAGTTACATCAAAACGAATTGACGTTTTTTTTTTGAAACGATTGGTCATTATCATATGACAATATTTAATATATTGTTTATACTATGTATTGAAAATAGTTTGCTAATATATTTCTTTCTAATATAAATAACTCGGTAACAAACTATTTACATGAACAAAGCAATGCGGAAAAAGCCTGTGGATGAATCTTCTAACTTCTAAGGCTCTGCCTATTTTAACATTTTTTCGCAGTCTCATGTAATGAAAAAAGATTATTTAAAATATTATAGTAGGTATGCATGATGCACATGATAATAATGCATAACTAATAGGTCGAGAAAAAAGTTTTTTCGTATTTTGTTTGTATAGGATTTGATAAAAATCTCTTTGGTTGTACTGTTTGTATCTGGCTGATTTTAATATCAATACATAATAGGACATTAAGAAAAATAAAAATAAAAAGTAAAAAACACTTTCCCGCCATTTTTCAATTGTTTTTCTGTCCGCCAAAATGAGTGAATTTAACGAAGAAATTCGATACATTCTGAAGTTTCATTACAAAAAAGGGAAAAATTCGACTCAAGCCGCGAAAAAATTTTGTGACGTGTATGGGTCTAATGCTGTGTCAGTAAGAGTAGCACAAAGTTGGTTCAAGCGTTTTCTGTCCGGAAATTTGATGTCAAAGATGCAGCTCGCTCTGGTCGTCCTCATGCGGATAAATTCGATTGTATTTTTGAAAAAGTGGAGCAAGATCGGCATATTAGTAGTTACGAGATAGCCGAGGAATTGAAGATTGACCACAAAACAGTTTTGACTCACTTGAAAAAATGTGGCTATACAAAAAAGCTCGATATTTGGGTACCACACGAGCTCACTCAAAGAAATTCTCTATTGAAACGTAATGAAACCGAACCATTTTTGAAAAGATTGATCATTGGTGATGAAAAGTGGAACACCTACGACAAGAACGTGCGAAAAAGATCATGTTCTAAGGGTAGTCAAGCTCCACAGATTGTAGCGAAACTCGGATTAACACGCACTAAGGTGATGCTGTGTGTATGGTGGGATTAGAAGGGCATCGTTTATTATGAGCTTTTACCGCCGGGAAAAACCATCGATTCGGTTCTCTGCTGCCAACAACTGATGAGACTCAAGCAAGAAATTGAGAAAAAACCGCCGGAATTGATCAACAGAAAAGGAGTGGTCTTTTATCATGTTTACGCCAGACCACATACATTTTGGCCACTCAGCAAAAATTAAGAGAGCTTGGTTGGGAATTGTTAATGCATTCACCATATAGTCCTGACCTTGTAACCTCAGATTTTCACCTGTTTCGGTCTCTTCAGAATTCTTTGGGTAGTGTTAGGTTAACATCAAGAGA
Source organism: Parnassius orleans (assembly GCA_029286625.1). Classification (NCBI taxonomy): domain Eukaryota; kingdom Metazoa; phylum Arthropoda; class Insecta; order Lepidoptera; family Papilionidae; genus Parnassius; species Parnassius orleans. The sequence goes on from JAGSMP010000152.1 coordinate 2,164,160, forward strand.
GGACTGTCAAAATTACTTGTCGCATTTTTTTGATCAAAAATCCCAAGATTTCTACAGCAACGGGATTATATCACTACCTACTAGATGGCAATAAGTTGGTGAACAAAATGGCACATATATATTATAATTAAATGTAATTAAACTTTGAAAAAAAAATGTCTTGAATTTGTATATAAAATACGAAGAAACTTTTTCCCCGACCTTATATGTATATTTTTTTATTTTTTTTCGTCCTTTACTTTATACGGTTCAAGGTATTTCTGATTCCTTTTTATCGTCGGATCTGACAAGACTCAATTTGACCATGATTTTAGTTATCATATAAATACAGTGAAGTTTTGTCTAACAACTTTAATATTTAGCTCCTTCTTATCGTAGTCTTTAGAACAAGCTAAAGAAATAATTTAGACGAACCGTCATTACCTTGGTTTTGTCATAATAATCTTTAGTGTAACTTCAAGATTTACTTTATTTAAATAACCTTTACTTTATAGTGGTGGTATATACATAGACACAGACAGCTGGCCATAGGGCCTCCTCTCATTTTTGAAAGGGTTGTTTAGAAATTGGCTAGTGCATTACGCTGCTTTGCTTCAGTGCGTATTTAGCAGAATTCACATATCCTCAAAATATTTTAATCCCAGACAAGCGTTTCGTTTCGCCACGATGTTTTCCTTCACCGACGATTACGTGGTAAATCAGCGCTTAATATTGCTTTTAACAATTTTATTGGTGTCGGCGGGAATCTAGCTCAGGTTGCTCGCGTGCTATGAAATTTACGGGAGCTCTAAGCCCCCTAAGCTACCACATTTACATAATTAAACTGACTGCCCTGTTGGTTTAGTGGTCGGAAACGCGACTGCTGGGCATGGGAGCCCGGGTTCGAATCGCCGCTCGGACCAAAATCAGATATTGGGTTTTACTGTCTAAAAATTCTTAGTAGCACCTCGGAGTCAAAAAGTTTTTTTTTTATATAATAAGGGTGACAAACGAGCACACAGTCCACCTGATGGTAAGTGGATGCTGTGGCCCATAGACATCTACATTTATCCTCAATTAAAAATCAAAATGCAGATGCGTCGTCACCCCAGAGGACTGAGATGGAATGCCTCGTTTCCAGTAAAAAGGGTCTCCGGTTCTCTACACTCACCATACAAAACACAGTTGCATTAAGCTGCTATTTTACGCTGGTATTCTATTAGAGCGTGACCCTACTCTGGTCGAGTCGACCCATTAGTGCTACAACCATAATATAGCTGCAAAGTGGCTCTATCACGTAAAAAATTTTTTCGAGTGTTTACGTTCGGGCTGAATCACCCCCGAGCCTCGGAAAGCACGTAAAACAATTCTGTGTTCTGTGCCTGATCTCTCTTCGGTAGTGTCCGATTGCAGTCTCATCAGACTGCGAGAGTGAGAAAACAGAGAGTGCATCTGTGCTTGCGCATACACTCGAACACTATAATCCTGTCCTGCGCAGATGGCTAGTCTCCGTAGGGTCAGGCCGCCGTGACCGAAATTCGGTCTGGAGGAAATTGTTATAATTATTATATAATTATAAACAAAAGTTTTGAGCTCTTTTCCGAAGTTACTTTCCCCATTTAGGAAAAAAAATATCTAAGCTATTACGATATATTTTACAAGATGATTGCTTACGACATACGTGGACAATAAACACCGAAGAACAGATATTTACACAGCGAGATAAACATGAAACATGTTTCTTTAGTCGCCGTTGTTCGGCTTGCATAATATGTGAGTTATGCTTAATACGTAACTCGAGGAGAGTTTCGGGTTTCGATAATCCTGGGAAGACATTACGATTTCGACACGGTGATTTTCGAGCACGTCGCTTCGACACTTCCAAGTAAAGACACGCGAACCATCTGGTCACATCAAGTTGGTAACTGCCAATTCCAGTAGCAATGTAATGGAATTCTTCCCGTGTGTCCTTATTTCACGGTGTCATTGATTTTCAAGATTTATAGATTATAACGCCACAATATTTTTTATTTAAAAAAAATTAAATTGAATTTAGATAAAAAATAATTACTTTTATTTTTTACAGGTTGTAAGATTCATGCTAGAAATAGGCCACGTTTGGCAAATGAAAAGCGTTAAAATATGTATCAGTTGCTAACGTTTCGCACATCTGTATAGCTAATCTCCCTCATCCTTTAAGCTATCATCATTTTCATAAACATTGTAGCCCATCACAAGTCTACTGATGGACATATTATACATTCTCCAAACGCTATTACGAAAGGACTAGGACCTTAGGGACCGTATCCTTAGCCACCTGCAACAGTTGGCTATACGCCTTATAAAGTCGTTACTCCATTCAGTAAGGATGGCGCCTAAACGTCTTATTAGGTTGAAACTCTATATGGTATAAGTGGCGGCACGAAAGTCTAGCGGTGACCGTAATTGGTATTACACCCATTTTCAAAAGTGATTAAATGAATCCTAGAGTGATAATGAACCACTATAATTTTTATATATTTTTTTTTTAAATACGAGCATATGAACGCCGGGGAAGTTATGGATTCAAGTGCCAACTGATTTAAAAATGAGAAATACTTGGTTAAAACTGGCAAGAAGAGACCCGAAGGCATTGTCTACAAAATCTAAACTATACTCCTGTGAAGATCACTTTGATGTAAGTATGACTTATATTTAACTATCGTTTATACAAAATAAAACATCATGACATGATAGGTGCATTACCTATTGCAAGTCAAATTTTGTAATAGATTAGGTTAATCGCTCGTCTGTCCCGCCCTTTATGGGTCATTTTGACAACCCTTGCAAGTGCAGTGCAGTATTTTACTTAATTCGTGTTTTCTTCTATTATATGGGAATAATGACATGGTTTGTACAAAAAAATATAACAAAAAGGTTTTCTCACCTAAGCTTATATTATAATATCTATAACATTAGTGCTAAAAGCGTAATAAACTCGCTTTGATTTCAAATGTCATAAACATTATTGCATGTTTTAGCTGGAAAATGACATGGAAAATTACACACAATATAAGATTATGAGTTCTGTTAAACGAATTATAATTAATAGAATAAAGATTAGTACCTTCTGCTTTTATGAATCCGTCTTCCATGATGCCTTTTCAATAAAATTCGGAATAAAACTCAATAATCGTAATGATAACTTGAAAAATTTCGAAATAACACAGCACATTCTACAGTTCTAAAAATTATTCTTAAAATTGAAATATAAAAGGAGATGTATGAAATTGGGTGCTTGACATCGTTCGTAACAGTTATAAGAAAATATGAAGGTAATAAAACGATAAATTATAAGCATAATTAAAAGGTTTTTAATTTTGTAATCCATGGGACATTCATAAAAACATTTTTAAACTGAAAAACGAAAACTAACGCTTTTACCATAGCAAAAACAAAACGTCTTTAAATATTTTTCTGTATTTAATGTCTATGGCATTCGATAATGAAGGCTATTTTTTTAAAAATAAGCCTTCATTATCAAAAATCATAATATTAAAATATTGATGCGAATCTGTAGAGATTAATACTGAATTAAGGAAATCAATTTAGAAAATCAATTGAATAGACCATTTTATTTAACTAAAAAAACATTTGAATAATATCTGATACGATTGAATAGGCTGATCATTGCCTGTTCCGAAGGAACTTAACTTTATAACTTCGAGTTTCAACTTTTCATGCGCATTTGATATTGTGGTTGTATTTGTGAATATATTTCGTGTTTTTACTTTCGTGGATTAATTTAACTTGACCTTGGCATTTCTCTCGCATTACAGGACAGTAGATTGTTGCGCCCACATAATGACAATAATGTGGTACTTAGGTTTTGTTTTGGAGAATAGAACAGACAATTTACAGCCTCCGGCTGCTTTTGTAGATGATATTTTATTAATAATTGCAGAAAATAATTTAAAAATTAAAAAGGTTAAGATTTATAATACATTATTTTCATAATAACTACAAAACCGCATTATTTTGTATCCTTTCCAATTTATTTAAACAAATTATTACAGCAACGAGTGATTTTATTACATAACCTACAAATAATAAAACATAAAATAAAAACAAAACCCCAGGTCCTACAAAAATATGATTTTTTGACATATCAAATGTCAAATAGCAAATGTTTAAATCTTCAAAATAACATTTATTTGAACTTTGTTGACGCCGGGCCAAAGTTTGTATGGAACCATGTTCATCTCCTTTAAAATGCATTTTTATAAAAAGAAATCAATATTTCTCGTTTACTTTTTACAAAATCTATCATAAATATATATTTTTTGATTTTTTTACGTGGTGTGAAATACCCTATTGCGCATAAGTCGAAAATAAGGTACTCGTATTATGGCGTAGTAAGCGGGTCGCGGGGCGGGCGTGCGTCGTTCGCACGCGCTGCTTGGCTCGTGTGTATCGTTCGCACACGCTGATTGGCACTCCAGTCGCATTCGTGCAATTCAATTCGTGCGCGACAGTACCCATGCGCAGCTATCCCCTCCACGTTTCGTTAAGCGCTAGACTTACGTGCCGCGCCTTGTATGAATGATGTTTCACACTACAATGCCAGTAAGAAACCTTTCTTCGCATCAAGTTATCGGTTAGTAAAGCTATATGGCCAACCTATTGCCAGTTCAGCATACTGACTAAACCAAAACAGCACAACAGCTGTTTTGGTTACTCTAATTTTATTGCTCAATAATATTGAGATTTTTCTTGCATTCTCAATATTATAGGCCAATTTCTATAACAACTACGAGTACGTACAAACGAGGATTAGAGTAAGTCCGTTGTGCTCTCTAGTGCGTGTTGATGCACTCTTACACAATATGTTCTATATAACTGACTGACTGAGTGAATATCTAGTTTTAAAGATGAGCCAAAAATTTAAACAATTTTTTTTAAAGCAGTCCTGCTTCTAAAGTTTTTGATTTGGTCACTCTATTTATCACTTCTTGAAAATCTTCAACATAGTATTATGCTGCTATAATTTTTCAACAACACGGTATCTAATCAAATAACAATGCAGGTATACAATCTTTATTTTTTTAATTTATCAATTTCTTAATTGGTTTTATTTGCTAATAGGTAAGTACATATTTGTAATTTCTCAAATTTCGCTACGTATAGTGATATAAGTATTTCAATCTAAGCAAAAAAAATATATAATATGTTAGGTAATTTTATATCTTGATTTCAATATCTTTTTAATCATAATGAATGCCTACTGTAACTCTTAGTTTAAGGTGAATTACATAGAAATTTAACTGTGTAGTGGCGGTGAAAGAATACCCACTATCCCATTTCGTCCCGTGGGTGTCGTAAAAGGCGACAAGGGGAAACTAAAACAGGAGATGGGTAGTAGCATCTTCCTGATAACAGCTGAATAAAAATAAAAAAACAGCGGTAGCCAATCCGCCTGCCAAGCGTGGCAACTATGCCAAAATCCCCCTATGAGGCAATCTATGGTGGAGGCCTATGTTCAGCAGTGGAACTTTCATAGGCTGTAATAGATAGATAAATAGCGACATAAAGATTAAATCTATACAAATAAATAAAATTGGAGTGTCTGTTTGTAATATCAAAATAACAGCTTTTCACTAAATGTACATGAAAGTACGGTATGTATCTACGGAAGTATACGGTACTTATAACAAAAACACATTTTTTTAATTTTTGTTTGTCTGTCTGTCTGTCTGTCTGTCTGTTTGTTCCGGCTAACCTCTAAACGGCTGGACCGATTTTGATGGGACTTTCACTGGCAGACAGCTGATGTTATAAGCAGTAACTTAGGCTACTTTTATTTAAGAAAAAGAATTAGATTGCCGCGCAAAAAATTAAAAACCTAAATTATACGCGGGCGATGTCTCTGGGAACAGCTAGTTATTAAATAAATCGTTTTTTTAATTGAGTAAACACTGCTCGCCGTGTAGTTGTGGCCTAAGAGAATCCACTACCACATATCATCACGTGGCTGTCCTAAGAGGTGACGAAAACAAATAATTAAAAATTAAAAATTTTGTACAACCGACTTCAATATAAATTATTAAGAATAACTCAAAAAGTATTGGTCAGACCTTGATCATTATATGGGACCACATGAGAAGCACCAGTTTTCAAATAAAAAAAGAATAATCGAAATCGGTTCACCCAAAATAAAATTATGAGGTAACACACATAAAAAAAACATACAGTCGAATTCAGTACCTTCTCCTTTTTGAAGTCGGTAGATAAAACGGACAAACACAACACACCGTATTATAAGACGACTTTAAAGCACGTTTTATCACATTATGTCATCAAATCGAGTACGGGAAAGCTTTAATATTTTTTTGAAGTGAAAACTTCTTTAGGCACGTTGGGCACTTTTACTACACTTTTACTACAAAACACTGAACGTCACGCTCAGATACATATTATATACAGATGTGTCTGTATATATATAGTGAAAAGTTTTTTCACTATATATATGTATATATATATATATATGTTTGTGAAGCTAAGAACTTTTCACTTCTGACGTGCAGTCCTACGACCGACAGTGTTATTTTCTTCAATTATTTTATAATAGTACAGCTAGCACGGTAGCATGCTTAGGTTGGCTATGGGTTTGTAATGTTTATTATATTTTTTAAAAAGTGTTTGACTTTATTTGACCTTTTAAACATGACAAGAACTTTAAAGAATAAAAATAATTAAAAAAAATATCTGCAGAGTTTCTTTTGCTATTTCTTCCCGGTCGAAGGTTACATTTTGAAATGTGCTACCATTTTAAAATGTAACCTAACTAAAGAAATGACATTGGAAAAATGAACTTTTTCTTCTATATCAGTTCAAAATTGTATACTGCTGTACATTGGCCTTTACCGTTGACGTCCACGCTTGACGGGCGAACTTGCAATCGCAATAGAAGACGTCTCGCATCTTTGACGTTGCTCGCCCTCGCCGGTCTTAAATTCTGGCGTAAACGAGATGGTTATACTGCCATGTATCTGAAGCTATGAGATCTTTCTGGCATTTTCCATAATCACCTGACAACACCAACAGGACAAAACACGAGTTTATAAAACTTACGTCGAAGCAATAAAATATTTTATTCCATTTCATTTCCCTAAGTCGCGTCTTACGATAGCCACGGGACAAGATGGGGTAGTGGATCGTGTTAGTCCTGAATAGTATATCATCCTTACATATGATATTATATCACGCTTAATAACGTAAAAACTCGCAGTTTTTTTCGTTTGGAAGGTGTCTTAATCGAGAGTGTTCTTAGTTATGTTTCAAGAAAATCTGTTCAGCCGTTTGAAGATCATCAGCTCTTTTTGTTTCGGGGGTTTTTAAATTTTTAATTTAAGTTATTTATCATAATTTTGACCGTTGATTTTGGTTGAGTATGTTTTCATCTTACTATCAGTACTTCAATCTTGCAGATTTTGCCACATCGAATACGGAAAGTACTTTTTATTATGCATATATCCTACATTGTCATTACAGCCTCTTTTTATTTTTCTTTTTTATCAGCCTCTAAAAGTTCACTGCTGAACATGGGCCTCCACCGCTGTAAGGACTGACGATCCCAGTACCAGATATCTTGCACCTTTGATGCTACTTCCCGTCATCGGTCTGGGTATTTCACGCTTGACGGCCTCATTACAGCCTCAAAATAGTTAAAGTGGCATTGGAGTATTTTAAGACTTTTTCGTGTTCAAGCCACGCTGCTGCTGTATAATAGCTTCATCGCGATTTGATCGGTTAGACCGGGGAAGTATCACGCTCTCACAGAATACTAGCGCGAAATAACAACATATAAACCTGCTGTATTTCGTGGGTTGAGTGTAGAGAACAGAATATTACTAGTTATATTTCTCTACACTCACTACACTGGCCATAAATAATGTTATATTTTTTTTTTAAATCTTCTTTTGAATTCAAATTTGGAATGCGTTATTATGTTAGAAACTTCAATCGGGACTTTCGGTCGTAACTTGAGCGCCAGCGCAAACTATGATACAGGAGCAGCGGATTGCTGCTTATGTATCGAAAATCAATATTATTGAATAGAATAATTTTTATTCAATATAGATTACAAGTAACTCTTATTGAAAGTATTTTTTTACTTTTACCACTGGTTCAGAAAAAAAACCTCTGTTCTAGCACAGAATAAATAATAGTACAAGAAGTTCTAGGAAGAACCAGCAAGCAACCCGGCGGGATTTTTTTTTTCAAAGTAAAATTATACATTAAAACAGGTTGTACAAACTGCTTACAAAACTTATTTATTTTTTATAGTATCGGATGACAAACGAGCACACAGTCCACCTGATGGTAAGTGTTTGCTGTGACCCATAGACATATACATATATCCTCATTAAAGAATCGAAATGCATATGCGTTGTCACCCGTGAGGACTAAGATGGAATGCCTCTTTTCCAGTAAAAAGTGTCTCCGGTTCTCTGCACTCACCATACGAAACACAGCAGTGTTAAGCTGCTATTTTACGCTGGTATTCTGTGAGAACGTGGTCCTTCCCCGGTCGAGCCGACCCATTCGTGCTACAACTATACTACTAATATAGCCGCAGCATGGCTCTACCACGTACAATATGTATCTAAGAAACAGTTTGGAAGGGACCACTCGTTCTCAGGGGTTATTACTTATTATCTGCCGTGTATTCATTTATATTATAACAATCCTTTTTATATAGTTTTTGTTACATAAAAAGTATGATGTGATTGCTATCAAGCTATTTCTAATTAATTTTGTGTTGTTAATTGTGTAACATATATGATTGTAAGCTGTTATTTTTTTTATAGTCCCGCTGAGTTTCTTGATGGTTCTTCCTATGACAGAGGTTATTTCCCGAACCAGTGGTGGTAAATTAAAAGAGAGACTTCCAATAAGTATTATTTATAATCTATATTGGATAAAAATGTTTCTGTTTCAAAAAAAATTAAACTTGGTAATAGAGAGACCTTGCATATTTTCTGGGAATTTGTTGTAATATCGTATACATTGCACCATGAATGAATTACTGACTCTGTGGAATCGAGAAAATGGTATCACTAGCTTGTGTTCGTTCCTGGTGTTTACAGAGTACATCACTTTTTACCGACTTCAAAAAGGAGGAGGTATTCAATTCGACTGTATGTTTTTTTTTATATGTCTGTTACCTCATAACTTTTTTCTAGGTGAACCGATTTTGATAATTCTTTTTTCATTCGAAAGTTAATGCTTTTCATGTGGTCCCATATAAATTTGATCAAGGTCTGACCAGTAGTTTTTGAGTTATCCTTAATAATTTATATTGCAGTCGGTTGTACAAAATTTTTATTTTACCACTTGCTTCATCGTTTAAATAATGGTTTGTAGTGGATTTTGATACATAAACTTACGCAACGCGATTTCGTGTATTAAGTGTCTGCGTTTGTAAACTATTAGTGGAAACTATGAAACAAGTGCTCCGATGGTAACATAAAACTTAAATTGTTCGGTGATTAGGCTAACATAGATTTAAGATACTTATCGACAATCTGCTGAAAATCTCCCAAGAACTCCGTTATATGATAGATAAACATACTATAAACAAGTTTTTAAACAAATTATGATAAAAGGTAATTTCTTATTACTTGACACTAGCAAAACTACAACCGTACGGATCCATTAAAGTTACAGCCTATATATGTCCCACTGCTGGGCACAGGCCTCCTCTCATTTCTGAGAGGGTTTTAGGGCAAGGAAATGTCCTTCGCGCTGCCCCAATGCGTGTTGGCTTACCTCACGTCCTTGAAATATTTTTTCTTATTTTTCCGCCTATATTACCGCCGAGCACGTGGCAAATCAGCACTTAAAATTGCAATTAACAATTTCATTAGCGTACGGATCCATTACCAAATAAAATGTTTTCGATTGGTTTGCCACTATTACTATTTTTACTATCAATAGTCCATCGTTGAACATAGGCCTTCGCATAGGTTGCCTCATATAGGGGATATTTGCCATAGTTGCTTGGCAGACGGGATTGCAACCGCAATTTTTTTTGTTATTAGGAAGACGTTGCTGCCCAACTCCTGATATGTTACCCTCTGTCGCCTCTTACGACACCCGTGGGACGATATGCGGTAATGGATATACTGACATAATATCTACTCCACTGTCATTGTAAATTACACAATATTATTTTCATAGTGATTGTAAAATTACATAACGAAGAGAAAACAAAATTGCAGTGATTGCTTTGCACAAAGTTGGTATGGTCGCTTTAATAACTAGGCATCAGCTGTATTTTTGTATAGCGCACTATCGATAAGTATATCAATTGTTCCTCTGTCGAAGACCATAAATGATCGGGGCAACCCTTACTGTTAGGACCAAAGGGGCTGTAAACGCCGTCAAATCCAGAATTCGACGAAACCCTATATTATCGTTTGTATACGTGATAGAGCCATGCTATAGCTATATCAGTAGTATGGTTGTAGCACTAACGTTGTAGAGAACGGGAGACCCCTTTTACTGGAAACGAGGCATTCTATCTTAGTTCTCACGTGTAACAACGCATCTGCATTTTGATTCGTAGTTGAGGATGGATGTAGATGTCTATGGGCCACAGCAACTACTTACCATCAGGTGGACTGTGTGCTCGTTTGTCACCCTTATCCTATAAAAAAAATTATCGCGTGACATGAAAATACCCTGTATATATAATCTGTCGCGTGTTTTTAAACAAGACCTGGTAGTAGATGCTTACCGTCGATACACAGGACATGCCTAAATCCGTCCGGTAGCTTATGAGAGTGAATCGCTCAAAACGCTTACTGTTCCGATACGGGCGGATGATACAGAAATATTATCTTTACAGAATAACAGCCCTACAATGTGCAAAATTACTAAAATTAATGCCATTAGCAGGTCAGGGGGGGATCCTGACAAGAAGTCGCGAAGCAATCATGTGAAAGAGGAGTAAACGTCAGCCAAAGTTTATCAAGGGACTGTCGTAGATAACAAGTTTTTATCAAGATTCTGCTCCTGAACACAAGGCACGAACAATTCAAACCTGGCTCGAAAATAATGTTCCGGACTTGCTGAGACCTAAAACTTTTGGAGTACAAGTCGGACGTAAATGCTAGGAGCCAAAATCAAAATACGGTCACATCGTATAATCATCATCACCTTGAATAAAATTATCGCATCGCTGTCGATATTTTTAATTAAGCGCTTAAATTTTGATAAATGTCTAAACATAAGTTTATTATTATCACTGGTTCCTTAAAAAAACATATGCATTTTAATGCTTAACAGAATTTACGGCCATAATAGGTTACGTTTTACTGTTAGTTTTATGTGGTGACAACAACAATCAGATGGAATGTGTGCTCGTATGTCACTTAATTTGTATAAAAAAGCTTATTTATGGGTACAACTTACCTCGAGTTACTATGCTGCATTAATTTTTTAAAAACCTATTTAAGTTGACCATGACATCAAAATTAATAAAAAGTAAATAATTTACACGTACTTTCAGATTAAGCTGGCAGAAATATCAATGTTTATCTCATTCTTTGTTGCACTTTAACTTTGTTAATTAAAAACGCTTACAAAAATAATTAATAATTTATCAACAATAAGCAATAAGAACTTAATATCTAAATGGCTACGACTTGGGAGGATCGCACACTGAGCGATGTTCAAAATTTGCTGTTCTCCATAATTAATATAATACGCCACGTTTTGAATTAAATTATTAATTATTTACAAATACAATAATATTTATAATATTTTGAATTTAGTAAATCATGTTTCCTTTTGTGTTTCTCATTTGTTTTATCAGCTATCTGCCAGTGGCTCCCGTCAAAGTAGGTCCAGCCGTTTCGGAGATCAGCCAAAACAGACAGAAAAACTAAAAATAAAAATAAATATATTTTATTATAATTATCGTATAAACTTTCATATGCATTTAATTAAAAGCTGTTATTTTGACATTACAAACAGACACTTCAATTTTATTTATTTGTATAGATAAAAAACTAGAAGACAAATAAATGGAAAAAAATGGGATCCAATAATCAAAAATATTACATTGTGTTTGAGTGCTACTTTCTACATAAGAATCCCACATACACACACATACATCCATCATTGCTCGAGCTGGCAGATATCTGCCAAATATTATTGTGAGAACGTATAACTTTTAGTCAGCTTCTGCGCACACCTCAGTCCGCGTTAAAGGAGAAAAGCCTTCATGTTAATTTATTAAAATGATTACAAATTAATAATTTTATTCGTGCCGCCGGAGATCAAACCCGGCTTGTTTGCGTACCATGAAATTTACGGCGAACGCTTAGCCCATAAGCTACGAGTACCATAGTATAGTCAAATGACATCACTGCAGGCGGGTTCTTCATTTTTATTAATAATTTACTTGTTCTGATAACTGCTCGTAAAATTTCCATTTACAAACCAACAATGCACCTTAGGACCATTATCAAATTATAAAATTATAAATTGTCTCGTTGTGTTTTATTTATATATATGTGTGTTATATTTATGCTTATAGTTTATATAATAAGTATTTGTGAATCCCAACCAGACGGAACACAATTTATTTACTTACCCCAAAATCATGAACGTATATTATACGTTCATGCCCAAAATATAATCAATTCTTCAATGATTTCTCTGTGTATCTTTTACTTTCAAAAAAACAGTAAAAAAGTGATCTTGAACCATTTCGTTTGACGAATAAAAGTAGGTAAAACCAAAAAAGTTTTTTTTTTGTTTTCACAGCGATTTTTTCTAAAGTTACACGCTAGAAATAACCGTTGTGTACATTATTCCTTATTATTTCCCGCGCGTTGTTTCGTGACTAAACTAGTTTACAATAACTATTAATAAAAATGTATTACAATCAATTATTTCTTTATGAAATTATCGTCGGTTATCTATCATCCAATGATTTTATGTAATTTAAGCCATTTCGGTACTTATGGCGATATGATGTTAAATAATTATTATAAAATAAACAGCTTATTTAGATTTTAGATACATAAATTGTATAATAAAATAACGTTTTCAATATGTGTCTGCTAAGCTGGAACTTATTAAAAAAGCACTCAGGGCACGCAGTCGCTGATTGTAGGGCCTCGGTTATCGTGTGAAGTTATCGCGCTTGTATAGGTAGTGCAAAAATGTGTCACCTACTTTTCATGCACGTATTGAAGGTCATTTTTATTATTCATTATGTATTAATTTCTGTAATGATGATCAAAATTAAAGTATATGATATGCATGTCACGGACATGCAGATAATGTTCGACCATGACATGAATTAAAGGGAACTTAAAAATCGTTTTGTATAAAATAATTCGGAAGATTAGATTAAAGTGCAAGATTTTTATTACAAGTAGCTTAGCTTAGTAACAAGATGAAAACCTTCAACTTCAAATTACACTCTTTTTGTTGTATATACCATTGCTGAATAATCCGAATTTTCTTAACATTACATTAGTTTAATGATTTATGATCTAGGGGTTAGATTTTTTCATAGGGTGGATTTTGTCACAGTTGCCATGGGGTAGTTTATATTTTCCGCCACTACACAGTTAAATCTAATCTATACTTATGAATAAAATTGAATTGTCTGTAATATCAAAATAACTTATTTTGAGCTGAGGGGGATATTTGCATGTTATTAAGACATGAAAAACCGTTTTACATTTTTTTTTTCAAAGATGAATGGCTGAACTGATTGTAATGAAACTTGACGAACAGATATAGAGCAATGCCAGGAGTGATCTAGGCTATATTTTATCTGAAAGATTTGGATTGTTTTTGAGATGATTATCTTAAATCTATATACCGCCACACTAATAGATCCTACCCAGGCGAAACCGGGGCGGGTCGCTAATTTTTTAATAAATATTAAAGGAAAGTGGCACGGGCCACAGTCGTCTAATGACATGTTAAAGAACTTTTTTTAAATATAATTTCTTGATGATTTCCATTATCAAGCAAATAGTAAATCAGAACTTAAAGTTGCAGTAATACTTTTAATTGTGACAGCTACAGGAGTCGTGCTGTATCAACGATTTAAAAATTAAAATATAATTGAAGAGAGCCGTAGTTTACCATTATTTGCACGTTTTCTTAAGTTTCTGTAATAAAATTAAAATTAATACAAAAATATTAAAATTATTTTTTCGAATTTTCACTTACCAAATGTTAATCTGTTTTGTTTTAATACTATATATATATATATATATATATATATATATATATATATATATATATATATATATATATATATATATATATATATATATTTTAACATAAATCTAAAATTTAAAAAAATCCTATCTGTATTATTGCCTGAACACTATTCCTCTATCTGCATCTATTTTCAACATCTATTTCCTATAAAAGTCTACTGCTGAACATGGCCTTCCCCTATAATTTGCTTCATAGGAGGATTTTGCCATAGCTGCCACCATTCCGCAGTGTGAATGCTCAATGCAGGACTTTCGATTTCTGCAGAGCTCAGTGCGTAAGCACTGATCTGTCTGGATGGCCATAAGTCGAGTGGCATCTCCTCGAATGTTATTGAAGACGATTGCTTCAGAATGACAACAGTTCTGAAGGCGACCGCTTTGTTCTCCAAAATAATGGAATCTATTATAAACTGGCAGCTTGAGGTTTATTAGCTGCTTTAAACCGCCGTGCGGTTTCCATTTCTGTTTTACAGCTGGTGCTCTTCTTAACTACATGAATCACCAACAGACAGTCGATACCAAGAGCCTCCCCTTTGGCGGTTAGTTTAGATATAGCGAAGTCCTTCGATCGGATTTTCTTCAATAAATTATCCAATCGGGTCACTAGTTCTCATGGGAACATCAATGTCTTAGTCCACTCCAAGCTCCAAGCTCCGGCTGCGCTAATATTTCTCGGGAACACGTCGTCGAGTAACGGAGCAAACTTGTATCTGAAGTCAAGTCTTTATTAAACAAAGTCTCGGAATGGGGGTGGGGGGTAGAGTTTAATCTCATCCAGTTTAATTCACGGAAGACACAGATATATGTGTTTATAGGTAGGCTTGCCCCAGGTATCATAGGTCTAGGTCGTTGTCACGCTCACCAAGGGAGGTGACTGCAGTTTTTTTTTTAATTTGTTATTAGGAAAACGCTGCCGCCCATCTCCTGATTTTTTTCACTATGTCGCCTTTAAGGTTACCCACTACATGATATGGGGTAGTGTATATTCTTACACCGCTACCACACGGTCAATTAGGGTTCATGCGTTTACGTCTAAAAACCCTTCTTCGCATCTCCTCTTTGAGGACACTCCTCTTTTTACCTCAAACAGTATCGTAAAAGGCGCTGACATCCGTAGTCACTTAGAAGCGAAGACTAAATTAGCCTCTAAAGGTTTGTAATGCGAGATCGTATTTCACTATGACTGCAAACGTAAGTTTGTAATCGCAAATAATAATATTTGTTTATGTGATATAACTATGTACAAATTTATTTTTCGGACTTTTCCATTCTTGTACTGAGAGACCTTGCATTTTGCCAAATTACACGATTCTAGGTCAGCGGGAAGTATCCAATAGGTTTTAATTAGTGAGTTTGCGAGTATTAAATTATGTGACATAAACAACCGTATCTCTTGCTCTCTACCCCTTCATGAGAAAAAAGGGGCTTCACAGACTGACAAAAGGACGATCGGACAACAAAGTATCTATAAGGATTCCTTGTTTTTTTTTAGAGCTACGGAATCCTAAAAGTAAGCTAGTGTTAAAAAATTCAAAAAATTAGTCATCCATGCCGACCACGCATAAAATAAATTGGTTATTTGCACCTTTGGACTCAGAAAAGATGTAAGTTTATGTTTCTATGGAGCATAACTTACGATATAGCATGTAATCATAATCAGTTTTATATAAACGTGCTCGACACTGCCTACCAATGAGATTTTTACTAGACAACAGAAAAAAATATTGATGATTTGACAACATACTTCGGAAACGCTACGCACGTTACAAACATTTGGAAAAAATTAAGTGAGTTGGGGAAAATGTACACATTTTCAAGAAGAATATTTCTTAATTCCACCATGTTTCTTATATAATTTAAGTTAAACAAAAACCTTTTCTAGCACGTCTTTTTCCGAAGTTCTTTAATGGTCAAATTTAAATATGTTTATACTTTATTATTTATACTCTATACTTCTTTAATATCTGCTTTACATCAAGTACAGTCAGATATCAGTAAAGTTAATAGTTACAATTACTCTGATTTGAGAGAGTTTTAGGGAGAGGACTGTAGAGGAGGGCAAGGAAGTATCCACCGCGCTGCCTCAAAGCGTGTTGGCGCACTCTCTCTATCTCTCTTCTTTTAATACTTATTTTAAATTACATTTCGTCACTGGTTTAAAAAAATACTTCAGTTTAGTTTGGTTGAATGCCTTTAAATTTTCTATAATTTACCTTTTTAATTTTTATGTTATATTTTCTTAAAATGTGATGCAGATGACAATTCTAAGCCAGTACCTGTCAGTTGTAATATTAGTCAATTATTAAACAAGTAATTGAATGGTTTTTTTTTCAAATAGCTTTAATATACATAGCTTTTTAAAAATATTTTTTCAACATTACCATAATTTTTATTTGAAAAGCGAGTAAAATTTAAATAAAAAATATTTATTCAAATGTAATACAGTTCTCCCCTAATTCCTCAGCAATTCACTGGTTTGTTTTGAGTTCCGCTCGGTGAAACGACGTCCTACAATCAAGTGATGATTATTTTTGCAATCTAGATCACGTATTCATGTAGGCAGTTGTTAGTAAGTAGAACAGTCACGCATTTTTCAGATTTCTGTGTTCATCTGCAATAAAATCTGGGCAAATTTTAACTCTTGGCTTATTTTAAAATCTGAATTAATACAACCAGTAAATCTCTAGTAAAGTAAAACTTGTAAACAAAAATGCGTTAAGCATTAAGCCTCTTTTCATAATTTGGCACATAACAAAACGGGAAGAGTTAAAGACTATCCGAGAGACCGATATCATGAGTTTTACTTTTGAAGCTAAACACGTGGTAAATTAACATAAAATTACAAATGTATTACAATTCTATTTAAATTTAATATTGGAATAATACACAACTGATTACTTTTGTCCTTAGTTATTAGAGATAGATTTGATAATGTTCTACAGACCGAATTTCGGTCACGGTGCCAGTCCCAACGGAAACTAGCCAGGAAAGGATTGTAGTGCACGAAATATCTACGCAGGAAAGGATTTTAGTGCACGAAATATCTACGCAGGAAAGGATTGTAGTGCACGAAAGTGTGCGCAAGCACAGTCCTTGGTCCCTATCTCCCTCATGGGCAGCAATCTGACACGGCCGGAGAGAGAACAATCATAGGATGAACGGCTTTTTGAGGCACGTTACCGTTACCGTTACAGCCTTATAAAGTCCACTGCTGAACATAGGCCTCCCCAATAGATTACCTCATAGAGGGCATATTTTGCATAGTTACCACGCTTGGCAAGCGGGTTGGCAACCGCAGCTTTTTTTTTTTAGTCGTTATTAGGAAGACGCTGCTGCTCATCTCCTAATTTGTTTCACTCTATCACCTCTTACGACACCCACGGAATGATATGGGGTAACATTCGAGGCATTGGGGTGAAACAACGCCAATTTCCTGTCTCCGGGCTGCTACTGAATATTTTTCAAACTCAAACTCAAACATTTTTTGCTAAACCATAATGCACACAAGATGTTATAAAGTAATGTGAGGCCAATGTTATGGACCCTGTTGGGCACGCAATTTAGGGGCTAGGAGAGAGGAAGCGTATTTAACTACTTATAAGAATTTCATTGTGGTTTATTGGAATAGAATTCAAGAATTTTTCGACAGAAAACCCCATAACTGATTTTGGCGGGCCGAACCGGTTTCGAACACTTATGTTTCGTGACCTCATGATCATTACTCTACCACTAGACCAACGAGGCAGTCCCTTACTGTAAAAAGGAGGCGTTATTAAAAATATTTTCTCTTTTGTAATTACACTAACCAATTCAAAAATACCTTCTTCCCTTTATTGCATAATATCATGTGCATATTATCATAATAGGTTGCTATCATTTAACATAATTATCTTGAACTGTTTGTCCATACTCACCTCGATGGATAATAAATAAACACTTAACCTTAAAAGATATTAAAATTACCTAACACAATAAAAAATTGTGAAATATCAACTCAAAAGATATATTTTAATCTCACTATAGGAATAAAATTAATTTCATCTTAAAGACTTATGGTTAACGGCTTAAGTGTTCTTAGCCGAGTAGTGGCGTGTAAGAATATCCACTAAACAATATTGTCCCGTGTGATATGAGGCGACGGAGGGAAACTGAAACAGGAGATGGGCAGCAGCATCTTCCTGATAACAAATTAAAATAATAAAAAACTGCGGTTGCCAACGCGCCTGCCTAGCGTGGCAACTATAGCAAATGTTCTCCCTATGAGGCAGTCTATAGGGGAGGCCTATGTTCAGCACCGGACTTCGATAGGTAAAGTTAATGTAACCCTTATTTCCTGCAGTGAAGATATCACCCAAATAGATAAAATTTGTTACAGGCAACATTTAGCGTCACTTCCATACATCAGAAGTTTAAGTGTGTTCCATACACAACATTGTTTTCCTTACATGCTCTGCGGTTGCTCAATGGTAAAAGCGAAACTTTTTAAAATTGCTCAAAATTCTTAATAATAAAAAATACATCTTTACATGAAGTGTGAAATATATAAATACTCGATATTTATTTATAATCTATACATATACACATGTAAATAAAATTGAAGTGTTTGTCTGTAATATCGATACCTTTAAACTGCCATAAGAGAGTTATTTGCATGCCATTAAGATCTGTATAACTACTTTAAAAAAATTGTCTGTCTGTCTGTCCGGACTAATCATCGGAATGGCTGAACCGATTGTAATGAAACTTCACGAACAGATAGAGAGCAATGCCAGGAGTGATGTATGCTATATTTTATCAGAATAACTTGGAAATTTTTGCGAAAAAAACAAAAAATTCATAAAATAAATGGTCTTTGATTATTTTAAATCTAAATAACGCCACATTAATAGATTCTACCCAGGCGAGGCCGGGGCGGGTCGCTAGTATATTAATAAAGTTAATCACACACCAAAATTGTTAACTCACACTGACAAATACATTGTAATACTCAAACTACCTCACATTGGCATTTGGAACTGACATAAAGCCTTTTGGCATTCTCTGCCAGTCGACTCATGGCGTGGTGAAAATAACGAAATACTTAAGATAAACGCACAAATTAAAAATAAGGTTTAGGATTTTTTATAGAATAAGGGTGACAAAAGAGCACATAGTCCACCTGATGGTAAATGGTTGCTGTGGCTCATAGACATCTACATTTATCTCCGATTATGAATTCAAATTCAAACACGTTGTCACCCCTGAGGTCTAAGATGGAATGTCTAGTTTTCAGTAAAATAGGTCAACCATATTATAGCTGCAGCATAGCTCTACGACGAATTATATAAATATATTGTATGAATACAATCAAATACATAAGATTACAAACATACAAATTAGGTACTCCGTGTACTAACAACTTCGGCACCTTATGTTTCACATACGTATATGGCTATTGTTACTGCCTAACCTAATCTAAATAAATGTTAATACACTTGATCCACACTGACAATGCACCACCAGACGAACTGTGATTTAATTTGATATCTATTCGCATAGGCAGATATTCACTAGTTACTAGGATAGACTTATACTCCCAATCACATCCTAATTTGCCGTTATACTCGTAGTTACTAGTGGTAGGCAGATTTGTCATCTGACAGAGTCAAGATAATTATTTTTTAACTATAAAATTGCCGATAATTTCATAGGATGGATTTAGTTTATGTTGCTGCGTGATATCTCAATAGGTTCTTTAATTTAAAGTATTTTCTTATTTACTTGAGTCAGCGTAGCGTACATGCACCTGTTGGTAAGCGATTACTTAACTAATTTTAGCAATTCAAGATGAAGAATCAGTATTTAAAAAATGTCCAGTCTTTGATAACGGAAAAACCTAGAATATAAGTTAAATGCATAGAAGAAATCCACCACCACGCAAAGAAATTAGCTGGGCAACAACAACCGGCCGAATTTAGTTAACGATTCTATTTAAAAATAGGAACAAGTGTATTGTGTTTCATCAGTGGAGAAATTACATGTGTGCCATCGCAATGATTGATGATAATCAATTGCAATAGACACAATGATTGTTTCGACCACCCAATCCGCCGTCACTAGAACTAAATATTCTTTATCTAATTTAATTTTTGCCAATGTTAAAATATTTATAGCTAAAATAAAGATGAGCGTAACGCAGTGATTATGACAATTGAATATAAAACTTTACCCAGCTATGGAGAGGCATACGCTTACTTTTGGAGTTAAAAATGTTAAAGTTACAGCCTATATACGTCCCACAGCTGGGCACAGGCCTCCTCTAATTTCTTGTTGGCGAACTTCACATGTCTTCGAAATATTTTTTTTTCTTTATTTCTCAGAGGTTTCCTTACAATGTTTTCCTTCACCGACGAGCACGTGGTAATAAACTTTTGGAGTATTGAAGTCATATTTAAATTAAAGTATTTTTTTTACTTTTGTGTATAGAATTAAAATCTTAAAGCTAGAACCCATAATGTTTGTTTTCATAGTGAGAACAAGACGACGAACAAGCTTGAAATATCAATAATAATTTATGATAAATTTGCTTTGATAAGCGGTCCGTGATTTCCCGAGAATATTGTCTTATTTTTATCAAATATTTCAAATAGCAATACCTAATATACATGGAATTGATAAACATGTTTTTAAACTTCTTAATGCATTAAAAATTTTGAATATATCATATTTTGTTTCGATCAGCTCTTTTGAAAAAAATTGAAGTATGGATTATAGACGATGCATAAAGATAAAACGTTGAATTGGTGCTACATTGCGATTTACTTTTTATAGAAGAGTAGGCAAACGAGTATACGGCTCATCTGAGGGTAAGTGGCCGACGCTGCCCATAAATATCTGCAACACCGGAGGAATTCTGAACAGCAGGTTTTTTTATAGAAGTTTTGAAAACAATTCACCAAGGGCAAGTTAAGGGGATTTGAAAACTAATTTGAAATCGCATTAGAAGACTTCTTGCATTTAAACGGTGCTCTTTGCTGGGGATAATATCGGGGTCGGAAAGTTTCGCTGGCTATTGGAGATCATGAAAATTTCTAGACGTATCCTTAACTTTAATGCGACATGAACAAACGAGATGACATGGGTCACCGGATTATCTTAGGCCACGGACTCACGTAAAAACGATTAATTTGTCTGTTTCAACGAATATCGCAATAAGTACTAGGCTACTAAGGGAAAAATATAATCTTAGTAGTATAAGTTATAGTCTATTCAAGTAGACAAAATCGACCGAACTTCCTCTGTGCCTAAATTGAAAATTGATTACACTTCCTGCTATTCACACAATGTAACCGATAGATGAATCAACAAACTGCATAATGGACCATAAGGGACGGTCGTTGATCTTTAGGCCTAGTGCACAGTGCAGTCACATTACGTGACTCGTAAATCTAATCTAGATATGTTTGAAAATCATTATACTGTACCCAAATATAGTTGTTACGATCTTATATATTGCGTTTTAATAAAATAATTGTTCGTAATCCGTATGTATGCTTAATTAAATTCTAATTCTAATTGACACTACACATAAATAGCTTATTTTGCATAAGTTCGTATTATTATACCGATAAATATCTGTTTTAACTAAATTGGTTGTAAATTTTAAGGTAAAATAATTAGTCAAAACACTTTTTGTCCTTCAAATTCTTTAAAAGTAAATGTTTATTGCTTTTTAAACATTTGAACCTAGGAATTTCTTAATCTCAAATTCATTTTAACCCTTTTGCAGTCCCATGAACCATTTATGAACATTTCGATTATTTAACTAGTATTGTGTCTATTTCGCGGACAGGGAAACTGTAATGTATATTGTAAATTACTATCATTTACTAGGTTGATCAATAAGTTTTCGGAATAGGACACTTATCAATGAGTTCTATTTT
This sequence comes from Parnassius orleans, assembly GCA_029286625.1. Taxonomy (NCBI): domain Eukaryota; kingdom Metazoa; phylum Arthropoda; class Insecta; order Lepidoptera; family Papilionidae; genus Parnassius; species Parnassius orleans. Next base: position 2,186,358 of record JAGSMP010000152.1, read on the forward strand.
TCTCGAATCCTAAATTAGTTTGTAGTCAAGGCCAGAAAAAAAACTTCACATTTGGCGGGATTTTGATTATATGCAAAATGGAGAAACTCGAACTTCGTGCGGTTAATAAATATTTCGGCCTGAAAATTATTTCTAAAAAAAATATTTTTGAAGAACTGGAGTCTACTTTGGCAGTTAATACTCCGTCTTATTCTACAGTGGTATATTGGTGCGCTGAATTTAAACGCAGCAGAACCGCCTGCAATGACGACTCTCGCTCCGGGCGGCCAACAACGGCTGCTACGCAAGATAACGTTAAAAAAAATCGAAAAAATTGTTAAAGTAGATCGACGTGTGGCCATCCGTTATTTAGCTGATATTCTAAAGCTTTTGTTTGGGTCAATTCAGTTTGTTTTAACTCATACCTTAAAATTCAAAAAGGTGGCCGCGTGCTAGGTTCCTCGAATTTAACATTCGAGAGGTTCAGAGACTCAAAAGAAAGCAAGAGTTGACATTTCAAAGCTAAATTTAGCAATAATTGAAGAAGATCCAGATTCTTTTTGCGCTCCATCGGTAACCGTAGATGAAACGTGGGTACACTATTTTGACTCGGAGACGAAAAACCAAAGCAAGGTGTGGAAAAGACTGTCTTCAGCCAAGAGATTCAAGGTGTTTGCGTCCGCTAGGAAAATAATGGCCTCTGTCTTCTGGGATGCGAAAGGTATAATAATGATCGATTATTTAAGTAAAGGTGAGACAATAACCGGAGATTATTATTGCGCATCATTAATCAAAAAACTACGTGAAGAACTAAAGAATAAACGTCGAGGAAAATTGCGTGCTGGAGTGCTTTTTCATCATGATAATGCCCCTGCCCTCTGATGTTGCAGGCGCTTCCATCTGAACTGCTGGGTTTCAGTTGATGCAGCATATTCTCCGGACCTAGCTCCGAGTGATTTTCACCTTTTTACTCACCTGAAAAAACACTTGCGTGGTATAAAATTCGACGGCAACGATGAGGTGATGTGAGCTATAAAAGCCTTTTTCGAGTCGAGAGAGTGTATCAAGCCTTTTTTCCAAGGGAATTTACCAACTTCCAAAACGCTACTCAAGGTTTATTAGCTTAAAAGGCGCTTACGTTGAAAAATAAATACAATTTTCATATACTTTACCCTAGAGTTTCATTGCATTTCCAAAAACTTATTGATCAACCTAGTAAATTGTTTTATTTTATTTTCCTATTAAGAAAAATATTATAGTGCTTAAGAAATCATTTTCGTTTAGAACTTTCATACTTTTAGAATAACAGTATTAAAAATTAAAAACAAGTTTTAATTTAATTTGTATCTTTATTTAAAAAAATACAAAAAGTTGGTCAAGTATTTCGACCTCGCTTAACCTTTCTTTTTTTAATTACGATGAAGCTCAAACTTAATGTTGATGCGGTCTTAGTTTGTTTTTGACCCGTATTCATTAAAAGGTTTTGTACAGCAAGAGATTTCAACGACTTGTTAATAAAAATCTAAAAGCCAGAATTTTAAATATGAGAAATATTTTATTTTTCATAACCTTACTCTATCTTAATAGCGCTGAATAAATTTATAAATAAATAAAATAAAAAAATTCTATTTCGTAATGGAATAAAACAATCATTAATTATTGTTCCCATTAAGTGATTTTTATAAATGACCCGGGGAACTTGGGTCCATCATCTGTAACGAACAACATCGACACTTCATCATCATCATTACAACCCTTCACAAGTGCTACTGAAAATAGAGCACGTTCCTAATACACCTGCATCTATCGACTTCCTGCATCTCTTACCGGTCGTTAATCCATCTAGTTTCTGGCCGTCCTACACTTTCTTTACCGGTACGAAAATGCCACTCGAGAACCTTTATAGCCATTTAAGCTGAAGTGATAACGCGCCGGCCATATAGCTCGACTAGATTATGGCAAAATATTTAAAAATAGATGATGAATATCTATTATTTGTTCACTCTCTGCTAATCAACCTTAGGAAAGAATGATAAGTATTTCCGGGCGCAAAAATGGAATTAATCAAAAATATTTATTATAATTAGATAAAAATAAGTAAAATTAAATATATAAAATAAGATTCAATAAAAATAAGCAAGTACATACTATTATTATGTGGAAGTAGTAAAAAATATAAAGTGAATCAGAGTGACTACAAGTCAATATACGCCTATTTGGCACAGCTCGTTTTCTCCATTGTTGGCTATATCTCAGATATGCAGATTTTCTCACGATATTTTCCTTCACTGCCGAGCCTGTGACCTTAAAATTTCAATTAACTGTAAAATATACGGCAAGGGCTAGCTCCTGAGATACCACGCGTCTGTTATATGAAAATGCTAGGAATTTATAAAATATAAAGATATATTAGCATAAGCAGATTATTTTTTAGCAGCCCACACTACTTATATATACCTACACCTTGAATAAATAGTTTTATTCAATGTGTACTGTTCGCGTAAATATAAGAAATCATTATATACCTACACCTGCTATTGTTTTTATATACTTAGACCACCTACGGGGAGCAGCGTCAACGCTGGTTCCCGTGGTATTGTGATATAACTTCTGGTACTGTGATTGTTAAATCGCTTGTCAGTTGTGGTGACCCTCCCTGAAAAGGGAGAGGTCCATATATATATATATATATATATATATTGACCTCTCCTACTCTATACATAGACAAGCGATTTAACAATCACAGTACCAGAAGTTGTCACAATAACACGGGAACCAGCTTTGACGCTGCTCCCCGTAGGTGGTCTAAGTATATAAAAACAATATGTACTACACAATATATAATATATATATACATACACAAGCACACCTGCATATACAGTACACACATACACACACTGGAGATCAGGATTATAGAGAGACGCATTATGTATCTGGCTGATGAATCATGAAATTTATACTGTTGTAATTAATTGTAAGTACACAATTCTGTGCTATACCACGTGCTTCGCGGTGAAGGGAAACATCGCGAGGAAACCTGCATGTCTAAGAAGTTAAAAAAATATTTCGCAGGCATGTGTAGCCGGCCTAATTTTACCGTACTAAAGGAAAACATACGAATACATAGTTACGTACACTCAACACCCTCTCCCATACGTTATCTTCCTCTAGTACCCAGTCGGGTGTTATTAGAAGAGAGACATTTTCAACATAATACCATTTTTGTATACCCAGATAATGTAGTTTTTCAAACCTAAATAGGTACAATTGATGTTCTATTCAATAAATACGGTAGATTTTATTGCCTTCTTTTCGTCTCGTCAACTCGAGATTAATAACTGAAAATCAATGTTTGCTCCCTGAGTAGTATTAGTCGCTAAGTTAGGACCTATTTGTTAAGATGCAACACAAATGTACTTTTAGATGTTATTGGTAAGCAACTTTATGTAATAAGTTCTTTTAGATTTTTATCCATGAGTCGTTTCAATCGGTTGCTGTTAAAAACCTTCAATAAATAAGGTTTATATGTGGTAAAGTTACGCTATTACGGCTGTAGCACGAATGGGTTGGATAGAGCCAGGAAGGACCACGCTCTCACAGCGTGAAATAGCAGCTTAATGCTATGTTTCGTATGGCGAGTCCTTCAGCATTCCATCTTATTTTATTCTTAGTCCTCAGGGGTGACAACGCATTCTGGGTCTGAGTCAAAACAATAATAATTAATACGCTCAATATAATATATAATTTCGCTTACATTTATATCATTATACATTGATATTTTTTACAATTATTATTTTAAAATTAAAAATAGCCCGATGTTATTTTTGTTCCTACATAAATTTAAATGAATATTCTATGTGTTTACGCACTGAATTCATACTTGTTTTGTTTTAAAAATTACTTACTTTTGGAAAAAAGTTATAAAATTATTAATCCAGTCATAAAAATAGCCATTGAACAAAGTTATCAAAAAGCCAAACCACTTTGCTTGAGGTTATTCTTATACTAACAGGCTATGTCTCTTTTAATAAGCGTTTAATAAAAAAACAATGATAGATAGTTTGAATTACATTAAACACAATTTTTATTAAATACATTTATTTAAAAAAATATTTAATTGTCATTAGTTAGAGGTCGAGCGGCGTAGAACTTCGCCCAAGGCTCTTAGGTGCGAGTCGACGACCCGCCGTCACCTTGCCTCGCGCCAACTTACGCAATTCGTTAATCTTATCATCTGCATGCACTCTCGCGTGACCTCGATAGCCCCTCTCACCCCTCGCCGAATTTGACGCCGGCTCATGAATCAATAACCATTCTTGTACGTACTGCTGGGAGGTCATCATCAAAGTCAAGACTAACAATGCATAAATCACATAATCAAGTCATGCACTGAATTTTTAACAAACGACGAAAATACTAATCATTTTCTACAATTATATACTTGCGATGTCTAAAACCATAGTCCATAGTATAACTTTGTCATAGGATACAGCTTAGAAAGTTTCTTTACATTTCGCCAAGGGACTGAAATTAAAAGTTGTCTACGACTACGCTACGAGGTTCGTAGCAAGCTGGCGGGCAATGGAAAAGCGGCGGAGAGAGGAGCGCCGGTGGGACGAGCCTGCGCGCGCGCCACCCCGCGCGTATTTATTCGCAAGGCCACGCCAGCGACGCGCCAGTGCGCAAGCGTCGGTCGCATGCGATATACAATCACAGAGTTCTCGGTACCATATTGTCGCGATTTACGCTCCGTGCACTAATGTTACGTTCAGTTCACAAAGACACGTAAATTTGTTTTTTGTTCTGTACTTAACGGAAGAAAAATGTTAACGATATTCACAAACTCTAAATTGTTGTGGGGGCTGTGGCAAATTGTGAGCTACTGCAGTTCGCGGACGTCGCTGCCTCTCTTGCTGACAGCGGGCGTCGCGTTCTTGGCTGCACGTTTGGTGATTGTGCTTCGGGAAATGCGCAAACTGCCGCCGGGACCATGGGGACCTCCGGTCGTCGGTTACCTGCCTTTTCTTGGTGTTCGCCATAAAACCTTTTTGGAGCTCGCAAGAAGCTACGGTGCCCTATTTTCGGCTCGGCTCGGCAATCAGTTAACCGTCGTTCTCAGCGACTACAAGCTTATTAGGGAAGCTTTTCGCCGAGAAGAGTTTACTGGTCGTCCTAGTACTCCGCTCATGCATACATTGGATGGTCTAGGTAAGTTAATTAATATGCTTTTTTGGGTAGGACATTAATATTTATCGCTAGTTTTTATTTTTTTTCGATTTTTTTTTTCAAAAAAATTTTGGAATTTGATGTAATAATGGATGATATTGAGACAATTTTTATTTCAAAACAACGTTAAAAGTAAACTATCGTTTATTATGTAACCGCTATTTTCTTCATAATGTTACTTTATATATAAACGAGGGGCCTGACCGCGTTGCCGGAGGCGCATGCCGGGTCCACCCGCGCATCACTCCGAGCACCGCCCACTTGCATAGTCGACTAACGCCTCCCTCTGTGCAGGTATCATCAACAGTGAAGGTCGTCTGTGGAAAAGTCAGCGCCGGTTCCTACATGAAAAACTTCGGGAATTTGGCATGACTTACATGGGCAACGGCAAGAAAATTATGGAAGGCAGAATCAAGGTCAGTAAAAAAATTGAAAAGTGAAATTTCTTATCCAAATTAAAAGAAACGTTGACGGTCCTAAACAACAGTTATTTTAATAAAAACGTTTTAATTCACAGAGTGAGGTTTACGAGTTGATAGAGAATTTACAACGCTCGGAAGGCGCGCCTATAGACGCAAACCCTATGCTCGCTTTGGGCGTATCAAACGTAATCTGCGGTATCACAATGTCTGTACACTTCAGCCACGGAGATTTACGTTTTGAAAGGCTCAACCATCTCATTGAAGAAGGCATGCGACTATTTGGCGAAATACATTACGGAGAATACATACCACTGTATAATGTACGTATTTAAATGTTAAAACTTCTGTTTTATATTTTTACGTAAATAAGAGAAAAATCTAATAACTTTTATATTTTTAGTATCTACCCGGTAAGGCTCAAGCTCAGGAGAAAGTGGTTAAAAATCGTGAAGAAATGTTCGCATTTTATCAGACTCTTATCGATGAACATCGCGACACCCTTGATGTCAATAACGCCAGAGATCTCATTGATGTCTATCTTATCGAAATAGAAAAAGCGAAGAATGAAGGTAGAGCCGGAGAATTGTTTGAAGGTAGAGATCATGGTAAGTAAACAAAAAGTAAATATGCAATAGATAGACACACTTAATATTGCTTTTCACTAAAATTTTTTAATTATTTAATTTTGATCAAATATTTTGTGAAACAGCGTACTTATTTTATTTTCAGAGTTACAAATCAAACAAATTCTCGGTGATCTATTTTCCGCTGGGATGGAGACGATAAAGTCTTCACTTTTGTGGATGATTGTCTTTATGTTGAGAAACCCAGATGTCAAGAGACGAGTTCAAGAAGAATTAGACCGTGTTGTTGGCCGGGAGCGTTTACCTACTATTGAAGATATGCCTAATTTGCCTTACACTGAAACAACAATTTTAGAAACACTGCGCATGTCTAGCATTGTCCCCCTAGCTACCACACATTCGCCCACAAAGTAAGTTCCTTTGTAAATATTACATAACATTATTTCAGATTTAACTTTTCCACATATTTTCTAACCACTATTTCTCTTTCCAACAGAGACGTTCACCTTAATGGTTACAGAATCCCAGCGGGATCTCAAGTTGTTCCCCTCATCAATTGCGTACACATGGATCCCAATCTCTGGGATGAGCCAAACAAGTTCAATCCTAGCAGATTTATCGATGACACCGGCAAAATCAAGCGTCCAGAGTACTTTATGCCCTTTGGAGTTGGTCGTCGTATGTGTTTAGGAGACGTGCTCGCCCGTATGGAAATGTTTATGTTCTTCGCGAGCATGATGCATCAGTTTGATGTACAAATGGAAACAGGAGCCGCACCACCATCATTAGAAGGCACGGTTGGAGCGACAATTTCGCCTGAAGCCTTCCGTGTGCGCTTCTTACCTCGTGTTACACCCAGCGCGCCTACCCTTGTGCTCGACAACTCGCATTTGCGCTATGTTGGAGCCCACTAAAACAGCTCCATTTGCCGCCATGGGCGTAGCTTGGAACTTTATTATAGAACACTTACATGTATTTAAACAATGTCGGAGTAAAACAATATAACCATCGCATGCTTTTTCTACGTTGTTTTTAGACATACAGTACTTTATATGAAGAATTGTGAAATTTGTTTTGCAGATTCCTAGCTACGCTCATGTTTGCCACAATACCCACCAGTATTCAATGATCACTCGTTTTAGAGCGTATCTATGACAATTAAATTAAGTCTTTAATATTTAAGTGACGATATCGCAAGAGCGATGGTCGAGGCTGTGCATAAAGTGTTCAATTATATGTAGACCGAACTTTTTAATTTAGTTTATACAGTAAATTCCCATCGTTGAGATTACGAATTTGTACGACTGCAGTATTATATGTTTTCGATCTGTGAGATAAGTTAAATCACATTCATTGTATGGAACAATTAAAAAGTAAAGATTGTTTATTTTACTGAAGTCTTAAGCTCTAGTTTCCTATACCAAAATAATTTTGTTTATTCTAGATCATTATTTATTAGTAGGTACCACTTGTGAGAGTGTTGTCTGTTGAGTGTGATCTCAAGTTTTGCGTTTCATATGATTTTGTAATTGTTAAGATTTTCACGTGTTCGTTCATCGTTTATTATATTTAGTGTTAATTGTACCTATCATGTGTAATATACCTAGTAACATTCCATGGTAGTGTAGAACCAGCAACTAGTCTAAGAACGGTAGTTTTGTCGCTATAAGTTCATTGTTGTTATTTCTTTGGGACTCAAAAAATCTATAAATTGTTTTTCGAAACACAATTCGCTCGCAACAAAGTTGCTTAAAAAACGATTAAAATAACTGCAGATCTTTACATTAAATTTAACAAAGAAAAAAACACACACAACTATGTCTTGCTTTGTAAATTCCGCTTTGTTTTTGTGATTACAAATGTGTAGCGTAAATAAACAATGAAATTATTCATAGAAATTAAAAATCTAGTTTAACTTTTTCAAATACCTATCTACCCTGAATATCCTGTCCAAAAATAATCTAAAATATTTCTTCATCTACATCTCTCTCTCTCCTTTCTCTCTCTCTCTCAACAAAGAATTGACACAATATATTATGAAAAAAGTATAAAGTCGAGTAAAAAGATTCAACAAAAACTAAAAACTTTTCCTGCTTAATGTTTTATTTTCTGATTACATCGCACAACAAACGCATCAAATTGGATCTATGTAAAAACACAAATTAAATTATATCGTGTCAACAACATTTACTAATTAATGATAAGATCCAAGAGGAACACAAATAAATAAAGTTTTTGGAGGTGACAAGGTCACACCGACATTCCCTCGCATCTCCTCTTCAGTTGGAGGTTCAGCAGCTAATTTCACTTGCATATGGCGAAACAAGCGTGTAATTAATCCACAAGACATCATTCGAGAGAGTTCATCTCCAGGACACATTCTCTTTCCTGGAAAAATGAAGAAGATAGCGTAAATTATAGCTTGTAGCATATCAATTAAATTATGCACATAAAAAATATTTTAAAAACAAAAATGTCTAAAGTAAAAGTATTTGAGATGGTAGAAGCAATGAATCAATTCAATTTTTTATAAAAAATTAATGAATTAGAATTAATATATTAAGGCTTTCAAAGACAAACTGGTTAAAACTAGTAAAGGGATATTAGTAACTTCCTGCTAAAATTTACATATCGCTTATCTACAGTTATGCAACAAGAGGTAAAAGTTTTGAAGATTGTCAGCAGTTAACCGGTTAAACGTAAATGTTAACTTTTAAGACTTTCTTTAATCTTATCCCCGTAAAACCCCATCGAATGGATTTAGTGTCAATTAAAACATTTATATTAACACACCACATACCACAAGTGTAGATAGTATTTTATTTAATATTAAGCTAAGCTAAAAATGCTTGTGCTAGGTACAGGACTGTAGTCTGCATTCGAACCGACAACTTTTTAATTTTAAACTTCGTATCCTTAACCTTTAGGCTACTGTCGGTCGCAAGAAATCTGACAATCATGCCATGATAAATCTACGAGTGGGTGTAAAAATACAAATATCTTACCTGTTTGAAAAGGTATAAATTCTTGTGGTTTAAGTAAATTTCCATCTTTATCTAAAAAGCGACTAGGATTGAACTCTTCGGGATTTTCCCAAACATTAGGATCCATGTGAAGTGCCCATTGAAGTGGAATTATCATTGTACCTTTTGGAATTCTGTAGTTTCCTAAATATGTGTCCTGTTATAAAAATCCCATCAATATAATATTAAGATATTAAATAAAAACTATATGTATGTAATCTTACTAACTTCAGTGCATCCGTGAGGAATGCCAATGGGGACAATAGATCGAATACGCTGCGTTTCACAAATAGCTGCCATTAGACGAGGTAATTTTGAATAATCACAATCATTTTCATCTACTAAAACGGATAAAATCTCTTTTCGAACAGATTCCTGAAAAAAATATTGTCATAGTAGTACACCAAGAGGCTACAAAATTAATTTGCATAGTTATGATGAAAAGTAAAATGCTTAGGCAAGACGATGCTTAAAGGTCTATACCTGTTCTTCCGGGTACAGAGCCATATATAACAAAAACCAAGCGAGAGTGACTGACGTTGTATCAAGGCCTGCTCCGAACATATCCGCCAAGAGATATAACAACTGTTCATCTGTCATGTATTTTGCAGTCTCATCGCCACTATCGAATCTTTTCTTTTGTTCCAAAAGGAAATTATCGAGAATACATTCACCATCTGTCGGTATCAGAGTTTCGGGATCGAAGTAATGCTCGTCAATTTCAGATGCATGCTTACTGTATTTAATACATTTAATAAATCCATCTGGATGATCTTGGAACAGGTTTTTATGTAAAGGGTATTTTGCACCTTCTGATGATGGCACTCCTATTACTTTGCGACGCTTCTCAACAATTGCAGCGTAAAGTCTATGAGTTTGTGCCTGGCCACGTATTAATATTTCAATTGTTTTTCTCGTTGACGGTGAAAAGAACCTACAATAAATTTATGATTTAAGATGTTTTATTAGTCCAGCGGCCTAGTTAGGTTGTTAGTCAAATAAAATATTGAAAACACTATACCTAACGAAAGGCAAAAAATTGACTGCTCCCGCCACGCCCATCTCATGGCATCCTTCTTCCTGTATTTGTCTAAACCATTTCCAAGTTTTATCTTCGGAAGGGTATTTATACCCGAAAATTATTTCGTTAACAACGTTACCAAGTGAATCAGTTAACATGTACGTTAGATCGATAGGTGTTCCAGAAGCTTCTTTTACGTTCTAAAATTTAAAATAGGTTAAATATTCCCCTGAGGATAAATGTAAATAACATTTAAAATATTCCGAAATAAGCATTCGACAACTGTGACGGTCGCCTTCCGAGCAAGCACATTATAAAAACAAAAGTCGAGGATCGTGTTTTTTTCTGAACCAAGTCTCGGTTACATTTGTCAGTGCCATTAAAGGTCACTTTCAAGAAATAATGTGGGTTTTTTGTTGATATGAAAAACTGCGGGAATAACTCATTGAACGTACCTAATTCAAATTATGTACAATTCTGTAACTTAAACATTAATAAGGTTATTAACATAACAACCGTATGTAAAAATAGCTCTAACTGGTCACTGTTGGAGCCTATTTTGGGACTGAGCAAACCAAGCATGTGCAGATTCTGGTCTCTAGCATCGGTCAGGTATTTTGGCACCTCTGCACATTCTTTGTTAATGCGGAAACCTAATGCGCAAACGTAGCATTCATCTGAGGAAAAAGATGTTAAGCCCAGAGAATTAGTAAGCCCTCTGAGCTAAGGAACTCCTGCAAGTAATTGAAAGTGTAGGTCATAACAGTAAAATATATAATCTTAGTAGGATAACAACAGATCATATTGGTGGCGTTGATAATGGTCTTGTATGCCCTAGATAGCTGCCCGCAAAACAAAATACAAGGAAATGTTTCTAATCAGTACTTTAATCAGCTCGTTGACGCCGAAAGCGATACGTTTCTCCAGTTTGTTACGGGATATACTGTGCTTGCTCATTCCGAAGCTCTTCAGCCACATTGTTATTAATTTCCGTTGATCCTTCCACAGCCCGCCTTCAGCACAAATAATGCCTTAAACAAAAAAACTGTGTGAATATGAAACTGAACTGATCTGAAGTGCTAGTGATATCTGAAAAATCTTTCTTTTGCCATGAGTTTCACTTAAATTGTGGAATTTTTATTCTTCAATTTTATATCTTTATCAACTGGACTTCTGTTGTTTATTATTTATTTTTGAAGAGTATAAATGTTGTCCAAACACTCGAAAAAAGACAAACGGTAATAAAAATTTAACTTTTTCTTAATAAAGGCACACAAAAATAATAAATCATCAAAATTTATCATCAATTAACCAATTTCTTTAATGATTATCAATACTATTCCACCGCTTACTATAGGCCTCCGAAGAAGTGCGACTAAACACAGTCCTGAACCATCTGGATCTATCTACTTTCTTACCAATTCATCCCTCCATCTGGTGAGGGATCGGCCGACAGTTCGCTTACCGGTACAAGGCTGCCATTCGAGGACCTTTCTTCCCCATCGATTGTCGATTCTTCGAGCTATATGGCCGGCCCATTGCCACTTTAGCTTACTGGTCCGTTAAGCTATGACGATTACTCTAGCTCTGCTGCAAATGTCATATTTGCCTTATTGGTATAGTGGTCGTAAATGCGGCTGCTGAACTTGAGGTGAGTAAAGTAAAGTAAAGTAACAGCTCACTGTTGGGCGCAGGCCTCCTCTCATTTCTGAGAAGGTTTTAGGGCAAGGAAATGTCCGCCGCGCTGCCCTAATGCGTGTTGGCGAACTTCACATGTCTTTCGAAGATATATTATTTCTTTTATTATTTCTCAGACATGCAGGTTTCCTCACGATGTATTCAATCACCGTCGAGCACGTGGTAAATCAGAACTTCAAATTGCAATTAACAATTTCATTGGTGCCGGCGGGGATCGAACCCAGGTTGCTCGCGTATTATGAAATTTACTATGAAATTCCGAGCATAGCCCCCTTCATAGCTCGTTGAGCGATTTTGAAATACGTGACGAGATTTGTCGTTATCTCCCAAACGCTGCCCAGCCGAGTTAGGTTGGTCGAAGTTACCTTGTGTAACAATTTGTTCTAGGTAAACATACTTGTCAAAAATTTCGATTGTAGTTTTCCCAACATCTACTGGCATAAGTGTGACATTATTGTTACGCATGACATCCATCCATTGCAGTCTACAAAATTCCACGGCTAAACATAGGTTTCGTCCATAGATTGCCTTATAGGGGGGATCTTGCCATAGTTGCCACGCTTGGCAGGCGGGTTGGCAAACGCTGTTTTTATTATTTTGAGTTGTTTTCAAGAAGATGCTGAAAACAACTTCTTACACTACCCACGGGTCGATAGGTGTAATGGATATTCTTTCACCGCCACGACACGGTTTCATCAAGCTATAATCATGCATGATTTTATCTGGCTCCTATTCATTAACCTAGAATCAAAACTCCTTACGTGAACTTTTAACGACTTACCGTTTCCGTGCATTATACCATGAGTTAAATACAGTGGTGCACGTCCGGCAAAGGATTCCTTTGCAAATGCTTCTCTAACCAACTTGTGATCCGACAGCACCACTGCATATATACTGCCCATTCCAATTCCATATATTGAACCATATTCTTTGGCAAGTTTAGTTAAAGTCAAATGTGGTTGATGCCTATCAATAAAAGGCAAGAATCCTACAATTGGCAACCCCCAAGGACCTGGCGGGAGGCTCTGCCATTCTTTTAACTTTTTAAATATCCAAAATCCTAGCACAAAGGTAACAAGCCATAAAAATATGAAGTCCATTATAAACTGAAACAAAGTTTAGAGACATAATTAAAAAATATGATTTCTTATATTTACGCGAACACTACACATTTAAATAAAAGTAGTTTTTACGAATTTTATCGCGTATATTAACTTATTTTATATTCCCGGCGTTTCAGTTTATCTGAAGGTAGCCGTGATTAACTATGACATTGGGACGTCAAACACCTCAGTCCACCCTGTGACCATGGGTGCTGTAAAGTGCTCGAAACGTCGGGAATATAAAATAAGTTAATATACGCGATAAAATCCGTAAAAACTAGTTTTATTAAAAAATTACTTAATTTTTAGCGGCAGACTGTCTATATTTTTATCACGTTGAGAACGATTACCTATTGCAAGTTTCGACCTACGAATCTCTGTTTGATCCACGACTCTATTGTCACAGAATAAATAATAGAAGTGGCTGTAGTTCATAAATGGTAACATTCCAACGCCCTTAATCTCTATGCTATTTTAATACGATACCTTAATTGATAAAAATTATTATCAACCAGTTATAAACATTGACCAAGATAATTAACTCGTTCATCTCTATACATTTATAAAAATCAATTGCTGTCCGTTTGTCTCGCAAAAACTCGAAAATGGCCTGACCGGTTTTGATGAAATTTTTATTTTATATTTGAGTGGGTCCCTGGATAGTTTAAAACATTATTGGATCCGGTAGGTGGCGCTGTTGTCGAGATCCAGAAATCACACGTGCAAAGCCGGGGCGGATCGCGCTAGTTTTGGATAAAAATATTGGTTATTTATTGTTAATTAATTAATAAAATAATAATTATTAACAGTAAATAAATTACCGTTACCGTTACAGCCTATTAAAGTCCACTGCTGAACATAAGCCTCCCTTATATGAGGCATTCATAGGAGGATATTTGCCGTAATTGCTACGTTTGGCAAGCGGGTTCGCAACTGCTTTTTATTTTTTGTCGTTATTAGGAAGATGCTGCTGCCCATCCCATCTTCTGATTTGTTTTATTCTTTTACCTCTTACAACACCCACGGAATGATATGGGGTAGTAGATATTTTTACACCGCCACTACACGGTTAATAAATAATTTATAATGTTATAAATATAACATTTTCAAACTATTGGCGTTTGAAGTAATAATTTTGTTATTGAAAGTAAGTAGACAGAAGAGACAGATATATTAATGAATATCAGGTACGAATAGGTACAAGTATATACATACAAATATTTCAAAATTGTGGTAAATATTAGGTCGGGGAAAATGTTTCTTCGTATTTTATATACAAACAAAATACGAAGAAACATTTTCCCGACCTATTATGAAACTATTGTTTACATTTCATTTAAAACAATTAACATTAACATTAATAAATGGTAACAAATATTATCAATACAAAGAAATAAATCGTATCGTATCTCTACCGTTTGGCATTTTATACTTTGTTCTATTCGCGAACATGATAATCTTCATAATATTTTTAGTAAACTTAAGTAAACACATAATACCAGCCTAGAACATACATATAAAATACTGAAGTATTGTTTAATTTAATTGTAAACAGAGCTATATGCATGACTTGAACATAGAGAAAAAAAAGATCTCCATATAGTTAAGTAAACATCAATTACCGACCGGCTCAGTGCTGCCAACATTTAAACATTGAAAGCGCACGTGACACATGCATTGGTAGAGAAAACACAAAGCGTTTATGTGCGATAGTAACTAAGTAGTTATTAAAACATAATGTAATAATTTATTAATAGACTAACCTGTTATTTATAAGGACGCAGTATGTGTTATTGACAAGGATGACGTCACAATAAGTAATAAGTAGTAATAACTAATATCTACCAAGCATAGGCGCGAACTCAGTGTGAGCGTTGAATAGCCACCGAAGCGACACCTATCTGCACACTTTGACAACTTAGAGGACTTGTCACGTGGCCTGTCGCTCGCCGACTGTTCTCTGCAGTCAAGTTTGAGACCGTTTCACCAAAATTTGTAATTCATACGAATGATATGGCAAAGATACTTTTAAAATCAAACTTTTAAATATATCGAGTATACCTGAGATACGATTTTCAATGTTTCATTCAGGTAGTAAAGCGATCAATTCTTGTATATTAAGTAGTTTCGCGAAAACGGCTCTACCATTTAGATGAAATTTTTAGCCGATTTCAAAAAAGGA
Source organism: Parnassius orleans (assembly GCA_029286625.1). Classification (NCBI taxonomy): domain Eukaryota; kingdom Metazoa; phylum Arthropoda; class Insecta; order Lepidoptera; family Papilionidae; genus Parnassius; species Parnassius orleans. The sequence goes on from JAGSMP010000152.1 coordinate 2,201,596, forward strand.
GGAGGATCTCAATTTAACTGTTTTTTTGTATGTGTACATATTATTATGTTATGTAGACATCTTCGCCAATTGTGAATCGATATTAATATTTTTTTTATTAAATGGGTTATACCACTAGGGTGGTCATTGTCTATCCCACAATTGTAAAAAAAGTTCCACTCCATAAGAGTGAAAAAAAACGGTTTGCTTTGGCGATTATAATGTGGGTGTTTTCAAGACTAGAGTGAAATAAGCTTTTGATATGCTAAGTCAGCGCGCTTTATCATCTTCGGCTGAATCACCATTACGTGGAGAGTAGTCAAGCTATTGATTATAATAGTAAAAAAATTGTGAAATTATTGAAGTAATCTACGGCTTTCTTCATAATTTAGATTTTAAAACCGTAAGTGTATAGGAATTTTAGTTGTTGTGTGATTTTTTACGAATGTGTCACAAGTTTCCTACGGAACAATAACATGTTTGCAAATTTTCGTATTGTACAAGAAAAATATGAAAATTATATAAACTTGAATTGGCATTTCGTATAATTCAACCTTTGTTTAAATTTTATTTTTAATATTTGCATTATTATGTCTTTCCTTATTTGCGAAATAACAAAAAATATTGTTTATAAGAACAATATAGCGAAAAACGAATGGTACAAAATTTTAAAAAATGTGATTGCTAAATTCGATTTTTTTTATAAGCGTCTTGTTCCCGTGTCTCCATTGTGCTATTTACACAACGATAAAATGACGAAGGCAGATAAAGCCAGACGTAATCTCGCTTGCATGTGCATTTTAATACTGTTGTCCAAAATGTCAAAACAGTAAAATAACAAATACTGGAAAAACGGACTCCATCTTATTGATTCAATATACGCTTCCAAGTAGTAATTGAGTTTTTTAAAGACTACTCTACACTACTTTACTTACCTTACTAGCTATTAAAGCGACACGACGTGCTTAAACAGCAGTTAAAATTGTTATTAACGATTTAGTGGTGCCGGCGAGGATCGAACTAGGTTTGCTCTCGTAATATGAAATCTTATAGCGAAAGACTTATCTATATCTATTCCAAATTCTATAGGTATAGTTAGATAGTCTATAATAGAGAACACAGTAAAGAACACACAAAGAACAGTATTAATTATTTTTCTTTTTATTTTAAACATAAAATTATAATAATAATAAAATACATAAACACTCACGCCTGTCACCCAGAGGGGTAGGCAGAGACTACGGACTTCCACTTGGCACGATCCTGGCACACCTCTCTCGCCTCCTTTACATCCATATATCTACGCATACACGCTCGTCGGTTAAGGGTACTCCTAATCTGGCCCATTTTCAATATATCGCCAATTTGGTCGATAAACCTTCATCTAGGGCGTCCCTTTCCGACTCTGCCGTTCACTTCTGCAGCATAAATTTGCTTTGTCACTCTTTCTTCCTTCATTCTTTCTACATGACCAAACCACTGAAGCATTCCTTTCTTAATCCTGGTCACAACGTCATCTTGCAAACCACACTTTTCTCTTATCACATTATTTCTCACCCTGTCATTCAGATTCAGCCCTAGCATACTCCTTAATGACCGCATTTCTACAGCATTTATTCTACTCTCATGCTTCTTCTGCCAGACCCAACTTTCACTACCATACATTAAAGTAGGGACTAACACAGCATTGTGAATTGCCAAACGTGCCTTTTTTGACACATTCTGACTCTTCACAATAGCGTGTAGAGCTCCATTCACTCTATTTCCTGCGTTCACTCGTCGTTCTATATCCTTATCATATCTACCATCCCTACTAAATAAACATCCTAAATATACAAACTCATCCACTTGCTCAATCAACTCCCCTTCTATTCTTATTTCACATAACGTTTTACTTTCTTCTCTTTCAAAAACCATCACTTTCGTCTTACTTGCGTTCACTCTTTCTTTTAATGATCGGTTCATTAAAGTAACCATCATTTGCAACTCGGCCGCCGACGATGCAAATATGACTTGATCATCGGCGTACAAAAGGCATTTGACGGTTAACTCACCCATTCTCAACCCACATTCTTCAACTTTCAAAGAAAAAAAATAATACTTTCAACTTTGAAAGTTGAAAGTATTTTAAACAGCATTTCAATATAGCCTACTGATGTACGCGAGTTGCTCTCTCATTAGGGATGATTTACCACAATAGCTATGCTTGGCTAGCGGATTAGCGGTTTCAGTGCCAGAGGTGTCTCGCACCTTTGTTGCTACTTTTCATCGCCGGTTAAGTAAACTGATTTCAAATTCTATATATTCTATGTATATGTATATCTTTCTTTATTTATTTATTGTATTTATTTATTATTTATTGCATTCCTTAAAATAAAGAATACAAAGGGTGAACTTAATGCCTTGAGGCATTCTCTACCAATCAACCCATGGAGTGGTGATAATTTGACGTACGTGTAGCAATATAGATTAAAAACAAAATAAAATGATAATTAACTACGTAATATATACATTTCACTAATATATAAAATAAATAAACTATACAAATATCTCCCATACATACATATTATATACAAATGTATATTGTACCTTCTTGATTTATTTTTTACATTCCTCTATAATACAATAATGTTCTTTATGAATATAAAACCTCTGTTTGTCTAACTGTTTCATTAAGGTGAAGTGATATCGTGGTTGCGTTGGTTTCGAAGGGGTGAAGCAGATGCGGACGAACGGTCGCTACGTCTTCTCGCGTCCGCCCTGCTAGCACAAAACAAGAAGCACCCTGCTAGCTATTAAGGGCGCTTGTGCACTACACGGTCATTTTACCGTCCTGAAAGACATGGCAATGGACGGACAATGGGTGACAAAAACACGGACGTCACTTTTGCACTACATGTAATGTCATGTCAGAGGACCAGTTTTGCGATCTCGACATCAGGTTTTCGGATAAATCGAATTTAAAACGGGGCTAGATTAGTCAAAAAACGTAATTTAACATTAAAAAAAATAAAGGTAGATTTTTTTTAAATATTGTATATAGCATAAGTTTATCAACAAAATATCCAAAATGTTTTATCACAAAATAATACCTAGTTTTAAAAAATTATACTTTTGAAAAAAAGTAACTTCAAAGTACTAAAATAATAAAACAATTTTCTCATAATAGCTTTAGAAGGGCTGGACAAATATGGGCTATGTCTAGCCTAAAGGAGCTTAATTAGCACCACTGCAGAAGTGAAACATTAGCAGTATACTTAATTTAGTTCTTATTAGACACTAGTTATGAGGTAGCAAGCTGCAACGTGATATCATAATGAATTTATTGGAACACCGAAATCTTCTTATTTTAATACTGTACATGGTGTAATTTTAAAATATTATAAAATAAAATAAAACGTTTTATAAAAAAAAAGCCTTGAGACTGAAATACTTAGATATAAATCCGATAAGTCAATATTTTTTTTCTGTTGATGATTGTGTGAGTTATCGATTTACTATTTTTTTAATAATAATAAGCCTTTTTATTCTGAACTTCTCGTAGATATTCATTACGTGGTAGAGCCATGCTGCAGCTATATTATGGTTGTAGCACGAATGGGTCGGCTCGACCGGGGAAGGACCACGCTCTCACAGAATACCAGCGTAAAATAGCAACTTAATGCTGCTGTGTTTCGTATGGTGAGTGTAGAGAACCGGAGACCCTTTTTACTGGAAAAGAGGCATTCCATCTTAGTCCTCAGGTGTGACAACGCACCTGCATTTAGATTCTTAATTGAGGATAAATGTAGATGTCTATGGGCCACAGCAACCACTTACCATCAGGTGGACTGTGTGCTCATTTGTTACCCTATACTATAAAAAAAAATAGATATGAATACTAGACATGTTCTTGTTTGTTATAATATATCCCGAAGGACAGTTTGCCTTTTGGCATAGGCCTCCTCTAATATTTTCCACTGGGACCTGTCCTGCGATACTCTTCTCCAATAATGTCCAGCCGTGAGTTTTAAGTCGTCTTCCCATCTTATTTTTTGGCGTCCTCTACTTCTCTTGCCATCTCTGGCATACCAGTCAGTAACAGTTTTGCACCACTTCTCTTGTGAATCGCGCATCATGTGACCTGTCCATCTCCACTTTTGTAGACCAACAAAAGTGGAGATGAGAACTGAGGATTCGGGTTAATTTATTGACAACTTTGGTTTTGTCTCTTATTATGCTACATCTTACTCTGTCCTGTTTCCTTATTCCTGTCAAACTTCTCTCCATGGCTCTCTGACAGCGTTCCAACTTATCTCTGTGGTGTTTGGTGAGTGCCCAGGCTTCGCATCCGTAAGTAATGACTGGAAGTATACACGTGTTGAAAACTTTCCTTTTTATTTCCATACTTAGCTCCTTAGATTTTAAAACTTCTTTCAAAGACTAGTATTTCTTTCATCCATTTCCTATTCTTCGCTCAATTTCCTTAGTGGTTTGATCTTTGTGAGATATTATCTGTCCTAAGTAGATATAATCTGACACATATTCGAGTAATTCAATTTTTATAATTTGTAAATCAATTTTTATAATTACTGGATTAGAGTTTGTAAGCAGTTTTGTTTTGTCTTTGTTCATGCTTAGGCCCACTTTCAGGCTTCCATCATTTAGTGATTCTATTATTTTAAGAAGATGCGTCGGGTTTTTCTCAAATAAGACTATATCATCTGCAAATTTTAAGTGGTTCAGTTTAACACCCTGCACATTGAGACCGTATTCTTCCCAGTCTAGTTTGCGGAAGATACTTTCCAGAGCGGCCGAGAACAGTTTTGGCGAAAGAGGATCTCCCTGTCTTACTCCCCTCTCGATCTTGAACTTTTTTCGTAAGGTTTCTAGTTGGATCCTCGCTTCGCCGTTCAAGTATATGTTCTTTATAATATTGATATAATTTGAAGGTAGCCCCTGCAGTTCTAGGCTTTCCCATATGGCTGTGTGCCTTATGCTGTTAAAAACTTTATAGTAATCGATGAACGCCATATAGAGTTTTTTATTAAACTCATTATATTTTTCTACAATTTGTTTCACTGTGTGTATGTGGTCCAGAGTGGAGTAATTATGTCTAAAGCCTGCTTGCTCCCGTGGTTGGTTTTCGTCTAACTTTTTGCTTATTCTTTCCAGGATAACTTTAGAAAATACCTTGTAGATATTTGACATCAGACTTATGGGTCTGTAGTTTCCTATATCTTCCTTTTGTCCTTTCTTGAATATGAGGATAATGTTCGATATTTTCCATTTAGTAGGGATTAGACCCTAATAATGAAGTGAGTATTGGTAGTAGTTCTTCAAGGGTGCCTTTAATAAGTTCGTTTAATAGCCTTTTCTACTTCTCTGGGAAGTATTTTTGGTTCAGTTATCACTTTTTCCTGGTTATTACTGGCGTCTGTCCTCGAATCGTGTTTTTGTTTTTTGTCTGGATTTGAGTAAAGGTCCTGGTAAAATTTTGTGGCTATTTCGTTTATATTTTTTCTATTGGATGAGGTATTCTCCTTTTGTTTAGTTTTGGTATCCATTCTTTATTTGATTCTCTAAGTTCTTTAAGCGCCTTTTTCACTCCTCCTGTTTTCGCTATATGCTTTTCTAATGTTTGCAGCCTCTTGGTCTTCCTGTCTTTTCTTATGTTTTCTCTGATCTCTTTACTTAATTTCGTTATTGTTTTATGTTATCTTTTTTAGGGTGTTATGAAGGTAGGTTTTTTCTTTTTTCTATAAGTTGTAGCGTTGTATCACTAAGTTTGTACTTGTTTCCCCTGCTAGTATAGTTTTTTACTTGAGTTAGTAGATTTTCCAGTTTTTCATATTTCGTGTGAGCATCAATGTATACTCATAGTCAATTCTTCTGCTGTTTTACTTTCTTTAAGGTTTCATCACGGTGGTGTCTTGTAGAGTGTGAGGCAAAATATTTTCTAGATTTCTTTGATGTTTCTATTCTTATGTTGCTTCTTACCATACGATGGTTTGTATTGAAGTTGAATTTAGTTAAGACCGACATATCTGTGAAAGCCTTTGGATAGTTTGTTGTTATGTAGTCAATTTCGTTTCTGGTGTTGCCATCGGGGGATATCCATGTCCACTTGTTCTTTTGGTTTTTCTTATAAAAACTGTTCAAGAGCGTTAAGTTGTGTTGCAGCAAGAATTCAACTAGCAATTCACCATGGGGACTTCTTCTTCCTTGGCCAAAGATCCCCAGAACGTATTCCTCCTTGCATTGTTTCGCTCCGACTTGAGCATTGAAGTCGCCCATTATAATAAGATGGTTATTTGAATATCTTGTTAGCGTTTGTGACAATTCTTTGTAGAAAAGTTTAATTTCTGCTTTTGTTGCTTGCTCTGTTGGAGCATAAATTTGTATGATTGACCATATTTTTTTATAACCTGGTATGCCGATGTTAAGAATGGCCATTCGATCAAAAATTCCAATTAGCTCTTGTATGTGTTGTTTCATTGACTATTTGATTAAGAATCCTACTTCTCTCTGACCAGCTACTTCACCTTTATGGAATAGTATGTAGTTAGTGCGTTCCTCAATCTTTTCTTCTATTCTTCGCATCTCGCTAATTCCTAGGATGTCCCATTTTGTCTTCAAGGGCTTTTTCTAGTTCATTTAGGCTTTCTTCAGTTCTAAGGGTTCTGGTATTTAAGGTTGCAATGTTGAGTATTTTGTTTCTTCTTTTTGTTAGAGGGTGGTGGTCTATAACTCCCGCGGGGACCAGCCGTTGTGGGAGATTTTTTGTTATTTTGTTTTGGTTGTTAATTTTAGTTCTTATTGCTATTGTTTGTTTTCGATTTTCTGAGGCGGTTATTAGTTTTTTGAAGCATTTATTTGTGGATCAGAACTTGCTCGGTTGACATAGTTTAGTATGCTAGGTCTGATGACCTCTTTCTTGCTAGTTTTGGATAGCGATTGAGAAGGGATTTCTCAAGATTTGGTTTATATTTACTTTCTTCTGAGCTGATGACTTAGGAGAATCTGAAGTTTCTCTTTTCCTCTTCTCTCTATTGTTGTCCTTCGGTTTTAACACTATCAGTTTGTCATATTTTATGTATGCGATGTTTCCCTTCATTTTCTCTTCTTCAAGTTGCGATTGTAGCTGTTTTCGTTTTTCCAGGATTTCCTTAGTGTAATCTTCTTTCACAATAATACCTGACGGGAGGTTTGTCTTGTTTTTGAGAATGTGTGTTTTCCATTGGGTCGTGATAGATGCAATGACTGGACGATTTTTGTTTTCGCTTTGTTTTCCGATTCTTTACACATTGCTTATTTCGTGACTATCCTTATCCTTAATGTAGTCAATTAGTTCCCCTTCAATTTTCCCTTCTCTTCGATTCCGAAGAACACCAGGTTATTTTTACGTTTTTCTTTATCTACTGCTTTAAATTTTTGTTCCAGTTCTGATACTTTATTTTTAAGGAAATTGTTTTCCTCAATAATTGTTTTCATCTTTCCATCTAGCGCTTCCATGACATTTTTAGTTACCGATTGAGTTATTTTTTCAGCTTGTTTCTCTAATTTCTCATCAAGTTTGAGGAGAAGTAATTCCATGTTTTTGTCCATTTGATTTATGATCTGTAAAATTTTTCAGATGGGATAGTTCTGTTTATGTTGTGGTAACTTTAATTAGTTTAGGAAATTTTCCTTCAAATTAGTGGCAACACTGTATATATCACTGTCACTGTCATGAGGTTGGTACTTGACACTAGCTGTACACAGTAATCTCTAGTATATGATATTAGCTTTAGGACGAGACAATAACTATAATTTTTAGGTTATATTGTCGTGCAGTTTTTATGATTTTCTTGGCTAGGTTTTTTCACTGGCACTGCGAATACACTTCGTATGTGATTGTTAATGTTTAATTTGATGTTATTTAGTTCCTCAGCACTGATTTGACACTATTTAACACTAATTTTCGATAAATTTCGACAGAAGCAAGTGACGTGCGTGTTGACTAATTAACCGCCCGAAACGGAAAAAAAATATTTTTTACAAATAATTAATTATTGAAATCGATTAATTACACTTACACTCACACCAACTCACGCCAGTAAGGTTACGTTTATCAGACTGAAGGTTAAACTATGTTATGGTTATTTTATACATTTATGACCTGTGTGTATATAACCGTATAATCAAAAAAGAATCATAAATAAAATAATATTTGACGTGCTTATACCACAGACTAACTAGTAGATTCTACCCGAATGCTTATACAACAAAAATTCTATTCTTATGACGTGTGAATTATTTTATAATTTTGTCAAATTTCTTTTTTAAGTGTTGCTAAAGCTCAATTAGGACTTAATTTTTTTATATGTTACACATATAAAAAAATTAAGTCTTGAAAAACTCAGTCTCGAATGAAAAAAGGAAAAACTTAGAAGGTAAAATTATAGATAAAGCACAAGTAAACACACGTGTATATACAAAGTAATTGTGTACATTGATTAGTAAAAATGAAAATTCCGGAAGATAAAATTACCATGCAGTTCACAAGCGCCCTTATAAGATGACATATCAATGAAGTTTAAAAGTATATAATTGATAGAATATATATAAATACCTAGTTTCAGACAGTAATTTATTATTCTTTTATACGTTCTCGTTGGTCTAGTGGTCGCCAACACGATTGCTGATCATGAGGTCCTGGGTTCGAATCCTGGGTCGGGTCAAAATCAGTTACTGGGTTTTTCGTGCCAAGAAATAACCCCGTGCCTCGGAACGTGCTTTCCGAGGCACGGGGGTGAAACAAGTAAAGCCGTTGGTCCTGCGCCTGATCTCTCTCCGGTCGTGTTTGTTTGCAGTCCCATTGGACAATGAGAGTGAGTGAATTGAGAGTGCACCTGTGCTTGCGCATACACTCGACCACTATAATCCTGTCCTGCGTAGATGGCTAGTCTCCGTTGAGACTGGCCGCCGTGACCGATATTCGGTCTGGAGGACATTATTTCTTATTCTTTTATTCATTTACTAACCATTTTTGTCACTTAGGTACCTTACACTTTCAAAAAAACCCAACGAAATTGGGTAGGTGAACTATCTTACTGCAATTCATTTTATTTATACTCGAGTACCTATATACCCGAAAAGCTCTTTTCGTTGTTTTTACATACATACATAATGTCACACCTGTAACCTCCGTGGGGTTAGGGTTAGGTAGATTGCAAAAAGCAGCAAACTACTGGGACCAGGAAAAAATTGGTTTTAGATAGATAATCGTGAAAATAGGATGGTGGCTAGCCCGTCGTCTACACAATTACAAACCCAATATCACTATGTCTTACAGCATAGTAACACAGCTGCTACGGCCTATTTTGTTATAAGTCCCACATAAACATGGGACCAATAAGGCCCAGACCAACATGGATCATCGTTGTTTTATCTCTGATTAAACGAACCTTAAATTATATTACATTATCCATAAGCTTAAACTTAGCCGAGGCGTACATAAGGACTTGTGATGGGCTGTTATAAAGATGATGATGATGAAACGAACATTATGAAGCTTTGATGAATGGTAAAAAGTATTTTTTTGTTTTAAATTTTCGTATTACTCTTAATATCAGAGCCCAACCAAAATTCTTGGTAGAAGCTTATACGAAAACGATAATGCCTTTAGAATTAAAAACACGTTTATTAAATTTATTTCACAAATTGAAAAAAGCAAGAGTTACCCCTTACCTAAGTACTTTAACCATCAAGTATAAAATTAGATGTCCGTACATGGACAATCGAGGTTTCAAGACACATTGTCCTCAATAAACGTAACTTATAGATGGAAGCCCTAGCTAGGTGGAGTATGAGACGGACAGCGAGGTCGCTCGCAATGGCGGGCGCAAGCAAACGCGAAGTGTGAAGGCCGGTCAGCGGCCGAGCTGCTGTTATCGGACCAATCAAAACGATCACAGCACCGGCACTACCGATTAATGCTTACTAGGCTGTCCACGTGCCGCTCATTATTATCAAGAAATACAGCTAATCACAATCACGCACACATAAACAAAACAATCGCATACAGGGTTAGTCCTGTAGAATACGTTCTTTTTAACTGCAACAAAATAAACTGTAACTCGATATATAAGTGAGTATTTTATTGATTGCTGACATTCGAGATATATTACTTTATAGCTCACTAGTCACTAGCTACATAAACTTGTCCTTCATTACGTGTACAATAAAACATGCGCTCGGGTATTTCATACATCTTCGGCCCCGTAAACACGGAATGCACGCATGGGTTATAAAACTAATAGCTGCCGTTTTGTTGTGTTCTTAATGTGTGATAAACTATTAATAGTTCCAACATACCTCCTGTTATTGCTGGCACCAAAGGCAAATGACATTTCGTAATAAGTAAATAAAGGCATAAATTTTAATCATGAAATTAAAGTTTTGATAATTATCAAATAAACCAGTCAGTTGCGTTTTAGATAAACCCGAATAACACTTACACTGTAATATTGTTATTTATAACAGGAATTGCACATTACTGACATATATTGAAGACGGCTTTCTAAGGATCCATATTGTTGTCTAAATTTAAGGAATTGAAACAAGTCCCATACGCATTGGCATTTGGGTTTTCTTATTCTTCGACGTCTGTCTTACTGTTTACGTATATATATTTTAATTTTAAAAATTAATATCAATATTCATGATAATGTAAATAATTATAGCCTGTACATTAAAAGTAGTTTCGTTCGTCTATATAGGACCACTTTAAGGAAAGATTATAAATAATTAAATTCATGATATAGCCCGTGACTCTACCCATAAATAGATAGATATATAATCACACTATCACATGTCAGCTGTTACCTATAAAAAAAACGACACAACTCGCGATTTACAAGAAGTTTTCTTCGCACAACTTCCTTGTGGAATCTACTACCACCAGCGATTTTTCCGGACCGATACGACTTAGGGACCTTCAAAAAAAGAGCCTACCCTTTCTGTTGTTGGTTTTGTAGTTGTTCATAGATGGAAGTGACTAACTTACCATCAGGTGAGCCGCATGATCGTTTGCCCCCTCTCATATAAAAAAAATCATATATAAATATGTACTTACACAATAGGTCGTATATAACTCAAATTGTATCTGTATTTCATATAATTTACGTTTATTATATAAGTAATTTAGTACTATTGACTATAAAACCCCTAAATTGTCTTTCACCTGCAACTCCTAACTGCACCTTTAGGCAGAACACATGCGGCTCTACTTTTTATGCTATTTTTATTCAGTCACCGTACAGTTATCCCGCGGCCTGTGTTACTGACACAATGCAAGGTTAACAAGAGGTGGACGCCCGCAAAACTGCACTTTAAAGGACATTTACGTTTTATCGAGTCGAATGGATTAAACAGACGGGCCACAAGCCGAAAACTGTTTTCAATCGGTCATGCGAAGATAATTAATTTTTAATATACCTACTTACTAGTTATTAACTAGGTATACGTAAATATTTGAATAAAAGTAGTTTTTACGTATTGTCACGGGGGGACTCCCCTATGGGTGCTGTAAAGTACTCTAAGCGTCAGGAATATAAAATAGGTATATAAACGCGATAAAATCCGTAAAAACTAGTTTCATTCAAATGTGAAGTGTTCATGTAAACATAAGAAATCATTATACGTAATTATTTTTGTTATTATTGCTTCATCTTTCATAAGTGTTGTTTTAAACACACATGTCCTTATCTTTAATTTGAGTTACGCGATTCTCTATTTAAAATCACTATACCTAGCAAATACAACAGTATTTATTCTTAAAAATAGATTCGTTAAAAAAGGCATTCGCTGATTAAAGTGACTAATTGCGTTGCTTAGCGCGGCGCAACAGCCGGCGTCAACTCTATGGAATCTCTAATGAGGCGCTTTTGTCAATGAGCGCAGCGAGCCAGATCACAACCGAGGCTAGTCTCTATTCTCTTTTACTTTCAATAATATATAGTAGATATGGATGAAGTATGGGTGAAGTCGGCGGCCGCCGGCTTCGGTCGTCTACTCCAGCTGGGGCCACTGAACGGACTAGATACTTTTATTCGTTTTTACACTTTACTCCCGCAAGTACGATCTAGAATTCCTGCATCCCAAGTCTATTCTATCTTTTTTATTTTTAGCTTGCGCGAAAAAGACGGTCGTAGTGGCCAGGGTCAATGCATTCGAGGCTTTTACCCCGGGCTGGGCAGCTGTTGCACAATAGTCGGCAGGATTCCTGGAACATTTAACGAGCGCAAGAATAATCGATCTATTTATAGGGACCAGGAAAGTTCCAAGTTATTTATAAAGTGCACATTTTCCGCTTTATACATTATACATTTTTTTTAATCATTAAGATCAAGTGACTCGCGTGAAATGCGTATTAATATAATTTTTAATTGTTATCCTTAAGGAAACTTGTATCAATATTTTTAAACGAATAAATTTCAGGTAAATATTGATATTTCGTGAATGAATAAGGCAATGCAAGAAAACTAAATGTTAGAATATGTTTGCAAGATGTAAGCAAAGTGGCCGAGATGTGTCGCTTAAAAGGTTCTTTCGAAATATTTGTCAGGCCGTCAAAAGATATCGCAATTCGCAAGTGATCGCAGCGCCAGGCCCCAGGCAGTATAGGCTCGACTCGACGGGCGGTGAGTCAAGCCGACCGGCGGCTGGCTGGCTGAAAGCACTCCTGGAGCCGGCCAGAGCCATCGATGTCCTTGCATTCTTTGCAAGAATAACAAAACAGTACCGGTTCAATGACCCTTGATAATGTGAAGGGATCAGGCACTCTGAGCTAATAGGCGTCTTTACATAATAATGTCAGGCGTGAGGGTCGAGAACGCTTGGCGGTCGAGAACGCCAACTCATACTGTGCGTTTTTTACATTTAAATAAACGATAATTTGCTCAAAAATGTTTTTTATCGTTGCCTTAATATTTTAATCCGTAATGAATACTCTGTCGACAGAGATTTATCATCTGAAACGGTCGTTCGACGTCTAACAAGACGTGTATCAGAATCGTGTGGATGTATGCTCAAGTATTGAGGTCAGATAGCATGCACAGTTTATATACGCACGAAGTGCTGTGACGCGAAAACAATGTAACGTAATATTTGGGCATCAACATGTACCTAAAGCTTAAGCAAATTTTCTTAATTCAATCTATCAACACTTCCACCAGCATGTTTATTTAACCTACGATTTGTTACGTCCACACTATTTGAAATATTTCATTTGACGGAGAAAAAAACTACATATTTAACAATATAGTCAACTAACATACTATTTAGGAATTGTCAAAACATACGATTACATTTTATAGCAATTCTATGAGAATAGTGTCATAACGTCACATAGCTTTTATAGTCAAATAATCTTCTTATTTGTACATTTAATAAAAATCTAATTAAAATTAAAATTGACTAATTTTTAAGACGAAGATAAAGTTAAAGTAGAAAATTTAAATCTAAATATGATGTAGTTGTTTATAAAAGATTGTGTCAAGCGTCACCTATACAATAGTACTCATTTACATAAAGGATAAATAAAATTAAAATGTCTGTCTGTAATTTCATAGCCTTATATCGTGCTCAGGGAGTTATTTGCATTGCATTAAGACATAAATAATCATTTGTAAAAAATATCTGTCTGTTGGGCTAATCTTCAGAATGGCTGAACCGATTGTGATGAATCTTAATGACATATAAAGAGCAATGTCAGGAGTAATCTAAGCTTTATGTTCTTTGTGAAATGAAACAGTTGAGATAAATGGCCATTGACAATTATTTTAGAAAATCTAAATGACACCAAAAACTCAGGCGTAGCTGGAGCGGGTCGCTAGTAATATTTAAATATGCGTATTTAGTAAACCATTTTCGCTTCCATTTCAGGTCGCTGTGTAACTTTTTTTTTCACTGTTATCTTTACCTTTAAATTTCACAGCATTATCGGCTACAGGGTAAAAAATCTTGTGATTTATATACACCACAGACATTGTACAATATATTATGAATAATAGTAGAAATCTTACCAATTATTTAAAACCAATAACTACAACAGGAATATTAGTTGCCGCGTGGTGGGTAAGAAAATTCATTATCAAATTCCCCTTGGGTGTGACTAGTAGTGACTATGAGGAAAGCCGGAAAGATCTTATGATCTTCGACAGATGAAGACTTAACCGTCCCGTTCATGTCAAACGTAAAATACCCGGACCCGCGACAGGGTAGTGTGTCAAAGGTGGCGACCAGCAATCCGCCTATGCGATTATGTCCCCTACAACGGTCTTCCCTACAACGGTAAAGTTGAAAAAGGTGAAGTAAACACTGCAACGTATTGCCACTTTTTAACCGACTTCAAAAAGGAGGAAGTACTCAATTCGACTGTATTTTTTTTTCTTTTTTTTATGTGTGTTACCGCATAACTTTTTTTCTATGTGAACCGCTTTAGATGATTCTTTTTTTATTTGAAATCTGGTGCTTTTCATGTGGTCCCATATAAATTTGATCAAGCTCTGATCAATAGGTTTTGAGTTATCCTTAATAATTTATATTGAAGTCGGTTGTACAAAATTTTTAATTTTACCACTTGTGTCACTTTAAATTACCTATATTTTGAAATAAATGTAATTTAAGTTTCACATGAAACAAACTATATTTTTAATACTTTTTAATATATATCGCCTAACCATTCACTCGGTAAAATAACACAACAGTCTCAATTATGTCTATATGTGCGCTTTGATTCCTATTCTTCAATGAAATGCTAACTAGGCAGTAGTAAAAATTTGGCATATAGATACAGAACCCAAACCAAAGCTAGTTGGATTTGGTTCAGCGAATGTACAGGGCGGCGACGGCGACGCCATGTTTACAAACAAAGAGATCAATGCTCGCCAAGTAGGTTAGCGCAGCGCCGCGTGCGCCTGCGCTGCGTATTGCGCGGGTCGGGGTCTCTCGCCGAACGACCGACTCCCAACAACGCCTCTCCACCGACCGCCCAAACGAGAAAATACACTAGAACACCAAATTATAATCGGCCATCACTTCCTTTTAAACACTAGTTTGAAAACTTTCTTCGCTACTGTAATGAAATACCTAATTTTATACCATTTTAATAATTTAAAATAAATTCGATAAGAAATGAAGCGATATACAATAAAACTTCGTGTATTCATTTAACATGATTGGATATTACATCTTTTTTTATTGATAACTAGATTAGTGATAACTAGGTTAAAGATTTATCATGAACGTGCAAAGGTAATTTAGGTATGATTGGTGCGCGCGAGAGAAATCGATACAATGGTCGGGAGGTGTTCGGTGCGCCGGAAGAAAGTTCCCAACAATTTGCATAGCGTTCGGCTATAAGTGAACTAGCTATCCTGCGATACGGCGATGGCCCACATAGACACGTTTTGTAGTTTACTGTCGTGGACCCATTTACTTAGGATCAGCACGAACGTCGCCCCGACACACTTTGCTCACTCCGAAAGTTTCACCGATCAAGAGAAACTTACAGTATCTAGTAGCACTAACATCCGTCTATGCAGATTTCCAGATCTAACCTTCAGAGTAAAGACCTAAATACGATTATTCCAAAGCAATATAATAAACAGAGAGAGGCTAGTTTGTACAACACTGAAATCATTTATAATCTTCACCTTAGTGCCTTTGCATTTTAGTTGAGAGATATTTTTAAAATAACTTACAGACAATAACAAATTGACGAGCATAATTAGAAACATAAACTCGTTTTCATTACAAATGCTCAATGGGGAAAAACTTGCACTGGTGTTACGTTAGAAAGCGTAGACATTTCACCATAGAGGCTAGAAAGTGTACATAAGAAGAAAGTGAAGAAGTAGGGGGCAAAATGCAATAAAAGTGCATCGAGACGCGGGAACGTAACTGAGACAATAATCGCACCGAATCTCTGAAGTTTCCAGTTCGATCGCCGCCACTTTTTCTCCCTAGATGAAACTACTGCGTTCGCTTGTACGAGTTTCTCAGTATACCACATGTTTGCCTAGTTCTTATTTATATCAGCGACTTCATTTTTACTTTCGTTTCCGTTCGCTCTTATTTGTTTACATTTTCTTATATAATATTTAATATTGTTTTCATTATTAGGATAAATGGCTAACAATTATTGAAAGACTTGTCTTGAATATTATGTGTCCACGTATAAACATTAAATATATCATTTTCTTTATTTATTTATTGGCAGCTTCTTACCTAGAAACAATTCTTCTTTATCACAGACATAGGCCTCTTCCATTGTAGGAGAATTTTTCTTAATGACCACGCGTATCAGGCGGATCAGCAATCGTAGAAACAGACGCCTCGCACCTTTTACGCTACTCCCTTTTGCTAGCCCGGGTATTTTACACCTGGCGTAAAGTCATAGTTTTACCGCCTTTGGGGCCCCATGTATCTAAACTAGCTAGCGAAATTAGTTCTGCAGCTAAAGCTGTCAAAGAGATAATAGATAAAAAGATAACACAGTCGGTGGTTCACTTTGCCAACCACCGACTGGAGATAATAGTGATAGTAAAAAAATAAGATGTAAAACCATCTAATCAAAGTAACACAAAAATTTTTTTATGAAATTATTTATTAGGAATTTTACTATCCGAATTTCATGTCTTCATATATAAAAGTTTGGATACAGTAGTAAATTGAATCTGAAAATAAAAATAGAACGTTCCTCATGAGCATTTACTATTCTTTCTTTTATTTTTAAAAAACGTTACCTCCAAACTAGGATTTTCTCCTGTATCATGGGGGCTACATACATAAATTTCACAAAGACAAACACCCAAACCCGGAACAATTATTTGTAGGCCATACAAATACTTGTTCTGTGCTGGATTCGAACCCGCAGCTCTAAGCGCCGCAACTGATTGCTAAGCCACTGCGCCATGGAGGCGTCGTTATTTGTTTTTATTCGTACATAGATCATGTATTTTTCGCACATGACACACCACCGTCACCACCGTGTCGTGCTGCCGCAGCGTACTGTCGATTTGTGATGTTTAAATTCGCCTCCCGACTTCGCATTTGTATATCAAGACGTAGAAGATTAAACACTCTCTAATTGTTTACTTTTTTACAGCCAATTGATCATGCACCATTTCTGTCGAATTCTTCAGATTGTTTCATTCGACATAATTTAAAGAGAGATATTACAAAATAAACGCTTCCGCACGACATTATATTACAAATAAATTATAAAACCTTTAGTGTTAAATAAACGTTTAGGAATCGTATAGGAAGTGTAATAAGTTGGAGCAATATCTGCAAAAGAAATCTCCGCAAACTTAGTAATGATGTTATCTGAATATCGAAACGGAAACAATAATCGCAGCGTGGGTAATCATCGAGTCGACGGGAAAGCCGTTGCTAAGCGACAACGGCGTTGAGAGAAAGAGTGTAAAGGAGAGAGATGGGCATTTCACCGCGCGGGGTCAACGCGCTCACTATACTGTCGCTGATTGTGCCCCAATTGCAGTATGTGGGTCTAGGCCGGCGTTCGTCGACCTGAGTGGCACACTTAGTGACGCCCGCGCACGACCGCGGTGCTTTCACGCCCCACTCGGGGGTGGGGGCTTGGCCACTTCTCTCACAGAAAGTTGAGGGAAATGCCATAGACTATGTATGGTCGAACACTACAGTATTACAAAGAGACCTTTATTTACCCATAATCTGCGCTTACATTCTTATACAATTATACTTATATTACGTTATTTTATAATTGAAAGCTAAATCAATAATAATATTAAAGTTATTTCGACAACTAAAAATCTCTTTTTCGTAGCAAAGTTTTTCTTATATTTAGAATTGAATAAATCAAAATTTGTTAAAAACGTGTTGCGTCACTATGAATGATATCCGAACATCCAAGCACGTTTAAATAAAACAATACTTATTAGAGTAAGTTATTTCTGTGTTTATCTTTTACGTATTTACTTACCAAATGTATGAAAACGGCAAAAAATTGTATTAAAGTACTTATTCAACAAGAAGATAAAAGGAGAGAAAGTCACTTTCTCTTTTTTGTATATTATAAATAAGAAGTTGGCGGATATATAAACGAACAGCTAAAGTTATTGTATGTCTGTATGTCATCAGTTAGCAAAAAGGTACGTCATGAGATAGGCAAACACTACGAAAGTAATTTTTAAAACATATCCACTAATCCACTAGAGCAATGGAAGCTTTTTGAGGGGCTAAGCACTTGCTGTAAATTTTACAGTACGTAAGCAACCCGGGTTCGATCCCCTACCGGCATCAATGAAACTATTTTAATAGCAATTTTAAGTGCTAATTTACCAAATACTCGGACATGAAGGAAAACATTGTGAAGAAACCTGCATATCTGAGGAATGATAATATTTGGAAAACTAGTTGCAACATTTATTAAAATTTTTGTAGGCCATACAAACACTTGTTACGTGCGGGATTCGACCCGCGGACCCACAGCACCGCAGGCAATTGCGCTACGGAGCCACATCCACAAAAGTAGTACAATAGGGTGTCCAAGTTACTATAAAATAATAAAAATGCGTTTTACTACAGAAAAGAAAGGTCCAAAAGTCCATAAACAGGCACACCCCAGCGAGTTACATTTAATAATCCCAAGAAATATTACGAGCGTATTTTTTAAATTCATGAAGCCCTGCCCCAAATTATCATTGAAAGAAGTACAATCTAGTATAGTAACTGAATTAGAGCTTTAGTTACGTATTTAATCGAGTATTTGATCAAGGGTTTCGTTCGACTGGTAGTCATCACCGATGTCTTTCTATTAAAAAAAATCCATTGTCTCTCTCTATAACCGTTCGAGCAAAACCGCAGGTAAAAGCTATTTTTTACCTTTATTAATTAACGTGCTCAAAGTCTGAGTCTGATAAGCTTCTGTGGACCATAAACATCTAGTCTCGATTAAGAGTCAGAAAGCGTCCCTAAGGAGTAAGATGGAATGCCTCATTAGCAATAGAAAGCCAAGCAAATTGATATGTACATATTTATAATATGAGTTAAAATATATGAAATTATAATATGACGATAGAATTTAAAAATTAGAATGAATAATTTAAAAAATATTTTGTGTCCAATTGTACTCTGACCTTGTAAAATACGAAAAATGCATACCGTGTCCCAAAGTCATATAATAATCAGATGGCCAAATCACTGTGAAATTACTTATAAGTGGTATTTTTCATGTTTGTGAATACGTAAACCCCAATTATGTACACGTTTTATATTTTCATCATGCTCTAGTGCACTCAAAACATTAAATCATCTCATTTGTTATCTGTGCCAACAAATATATCAAGGAATTAAATTTATACGATAGTAGTTATCCGTACCATTTCAAAACATTCTAAATAAATCCTCGATGGAAATCCTTCGGCTTATGATTTATGTAAAATTTTCGAATATGGAATATGGTGATCTATTGAAAACTAATGAAGACTTCGAAATTGTATCTGTCAAATCCTCGCAAACGCTACGCTTAAACTCAATAGTTCGATATTATTAGCATTTCCCTCGAAATTTCAAGTTACCAGTCTCAACTGAAAATGTTTCACTCACATAATATGTTACACTCGTATAAAACTAAAACGATATATACCTAGACTTATGTTTTCATAAAGTCTATGTAATAATGTTTATTGTATCATGTGCGAATATTATGTGACGATTTTATGGCTTATTATCGAAGCAACTGTTTGTTTACTATGCCGTGGCTCCAAGGTATTCATTCCAACTTCTTATCTTTTTATATATTAAAATAAAGCGTCACATTGTTTGTTCGCAATGAACTCCTAAACTACTAACTAAACTGATTTCAATGAAATTCTGCACACTATGTGCAGTTTGCTCCAACTTGAGAGATAGGATAGTTTTTATCCCGATTATTAACCCTCAATAAAAAAAAATACGAATTAAAGGATTTTTATAGGACAAAGGGTCGTCGGAGAGGGCAGAACAACGTCTGCCTGGCCGCAAACAGTTCAACTAGAGGTATGTGGCTACTGCAGCTAATGGGCACCAGCAACCAGCTTTAAGCAAAGAGGATAACACATTATAGTCACACCTGAGAACTAAGATGGAACTGAAATGGAAATCCCTCCAATATTAGCAATATTAGCACTCGCAGCAATAGAGCATGCAATAAACCCTTTTTTACGAGTTCATGCCCCAAAAATATTTAGAATCTGCTGTCACGAACAAAAAACTTTTCAAACTTGTTCACGAACAATAAATTCAAAAGAGAACAAGCACACAGAAACAAATTGTTGCCACGTTTTTCTATAAGACTGGTCATATTGCTACTTTGTTACTATAAGACTAAAGAATGGTTTATTGCAAGTGGCATATGACAGTTAGTGTCCCAAAAGTATTATCAGCTCGGTGTTACAAACAATTAAAGTCAGCTGCACCTTCTGTGGCACTACTACAACGCAGCGGCGCACCCGATTACCAAAACATTCGACTTATTTAATTCCCCTGACTTAGCTAGCATCTTGGGACTATTACTTGTTTTCAAACATCAAAGAAACATTAAAAGGTTGGGAAGCACATTGGCTGCTTATAACTTCGAGATTTATAAGACGCCTAAAGAAGAGTGGTCAGAAATTTATTTGAAGTATTTTATGCCCATGGAAAAGTGTATGGGCAAAATACTATAATTTTTGACTATCTAGTTTATTTATATACAAGTATATACATATGTATAAGTATATTTAAGTATACATAAGTACATTTTATATATACGTATTAGTAAGCTGAAGTGGCAATGGGCCGGCCACATAGCTCGAAGAACCGACAACCGATGGGGAAAAAGGTTCTCGAGTGGCAGCCTAGTACCGGTAGGCGAAGTGTAGGGCGACCCCCCACTAGATGGAGTGACGACCTAGTAAGACATGCAGGAAGTTAATGGATTGAGGTGGCTCAGGAACGTGCTTTGTGGTGTTCCTTGGGGGAGGCCTATGTTCAGCAGTGGACTTGTGAAGGGCTGTAATGATGATGATGATGATGAAGTACATTTTAAGTTGTTAATAATGTGGTGCATATACTTTGTCAATGGTTCATTACAATTCATCGACTTCCTAATTGGTTTTATTAAATTTCCAAGTAGTTTATGAATATAAAAATGCCTTTCTATTCAGTGTGTCATGAACGAATGCATCTTACCCTGATTCCAGTAGGTGATTGTCTCTAATCTATATATATATATATATATATATATATATATATATATATATATATATATATATATATAAAAGGCAAACCTGACTGACTCATCTATCAACGCACAGCCGAAACTACTGAACGGATTTCGCTGAAATTTGGCATACAGACAGTTGTAATGACGTAGGCTTCCGCTAAGAAAGGATTTTTGAAAATTCACCCTCTAAGGGGGTGAAATAGGGGTTAAAATTTTGTATGGAAGTCCGTCATTTTTAGAGCTAGAAGCCTGAAACTTTGTTTTTAGATTAAAGATTAGAAATAAACATTTACGTGTCGTAGGGTTTTTGAAAATTCAACCCCTAAGGTGGTGAAAAAGGGGTTGAAAGTTTGTATGGGGAAACAAGATTAGTTAAACTATTTTATTCGAAACTTCACAGGAGTACTCCTATCAATAAATGAATAAACAAGTGTTTCAGGCTCTTTCAGAATTCAACCCCTAAAAGGGGTGACAAATTCTGAAAATTAACATGGGTATCATTTTTATGGTTTATCGGGTCGCTGATTAAGAAAACAAAAACTATTTCAAAATCCAACGTAGCAGACGGGAAATACCTACCATCATCCCCTGTGGGGGTGCGATGTGGTTGAAATGTCAATATGGGTGTCGTTTTATGGTTTTTTGGGACGTTAATTACGAAAATGGCATCGATTATGGTTTGAAACCAACATGGATGGAAGGATGGATGGATGTATGTTTGTATGTAAAAATCATCATGGGTTGGGTGACTTGGGTGTCATTTTTAAGGTTTTTGGGTCGTAAATAACGTAAATGATATTGATAAATATTTTAAACTTAATTTATTAGAATAGAATAGAATATACTTTTATTGCACAAAACATAAAACAAAATAGACAAGAATATTTGTACAAAAAATTTGCACAAAATTACACCTGAACAAGAAAATACTAATTAAAATTTTTAAAATCAATGAAAATAAACAACCAAACCAAATATATTTTTTTACAAATTAATAAAATGGCAAAACCAAATGAAATACTTAGGTACCTACCTATTGTGTATTGATCTTCAAGTTCCAATCCCTACCGATAGATGGCGTTGGTATCGTTTTAGAACGCGGTAACGTTGTATTTTTTCGCACTAATATAAAGTGAATGGTGAATGAGTGCTTCAACCTGTACCACATACGGTACCTATTCACTGTTAACGGATATTTGATTAGACTTCGACTTTGTTTGCTTGCTTACTGTTTAAGATTTGCTTCGTGTTTCGGATTAGTTGCTTGATTTTGTCTTTCTTACAACCACTGTTCAAACTTGGAATTCGATTTGCTTTGTGATTAGGTATTATTGATAGAAGAATTTTTTCTCACTGAAAAAATCTTAATATTAAAGAAAAAAGGAAGAACATACTGTCGTCCCCATTATAGGTGACGGCGCCTGTTTGTTTTGTACTCTTTCATTTTTAATGTACGGAACCCAAGAAAATGCGATGGTGGTGCGTTCACAAATTGTTAGATTTGTGGTAAATGATTGGCCTAGGTTTTCTGTTGTGACCCACGACAGAAATGGCGATAATTATTCAACAGCAAATGAATATTCAGCCGATATGTTAAAAAATGTAACTTACGATGGACTTTGTGAATTGGTAGCTGCAGGATTAATATTTCCGTTTCGGTTTGAAGTATATCAAAACGGTCTGCTATACACATAGTCCAGAACAGATATCTGTCCAGTAAGGCGATTACGATTTAGCCATTATTTATCTAATGGACATTTTGATGCCTATCTGCCTATTGTTGCGAAGAAAATTACACAGCGTCGCATGGAGGTACCTGTCGAAGAGCGTGATCCTTTTTCAGAGTTTGACCATTTAACTGTTGCATCTTTTGTAAACAGTGAAATATCGTCTCCAACCAGCGAAACAGATTAATCTGTATCATCGACATTAAAATATGAAAAAAAGAAAAATAAACGAAGGTCGAGATTTACTAATTACACAAGAAAAAGTCAATTAAAAAGTGCACAAGAAAGATATAGGCAGAACAAGCCAGATTCAAATCGTAAAGCTGTGTCCGCTTATCAGAAAAAAATCCCGATGCACACAGGCAAGCTGTTGCAAATTACCAAACTGCGAATCCACAAGTGCATAAAGCCATTCAGTCACGGTATGAGGAAAACATTACACTGCGTTTATGGAAAAACAAGGTCAATTCCGCTATGGAGTATGACCCTGATATTGCTTATAGAACTGACAGCAGTTTAGCCTTGGGTTCTATGACATACAAGTGTCAGTGGTGTAATGCGCTGAAATGGAAGGATGAGACACCTGGTATGTGTTGCAGCGCTAGAAAAGTGCAACATGATTGGTCGAAACAACTGCCTGAACCACTCTTTAGTTTGATTAATGATCTACACCCAGATCATGACCATTTTATGGGTAATATTCGTAAATATAATGCCTGTTTCCAGATGACTCCCTTTGGTGGTAAACAGGTAACATCAGATGGTTTTTCACCGACTTTTAAAGTACAAGGCCAGGTCTACCATTTAATTGGAAGTATGTTACCAGAAGCCGAACATGACGCTCAGTACCTTCAAATATATTTTGTAGGTGAAGATGATCGAGAAGCAAAGATTCGATGTTCTAAATTTCCTAATTTAATCAAACAATTGCAGAATATGCTGCATCAAGTGAACCCGTATATAAAAGATCTGAAAGTGCCATTGATAAAACCCCTCCTTAAGAGTCATACAAAGTTGCCATACATGCTGATAAAAAACCACCAGAAGAACATAGAGGTAGGTACAATGCACCAACTACAAATGAAGTGGCTTTAGTGTTAGTGGAGCAACAATTTGATCGAAGGGACATCATCCTCGAGAGCCGAAGTAATTCACTTCAGCGTATTAGTGAGATACATCGAACATATGATGCGCTACAGTATCCATATATGTTTTGCTGGGGGGATGATGGGCATTCAATCAACATACCACAACGCAATCCCACAACTAAGTTGCCGCTTAATAAAACTGTCTCTTCTGCAAGTTTCTATTCGTATAGAATTAAGAAGGAGAAGATAACTATTTACTCAACTATCATGCCCTTTTTAGTCAATATTTGGTGGATGAATACGCCAAAATAGAAACAGAGAGATTAAATTATATCAAAAATAATCAAGCCAAATTACGTGCTGGTAGTTACATCCATTTAAAAGATGCTATTTTAAATGGATGTAACTTTAATTGGACGACAAGACGCAGAAGCCAAACAACTAGGACAAATGGTTGTCCTTTCATCGTCTTTTACGGGAGGATATATGCACGAAAGAACACAGGACGCTATGACCTATGTTAGGAATTACGGCCGACCTGATCTTTTTATCACTTTCACGTGCAATCCTCGCTGGGACGAGATAAAAGAGCAATTGCTTCAGGGACAACAATCTCATGATAGACACGATATAATTTCGAGGGTGTTTTCGACTAAAGGTGAAAAATGATCATGAACTTATTGACAAAGGGCAAAATATTTGGTGAAGTGCAATGCTATATGTACTCAACGGACTGGCAAAAGAGAGGTCTTCCACATATTCATATTGTTTTATGGCTTCACAAACGTATTACTCCAGATCAAATCGACAATATAATTTGTGCTAAAATACCGGATCCCAAACGTGACCCAGAGCTTCACGAAATCGTTAAATGTAATATGATACATGGTCCATGTGGAACATTAAATCGAAAGTCACCATGTATGAAAGATAACATGTGCATTAAACGATACCCCAGGGCTCTCATAAGGGAAACTCAAACTGGTGAAGACGGTTATCCGCAGTACAAAGGACGTTTACTAGATGACGTGGGTTCTCTGTTGATATCAAAGGCACAACCATAGATAATCGCTGGGTAGTCCCTTATAATCCAGTATTATTAAAAACATTTAACGCTCACTTAAATGTGGAATATTGTCATTCGGTGAAATCAATAAAATACGTCTGTAAATACGTAAATAAAGGTTCAAACCAGGCATCGTTTGCTTTAGAGAATGAGAAGGATGAAGTTAAAACCTACTCAAGTGGAAGATATATAAGTTCATCAGAGGCAGTATAGCGAATTGAATTTCCCATTCATGAGCGTTTCCCTCCGTAGTCCACCTCGCTGTTCATTTGGAAAATGGGCAAAGGGTTTATTTTAATGAGCAAAATCTGAGTGAAAGAGTGAATAGTCCTCCAACAAACACACTCCTATCCTTTTTCGATTTTTGTAAAGTGGATAACTTTGCAAAAATATTGCTCTACCTAGAAGTACCTGCATACTACGTTTGGGATAAAAGAAAGTTCCAAAGGAGAAAGAGAGGAGCAAACGTTGAAGGCTGGCCAGGGGTCAAAAAAGAGCACGTTCTGGGCAGGATTTATACTGTGCATCCGAACAATACAGAATGCTATCACCTTCGCATGCTTCTTTATGAGATCCGGGGCCCAATTTCGTTTGAAGCGTTAAAAACTGTAGATGGTCATGTATATTCCACGTTCCAATCAGCGTACAAAGCTCTCGGCTTGCTTGAAGATGATCAGCATTTGTTCGCAGCAATGGAAGAGGCAGCACTTTGCCAATCACCGCAAATGATTCGGGATCTTTTTACGATTATTTTAGTGTTCTGCCAAGTATCAGACCCTTTAAGCCTTTGGGAGAAATTCAAAGAATACCTATCTGAATATTTTAAAAGGCAATTAGAAAGACAGGGAGATGTGGATGTATAGTACATAACAGATGTGGTATTTAACAAATGCCTTTCGGTAATAGAAGATGCCGTATTAGCGTTGGGTGGTCGGCTGCTAAAAGAGAATGGGTTACCTCAGCCAAGCAAAGAACAACAATTTGAAAATAGAGAGTTTCTTAAAGAGACAAGTTACGACGTAGCATCAATAGAAAACACAGTTAAAAATAATGAAGGATCACTGAATGACGAACAAAAAGCAGTTTACAATCAAATTAACACAAAAATTGAATCAAATGAGGGTGGAGTATTCTTTTTAGATGCTCCCGGTGGAACAGGCAAAACATTCCTCATAAATTTGCTATTAGCAAAAGTTAGAAGTACTCGCGGAATTGCTTTGGCTGTGGCTTCTTCTGGGATCACAGCTACACTGCTTGAGGGTGAACGAACTGCTCATGCTACCTTCAAGTTACCACTCAATTTAACAACAGCTGATACTCCCATTTGTAATATATCGAAACAAAGTAATTTTTCTGAAGTATTAAAACATACGAAAATGATAGTGTGGGATGAAATAACCATGGCTCATAAGGGTGGCGTAGAGGCTTTAAACAGAACTCTACAAGATATAAGAGGAAATAAGAAGTTAATGGGTGGTGTAACGGTTTTGCTGGCTGGAGATTTTAGACAGACTCTACCAGTAGTGCCAAAAGGAACTAGAGCAGATGAAGTTAAGGCGTGTCTTAAGAGATCCACTTTATGGCCTCTAATTAAAATCCTCAAGCTCTCGAAAATATGCGGATACACTTAGGAGAAAAAGAGTCTGCTGGTGGATTTGCGAATCTCCTACTTGAAATCGGCAACGGTGATTACCCGATAAATGACGGAATGATAACCATCCCTGATAATTTGTGCACAGTTGTATTTACGTTACAGGAGCTAATATCCAAAATTTACCCAGATATTGCTCATATCCATGATAAGCCAATGGAATGGTTGTGTGAACGTGCCATACTAACCCCGAAAAACGACCAAGCAGCGGCAATTAACGATATACTGTTAATGTCTTTTGAGGGGGAAGAAATGGTGTACACGTCAATAAACTCTGTGGTCAACACAGATGACGCAATTAACTACCCTGTCGAATTTCTTAACTCACTGGAACCATCGCGTCTTCCACATCATTCTGCGCGTGGGCACTCCTGTTATGTTGTTGCGAAATTTAAAACCTCCTCAACTGTGCAACGGAACCAGACTAAAAGTAAAAGCGTTACATCGCAGTGTAGTGGAAGTCACAATTATAACTGGATGTGCGCAAGGGGAAACTGTATTTGTACCAAGAATTCCCTTGATCCCGAATGATCTTCCCTTTGAATTCAAACGAATACAGATTCCCCTCAAAGTCTGCTTTGCAATGACGATAAACACTTCAAAAGGGCACACATTAAAATTTGCGGGTATAGACTTGAGAGAAAATTGTTTTTCACACGGGCAATTCTATGTGGCTTGCTCACGCGTAAGCTCGCCCAGTAGTCTGATAATTTTGGCACACAGTAATAGATTAGCAAAAAATGTAGTGTATAAAGAAGTTTTGTAGTTTTTGCCTGCGACATCCAGTTATAATTGTGGCTTGTACCAGCAAACTCTTTTTCACACATGGGCGCGATATAATCGAACTCCACGCGGACGTAGTCGCGTGCAAAAGCTAGTATTAATAAAGTCGTTTAAATGTTACTCTTCTTTAGTTGTAATCGGATTTAAAAAACTTTATCCAAAATAATATAAAAAAATTATGCAGATCATGAAATTATACATTAAACAATATATTGCAGGAGAATAGCTTGAATACAATGTCCATTGGCCTAGGGGAAGTCAGTTAATTAAGCGCAGTGGGCCAACTATTGAAACTAATGCATAGCTATGCAAGATAAGTTGGTGGCTCGTTAGCTTGGTGGAGAGAACAAGGTCGAGTGATCTAGAGCAAGGTCAGACCGGGCAGTCTTCGAGTGATAGCGTGACCTTTGCATTCATTATCGCCTACATCACAAACGTTCGATGTTGTTGCACACACGAGTATACTCTATCGCTGTATAAACTTATTACTTTGATTGTGGTGCCGATTCAACACTGGCAAAATTAATGTTAAACAAAAAAAAAGCGTTAAATGTATTAATTTATATAATTCAATTCGGTCACCAGTAAGCCACAAAGCACGCCTCTACACTGAGTCAAAAGCATTTAGGTTTCAACGACGCAAGGCGTCTTATATTTGGCGAATATGACGAACAATAGATTTGATTTATCACACATCAATAAAAACTGCAAAGAATTTCTTGGAACAACTATATATCAAAATGCGCAATAGCAGCAAACACAGGAAATCAAATTAGAAACCTTGTTATTTCTTTAAGAAAAACCAGCCAAGTGCGAGTTGGGCCTCGTTCCATTAAGGTACATTTTATGACCTATTAACTTTTATTTAAAACTATAAGCATCGTACCAAACGAACACATAGCCTACCAGAAGTTAATTTGTTGCTGTGGTGCAAAGCCACCTACATCTGTCCTAGAATAAGAGTCAAAAAGCAGATGCGTAGTCACCCCTGAAAACAAGGTCAAATGCTTCGTATTTCGTAAGAGTAAAAAAGATCTCCGGTTCTCGTACTCACCTTACGAAACTCTGCAAAACTATTACTATTTTAGGCTGGTACTATGCTGAGCTGATTCACTCGTGCTGCAAACATGATACGCTGCATCTGGCTCCTCCACGCTTAATGAACAGTACAGCAAGATCTCAGTGTTTCAGGTATATAAATATTCTCCACCTTGGCCAAGTCCACTTTCCACAATTCTTGATAAATTGAATAAAAAATTGTTATAATTTTTTTAAGTAACTTAAATGTCTTTTTAAGTCAGATAATTTTGAGCACGAATAATCTGGTTAGCATAGACGCATGCGTCGATGCTACTCGTAAAATCATCAGCAAGGGATGCTGGTCTAAAACCGGGGTGTTTTAGACATGAATTCGCCTTAGAAACTTATTCTATTTCTTCTGATTTCGGATGACTAAAACATCTAGAAAGGCTAAAAATTATTTGCCTCTTACTCCATTGTGAATTGTATTTTCAACCGACTTCAAAAAGGAGGAGGTACTCAATTCGACTGTATGTTTTTTATGTGTGTTACCTCATAACTTTTTATTCGGTGAACCGATTTCGATGATTCCTTTTTTATTTGAAAGCTGGTGCTGACCAGTAGTTTTTAAGTTATCCTTAATAATTTATATTGAAGAAGGTTGTACAAAATTTATAATTTTACCACTTGTATGATATGAAAACACGGCGGCACCAGCAATATATCTAAATTATATATTGCCTTAGGGAGTTAAGGTGATATAAAAATGCAGTTACAAAGTAACTAGCTCACGTAAAGCACAGACGCTCCGGGAAGTTTACAGACTGTAAACATGTTCAAGATCCCGCCATTACATTAGATTTGATAGACCATAAATCCTCGAAAAAAAACACCAAAACACCTAACAAGGATGATTCGCGAGGCTATTGAAATTTAAAAACATCCTAATTTCAATAGAGTAGATGGACGGGTGCTACCATCTGCTTGGAATCCTATAATTAATAAAATTAAATCCAAACCCAAGCATTAGCACCCCGGGCTCCCCATAGCTCGTTGAGAGTCCTTGAGCTTGCTCATACGGCCAGCGGTGAAGGATAGTGAAGAATATCTTGTTTATCATCTTCTTATATAAAAAAAATTATATTTACTGGCTTAGCTTGTCAATGAAAAGTATGTGAAATTCATACATAAATATATAATTTTATAGTTTGCTTATGTTGCAATTAGCAAGCTTGCGCTTTTCAAAATATCATATCTCTAAGGTAGTGGATCTCCTCGATATCTTAGAACTAACGGCCAGAAGTTATAATCAATCCGTTAATACCAGTGCTATATTTACCTTACAGTAGCTAAAACAACCCTTATCTAATGCGATAACATTGAAGATAAATATTAATCAGACATTCGGAGATAGATTATATCCATAACACAATTCATGTAGACCCGGAAATAAATCAATTTAGTCAAATAAAAATAACAAAAAAAATTATCGACACTGCAATAAAATATGCAGATCGCTGACGGTGCTAAATATCGTGACTGAAAAAACTCAAAACTTACTTTGGCCCAACCTGGGATTCGAGAACCTGGGACCTCATGATCAGCAGTCGCGCTTAAGACTACTAGATCAAAGAGGCAGTCATAATAAGTATAATTAAGTACACACATACTACTTGACTGTAAATTCTTGGTACAAATCACAAGTGACCCGCAAATTTTAACGTTTCTGCAATGCATTCAACAATATTTACGACAACCCTGTCATTACTTACAGACAATAAGTCGTGTACAAACAAAAATAGACTGTCATGATTATTAATGGTCTCATTCGCTACGCGGTAACAATTAAATGGGAAGGTCCGAATAAGAGCAGGTGCACAAAAAATAAAAACCTCATGGAAGCGAGAGAGCGTTCCGAGAACCAGTTGCAGGTATGCGCCTCGAGACAGCGAAGTGAATCTTGCTTCTATGACGTCATTCGGTTGTTATAAACGTCACGTTTAATCAAAGAAAAAATAATGATTAAGTATAAGTAATTTCAAAAATGCAATGATTCACCATCCCTAACTGTATTAAGTACCCATTGCTGGACCCGTGAGAAAGATGTGCTGCCCCAATGCGTGTTGCCAAATTTGACATGTTTTCAAAATAATTTTTATTTCCATGACATGCAGGTTTTTTCACTATGTTTTCCTTAACCACCGAGCTTATGGTTAATTATCTCGTAAACTTGCTATTAGGAATTTCTGTGGGGACAGCCGGGATTGAACACAGGCTACTGCGTACTATGAAATTTATGGCGAGTGCCCCGCCCACCTACTACGCTTCAGTTTACAAGTTAATAGCGATCTTTACGTTTTTTTAACTTTTACTTTTTTTACATACGCTAAGCCCTTCGGCTGTTTTTATAATTCATCATCACAATTAGCCCGTAAAAGTCCATGGCTGGACATGGGCTTCTCCAGATAAAGAGATTTGGCTTAACATCTTAATTACTTAAATCACGCTTGGCGGGCGATTTTACAATCACAGTACCAGATATTTTGCACCTTTGACGCTGCTTCCGGTCATACGTCTGGTTTTTGTAATTGTCTTTATCAAATTATGTAGTGACATAAATATCTCCCTTGGGTTTTTTGGAATCAAATTGAATTAAGTAATTAAGTACAAGTTCACAACAACACCCTCCCATCTGTTACTCTATGTAACGGTTTATCTGAATTTGGCTTTTGCTTTAATTTTTTTTTGTGTTTGTTAAATCATAAAAATATTTTAATAAATTAAATATTTTTATCGATTTTTAAAACGTCTGCAAATTATAAAGTCAATCAGATGTTTTTTATTGCAAGATTCCATTACATACAAGTCAAACAAATACAAGCATGTAAAAAAGAAGTAGAGGCAGACTGCGAATCTATCGTCCATCGCATACTTTGCCTAAAATTCTTTAGTTGTTTTTGCAACATGCAGGAGAAGAATGGCGTCGGCTACATTCCTTTAAATTTAACGACGGGACTAGAAATTTTAATTTTATTTTTAATTTTTTTATTTACATTATAATGTGTTCTGAAGAGGATAGCAAAATTGAATACCTATTAATTACATCATCTTCAAGATTAAAAATAGCACCTACAATACAGGAAAATATCCAAGGTTTATATCGGTACGTTGCTGTCTTCCTGCAAAAACAGCAAGCGACTGGCGCTTTCATTCAACCCTTGAGGCAGACGCGACGTCATCGACTAGGAACGCATGAGTCATACGTTCGTAATCGTACTTACACATAGTTTATGGCCCCTTCTTCGTAAGTGTCCAACGTGAGAAAAAAGGTTATTAAGATTACTAGATTATTTGTACTGCGTATTCCTTCATATTATGTACAATTTGCGGAGTAGGCGGGAATATGTCAACTTCTGCAAAATCGTCGTCATCTGAACATATAACAATTCATGCAAAAATTAACTCAAACTTACCCAAGCAGTCACGGACACTAATCACCTGCCGAGTCTGCCTGTTAAGTATGGGCAAATCTTCCATACCCGTTATTGGCGAGCTCTTGGAAAAGCCTGTTTCCAACAGTAGACTAAAGACTGTAGGTGTGACATGTGATGAAATGAACAATTAAGAAGACATTGGTAACAATGTCATCATAAAAAAAACTGACTTTATAGTAAAATTTTTTACTAAAATGTTATTGTGTCAAAATGTTTTAAGAGTATAAACTGGTTTAAAAAAAAACATTAGAATATACCTATTTTCTGCAATGTTTAATTTTAAATTCATTTTCTGCTTCATTTTCTCTTCTATCTAAGACTCAATTAATATTTTCAGGGGCAATCACGGGCACAGGTACAATAATTTCTGGAAGTGCAGCTTCGGATAGTTCTGCCGGTTCAAGAGCAACGCCCCCTGGAAGTGCAGGTTCTGGGAGGATAACTGGCTCAGGAACAACTACTACAGACTCGGGAGTTGGTCTGTCAATGGCTGGAAAGCTTGGTTCCATGATGCTGGTGTGGCCGTCAATATTTACAAAAATCTGCACCAGTGGCAAGGGGTTGGCAATAACGATGGCCAATAAGGCGAGTACAGCGACGAACGTTTTCATGGTTAATTTCTTTGTCTAAAATAAAAATAAAACTCTCAGTGAAAAATATAACACGTCTTATACTAAAATATTTAAGAATACAAGGAGGAATGTGTGAATTTTTCTTCAAAATCAACATAAATTAAAAAATCTATCCAATGTGCCGAACCTTCTGGTGATATGGTGAGTAAAATCATCATTGCGAAATATTTGCCATGCGCTCAGTAACCTGCATGCGCAGTGTAATGACTTTTTGTTTTGGAAAATTTTCGCTTTTAGCCATGGCTTCTAATGCTTCATCGCACACAAGGAGTTGGCTTTATATATTATATGTGTACTGATGACGATAATGATGATAAATATCCATACCTGATCGTTAAAGGAAATGCGTACCTACTAGCACTTGCTTGCACGTGTGCAGTAGCAAAATAAAAGTAAATATAATAAGAAAATAAATCATAGAAATCAATAGGTACTTATACAATCTACGATTAAGCTACTTGATGACTATCCGTAATATTAATCTGTGTAAAAGTTATACCTTTAATTTTACAAATAAATCCTTTACATAGATCACAATTTCACACACTAACAACACTCGCCTCACATCCGAACGGATTGCTTGATACTGTTTTAAGTCAAATGCTTTCAGTTTTTGTAATTTTGGGCCGAGGATAATAATCCAAGTTATCAGATAAAACAAGGCTTCTGACAAATCCTTAAATCCCGTCATAAATTAAAGTATTGATTTCCTGCCACAATTGTGCGCTTGGAAGTAGAAAGACTCATAAAATTAAATTGATTGTTACTCTTATCTAAAAGGACATACTCGTATATATTTATACGATTGGAAATTACTAGCAAAAGCCAAAGCTCTAGTATTTTCCTGTGTATTGTTATTGGATCATTCCGATTGTTTATAAAGCAACAACAACTCCAAATGTATATATAAACACGGCATAGAATAAAATAATGTGATTTTGCTATAGCGGGGTTGCACCACTGATGCGACGGTAGTAAAGCCGTTATAACTATAACCTACGAGCATTTGTCTTTAAAAAATGAAAAGATTAAGTTTCTCTTCATATATATACACACTGCTATTATGTTATGGCTGCAACACGAATTGAAAGAATTGACAGAGAAAAGATCTTGCGTTTTGATTCTTAATCGTCAATACGTGTAGACAAAGAGAATATAATCACTACGTTTACGTGTAGATATAGATGGTTGTCAATGGACCACAGTCCACTTATTAAAAGTGGACTGTGTGTTTGTTTGTCACCCTAAGAACATTTCCTCTTTGGTCGATACTGATAACGATATATCGTCACCGACATCGATTTTATCCAGAAGCTTTTTTATTCAACAATACGATACGAGAGATTTTATGTCTTGATCAGATCGCCATTTTGTATTTATTCAATATCATCATCATCAATACATCGCATCACAAGTCCACTGCTGAACATAGTCCTCATCCAAGGAATGCCACAAAGTACGGTCCCGAGCCACCTGCATCCATCGACTTCCTGCATGTCTTACCAGGTCGTCACTCTATCTAGTGAGGGGACGTCCTACACCTCATCTAAAAGGACGAGGCTGCCACACGAGAATCTTTCTTAAGTAATCACTGGCAACACGCACTGGTTGTAGGTACAATGTTGTTTTGAAGTTTTGAGGTATGCCTGACTAGATTATGGGCCGTAATCTCCCGAACGCTACCCAGCCGAGTTGAATCCGTCGATTGACCTTTAGGTCGAAGTTGGACTTTCCTAGTTGTACTATTTGTTCCAGGTAAACATACTCGTCAACAACTTAGAGCATAGTGCTCCCAACAACTACTGGTATAGGTGTAACATGAACGTTACACATGACCTTCGTTTTGTGCATGTTCATCTTAAGACCTATCCGTTGGAAGACACTATTGAGGTAATTGAGCATAGAACTCAGGTCCTCCAGCGATTCTGCCATAAGGACTATATCGTCGGCAAATCGAAGGTGAGCGGAGTACTCGCTATTTATGTTAATATCGTATCGTTTCCAGTACAGTAGCTTGAAAACGTCTTCCAATGCCCGCTGCATTCCATGTGCAGAGTTTCGGGGATATAACGTCACCCTGTGTTACACCACTTTGCAGTTGGATAGGTTTCGTACTCTGGTTTTGTACTCGGATAGCCATCGTAGTCCTACTGTACAAACACTTCAGCACTTCGATACACCGTCAGTCAACTTGGTACTGCTGAAGGAACTGTATCAACGCCCAAATTTCGAAGGAATCAAATAATAGGCTTTCTCATAGTCCACATACTCAAGCCAGAGTGGCAGATTGTTAGTGTTGATTGTGATAACCGATGGGGAAGAAAGGTTCTCAAGTGGCAGCCTCGTACCGGTAGGCGAAGTGTGGGACGGCCCCTCTAGATGGAGTAGACCTGGTAAGACATGCAGAAAGTCGACGGATGCTGGTGGCTCGGGGCCGTGCTTTGTGGCATTTCTTGGTGAAGGCCTATATTCAGCAGTGGACTTGTGAAGGGCGGTAGTGATGATGATGATTATAATGATGTTTATAGATATGATTGATGCATATGTGATGTACATATGTAGCTCTAATAGTTTTAAATTTTAAACCTATCGGACAGACGACAGAAAGACAATTTTTTTTTTAATTTACCAAAGGCTCCCAACAAGTTTATTTCTTTTATCGATTGTTCCTATATTGTATAATAGAATATATTATATTTTCTCTTTTATTTTATTTAGTTTTTACCTAAATCTAGTTTTGTTCTGTAACTAGGTCAGTCAAGAATCATATGAACGTTTAGCACAGATAACTTTTAACTACCAGGTATTGGAAAAGTCGGAATAGCTCTAAGTAAACTGGTCCACATCCATCGACCTCAAGTCGCTTCTTCCGGTGCGTATCAAACATCTGTTACATTAATCGCGTATATTTTCCCGATGAACAAGTATTGCCGGCTTATTAAATTTGTTCTGAACTTGTGAAGCCTGATGTTCTTAGCCAGTAGTAGTCAACTCTCGGCCTGTAACCATTTTTTTTGTCCGTAGTGAGATAGCTGCGATATTTAGTATTTCGAAAGTATTGTTTTAACCATATTTTATAAAGCTTCATATTATATAGATAAAATTAAATTAACTCTTCGAACAGTTTAGATGTACCACTTAAGATAGATTAAATAAATGGTCATTTGCTAAGTATAAGTTTGAAACTCCTGTAGCGAGGCGTTACCGTCGAGATCGCCGATGTCGCCGAACGGTAGGCGCGTGTTTCCCGCCACGTTTTGCGTGGAAACTGTGCCATGTCGCTCCTCTCTCAGTAAAAGTACTTTCTTTCCTCCAGCCGCTTTCGGAAACTCGTCTAGATCGAATTTCCTCGCTATAGTAACCTTGTGGAACGTGGTATTAGGCATGTACCTGTGCTTGCCCTATAGTTAGGTTTGTGTTGATTATTAATTATTCTTTTTGCACATATTATTTTAGGTGACTAATAATAAAAGCAAGAAAAATTCTGGCTATTACACTGAGAATGTTGGCTGTGCTTTCTGCAAGGCTTATATTTGGCCTTCCAAAATGAGCCAAATAGTATGTATACCTCGAAAGATTCACCAATGAGCAGTCGTTTTTTTGTATAGAAAAATATTTGTTATTTTATAAAGAAACCACAATTGTTTGAGATCTAAGCACGCAACACAAACAATATATAACATATAGAAATACAATGTATTCAAAAATATGTGCTGCAGCATGAGATCGCGAAATGCAGCGACTTCAGTGATGGATAGTACTAATTTTCAGTCAAGTCCACTTTTTGCAGATTTCAGTTCATACCAGTTACAAAATCATAACTTTAAATTTGTTGTTAACGTTAGTTACTGTTGGCTATATAAAGTAAATATCCATCATACGTCTCGATGTCGGGCTCAGACCTCTCATTTCTGAGAGGGTTTTGGAGCAGGCCAAGTAGGATGAGAGAACATATTCGCCCAACTGCCCAAATGCGGTTGGCGGATTTCATATATCCCTGGAATTTTTCAGACATAGAAAATTACCGTGGGGCGCCAGTGTTGATCGAATTCTGGTTGAACGCGTATTATGAAATTTAAAGAAAGTGTCCCAGCCCTAGCTACTACTGCTATTATCTGGCTGTATAGGAAACTCAGTGGCGCTCAGCGAACTATGAAGAATACTGTGGTTGAAGTTTCACTGTGTGATAAAAGTTGAAATAAGGATATCTGCAGTAGAACATGAGCAACTGAGATATTCCAACAGATAAAAATAGATACGAAGAAAAATCAATACACACTGACTTCTACCAGTAAAGGATGTATGAAGTGACGTCAACAAGTATGGCGTATAAATAAAGGACTTAAGTTGATTGAAGCTAAGGCCGTGTTTTGTGTCAAATTTTGTGACAAATTTTGTGTGTGATGAGCCTATTAATTTTAAACTATTTTTAAAATAAGATGATCAAACACATTCTCACAATCATGGCAGGTAAACGGAATGTCGAACCACACGATAGATAGTTAATAATGAAATTATTGTAGTTCTCGTAAGAATCTGATGAACGTATAGACATTTGTACTTATACATGATAACGGTGTCATCTTCAGGAAATTACTAAAAACTACAATATTCACAGAATGCTTCGTTTAAATGGTTGAGGTACCTGATTTAGAGTTCCTGGTCCTCGGTCTTATTCCCATGTACTGTGTGTGATATTTTTATACACGAAAAAGTGATATTTTTATTTTCTGATTTTAATATTTGTGATCGTTTCCATGCCTCACGACAGTGAAGTGCCCAAGGCCACACCTTATCTCATAACTGCCACATTGAGCACAGGCAGGCCAGAACAGTCTTTTTGGTTGCTTGTACAACCATGCGATATATCACTTTGAAATCAACATTAAACACACCGGAAGAAATAAGATTCCTGTATCCGATGTCACCTCATGTGTGTGGGTTTTGCAATAGAATTTATAAAAGTATAAACATTTGACGGATATCTGGAGCTCATCACAATACTTTCACCTAAGGAATTAAACAAATGTAAACAGAACCCTCATTGAACAAGCGTATGAATTTTTATTGTTTTCATATGCGATTGCAGAGCTCAAATGAATAAAAGTCACTATAAAGTTATAACAATAAAAGCTTTTTGGTGTAAACTGCAACGCATAACTATAAATATTGTATAAATTAATTATTTACCTTTTTTATTAGCCCGCAATAGCCAACTGCTGATAATCGCTCCAATTGTAAGAAGGATAAATAAATTACGTTAAATAAATATAAGTAATATTATGGTAAATAAAAGGAAAAACTCTTCGGAAGATATCCTGTTAGATTTTGCCACAAAAGGCGTAAGTAGATCAATGTCATGAAAATAAATACAGTGGTAATCATAATAATATATGGTAATACTTCTTACTATAAATAATGTAAAATGACATTACTATTACTTAAGCTACTAGAATTTAACATTGAAATATGCAATTACAGCGCGTCAAGTATAAGTTGGCGCGTGGCAAAAACGGAACTAATTTTAACAGTTCTCAGTGCTTCGTTGTTTCGTACGCGTCAGTGCTAGTGATCTTTGCTGTTATCTTAAATTAATAGCTACAAAATATGTCGAAAGTAGTGCGTAGTGCAGCTAGAGAGATTATTCTTGCTGTTTAATATTTTTGAGCAAGAAAAGCCTAACAAAGCACCGATAATTCCATTCCAACATGGGATAGCTCGATCAGCGGCTATGATAGGTTAAATGTTGCCAGATAATCAGATTATTATTTCCCCTATTTTAAGTAAAATTTTATTCATGAGAGTTAATTATTAATGTTTGTTTGTTTGTATGTTTGCATTTTAGGTGTTTCTGAAAGAACCGTAAACTACATAGTTTCGGAGAGTAAAGCCCTGGAAAATGATCCTACACAGAGAATTGGAAATCCTTCCTCAGAAAACCAAAATCAAGCAGCTGAAGGGCCTTCTACTAAAACAGTGAAAGTCACTCCAAGAAAGACAAGAAAAAGAAAATTAACGGTTTCTAATCTGGATGACTTTGATACTTGTGTTTTTAGACGCAAAGTTCAAACATAATATTGTTGTCTGGCGGTCAAGGTTTTTACGATTTATTAATGATACAACAAGCGAAAATTCGAAGCCGATTGTTTATTTGGATGAAACTTATTTACATCCCGGCTATGAAGCCAAAAAATGTTGGCAGTCTGACGAAACTGAAGGTGTCCTTACAGAAGTGTCAGAAGGTCAGAGGATAAAGGAGATACATATTATGTGGATAATCGTAAATGCCGGAGGAGAAAAAGGTTTCATCGCAAATGCTCTTTTATGATTTAAATCTCAGACCAAAAGTGGAGATTACCACGATGAGATGAATGGGACGAATTTTAGTAAATGGTTAAAAGAAAAACTAATACCTAACTTAGAGCCGAAATCATTAATCGTAATAGACAACAAGCCCGTACCATTGTTTAATAAAATAAACGCGTAAATATGAGCAGTAAGAAACAAGAAATGAAAGACTTAATCAAAAACAACAATCTTTAATATTTGGGGAAGATGAAAAAATCAGAATTATACGAAATTATAGAAACAAATAAACAAGATGATGCCCACATTATTGACTTGTCACAAAGCTGTCAGACTACCTCCTTATCATTGTGATTTCAATGCGGTTCAGTTTGAATGGAGTTCTTTCAAAAGAATAATCGCAAATTGTAATGTCACTAGCCTCTTTGAAAATATCGAGCAGCGAAACCACTATGCATTTTCTAAAATAACTGTTGAAGAGTGGGAAAAACACTGCAGTCATGTCAAAAACATTGAAGATAATTATCGAACTGCAGACGACCATCTTGAAATAGCTATGGAACCATTTTTGATCGATTTGGATAGCAGTGACAACTATTATAAAAAATAAAATATTTTATTACCTTTCTTATTTTTTTTTTTGAAACCCCACGCAATACACGCATTTTTGTAAGAGTTTAAGGGAAAATATGAATTAGATAGTGGCAACACAAAAGCGTAGTAGGCGCCGCCTTGTAACGCCAACTTATACTTGACAGTTTGTGTAAAGGTATGGCATTGTATAATGTCACTAAAAAAAAAGATCTCCTGACGGCAATATTGCCTGCGAGTATGCGAGTTTGTTTGAAGTTTGAATAACAAACGATTTTCCTACAAGTAGAAATATAAACTTTTTTATTCAATATAGATTGTAAATAATACTTATTAAAAGCCACTCTTATGTTTAATTTACCACTGGTTCGGAAAATACTTCTTTTGAGAAGAAACCCAGCGGGACATTTTTTTTAAAAGAATAGTTTGTATGAATACTACGAATATGTTACACAATTAACTACATACTATTATACAAAAACAAATTAGAAATAGCTTGGTAGCGATCACCTAATTCCCAATGGTTATTATCATCCATTATAAATTTCCTAACATTATAATAACGCTCTTTATACAATATTTGCTTAATAAAGTTTTTGAACTTGGCGGAGGACAAATTTTGTATATTTAGTGGGATTTTGTTGTTAAAGCATGTAATATCGCCCTAAGAATAAATTACTGACAGATTCTGTGGAGTCGGTAACTGGTACTAGTAGCTTGTGTCTGTTCGTAGCATTTACAGATTTACGGAGTAAATATCATTTTTCAACTACTTATATTTTTGTGCACATAGTTAATATATAAAATTCGGAGTAGGGCAACGGAACCCAAGGGGCCAGCAGCTGGCCGACTTCATGGAGAGAGAGGGACTTTTTATGATGAACTCTTTCTTCCAGAAGCGGCCCCACAGGAAGTGGACCTGGTCGAGCCCCGACGGTTCGACAAAAAATGAGATTGACTTCATTATGACGACCAGGCGACAATTGTTCAGTGATGTCTCAGTGATCGCGAGGGTGAAAATCGGCAGCGATCACCGAATGGTGAGGCACACTGAACCTAAACGTAAAGTTGGAGGTCACGTCTAATGAAGTCAACGCTCCGTCCCCTCGTGCTCTAATCAAGTCCCGAAACCTTTCAGCTCGAACTACGAAACCGTTTTCAGTGCCTAGAAGATTGCAATGCAGTGGACGATATGAATGACAAGCTTGTGGAAACTGTCCATGCGGTCGGAGCTAAGTTTTGCAAGACGCGCCGCAGAAGAACACAAAACTCTCCGATCACACTCTTAATCTCATGGCTGTTAGACGGGATATGAAGCTGCAGTCTTCAGTAGATATGACAGAATACAGGCAACTGAACAGACAGATCTCCAAATGCATGCGGCGGGACTTGCGCAACTTCTATACAGCTCGTATTGAAGAAGCGATCGAGCGGAACCAGGGCTCCAAAGTCTTTGCTAGAGATCTGTCTGCCAGAAAGAGCCAACTGTCGAAGCTGAAGACCGAGTGTGGCAGCGTCGTTTCCGAGACACCTGAGATTTTGAGTGAGATTGAGAGGTTCTATGGGCAGCTGTACACATCATCGTTGGAGCCACACGCAAGTGTGAGTAACGATCCAAGAGCGAGTCTTATTCGACACTATTCCGATGATATCCCGGACGTCAGTCTGAGCGAGATTAGAATGGCTCTCCAGCACCTTAAAAACGGCAAGGCCCCAGGCGAGGATGGAATTACAGCGGAGCTTCTGAAAGCGGGTGGAAAACCGGTACTTGAAGTCCTTCAGAAGCTCTTTAATTCCGTCCTACATGGTGGCATTACACCGGAGGCGTGGAGCAGAAGTGCGGTGGTCTTGTTCTTCAAGAAAGGCGACAACGCCTTCTTGAAGAACTACAGACCGATTTCCCTTCTGAGCCATGTGCTGTTTTCGAGAGTCATTGCGAATCGTCTCGCACGCAGACTCGACGACTTCCAGCCTCCCGAACAAGGCGGTTTCCGAAAAGGCTTTAGCACCATAGACCACATACATACCTTCGGCAAATTGTACAGAAGTCCGAGGAGTACAATTTGCCACTATGTCTGGTGTATGTGACTATGAGAAAGCCTTGATTCCGTTGAAATTTGGCGGTGCTGCAGTCCTTCAGCGGTGCCAAGTTGACTGTCGGTATATCGAAGTGCTGAAGTGCTTGTACAGTAGGGCTACGATGGCTATCCGAGTACAGAACAGGAGTACGAAACCTATCCAACTGCAGAGAGGTGTAAGACAGGGTGACGTTATATCCCGAAACTCTTCACCGCTGCATTGGAGGACGTTTTCAAGCTTCTGGACTGGAAAGGATACGGTATTAACATCAATGGCGAGTACATCACTCACCTTCGATTTGCCAACGATATAGTCCTTATGGCAGAATCGCTGGAGGACCTAAGCACTATGCT
The DNA here is from genome assembly GCA_029286625.1 of Parnassius orleans. Classification (NCBI taxonomy): domain Eukaryota; kingdom Metazoa; phylum Arthropoda; class Insecta; order Lepidoptera; family Papilionidae; genus Parnassius; species Parnassius orleans. Next base: position 2,243,621 of record JAGSMP010000152.1, read on the forward strand.
CAATGACTCAATAGTGCCTCCCAACGGATAGGTCTTAAGATGAACATGGACAAAACAAAGATCATGTTTAATGTCCGTGTCACACCTATGCCGGTAGTTGTTGGGAGCACTAAGCTCAGTTGTTGACGAGTATGTTTACCTGGGACAAATAGTCCGACTAGGTAAGTCCAACTTCGACCGAGAGGTCAATCGACGGATTCAACTCGGCTGGGCAGCGTTCGGGAAATTACGGCACATCTTCTCGTCAGGTATACCTCAAAACTTGAAAACGAGGCTGTACAACCAGTGCGTGTTGCCAGTGATGACATACGGAACTGAGACGTGGTCCTTCACTGCTGGCCGGATGAGGAAGCTCAAGGTCGATCAGCGAGCTATGGAGAGGGCTATGCTCGGAGTCTCACTGCGTGATAAACTTAGAAATGAGGTTATCCGCAGTAGAACCAGCGTGACCGACATAGCCCAACGGATTAGTAAGCTGAAGTGGCAATGGGCCGGCCATATAGCTCGAAGAACCGACAACCGATGGGGAAAAAAGGTTCTCGAGTGGCGGCCTCGTACCGGCGGACGAAGTGTAGGGCGTCCCCCCACTAGATGGAGTGACGACCTGGTAAGACATGCAGGAAGTCGATGGATGCAGGTGGCTCAGGACCGTGCTTTGTGGCATTTTTTGGGGGAGGCCTATGTTCAGCAGTGGACTTGTGATGGGCTGTAATGATGATGATGATGAGTTAATATATTAGTTTCTTAAAATTTTTGTCTTAGAGACTAGACTCTAAACATAAGAAAGACTTTCAATAAATATTATTTACTAGCAAACCGCCCCAGCTTCACACGGGTGATTTCTGGATCTCGAAAACAGCTCTACCTACCGGGTCCAAATGTGAATCTAAACCATCCAGAGACCCACTCAAACACACACCAAAAATTTCATCAGACTCGGTCGAGCCAGTTTCGAGTTTTAGCGTGACTAACGGACAGCAATTGATTTTTATATATAGAGATAATCTATATTGCATAAAAAAGTTTCGATTAGGTTATAAAAACAGATTGCTCTAATGGCCCTCTTCTGCAGAACAAATATAATTTTAGCGTCCGTCGCGTGTCCCTATAGCAAAATACCATACGACATTATGCTATGGAAATAGCTAAAATAAACTAGTCTAGCTGTGAAACACTGGTAAGATTTCTAATCTTTTTTACAACATATGTTGCAGAACTAAGTTTGCTTGCTAGTTTTAATATATGGGGGCCCCATTGAAGCTTCTCCTCTAGTGTAGTTCCAAGAAAAATGTTGGTATCGACAAGAGTCATCTCGTCCCTGTTTAAATTTACATTGGTATTTGAAAGAAGTGGCTAACAATACCCCCGAAATTTATCGTTACGGTTACAGTCAAAACACTAACTTGTTTTACGACAAGAGGTAAAATAAAAAATTTTGTACAACCGACTTCAATATAAATAAAATGAGAATATCACGTTCATATTAAGGATAACTCAAAAAATATTGGTCAGATCTTGATCTAATTTATATGGGACCACATGAGAAGCACCAGCTTTCAAATAAAGAATCATCAAAATCGATTCACCTAGAAAAAAGTTCTGAGGTAACACACTTAAAAAAAATACAGTCGAATTGAGAACCTCCTCCTTTTTCTGAAGCCGATTGAAAAACCATAATATTATCTATTCTGCTGTCGGTGTTCAGCAGGGTAACCCACTAGATGCAGCTATTTTCAGTTTGGGAATTTAACCCATTATTTCAAATTTGAAATTCAAGCCGAATGTCTGGCATCTCAACGACGCGACGGTACACTGGGAGGTAAAGCAGATGACGGCCTCAGTGATCAGTTTAGACGACAGAGAGTTTGTGATATTCCTTAGACCACTCAGATGGGTCAAAATAATTTTTTTAATATAAAGTAAGCCTTAATGTCAGAGAACAGGTGTTTTAATTCTTCTATACCTTCCTTCCTTTCTACTCTTCCTTAGCATCGATTTCTGAAGCGATTATGTACAATTAAATTTATTCTGTTCAGTTCTTCGAAATCGGCTTTTACTGGTTAAAGTTTCGTTCTTTCTAGTCTAGTTTAAGGTTTCGTTTCTGCCTAGGATTACCTTTAGGTCGGCACCACCTTCTTACGTATTAACAATAGTATGGAATATTATAGTATAATATAACAACTGTATCTACTGTTGCGACCTAATATAATTACAGTCTGTGAGGCATTTGTTCTACGTTCTCAGAGGTTATAATGCAACTGTTACCTGCTTCGTTATTGATGACCAATGATGAACTCTTGGGATAAACTTCTTACAATCAAATGTGCTGCTATTTTGTAACTCTATTATTTAAAAAGTTCATAACTATATGATTAAAAAAGCTGTTTTATAACTCTGTTATTTAAAAAAAAAGGTTGTAGCGATAATGAAATTTAAGCCGTTTAAGGTTTTGAATGAACACCTAAGTAAATACACACCTAATTAAAGATACATAAAGGAGGCGAAACTCCTATATTTTACTATGGCATTAGACCGTAATTATAAAAGTTCTAAGCAGCGACCACCGCTGAACATATGCCTCCCCCAAGTAATGGCAAAAACCACCTCCTACCACCTGCATCCATCAACTCCCTCCATGTCTTACCAGGCTATTACTCCATCTTTTGAAACAAAGGTACTAAATGTTTTTTTTTAATTTCTCCCCACCTTATAATGTCATCTTATGTTATAAATGTCATCTATTTCTGCGACAACATGAATATTATATGTAGGAAGATAAGCATTGCTACATATAACCGTGAAAAATGTCCCGGATAAAAAATAAAGTAAATCTAATGGTGCTGCTAGCTGGCAAGCATGAGACGGAAGTTAAAGTATCACTAGTGCGATCGTGACTTAAGCCACGTCCTGTTAGCAACAACATCGGTACACTTCTAGTAAATAAAACTGTTTCTGTCTTGACGAGCTAACATATCGATTTTAATTTCGATGTATCAAACAACAGTTAAATAAATATACATATACGCATTTACCTTCAAAAAGATAATAAAGTATTTTACAACTTCACAGAATTCGATGCTAGCAATAATATACAATAATCCTTTTATTGCCTTATGAAATTAATCTTTTAAATTAATAAAGTATATTATATATTATTATTAAATGGGTATACTTCTATTTCCACGGTATGCAATTATGCAACGTTATTTTCGTTAACATTGAAACTATTATTTTATAGATTTTTTCGTTCTTTCCGACGGCTTAAGGCACGATACTTGGAAAGATATTAATGGGATATTTGCAAATTCAGAACTTTTTATGTGTCTGAGGCAGGACAAAGAGCCGTATAACGGTTCCGAAAAGCCGTAAATTTTGGACTGGCTGGCCATTTCGAACACGTGTCGAAATAGGTCAGACATTTTGAAAATGAAAAAAGAAGTTGAACCTATTGTTTCTGCACAATAGAAACTCAGATAGATTTTTTTTAAACGAAACCTTTTAAGACTTACTTACCTTTAAAAATATAAACTACATATCTTAGATTCCATATTCCAATAAATCGACACACGTAACAATATGTGACAAAGCAGCAACAGATTTTTTTTAATGTTTCTTAATCTGCGAACTTAATTATCATTTCAAGACTATTAGCAAATTAAGACCTTAAAACGAAACCGTTACAACGAACACTAACCATTTAACAACTGACCAACTTTATGCAAATATCAATTAATGGACAGATTGGATGTGAAGACGCAAGCGTAAGCGAGATCTGCGCCTGCCCAGCGCCGAGGCGTACGCGATGGCTGTGCCGTACACAAACTCGATTCCACGGCGAATTTCGCCGCTCTCGCCCACTGATCTACATTTCACCTCCAATATGGGTCAATAACTGCCCACGCTCAGCCCCTCCGCGCGCGGTCATTCACCTCGCCACTCCAAATCATTGTTCGCCAAATGTAAAGCGTAGCTAGAGGTCGACGAACTTGCCAATGGTGCGGCTGCTGTCATTGCGAGATTCTTCTTCGAACGACACTCGACACATTGCTGCCGCTGTCGCAAATACAAACATCTTCTGGCCATTCATTAGAAATAAATGAGTAGGCGTTACTAAATATTTTACGATATGAACAACTGCCATGTCTAATTATAGTCAACATTTTTATTTTAATAATTAATAAACAAATTCATAAATAAAAGGAATTGCAATACAAGATAATATTATCCCTTTAAATTACTATTGAAGCCTATATTCCACTTTCTAATTCAAAATAAGATCTCTCTCAATTTTAAAATACTAAAAAAAATGTTTATTATTTTTAACTCAAGTACAGCAGTTAAGTGAAAGAAATCCCTAACTAATGATTTACCGGATAAAGTGCGTATTTTAAGTAAACATAAATAAAAATATAAAATAGAGAAAGCTATGAAAACAATATAAGCAAACAGCTTGTCGAGCCTTCTCTTAACTTTGCATTGATATTAAGAAAATTTCTATATGTCGTCATCTAAACAAATAATAAAAAATTACGTGGTAGAGCCACGCTGCAGCTTTTATGGCTGCAGCACAAATGGGTCGGGTCGACCGGGGTAGGACCACGCTCTCTCTCTGTGAGATACAATAGCGTGAAACAGCGGAATAATGCTGCTGTTTTTCCATCTCATTCCTTAAGGATAAAAACGCGTCTGAATTTTGATCCTTAATCGAGGATAGATGTAGACGTCTGTGAGTCACAGCATCCGCTTACCGTCAGATCAACTGTGTGTTCGCTTGTCACCCTTATTCCATAAAATAAATATATGCAGGCCATTTAGAAAGTTTTGCGAAACTAGAAAAAGTTCTATAGTTAAATGTTTTTATTATTAAATATTTTCAAAAAACTGTACACTAGCATCAACACAAAGTTTCATGGGTTTCAGGAAATTTTCTAAACACTATTTCTTTGCACTTCGCTTTTAAGGTCTGCTCGAATGAAAAATCTTGGCGACGAAGACTGTATCCCTTTCGGCTGATTATTTTACCCAATGCCAAATACCAAGGGATGTAAGGAAGGTGACTCAAAAGCTTTACCAGTGTGCTGTTTAGGTAGTTCCTCATTTTGAGCGCTGAATCTGAGGATGGGTAATCATGGTGATATCAAAAATGAGTAGGTCCTATATTCGACTTGTATGTTTTTATGTATGTTCACCGATTTCTCTGAAACGGCTGAACCAATTTACGTTAGTTATAATTCAGGGGTGATCCCATATAAATTTAAAGGAAAATTTCTATCCCTAAGGGTGGAGAAATAGGAGATGAAGATTTTAGTGTAACTATGTATACGATATTCTAGTTGTAATCTTGAACTAATTAATTAATTTTATTCGTGGTAGAACCACGCTGCAGCTATTTTATGGTTGTAGCACGTATGGGTCGGCTCGACCGGGGAAGGACCACGCTCTCATAGAATACCAGCATAAAATAGCAGCTTAATACTGCTGTGTTGCGAATGGTGAGTGTTGAGAAACGAACACCCTTATTACTAGAAATGAGGCATTTCACCTTAGTCCTCAAGGGTGATAACGCATCTGCATTTGATTCTTAATTGAAGATAGGTGTATATGTCTATGGGCCACAGCATCTACCTACCATCAGGTGGACTGTGTGTTCGTTTGTCACTATTCTATAAAAAAAAACTTAACTTTTAATAAAAACGTATAGACTTCAAACTAAATAAAATAAATAATAGCATCTAAAGTTGAGGCTTTAATTTTTCGATACACTATGCCTATGCAACGACTTTAGAAGCTTCTATGTGGATATATTTTTTCTGTTTTGAAGTCGATTTTTTCTTTTTATTAAATGTGTATCAAATCTATAAAATTTTACCTCAAAACTACGCTGCGTTCATTTTACAAATATGGGTCAAAACTACTAGTCTGCCAAAGCTTGTCTAATAAATTGAGTAATAGCACAGAATAAATATGGTAATAGGCAGATCCAGGTCCAACTGATACGTCGCTGTTTGGTTGCTCGGCAAGAATACTAAGTGTAATCGTCATAAAGTTGCGCCAAAATATACAAGCACTGTGAATATTTATAAAACTCGTATATAACGTGTTTATAATTCAATTTTATTAATATTTTATTTTTTTATTGATATCTTTTTAACTTTTTTAAGTAACTTAAATTAACTGATCCAGATTCCTGACAGTATATTTAGTAAAATCATTAAGTTAAATAGCTAGTAAAGTCTTGATTTTCACGCTACAATTTTTACGTTCAAAATCCATACTTTAAATTTTGAGGCTACCGGCGTTTTACTTCACCCAATACTAACGCTGAAAAAATAAATAAATAAATGACCTAAGAATAATAATCTGCAACGGACATAATATGCTTAACGTATTTGGGATGTAGGGATGAAATTTAAAGCATACAGAGCCAAACAAATATTTGGACGCAATGAAAGTGGCGCGCTGAACGGGCTTGCTTGCTGCCTTCCCAGAAAGTGTCACGTTGAACTCTTACATAAGGACTCGGTGTGCTTTCGAAAATATAATCGGCATTTTTTGCCATTTCTCATCCGAACAATTCTTTTGTCACTTAAATCACGTCCGCAGAAGAAAGTAGCTCGTTTCGAGCCCGCGTTATCTCACAACGCGATCGAAGCCATGTGTGGACGTGGCTGCGTTTAACGACTACGATGAAACCGTTTCCATCGCTTTATTTTGAATAGCTGCTAAAAAGGCGTACACTACAACGTAATAGTTACCACGATTCTGCGGATGGCACACAACAATATTTGAACGTACGCTATGCACACATTTTTAAATCAAAACCAGCTTCGTGTAGTGGCCTGGGGCGGGTTATAGCACATGGCGGACAGGTTGCTTCGTTGCCCAAGGAGAAATACTCCGCTCGCTCTACATTCAGCGAGTTTGGAGCCGATGACTCCTCGTGACCGTGTCCTCCTTAGTAAGTGCTGCTTTATCATGCCGAATTTCTCTCTTCTGTTCCGCATCATCATGAACAAAAAGTCGAGACCCGTTCGCTGGAAGTGCGGCCTAGTTGCGACAACGAGCGGTAGCGCCACACTTGGTAACTACACGACTTTAACTATACCCCAAGAGAGAATACTTTCTAAAAGCATCTGAAGCGCTAATAGTGCTGAAAAATTACAGTAATTCATATGTTTAAATAGTGTACCATAAGTGAGCCAGGGCAAACAGACATACAAATGACTTGTTTCATTATATTAAAATAAATATTTTCGCACTTATTAGCAGTATTAAATTTGAAATTCGTTTTATAAGGTGTGCGATTGTAACACGTTTAGTTGTTTAGTTTTATAACAATAAAAAATAAGCTCAGTTTAATTATTAATGGCAGTATATATACCATGCACCATGCATTTGATTATAACTTTTTATTTATTATATTTCAGAAGTGGACTTTAATAGGCTGTAACGGTAACGGCAACGGTATTTATTAGATTTAAGCCTAAAGGATTTAAAAGACCGCATATGCATCCAATCCGATTTCTGTACCGTATTTTATCGTATATATATAACGTTAGCGTTTAATTTATTAAATTATTTTTATAGCCAAAATCTACATGGCTATAAAATAACTTTCACAATTTATTTGAAGTTGTTAGCAGTAGTTACTGTTTTGACCTTTTCAACGTCATACTCTAAGCTTCTAACCGTGTTAGTTAAATTACAATATAAAATTCATGTTTCGGGCTTTAACAAGCTAAAGGTCCCTTGACGCCTTTGTTAAACAACTACGTAGCTAGAGTACCTGACTATCAACTATCAAGTTCATGTTTTACAATTTTAGATTTCGAGACTGACTATATTGTGAACTATAGCCTACGCAATTGATAGTCAATATTAGTGCCGTCAGTGGTTCGGTTGAGAAATATTTATATTATCATCCTATTTTAAATGCAATGAATGTAAAAATTTTAATTAAAATTGAAATAATATTTGCTAAACTAAGGAGCTTACAAAATAACACATTTTTTCGGCATTGCAGGACTATTACAATATACCGTATTTAGTTAGAAATAAGGAATCTAGTCACTGGTTACACGCTTTACCATAAACTAATCTCGGCACATTACTTGATGGGGAAAGCTTGCTCATCGCCGTAGGAATCCGACTAGGAGCGGCGATTTGTCAACCCCATCAGTGCCCCTGTGGTAGTAGCGTCGACGAGTTTGGGCTCCACGGACTTTCATGTAAGAAAAGTGCTGGTAGGTTTTCACGGCACGGTTCTTTGAACGATGTCATCCGAAGGGCTCTTGTCTCTATAAATTTTCTAGAGTGGCGTGGCATGGAGCAGCTAGTGTGGGATGCTACTTGCGTAGACACTTTGGCGGCCTCTCATCTCAGGGGTACCCCGTTTAGAGCCAGGGCGGCATCAGAGGCAGGTGAACTGAGTAAGTGGCGCAAATATGAGTCTCTGAGAGATGACCACATATTTGTGACATTTGCTGTAGAGACTATCGGTGCGTGGGGTCCACGTGCGGTGAAGTTCTAAAGGAACTCTATCCGCGACTGGTCATTGCTGCTGGTGATATGCGGTCTGGTTCTTTTCTCGCTCAAAGGCTAAGTATAGCCATTCAGCGAGGAAACGCAGCGAGCTCTCTTGGCACTTTACCACGGGGAGTAAGACTGAATGATAATTAAGTTATTAGTTTTAGTTTTTTTATTATAATTTTTTAATATTGTATATATTAATAAATTAATTATTAAAAATAATTTAAATATTATTTATATTCAAATAATGTATATTTCTTTTTACCAAAAATAAGCTTTTCTAAATTTGAAAGGAGTTACTATAATAGCTATCAATAGCCAGATTATAAGTGCAGCTCTAGACACCATTAAGATATTTTAATTCTCCATTTGGTTATTTACCGAACTGTCAGGTAATACCAAACATTTATAAGCACACGTTGGAATAAAATAGTGTATAAAAATATCTTACAATCATTCCAAATAAATAGTTCGCAATTACATATTACATACTTAGATTTTTGATGTGATTCGTTAACTACAAAATTAAATAATCAACACATCTAATATGGTCTTCTTTAACAATAAACCCGTCAATAATGGTTGCATCGACTGCAGGTGGTGTAAGGATGATTAAGTGAATATGTCCAACACAATACTCTAACATTCTGAACAAATGGTAGCTAGTGGATATAAGTCAGTTCTATGCAACGTGTATATTTTTCAATGAACCAATAAATAAGTTAAATAAAATAAATAACGCCGTAATATGACTATATCGTGGAATAATTTAACTTTATGAACAGTACACAAACTGGTATGCTAGAGTCAGTAATATTCCGTAGTGACCATTATACATAAGTTACGACGATCTTTGTAGTTTCTAGTGTGTCAATTGAAAACAACGACTTATGTAAATATTTGTTTTTATTTTCGACATATATAAATATTTGTATTTATTTTTACTGAGTAAAATAACTTAAATAAAAATTTAAAAACCACCGAAACAAAAAGAGCTGATGATCTTCACACGACTGAACAGATTTTCTTGAAACATAACTAAGAACACTCGTTAAGACACCTTTCAAACGAATAAAACTTGATCAAAATCGGCTCCTTCGTTCAGGAGCTATGATGCCACAGACAGACACACAGATACACACTACAAACTTATAACACCCCTCTGTTTTCATCGGAGGTTAAAAGTTGGTTTGAACAAGCTCTAAAAATATTTTAGACTCCCAATTAAATTCCATGCCTTATGAAGTGTATCATCTATAAAGTAAAATATTTTTTATAGCATAGGCTGACTAACGAGCACACAGTCCACCTGATGGTAAGTGGTTGCTGTGACCCATAGATATCTACATCTATCCTCAATAAAAAATCAAAATTCAGATGCGTTGTCACCCGTGAGGACTAAGATGGAATGCCTCTTCTCCAGTAAAAAGGGTCTCCGGTTCTCTACACTCACCATACGATACACAGCAGTGTTAAGCTGCTATTTTACGCTGGTATTCTGTGAGAGCGTGGTCCTTCCCCGGTCGAGGCGACCCATTCGTGCTACAACTATACAATTAATATAGCTGCAGCTTGGCTCTTCCACGTGTAAAATATAGTGAACGTTTTGCAAATCGAATGTTTTTTATGCATTGATGCAATTTAGTGGATAACCACTCACACTGCCTGCTCTTAGAATTTTAATAATTTTGAAAAATTTACTTAACATTAAATCATTATAAATGGAAGAGGAAACACCTTTTATATTTATTATTTCAACCACGAAAACTAATATTTGAAATAATTCGATAAATTTTCAGATCAGATCAGAGCCACATCAAAAGATTATGCTTATAGTCGTGCTCAACTCAATATACCGTAGGTCATTCGTGCTGCAGTTATATTGAGTACTAGCTGTACCCCGCGACTTCGTCCACGTGGAATTTATTACGGTTGGATTTCATGGGTTTGATTTTTCGCGCGGAACCGTAATTGCTTTTCTAAAATTAAAGTAGCCTAAGTTACTCCTTAAGACAACAGCTATCTGCCAGTGAAAGTCCCGTTAAAATCAGTTCAGCCATTTCGGAGAGTAGCTGGTACAAACAGACACTGACAGACAGACAAAAATGTTTATAATAGTTTTTTTTTGTTATAAGTACTGTATATACTTTCATAGGCATTTAGTAAAAATATTTAATTTTGACATTACAAACAGATACTTCAATTTTATTTATTTGTATAGATGTATAGATTATAACTGCAGCATGAATAAGTGTCACATAATGACAGTGAAAAATAGCAGCATAACACTGCTAAGTTTCGTATGATGAGTGACCAAATCTCGAGGACCCCTGTAGTTAATAATATGGCATTCCATCTTAGTCCTCGAAAGTGGCATCGCATCTGCATCTTATTTGTTAATCGAACGTCTATGGCCCACACCATCTATCTCATGTGGACTGTGTATTTGTTTGTCGCCTTTATTGGGGTTAAAAATTCTAAATCAAAAGTCAAAAGTAAATAAGAAATATCGCAATAAATATAACTATTTCTATTTAAATAACAATGTCAACAACAACAACTTTCATCGGTTTGATGAGTGACTTAGTATCCACAATGCTCCGAGAAATCGGGTCAATTGCCGTTGCAGGCTGCCCTTTCTTGATGAACTTGATTGTGAGACAAAAGTATGCCATCAGAGTAACTACCTTGAAAGTAAAGACGTCTAATAGTAGTAATATTACGAGTAAAAGTTATCAAAACAAATCTGTGTCAATTGGCTTCACATTAACAAGCTATTGACTCATTTTTTGTTTATTATCGCCTGTCTCTTGATCTTAACCAGTGGACTTGAAATTTTATTGTATAGCAAACCGAGTTCAATCTCCACTGGCCAATGAAATTATTAATTGCTATTTTATAATTGGTATTTTACCACATTAATCATTACTAATATAATTTGAAACCATTAAATGGTGGTAATAGAAGAGGTAAGAATAAACGAAATGTACAAAAATTGTATGGAATCTGGAATCTCTTCGTTTAATCCGATATAAACCTAAATGTTTACTGCTTCGTCATTTGAACGTGAAATAAATGGAACCATATAATTTCTATGTTTAGATGATATAAGTAGCAATAAACGATTAACATTTAACTATGTAATATAAGTCTCGGTTTAGTTAAACGATCTTACAATGTTTTCGACTTGATAAAATTGTTTGTTTTGTCTATTAACAGTTTTAAGCTAAGTTAGATATTACCTATGGGAGATTAACTGCTAATGTATCCTCGCGCTTCCTTAGGAAACACGGGTGCAAAAAATGATTGATCACTAAGATTCGAAAACTCATTTCGTAAAAGACGACTATGGAAAATTCATGAAAGATGTCATAGATTGTGGTTTTACCATCTCGTTTGTGCTAGAAATAAAATACCCAGACTGACGGCAGGGGCTAGAGTCAAAGGTGCAAGACGTCTGGTGATGATTACGGCAAGCCCTTATCCATGATCGGCAGTGAGCTTCTGTTATTGAATCATTTCATTTTATATAATAGATGTTGTAAGAGGTAATATTGGAAAATATCAATAAAATAACATGCCCTTCAACAGGTGGTGGTTTTCATCATCATCATCGTTACAGCCTACCAAAGTTGTTGGCTGAACATGTTTCCTCTTAGAGAGTATATTTCTTACAGTTGCTACGCTTGGCAGGAGAGTCGGCAACAGCAGTTTTTATGATTTTAAGTTGTTACTAGGCAGATGCTGCTGCCCATCTCCTGTTTCATTTCCGCCTGTCGCCTCTAACGACACCCGCAAAATGATATGGGGTAGTGGATTATCTAACATCGCCACTACGCAGTCACACCTACACACACACACACTACGACTTATTTTTTAGGATAGGACAGAGGGAATCAGGGAGATGGGCTGCAGCGTCTTCCTAATAACAACTAGAGAGAAAAAACCGCTGTTTGGCAACCGCAGTTTTCAACCCGCCTTCCAAGCGTGGCAACTATGGCATAAATACCTCTCATGAGACAGTCGGTTAGTCGGTAGCTCAGATGGTTAGCGCTCGATATAAGTTACACAGTACGCGAGCAACCCGGGTTCGATCCCCGCCGGCACCAATGAAATTGTTAATTGCAATTTTAAGTGCTGATTTACCACGTGCTCGGCGGTGAAGGAAAACATCGTGAGGAAACCTGCATGTCTGAGAAATCAAAAAAAAATATTTCGAAGACATGTGAAGTTCGCCAACACGCATTGGGGCAGCGCGGCGGACACTTCCTTGCCCTAAAACCCTCTCAGAAATGAGGGGATGTAAAGGAGTAGAACGATGTGTAGGTGATGTGGGGTGGGGGGGTTAACTTCTTTATACTGTAAAAAACATTAAGTATATTGTAATTGGAATTTCCCCTGTATCATGGAGGTGTTTTACATGAGCAAACATCCAGACCCGGAGCAATTAATTAAAGACCGTACAAATACTTGATTCGAACCCGCGAACTCCAGTGTTGCAGCTAAATGCTTACTGCGCTATCGAGTCATCATATCACTGAGCTAGTTTGAAACTACAGAAATGCACTTTTTTATAAATATATTCGTTGGATGGAAACTTATTAGTATGAAATAAAATTGTCAAATAAAGAAACCACATTTTTATGTTTTTAAAGTTAAATGTTGTAATTACACTAAAACAAAAAACTACGTTACTAAAATATAAATATCATTTATGTAAAAAATATAAGTATAAAATTGCATTACCTATTAAACCACGACAACGGCTTTTAAATAATGCAATTTTACCTATACGAGTATATGCATCGTTATTAAGTTCTTTATGGGTTATATTTCAACATTACAGTGCACTTTCAGTTTGTTGAGAGCCATATTTATAAATCGACTTTGTAAAATTCCACTTTTAGCATAAATTTGGAGATAAAAAATATTTAAATGATCTTAAATGGCGGCGTGCAATATGGTAGCGGTGTGGTAAGAGCGCAAGCGGGCGCGAGTCAGCGGTCAAGCGAGCGTGGCGGACGCGGGCACGTCAGCACACGGCTAAATGTCGCGCACACGGCCTCCGCACTCACAAACGGCCTTTGCAGATTGGCGCGGTCGACGACCCGATAGGGTTCGATGACCGAACTCACATTTAGTTTTCACTTTCATTCACTAAGGATAACTGTACCACATACGTCACTTGCATGCATATCCACCCGCTTCTGATGCGCGCGGCTCCAGACAACCTGCACTGAATGCACAATCGCACATTGCTAATTTTTTAAACAATGGTCTCAAATTTGATGCCAATCTAAATACCAAATTGTGAGACTAACATAATATTGTGACCAGGATCAAGCAAATACTAGGGTTTATAAAGGTACTTCACCGAATGTTTAGCCGTTTGTTTTACATACCGAATGTTAAACGAAATGAACGTAAATTATGTTAAATGTTTCAAGTTATGTCCATTACCTTCCTTAACGGGAGGTTGTTGGTCTAAAAGTTGCTGATGTTGTAATACAGACGACAAGTTGGTATCCTTTTGATATTATTTCGGATGCGATTATGTAATTTCAAGTATTAGGGGAAGGTGGTGGTGACAAGGAGGCGCGGTGCGTGGGGTTGCGGGTTCTACGGTGGTTGCGCAAGCAACGGTCGTCGACTCGGTTATGTCAACGGTTTACGTAAGCGTCACCTCGCAACGCTCTCGGGACGGGCGGCAAATGTAGCCCCGCAAACGTTTCGCACTTCTCGCCGACTATTTGCGGACGCCCGTGGCTTGTTAGCGCGTTAATACTTCTTGACCGGCTTACTGCTTTGTGAGACTATGTAATCTACGTTTAAATTAACCACAGTAGTTCATTAAAGGTACCTCCAGAGGCCACAGACTCGCATCGTATGCATCGGACAGATTGTATCAAACTGATGTTTGTGGAGGTGCATCCACTGTATCCTCTGCAATTGGATTTTTAACAATTGTATTCGGATTTTAGTGCAAGTCAAAATGGAAAATGAAAAGAATTTGTCGATGTTTATTGGCAGAAAATGGAAATAAAAAGAAAACATGACATGGCTAAAACTGTCATACGGATATAACTGAATATCATAGGCTGGCGGCGGCGGTGCGTTCACTGATCGGTAATCCGTATGACATCATCGGTACGTATCGAAATAGTCGCGTCTTCAAGAAATTGTGTCGGCATTACCGATGGGTCGGTGCGTACGGTCCGTTTGCTGTTGACCAGTGGACGCACTTGTTTGACTTACTATACAAAGAATTCTAAATTCAGTTTGATACGATCCGTACGAGCCTGTGGACACGCACTAAACTAAGGTGCCTTAAGAGGCAGATATTTGCGCTCGATTACATGGTATGAAACATAATAGATATTTCATTATCGTAACATCGTAACGTAAAAAACTCAATTAGATCTATGATCGTGATCTTCTTACGTTGCGTAAAACCTAGCAACGTCCAATTAAGTTTAACATTTCATGATTCGATTAGTATTAGCATCAAAATCGTTCATTGTAGCCGTTTAAGAATCGCTGTGCCCTAAAGGAGTAATTATGCGATTGGCCGCAGTGCAGTGGAGAAGGGGCTGAAGTGGTTGCGTCAGCGCACGGAGAGCGGTCGGACTCAACGCACAAGGTTGCAGAGGTTCAATGCTCTAGAAATAATACGACACCCGACCCCGAGCAACCGCACGGTTGCGCCCGACGCAGCGGATCTAAACGCGCCTACCGCCTACTACGGCACTGCCTCGTAGACCACCCGACTACGCCGCGTAGGCCCTGTAAAATACATACAACCAATATGATAATTTTTAAAATTTAAATCGTTTAAATTTTTTCTAAGATAAAAAGGTTTTTTATGAACCCATTGACTCTGTTGTCTGTCAACTGTCTTTATTACCGCATTCTGAGCAATTAAAGATTAGGTTTAATTTAACCATTGCTATCTCGATCACTTCATTAGGATAGTATACAATATTATGAATAAAACGTAGTGATTATATACCCTTTAATTATGATAAACATGTGAATTTTACCTTATTGGCGGAGTAGTAACCTCACAATAATTAAACTAGGTCTTCTAATCTATTTTAATTTTGTATTATCGGTACACATACGCACAGCTCTGCCTTGTAACCTTCAAAAGAGAGAACGTGGCGTCGTAAGCACGTCCAATGTGCCAACTCTTTTTAGGTGTACGTTTCGTAATTTTTTTTCTTATAAATAATTTCGTCTCCGACCTTTATGAGCCGCCCAATTCAGTCCGATTGGTATTCCCGTAGCACCGGCCTGTGCTTTTCGTAACTTGTGCTTCGGCAACGTTCAGCAACGCCCCGTAACGTGACCAACATGAGTATGCCGCTAGCATTACATGAAGTATAGTAGTATAGCCACTCATTAACGCGTATTGAACGCAATGTAAGGTCAGAACTGTTTCTATCACAACTTCGTCGTCGGTGCACATATATATTATATTAACACATTCCATAACATCAAAGGATCACGTCAGTAATTGTTTGTTGACAATACGATCATTAATATTGCATTCAATTAAATAGACGCGTGAAAATAGCGTTAGGGTTGGCAATAAAATTATTTAAGTAGTTGTGATGATTAATTTTACATTGTCTTCTTAGACAAAGAGTATTTTACAGATTTTTTTGACAGATTAAGGGTAAGAAACAAGCACACAGTCCACCTGATTGTAAGTGGATGCTGTGACTCATAGACATCTACATCTATCCTCAATTAAGAATCAAAATGTAGATGCGTTGTCACTTGTCACCCCCGAGGACTAAAATGGAATGCCTCGTTTCCAGTAAAAAGGGTCTCTGGTTCTACACTCACCATACGAAACACAGCAGCAAGCCGACCCATTAATATTATTAAAAACTTTTTAATAACATTCATTCTACAAAAAGTCGAAAAATGGATAAGGTTAGTCTTTAGCTTTTTTGTTTTGTATACTCCTATTTTAATCATTGCTGTTCATAGGCCTTTTTTTCATCAAGCTTCGTTTGCGCCAAAAAAAAAATATCCCCAACCACACCACGCTGTTCAAGTGAGTATGCCGTGAGCCGACACCTTCACACTGATATTACTGCTTCTAATTACCAATCAGTTGGATTTGGGTTCGGCCATTACGAGTGGTTTTTCATCCAATTGTCGATCGCAATGTTTCGTTCACTGGTGGGTATATAATTATATCATCCTTAGACCCTCTAAATCGAAGATTTCAATATGAATAATTTAAAATTTAAAATTTTGTACAACCGACTTCAATATAAATTATTAAGAATAACTCAAAAACTATTGGTCAGACCTTGATCAAATTTATATGGGACCACATGAGAAGCACCAGCTTTCAAATAAAAAAAGAATCATTGAAATCGGTTCACCCAGAAAAAAGTTATGAGGTAACACACATAAAAAAAACATACAGTCGAGAGATCGTGAATATTAATGTACCTCGTGAATCACTGAGCAACTTTTGTTACATGTATCGTATTGAATTGAAATAAATTAGATCCAGGTAGAAGGTGCAAAAATATATCTGTTGTGATAAATATATTTTATATCCAAAAAAATCCAACAAGTTATTTTTAAATTTCTGTTTATTTTTGGTATGATGGACCGTTTTGACATTTATTTTAATATATTATTATATTAAAATAAATGTATATACTCCCATTTATTTACCACAAAAGATCACATTTTAAAAAAGCCAGTTTAATTTTTTAACATCGACGTTGACCCTAATATATTATTAACGTAAATTTTAAGTATAAGTATATTTATGAAAATTGCATTTGTTTATTACATTTCATATAATTATAACGTAAAGAATCAAAACGCTAAATGTTCGTAGTTATCTCAATGTATTCCATTTTCATTTTATTGTTTTATTTAGTTTTGAAAAACCGGCCCGTTATACGTTGACAATTTCTCCGTTCACTTCTTTGCTTATTCTGATTATAAGACGTAGAAAGCGCCACAGTACTTATACAACTCTTTACAACGCGCGTGAGCAACAGCACCAGGGTTCGAATTACCAAATGTGTCTGATTCGCGACTGTCCCAACTCCGCCTCGAGTTCACCGACCCCGCTAGCCCAATCAATGAAGATGCCCACAATTCTGAACCGGCGCCAACGTTCTACGACAATAATGTCAGTCAATCGACTGCATGTGTCCCGACAATGGTTGCTCGATCGCAGTTGCTAAGCAACGTACTTGCCGCTTGTGCTGTTTGTAATGCGTGCACGCAACAACGTAATAGATGACGGATGGCATAATAGTCTAATGCTAAATCTCCGCTTAGCAACAGCTATACACCTGAGTAAAAGAATGGCAACGCAGCCTTTCACGTATTTATTTTGGCAGGACCCCCTTCTCGCCTCGCTTGGCGCGCACCGCCTTGCCCCAACATCAAGAGAAAGTAGCTAGCCTACGCAATTCTAGGGTCAACGCCCGAACTCGAAAATGCTTACTTCTGACAAAAAGTGACACATTAACTGCCTACATTTCATATTCAGTATGTGTGGTCAGTATCTTGAACGTATATTGAATGGTCGATGTGATTAGGGCAACCTGTGCGCAAGTGCCTATTGTTATGGTGAAGTGTTATAGTTAATCTAATGTATTCCCAGCCGTTTAGACGTCTCTACGAATTTGAAAGTAGTTCAACAATTGCATTGAATATAAAACCATTAATTATAAAAATTCTAACTTTGGCATTCTTTTTTACACACTTTTTAGTTGAATACAAACATTTTTTTTTCAATCATGGATATAGATTTAATCAAAGGTATAATTTTACGAATTTTTTTTATAGAAGATGAGCATGCGGCTCACCTGATGGTACGTGTTGACCGCCGCTTATGAACGACTGCAACATCAGGGGAATTGCAGGTGCGTTGCCGGCCTTTTAAAAAGGATTAAGCTCGTTTCTTTAAGGTCC
This sequence comes from Parnassius orleans, assembly GCA_029286625.1. NCBI lineage: Eukaryota > Metazoa > Arthropoda > Insecta > Lepidoptera > Papilionidae > Parnassius > Parnassius orleans. The sequence goes on from JAGSMP010000152.1 coordinate 2,262,113, forward strand.
CTAAGTCGTATCGATCCGGAAAAATCGCCGGTGGTAAATATTTCCACAGAGAAGTCGTGCGAGGAAGAAACTCTTAGCAAATCACACACTAGTGGACCGCCAAGCATCCGGATGACGTGGATGGTAACGTGAGTTATAACGCGATGTGCGTTGGTGAAATTTGGCAGCTGGAAGGTGCTAGCACTGGGGAGCCCCGGCCCAGTGATACTGATTCCATTTGAGGCCGGACCTACGTCTTGTAAAGTTGCAGGCGGTGTGCTCGTACTGTCTCGCTCTGCTGAGCACGCCATGTTTTTAGAGGCCAATTTAGCCTTTCCCTCCAAGTGACCACGAAACTACACATCCTTGATCACCTCTGAGTGCCCTGAAACTGAGGATACACGACCAATGTATTATTTTCAGCAGTAAACGCGCAAACTTGTATCTTCTGGGGATTGAACTGGACTAGATTTAATCGCCCACAATCCGAGACTTTGTTCAACAAAGACTCAACTTCAGACTCAAATTTGTTCTGGTACTGGCGACGTTTTCCCGAGAAATATTGGCACGGCCGGTGTATAAAGGATCACCAGTGCTGTCGTCTCGCATAGCAATGAATGTTACCAGTTTGCAACATATCATTGATATTGTGACGGCTCATTATTATTATTATTAATAAATAATAATTAAATTCAATAAAGAGACATTTAAAATATCATGTATATAATAATTTAAACAATTAATATGCGTTAATAACCATAAAATTTAAATATATTTATTTCGAATATTAAGTATTATATAGTATAGTAAACGTTTAATATTGTCTTTAAAAACCTTTAAATTTATTAAAACTGTGCTTAAAATATTCAAAATGGAATAAATAATAGAAGTTCAAGACGATTATAATGTAATAATAAAGATAAATAACATTTGTAATATAATTAAAAAAGTTAAAGTTAATGAGGGTGTTCTTGTATTACTGGAGGGTGTTCATGTAATGATTGCTCATATGAAGGGGTTGCCGGAGACACATACCCATGGGTATACATATATATGGAGTAGTCGGATGACCGACTGCTACTAGTACTGTTGCACAATGTATAGTCCTATATTGGGGACTTATGATAGTAAGGTCTATGGAACTAAAGCATTAATATAGGTCTCTATGATGTATAAGCATTATGATAGCAGAGTTATGACTTGAAGTCCCATATGAAGACAATAGTATGGTCTTTGAAATAAAGCAAATATGTGGAAGGTCTCAAATATGTATAAGAATTATATTGAAAGAAATGGGACTTGAAAAGGATTGTTATAGTGGCGTGTAGATTGCTTCACAGCGTCCGAGACCGAGGTAAACTTGGACTCGCTAACCGATATGTCCTAGACATATCATCTTAGTGCCGGTGGTAAGCGGGTTTGTTGTAGCAATACGACTTGCCCGTGGATATCGCACATCCCTACCGTTTGTGGGCGGCGTCTTAGCGCATTGCGTTATGATACGTCGACTATCTTTCGGATTAGGGTGAGTGTGTTTGGTAGTACTTTTAAGTGCAGCAAGCATAATCAACTCCATGTCTTAGTGCAATAGCGCTATGATACGTGGAGTTTTGGCTACTGACGTCTTAGTAGCGTGCTACTATGATACGTTGGTGGTATTTTTATTTAACAACAGTACCGATTTTGTTACCAAAGTCGATAGGGATCATGTGGGTGTGTTGTGAAGGGGCGCCATCCGTATGATAGTTGCATTGATGATTACTGCTACTTGCGGTATTGCGTCTTGTGATGGATCTGCGGGTGTGCTGCGCCTGATTCGACGCATCTTGTGGTTCTGGTCGATGGAGGTATGCGGGTGGTGATGTCTGCTGGGATTGTATGGGGGACCTTGGGATAGTGTATTGATGGGAGACGATAGTCGTATTGATGCTTGTTGCGTTCTGCAGCATTGCGTCTCTGCGATGGTTCTTTGACGGATCGCTATTCTCAATGGAGCCATCTGCGTCTTGGTTTGACTCACAACCTAAGTAGCTTTGCCCAAGTCAGGTCCCTTCATTACGGGGCTGCAGACTGTCTGACCTCCATGATGTTTTATATAACAAAATAATAATATATCTCAGTAAAGTTCCCACCTTTGAATGATTGAAGGCAACTTGTTGGTGGGTGAGACAAACATGATCGAAAAATGCATATACACAAAGTCAGTCAGTGACACAAACCCTTTCTGATGGTGAATTATTACTATTATCTTATAACTGCCCTTTGGCTATATCTGCCATTATATTGGTTGGTGGAGCATATGTGTCGACCTCATGCGGGTGGTAGCTGGAGGGAGAATCTGAGGAAGCTCTCAAGGCTGCGGCCGAAAGCCGCGCAACTTAGGACCCCATTCCCTTGAGGTGAGCGATAGACACATGACACGCTCTGCGGCTAATTAGGCATGCTGATCCTGCAATTGGTGGTGATGCCTTACACTTACATCACGTCTGCAGGAACGGCGGTCTGGCAGGTGGTGGCGCTCACGGAGGGCTTTTTATGGCCAGTGTGCCTATTATTCGACGTGTTGCCTTAACCGTGTGACGTACATTCACTGTGTCTGAATTCGATCGTATTCGGTATGGCGTTTACACGCATTGACATGTGTGACTTTGGTCGATGTTTGTGCTTACGCAATACCAAGGGGCCAAGTCCTCTTTTACTGGTACGCCAGTTATTTTGGTGTGGACTACGGTCCAGTTCCCAACTTAACGTCCCCTTCGGGGGAGCGCGTTGGTTGGTTGGTGCTCACCGCGCACGGCGTTTGTGGAGCCGTGTGCCTCCCCCACATTTTTTTTAAATGTGGGAGAGCAAAGCCCTTGTATCTGGTATTTGATATAAATATTGTGAGCCTTTTCCAAGCGGGAAGGGATTAATTAATAAGGAATTGACTGATGTGATACAAGTGGAATAGGAACTATTTAATGTTCTTAACCTTTTTTGAGCCCTGTCTTCGTGAACGGGGTTCTTTAGCTTATAAGGCACTACCAACAGCTTTCGATTGCTCTCGTGAATAGTCATTCTTCCAAGAGACACCTAAAAGAACTAAGTTACTATACAAACACAACGTAAATAAGGGTCCTAACTAAGATGATCATGCTATAAATTTATTAAACGGCCTATATTTAAACCTTTAGAAAGATCAATATATGGTTAATATACTAGTCACGTAAATAAGATATATATTTATATATCTTATAGATATACATTCTAAAGAAAGAGAATAAAGAAAGATAGAAGAGGGGGTGGGAGTGTTACAATATGCAGAATAAACAGCGTTGGTAAAAACGCAGCCTTGTGGAACATCAGCATTAATAGGCTTGTAATCGGAACATGCACCATCTATTACAACCTCGATGCTCCGATCTGCAAGAACACTGGTAATCCTATTGCACAATTTATCGTAAAGCCCATAGAAAGTGAGCTTCGAAAGAAGCGCTTTGTGCCAAATCCGATAGAAGGTCTTCGCAATGTCCAAACTTACGGTCAGGGCCTCTCCCTTGGACTCTACTGCCTCCACCTACCTATGAGACCAGAAGATCACCAGCTGAGCGACCCCGACGGAAACTGTACTAGCAGTTACTAATAGCTGGTGATCTTATAAGTACCTCATGAGCTGGCAGTTAATAATGGAAACACCATTATTTTGTAGAACAAAGAGGTGATAGCGATAGGCCTGTAGTTGGACGGGTCTGAGCGGTCCCCATTTGTAGGGAATCAGGTGCACCAATTCTGTCTTCCATGAATTCGGGACTACGCCTAAGGAGTAGGAGTACCGGAAGTGACGATTTATACCGGTGCCAACTCGGGAGCACACGTCACTAATTCTGCAAATATGCTCTGACTTTGAAAGATCTGGAGGTGGAATTATACTTCTTTTTAAGAACGCCGGTAGCACTACTGTTTATAGCCTGATGCAGTTTTGCAGGAGCGACCAAACCATGGGATCTACCTCCGATGGGCACCATAGAAGATGGAATAAAAAGTTAAATTCCCGACACCACTACCACTTCAGCGACAGAATCAGCAACAACATTGGGATCATCTGGCGAGAAGCAAACCCCCAAGGGTAGGATACAAAAAATGCCGCATCCTGTCCCTTGGGCGTGGATGCTCAACGAGGGATTCTCCATTACCAGGATGCTGGTACCCTCCTGGGGTAGTGTTTTATTATTAGTGTTATTATAATTAGTGTTTTAATTCCGCTACCATGGTGGGGGGGGGGGGGGGTAAACCTCCGGCCACCTGCACTTGCCCGGCTACGTGTAATATTACTAATATCTAAAGAAAAAATTTAACTTACTAATGTTTATTTTAAGATTTCGCGTGTTAACTTTAATAAATATTTTTTACCTTAGGGGTATACAAAAATTTATACTCTATTTATAATAAAAAGGAAATTTAACGAGAAAAATATCACTTTTTTTTACTTTAATACCTACGTAGTTACCAGTCTGCGGCAAAATTATTCATCCCTGACCCAAAAAAGGTCATAATGTTTATTATATCAGAATATCTGACCGAATCTACAAACCATGCGCCTAATATAACAGAATATCGTTCCACTAGTCCACTAAGAGCATAGCAACAGCAACGAGCCTCGAAGCTGTGTCGAATTATTACAAGTAGATTAAATACGAGTACATTAGATACAATTCTTTTTTCAGTTAGTTCTCGGTACATGGCCGTTCGTACACATTCAACGCTGCACTGCAAATGAGAACTGGCCTTGCTTGTAGACACCGGCTGTTTACCTTTTTGTTCTCTTTGGCCACTCTAATGATTGTTATCTTTAATTAAGTTAATATTTGTACTTAAAGTATCCGTGAAAAAAAGTTAAAGAGCAAAAATGCTATCTGTTTAATACCGCTCGCTCCGTATCACCGTATCGTGCAATAGAGAGAGTTGCAAGTCTTGGAGGCAATTGCCTACATTTCCTTTTTGAAATATTGTTTCGGGCGATAACGTTTTCACCCCCCTAAACCTTTTTCAAATGAGACAATTTTGGTCTCATTAGATTCAGTACACCTTAATCTAGGTCTGTACGTTTCGTTCTTAACGTTTTCTTTTTTAGTAATTCAGTTTAGTTTAATTTAAAAAACAACACTCAAGGAAGCTTTAAGTCAAAAATATACATAGATAGATAGAAAATTCCTTATTGCACTCAAATAAAAAAATAATTTGGTACAAAGGCGAGCTTAATGCCGAAAAGGCATTCTCTGCCAGCTAACCTTTATATAGAATTTAAATATAGATATTTAAATGCTAATAACTTACATCGTATGCAATATTTCTTTAAAATAAAAACGTACAGACCTAGTCTGTAAAATCTGTAAAATAAAAAAGTAAAGACCATCTACGACATTTCCAAAAATTATGAAAATTAGACTATGTTTACGGGGAGAAACGTTATCGCTTGTTGTATGAAAATTTACGGTTTCCCAATCCTCTTAAGTGCCTTAATTGAAGCCCACGCGAGCGAAGCCGCGGGTAAAAAGCTAGTATATGATAAATATATATCTTGTCTATTGCATATAAGAAATTTAATTTTAGCTAGCGGATTTGTTTAGATTAGGTAAATGTATTGGTAATATGTATAAGTGTGTTTTGAAGTTTCTATTCCGCTGTTTTATAATTACTACTGTATATACCATACATACCGCGTAGTGGCGGTGTAAGAATATCCACTAACTACCCCATATCATCCCGTGGGTGTCGTAAGAGGCGACTGAGGGAAACAAATCAGGAGATGGGCAGCAGCGTCTCCCTAATAACGACTAAAAATAAAAAAACTGCGGTTGCCAACCCGCTTCCCAAGCGTGGCAACTATCTCCCCTATGAGGCAATCTATAGGGGAGGCCTGTGTTCGGCAGTGGACTTTAATAGGCTGTAACGGTAATAATTAATGTCATCTTCGGCTGCATCACCACTCCAGGCCATTGCGTGAGTTTTATAACAGGTATATTATTAGTTCTTTTTTCCCTTATTCTTGAACACAGTCCTTTTAAAAAAGTGTCAATCGGCCATTTTGAAAAATAGGTGGTAGGATTTCTTTTCTACCTTGGAGTTCATCTGGGTTGTTTTTATTATTATTATTAAGCCTTCATTGCTGATGCTAAACATTATATTCTTTTTTTTTACATAGTATCTGATTGTTTTAAATTATAATCTAGCAAAAAAAACGTACTCAACTACTATATAAAAAGACAGGAGATAACATTCGTGAGTGTCGTGGAACACTCAGTTGGAACGAAGTTCCTTTCGTAGTATATTATTATTGTTAAACGTATTATATTATTGATTAACAAATACAAATAAATGAATTACTAGCGTCTGTTAAAATGAAGCGTCATTTAAAATAATATTTCTTTCACGGCAAGATAAGAAAAAGTGCGAAGGAGATGGATATTATTCCATCTCAGTCGCACTATAGAAAGGGGTCGTGACGGAAAAATCTTATACTTTTTCTCGCCTAGCCCCCATCCGTCAAATTCGTACCGTGCGATAAGGACCAAAAAAGCGAAAAAGTCCAAAAAGCGTCAAAAGAACAGGTGAAGACTATAACATGGACAAGAAAAGCTATAATCCAGACAGCAACTGACTTCTATAGAAAACTTTATGCAGCAGAACAAAATACCTCAGATCTAACTATAAATCTCGATGACGATGACGACGTAGAAGACATACCTGTTTTTCTACAATCAGAAATAGAAAAAGCTGTCAACAGTCAAAAGCGATCTTTGTATCGACAAGGCACCCGGACCAGGTCAGAATACAAATGAAATGATCAAAACCTCAGTTTTTTTACCGGAAAAGCTAAGAAAACTCACAGAAATATACAACTCTATTTTAAGCATGGAATGTATACAATCTTAATGGACCAAGAACACAATTCGTCGTTGACGCCGCAAAGGGGCGAACCTCAATTTTTCTTTTAAATACAGGGGAGCAAGAAAACATTTATTTTTCCCCGATTACTAGATTTAATTCAATTTCCATTAAATAAAAATATTAGATTTAATGGAAACTACAAATACGATTAATTTTCTGATGAAAAAAATCCAGCAATCGGGGAATAACAAATGTTTTCTTGCACCCCTGTAATTTTTCAAAAATTGAGGTTCGCCCCTTTGCGGCGTTAACGACGAATTATACTATTACCTACACAAAAACGGAGATAGGAACATAATTAAAAACTACAGGCCTATAAGCTTCATGTCGAATATTTATAAACTGTTCTCTAAATTGATTTTAAACAGAATAACAGGGATAATGGACGAACAACAACCTACAGAACAAGTTGGTTTCAGAGCGAGGTTTTAAACTACTGATCATATTCATGTCATAAAACAGTTAATAGAAATATGACAAGAATACGGTAAAGCCTTGTACATCGCATCTGGGTTGTTACCGCCCTATTAATACCTATATCTACCACAAAATAGCAGTGCCTGCACCGGTTTGTAGGTGATATAGAGCCAGGGTATAGACTTTTACGGATTTTTAACCCTACTGTAACAAAGCTGAAAATGACGCCCCTCTCTATTTACGGTAAGGTATTTCACCTCAGTCTTTAAAGGTGCCAACAGACAATATCCGTGGCGTTATTTGTATAAAGTGCCACATACCATAATACCCTGGACAGAGGGTTTAGTAATCGCAGAACCGATAATTTCTTATAGATTATACTGCTTCCTAGCATGCTGCGGTATTGAACGTTGATAATTTTGGGCAGGCATATACTAAGTGCTGATGTGTTTGACATTTAAGGCAAATTTTCATATAATAAAAATTACATTCCAACCAATTATTTTTATATTGCTTATTATGAGACAATGACGAGCCGTGGTAGCTCAGGGGCTAAGCGCTCGCTGTAAATTTCACAGTACGCGAGGAACCCGGATTTGATCCCCGCTGGCACCAATGAAATTGTTAATTGCAATTTTAAGTGCTAATTCACTGCGTGCTCGGCGGTGGAGGAAAACATCGTGAGGAAACCTGTATGTCTGAGAAATAAGAAAAAAAATATTTCGAAGACATGTGAAGTTCGTCAACACGCTTGGGGCAGCGCGGCAGACATTTCCTTGCCCTAAAACCCTCTCAGAAATGAGAGGAGGCCTGTGCCCAACAGTGGGATGTATATAGCCTGTAACTTTAACTTTTTTTATGAGACAGTGATTTCCTTTACATTTTTTTTATTTTTATACTTTCCAATAATTGTTTCATCTTTGGTCGTTAATCTTCACGCATATTTAAATGACAATCACTTTATTACTTCATCCTTTGAAAACATCACTCTTCTATGCAAATTTTATCAGAAAGAAATCAATTTTATAACATTTTAAATTTTAACATTCAAATCATTTTATACGTGGTAGAGCCATGCTGCAGCTATATTAGTAGTATAGTTGTAGTACGAATGGGTCGGCTCGACCGGGAAGGACCACGCTCTCACAGAATACCAGCGTAAAATAGCAGCTTAACACTGCTGTGTTTCGTATGGTCAGTGTAGAGAACCGGAGACCCTTTTTACTGGAAAAGAGGCATTCCATCTTAGTCCTCACGGGTGACAACGCATCTGCATTTTGATTCTTTATTGAAGATAGATGTAGATGTCTATGGGTCACAGCAACCACTTACCATCAGGTGGACTGTGTGCTCGTTTGTCACCCTATCCTATAAAAAAAAAATCTGAGAGTTATACTAAAAAGTTACCGCCTGTTCTACTAAAAAGACCATACTTAAGGTTATTTCCATTTAGTGTCAAGTACTACGCATTAAATTTATTGTGTTTGTATGCATTTGAGTGAGGTGTAGGAGACACGTGAGCCTGAGGTATATACTTGTGCCTGTGACTAAACACGTGCCGTGGCTTCGCCATGGAAAATCACAGAAAACAAGGACACGATGCAATGGTTCATTCAACCGGACGTTATTATTCAACGAGCGCACTGTGATGAAACTACGCAGATCTTCATTATTATTAACAAAGCCCAACGTTTCGAAATATTGAATACGCACATATAATACATGCCAGCATCGTGGCGTACGCAGTGAGTCCTAAAAAGAAGGCAGGACGTGTTTCGACGGCTTAGGGACTTTCGTTACCACGGTCACCACCACACGTAATAGAAGACAAAAGGTCTTAATTTATTTGTACCATTTTTTATTTACGGATATCTAATACAGTTTATAACTACTCTCACTTACATAAGTAAACAATACTTTAACATACTTGTATTTATGAAAAAAAACTACTTCGTAGCCATCGTGATTCAAACATTTGCTAATACATGTTTAGGAAACCGTACTAGTAACCATAACAGACTTACTAGAATCGGGAATAATCGAAGTTCTTTTCAGCCAATTAAACAATTAACACAAAATACAACGGCACGTGAAGGAGGTACTCTTTCAAGCACTCAATACAACATATAACCAACTATGACTGAAGTTACAAACTTATAAATAATACATATATTGCCTACCATTACATAGGATAATTGTTTGAAATTCCCTTAGAAACTAGAATAAATTACATGGAAAGACAGAACTCAGATTCTTTGATAAAAGTGCATATTAACATATTAGCTTTATTTTATGCTTATGTTTATATTTTTCGTTATTAAAGTAAAAATTTTACAAAAAAAACCGTGACACATAAATTTTTGTGCATTAATTAACTTGTACCCTAAATCGTAATTTCTTCTACTAAAATAATAAAATGAGTAGTCATTAAAAAAAATTATCAAAGTTTTAATTTACCCTAAACTTTTGTGTAAACTCCAAACATACATTTAGCTTTCAATATAATATTTTTATATTCAATATCTTTATGCTATGTTATAAGTGAGTTAACAGTTGTATTAGATCCATCCAACTATAAAAAAATTAAAGTAAATTAAAAAAAATATTTTTAAGCATCTCCTCCACCTTTTGTCGTTGTATTTTGTTATTTAAATGAAGTTATTAAATACTACTGTGCTATACAACTCCTTTTTTTTCGTTCGTTCTTTACGTTCTCAATTAAATAAAAAAATAAAAAAGAATCTGGTGAGTGGGATAGTTGACTGCAGTCGAAACTCCTGTAATTTTGAGACAGGTCGATGTTCAGTATAAGAACGAGCATTGAAATAAGAACTAAGGTCAATGAAAATGTAAATGTGTCCTTGAGCAGCAGTAACCACGTACCACCAGGATTAGGCGGACTGTTAGCTCGTTTGTCAGTCAAATATTATAAAAAATATAAAAAACTGACATGTCTTGATGACGTGAAGAATATGCTACGACTTCTTCTTAAAAACTTTCAAGTAACATAATAACCATGAAATTAATAAAAATATTATTTCAAACACATTTAAAAGTGTTGATTTAATTAGAAATATAAAACAATGTATGGATCCATACGTTTTTTATCCTCATAGGACATTCATATTCTCATAGGATAATAAAATTGAAGTGTACAATGTACATAGTGGCGTCTCCTGTCTGAGACCGATTATTTAATATGCCATGCACGCGTGAACCTAACCAGAGACTACGTAGCCTAGGTCAATGTGTTTAATGAAGTCTTATAATTCAAATTCATCATGCAAAGATTCACAGCAAGGTATGCAAATACTACAAAAGCGTTGAATTTTTATGATGATAGGCTAGTTAAAAGTCAGAAATTTTCGCTAATGTTGTTTTTGCTATTTAAATTAAATAGAATAAGAAAAGCTTTCACTAGAATAGTGAATAAAATAAGTATTAGATTAACTTATTATTACATTATCTAAATTTATCGATTATCGTCTTATAAATATATTATATCTTTTTATAGATTATAGATTATAAAAGACAAATTGTGGCAAATTCTTTCTATAAAGGAGATTTTGAAGTCCTATTATATTATGTCCAGTAGGTAGTATATAGTATACATATAAGGTATGATAGACTGCGGAAAGGACAAATGGGCTGATGATAAAGAAGAAGAAGGTTTAACAAAGCCCAACGTTTCGAAATATTGAATAAACCGGAGACCCTTTTTACTGGAAAAGAGGCATTCCATCTTAGTCCTCAAGGCTGACAACGCATCTGCATTTTGATTCACAAGCGAGGATAGATGTAGATGTCTATGGGCCACAGCAACCACTTACCATCAGGTGGACTGTGTGCTCGTTTGTCACCCTATTTCTATTTAAAAAAAAAAGAGCTGTATATCAGATGATTTTTTTTATTCTTGTGGCTGCTTTTAACAAATGAACAACTTCTGAATGATTTCAGAAATTATCAACTTCGCAGGGTATTATAGCGCTGCGCTAGCAGATGACATAACCACCACCAACGTGATAATGTGTAACGTGAAAATGCTGGTTATGATTCATATGCAAACCCTTAATCTTATTTGTTAGGTGCACTCACTATCAAACAATACGGTGGTGGAGTTTAGCCATAATATCACATCCACATCCATGTCTCAAAACTCGGTCGGTTTTTCGATCACCTTAAACTACTTTTTTATTAATTAAAATTATGTAATTAAATGTTTTTTAACCACATGAAACTATAAAGTTATTTAATGATATTTTAGTACAATTTATAGTAACAGTAGTGTCCGGCCGAAGGTTAATTTCCGGCCGAAACCGAAGCCGATTAATCGGCTACCGCCACAAGCTTCAGCCAAACCCAAAGGATTAAAAACCTTAAGAGATTCAGCTTAGAAGTTGATCTAGAGATAATAAAAATTGCGTCGCCACGTCCATCGCGGTCCATCACGTCTCGCTCATTCCTAACAGTTGGTTCAATTTCGGCACTTGCTAGAAACCTTCGGCTTCAGCCAAAACTTCGGATTCGGAACTTTCGAAGTCGAAGGTTTCGCTGAAGGTGGCCGAAACCGAAGTCTCGGTCGGGTCTGATATACAGCTCGGTCTAGGTAACAGTGGAAGTTTTTTCTAAATCCCTCACAGGCTTTTATTGAATGATACATGTTCAAACAGACAAACAACTTTGACAGTTTTGGCATCTTTATTGATAGAAATAGTATATTTCAATTAAAATTTAAATACTTGAACCAATGCACAGAAATATCATTTGTGCTTTTATTAAAATAAAAAGATATATTTTACAAACTTCTAATTTTACCAATATAAAAGTTAAAGAAAAAATATTAATAATTATATCAAAAAAGTAAAATATTTGGAATATGTAACGAAATTGTGTAAATTTGTAATTGACTGTAACGTAGAACCTATCGTACGAACGTACCTACGAGTATGTGTAGTTATCAATCTTAGAGCATTAATGTTCGTTAAACACGATTTAATTAGATAAAAAAAACTAAATGTGAAATATTTAATATATATTTGAAAAATTCGAACGTATTTTACCGTAGCATAAGTACCTAAGAGAACGTGTCTGACTCCGCGAGGAGCGTGAGTGACGTAGCCGCTTGATGATGAGCCGGCTGCAGGAAGTGGACAGGGCTGTTCGCAGGAGCCGGTCGTTGTCCCAGTGAACGTAGCACTTTCGCTTTTATCGGCGAACGAACCCGGCCCATTACTACCGCGCACACGGTTACACCATCACGCAGCTGGTAGGTTTTGGCTGCGTTTGTCGCGCCGGTATGCATACTAATGACACTTTATACAGGGTTGTGATGTTAAGATTTCTCTACGCTACGGTTGGCTTACGGTCAATTGTTATTAGGTTTGTTTATTGAATAAAGATACTATTTTATCATGTACGTGGCTTCTAGATAGCCAAATATTGCGAATGTTTTGTAATAGGTAACGTATTAAATATTACGCGATTTTAGGTGAATAGTAACTAACTCCTTCAAACACTACTAGTATAATTGAAGCGTTGTTTTTCCTGAAATGTTAAGGATTTTACATAGACTTTCAACGAATATTCGGCTATTATTCGGTATTCGGCCTATTCGGCTATTTTTATCCTATTCGGCCGAATACCGAATACTTAAGTAAGAAGTTTTATTGTAGTCAGATAATTGGTAAATGAAAATATTTATTTTATTTTATAATTTTTTTTTCTTGTAATCATTATAATAATCATAGGTACATAATCAACTTCCTTATTATAAAAAAGAACTATCAGATAAATGTCTATGCACTCGAATTATCGTAATTACAGTGGAAGATAATGGTGCAGAAAGACAAATTTTTCATAATTTTCAGGCAGTATCTAGTTTAATCCTTTTCTTCTCGTAGACAATCCCAGCTTCAGAGAATAGATGCTCTGAAGAATAAACACTACTTCCTTCCCGGCCGAATACTTTTACCTAATATTCGGCTATTCGGTCAGGAAGTCCGTAAAATATTCGGTTACCGGCGTATTGCAGAATATACTATTCGTTGCAAGTCTAATTTTAAGATTTAATATATTTTAATAAAATTATTAGTATAGGTATTATAGGTTAGCTAACTATCAATAAATATAATATTAATTAATTACCTAACAACACAAAATGATCACTTAAAATTTAAATAATCACTATAAGATGGTTAATATTTGAATAATTTTATTTAAATATGACATGACGTTCACATAAAAATGTACATTATTAAGTTGGCCGCAGTGTTGCCAGATAGACTCATCCACTTTCCCCTAAACGTCCACTTAAAATCCCCTAGATTGAAACAAAATCCCTTAAATCAAATGACTTTGAAATTATCAGACGTATGTTAACGCGCGAACTCTTTCTTTTAAAAAAAAAACTTAAACGTTAAATACGGCTCAACAAATTTTGTAGAAACATCGTTCGGTAAAAATTAGAAATAAATTCATTAATTGCAATAAGCAAATAACTTTCTTAATTTATAAACAGTAATAGGTCACAAAAAATGATTTTTCCCTCTGATATTTACTAAAATCATTTTAATAGATCTATCTTCAGTTTCAGACGAGGACGCTGCTCAACATCTAAACAACGATTATTAGCAATTTTTTTTCTTAATCATCTATAAACATGTTTTTAATTGTCATCGATAGTTTATTAATAAACTTTTATAATTTCTGTTTTGAACTTAAATCGTTCTTCTTTCATTTTTTTCAACTTAAGTTAAGTTCAAATTTAAGGAAGTTTGTAAATCCCCTGAACAGATCCCCTAAAAAATGTTTCCCCTAGATTTTCCACCAAGCCGTCTAAAATCCACTAAATTTAGGGAAAAATCCCCCACCCTGGCAACACTGGTTGGCCGAACGCTGTAATAATTGAAAAGCACGTTTCATGGCAAGTATTACGAAACAAGAGTCGGTCTCCCTCTACGCTACGCTCATGAAACTAGTTACAAACTCAAGTTACTAACCAAAGTGTCACCGTGCTTGTATTTTAATAGCAGTTCATACTCGACGTCATCTATACAAATAAATAAAATTGAAGTGTCTGTTTGTAATGTCAAAATAATAGCTTTTTACAAAAAAAAAAAAACAATTTTTAAAATTTTGGTCTGTCTATCTGTCTGTTTGGACTTTCAATGGCAGATAGTTGATGTTATAAGCAGTAACTTAGGCAATTATTATTTTAGAAAAAGAATTAGGGTTCCGCGCAAAAACATTAAAACCCATGAAATTCAATCATAATGAATTCCACGCGGGCGAATCGCGGGGAGCAGCTAGTCTATCATAAATTAGTATATTAGTTTAAAAAGTTACAAGCTATAACGCACTTTCGCACTCAACGCTAACGAAATCAGTTGAAAGTCTGCTTTATGCTATAACCAGTCTCTTAGCACGCAATGTTGTATTCAAAACTACAAACTAATTTACATTTATAATATAATAATAATAGGCGTGCTTTTATAATGTTATATGCACAAAATTAATTTGCTTGGGACTCTAGTTTCATTATTTCAGCGTAGCGGCGTAGGGACAGGATTTGACCATAGATCAATATAATATTTAAGTATATAAATGATAAAAGTCATATTATGTTCTAACCAACTAAATTTAATGATTATGAAATTTAAATAGCAGTTAAGTCTTTTTGCGTAAGGACATGATTTAATGATGTTAGGATTAACCAAACTTATTGCGTAACTAGCAATAAAGCGGAGTTCTCAAAACTCACATAAAAATCCTATATTTCTCAATACTCAAGCATAAATTTAAAAGCAGTAGATTAATATAATTTGTGAAATTGTGCAATTCTCAGGTCAACGTACATGTTACGCGTTTGACGGTGCGGTAGGCGGGTTGAACTTATTGCCTTGATTTTAAATGTACATTTCTAATAATATTTATAAAAGACATTAAAAAAATTAAGAGTTTCCTCTGGGCTTAGGCCTCTCTCTATGTGTCCAGTTTATTAAGCTGCCTTAAGTAGTCGTCAGTTTGAATATTTTTGTTTTCATTTGGAATTACATATTTATGACATTTCTGAAATATTTGACACAATTATGTATATTCTGTCATATTTCTGAGGTCAAGAGATATTTTAATAACATTTTTATGGTAAAATAGAAACTAACAATCCACCTGATGGCACATGGCTACTGCAGGCACCAGGCACCTGCATCCAATAAGCTATTAGAGCTTGGCAGTAGACGTATAATCTAAATGAATAAACTCATAATAAATCTAAGTAAAGCTTCCACCACAGTGTAACTTAGGTGTACAGCCGTACACTTAGGTGTACACAAAATAAATATCATCAAACTATCATTTCAAACAGGTCGTCAATAGGCGTATACAAACAAAACATGGAAACCTACAAATCTAAAAGAACTTCTACTGCATTTTTTTAAAGTATATATTATATTTATGCTTTCAGTTGGCAGAGCTAAGCAGCAGGTGTGGGTAGTGACGTAGCATGGAATGCTGCCGCCCGGGGCCGCTAGTACTACAAATGCTGTCCCTTCTATTTAAAATTTATTAAGAAAAATTAGTAAAAGTGTTCTATAGTCTGTGTATATATTTAAAAATGAATAAGATAATACTTATAATGTATTTTGTAATTATCCCTACTTTTAGGATTTCCTTCTGTATTTTTTATACAGAACGGAGGTGTTTTATTTATATAAATTGCGGATGGACAAACATCCAGTACATCATTTAAACACTTATTCCGTGCGATATTCGAACCCGCGGCCCCGTAGCATCGAAGCGAAATGTTTAACCACCTCGCCGTCATAAAAAAAATAATGTCATAATCTTTGCTTTTAATATTTTAAGCAACTAACTTTGTCTTTCGTATGGGACTACTATGACTACAGTCACTTCAGCGGTGTCAAATTCATTGTCAGAATGAGGAAGTATTGAAGTGTTTATACAGTAGAGCTACGAGGGTATTCCGAGTACCTACATTACCCATGGTCACGAGGGGAGCTGAGGTGTTTGACGTCCCGATGTCATAGTTATACCCGGGCTACCTTCAGCTTTTGAATATTAATTTTTGGTCTGATGTACGCAGAACGAGCTTACAGTATCTTGAAGTATTGCAGTGGTATGCTTGGGTTTGGATTTAATTTTATTAATTATAGGATCCCAAGCAGATGGCATCCATATCCATATACATATAATACGAGTAAAGAAATACTCCGAAAAATTTAATCTCGACGTGAATTCGATAATACCATCATGTGCCAAACCACCGAGGTTGTATGGGTAACCGAAAATACACAAACCAAATGCTCCTCTACGTCCTATAGTGAGCCAGATCGATTCACCAACTTATAAGTTGGCTCAACACTTGGCAAAAATACTGTCACCACTGAGAGGACATACCAGAGCACACACAAAGGATTCATACCATTTTGTTAGTGAGATAAAAGACCTACATCTCGCTGACAGTGAAACTATGGTCAGTTTTGATGTTCAGTCACTATTCACATTCTTACCTATTGAAGACTGCATCTCAATTGTAACTAGGAAGCTAGAAGATAACAACATGCCTACAGAATATGCAGTATTACTCAACCACTGCCTCATATCTGGCTATCTATTGTGGAAGGAAGAGTTCTACAAGCAGGTAGACGGTGTGGCGATGGGCTCACCTGTATCTCCCGTAGTCGCCGACATATTCATGGAGGACTTTGAGGAGAAAGCCCTTTTTACTGCTCCTGTAAATCCAAGATTCTACAAGCGGTACGTAGACGATACTTTCACAATTTTACCATCTGACAGAGTAACTGCATTTTTAGACCACCTTAATTCCATAAACTCTAAAATACAATTCACAGTCGAGCGTGTGCCTGCTGTACTACCCTATGTCAGAGGAGTCACAGACAAGGTTGGCTACATCTTGAAGCGAGCTTCCATTTAAACATATTTCAAGCCGCCGAAGAAGATTAGTCAATTTTTCCGTCAAGTGTCATATCCCTCTACAAGATGCAGGAGTGTACAAGCTGGATTGTGAAAATGGTCTCTCTTACATAGGACAAACAAAAAGATCTATAAAATCCGCGTAAAAGAACTTATAGCTGACTTGAAGCACCGACGTTCCGGGAAGTCTGCAGTCTGTGGACATGTTCAAGATCGTCCCCTCCATTACCTACATTAGATTTGATAGACCACAAATCCTCGCAAAATAACACCGATTCCTAACAAGGATGATTCACGAGGCTATTGAAATTAAAAAACATCCTAATTTCAATAGAGAAGATGGATGGGTGCTGCCATCTGCTTGGGATCCTATAATTAATAAAATTAAATTCAAACCCAAGCATACCACTGCAAGACTTCAAGGTACTATAAGCTCATTCTGCGTAGATCGGACCAAAAATTAATATTCAAAAACTGAAGGTAGCCGGGCTAACTATGACATCGGGACGTCAAACACCTCAGTCCCCCCCCCCGTGACCTGGATGCTGTAAAGCACCCGAAACGTTGGGAATTAAAAGATAAATTAAACACGATAGAATACGTAAAAATTTGTTCCATAGGAAATAGTCTAATTTACATACCATAAATACTAAATAGGTATATTTAATTGTTTTACAAAATTATTTCTTAAATTTGTATATGTACATAATGTAATTTCTCTTAATTATTAGTACGGTACGTTGATTAAACAAACAAGTTATTTTTTGTTTGATTAAATAAATGATGAAACTAAATACGAATGCACTTTATCATATTATTTTACACGATAAACAATAACTTATCTAACACTATTATTGTGGTTAAGGTTATAATCGATTTAGCTAGTTTTCATTTACAGATAGAATAATTACCTATGTACTTTCAAAGTGCTCCCATATAAATTTAAACCTGATACTGGGAAGGAATAAAATTTATTAAAATTGCCGCTTTTGCCAGTTTTCCTAAAATATAAATAGGTATCATCATCAACATCATCATTACAGCCCCTCATAAGTCAACTGCTGAACATAGTTCTCCACCTAACTGCCACCATCCTGTTTTAATATATTTTCATATTTAATTGTACAACATAATATTATATTGTAAATTAATGTTTAAAACAAGTCTCGTTGGGTTTCTTGTTGGCTCTTCGCAGGAAAGTGTTTTTTTTTCGAATCAGTGGTAAAAGCATTTAAGAGGGGCAAAAAGCATGCGGCTCACCTGATGGTAAGTGACTACCGCCGCCCTGAACAACTGCAACACCAGGGGAATTGCAGGTGCGTTGCCGACCTTTTAGAATGGAGTAAACTCTTTTCTTGAAGGTCCCCAAGCCGTATCGATGCGGAAAAATCGCCGGTAGTAAGCGATTCCACAGAGGGGTCGTACGAGGAAGAAAATTCCTAGTAAAACGTACAGTAGTGGACCGCCAAGCATCCAGATGGTTTGAATGGTATCGTGAGTTTTGTCGCGATATACGTTCGTGAAATTTGGCGGCTAGAATTAAGCCAAACAATTCCTCAGAGCACTCCCCGTGGTAGATGCGATAGAAAATGCAAAGGGATGCAACATCTGCATCGTAGCGCCAGTGAATCGAGCCGATCGGAGAGGACTCGGTCGTCGACGATTCGAGCCGCTCTGCGCTGGATGTGGTCAAGTGGAAGAAGCTGGCACTGGGGAGCACCGGCCCAGAGATGGGAACAGTATTCCATGTGTGGCCGAACCTACGCCTTGTAAAGTTGCAGGCGGTGTGCCGGCATGAAATACTGTGCCGCTCTGCTGAGTACGCCAAGCTTTTTAGAGGCCAATTTGGCCTTCTCTTCCTAGTGACCACGAAACTGCACATCATTCGATATGTCAACGCCGAGGATTCGTATACTGGCTGAGGCAACAAGAGGAGTGCCTTGAAACTGAGGAGATACGACAAAGACGCAATAATAATAACGCTATAAAATCCGTAAAAAATTTTTTTTATTAAATGTGTAGTATATGAATATAAGAAATCATTATGTTAACTCTAACAGAAAACTATAAAATGAATGAAATCGAACCTTAAGGTATTATGTCATTTCCATTCATATTTTTCTATTGGCGTTTGCGATTGTAGAATTTTATTTTATCTAACTCTGCAGGTTCGCCAACGAGTGAAGGAAAAAGAAATGAAGTAACATTTCATAATATACACTTATCATTTATTCATAAACGGATTAGTGGTTGACAATGCTAAGTCGTTATAGAAAGTATAAAGTAAATAAAATCTAATTAACAAGACGGGCCTGCAATATAAAACATTTAGGCCTTTCTATTTACCTAATAATGATATTGCGCCATATCATAAATAGTTCAATTGTTAGTTATTCCTCACACATTGGCTTACGAGTAACTACTAGACCAATTTTTTGTACCGATCAAGAAGAAAAATTAACTTTAAAAATAACAATGACAGACATTGGGCGAAGTATGTTTTTAATTTTTTTAAAGTTTGTTTTTTATCCTTTTTGTTTGAACCAAGGAACATCAAAAGTTCAAGGTAACAAACAACTAGCGTGTCATCTAAATAGTTACATAAGAAACATCATCTCCTATTTTTCTACCCTTTGGGGTGATTTTTTTCTTTTTCTGATTGAGGTATGTAATGAAAGAAGAATCATTAAAATCAGTTCGTAAACAAGGAAGTTATGCTCGAAAATATATAAATAAATGTGTATAGACTATACTCATAAAAATATTTAATTCAGACTTTAATTATTATATTATATAATTAATATTTTTGAGTCGGTGATGCTGAAAGAAACATCTTTCAAATAAAAAAAAAATATTTAAGTATACATTGCTTTGATATTGCATTTCTTAAAATCTCCGGGTCTGCATTTTTTAAAAGGTTTTTTTAAAAGATTTTCAGTTTCGTCAAGGAAAACGAAGCACTTTCACGTTTTTATTTTACTTTCGGGACATTATCTAATACTAGTACTTAGTACTTACTGCCTTTGAATAAAGTAGATATAAAGTTAGCGATAAAAATAATCGAAGGGTCTTCGATGTGTTGCAACGTAAAAACCGTGAGTCACGCGTCTGATCCTCCAGGAAGGGAATCCCGGGAACTCTTTTATTATGTTCTTATGAAATTTCATTATTTTTTTTAAATAATCGATAAGTAATCGATCAATTAATATTTTAATATATTCTTATGTTATACAATTTTTAAGATTTTTACACAAGCTGAAGAAGCAATACGCACATTTGTGTATTTACTCATGTGGGGTGAGGGTGACACAAGACTATCGCAAGCTTAGGGCCAGATCGAAGCTAGTAATCACTTCAATTATTCTAATCTAAAAAGATAAAATTATGTTACATGCAAGTAATAAAGGTTTTCAAAAAGTTGATTTAAATATCACAGGTACTAGATTTGCCAATTGCAAACACTTCATTGATAAAATTCAATATAGTTTCGCAAATAAACTTTTTGTGAAGTCACAGTATTGCAGGGCCTGCAAATATTATAGGCTGCTACAAAAATGATCAAGAACCTACAAATTGTGCAAGATAGGCCAAAATGTTTAATCTTTCAATCTCTGAGGACATCAACTAGTTAGTTCTGTTGAGTTGGGTTTATTATGTAACGATTTTCACCAAAATTTTATTTAATTTTTTGGCAAAGTTGATCGAAGGTTTCTCAAGCTCCTGATCGATCTCTGATCTCGATGATTTTAACGTAGATAGTTTATCGGAGTCTGAGGTGTGATCTAATTCTACAATATAATATACAGTGTACAATTTTGGAGCCATATTCAAACTACAATGTTTTGTCTTACAGCAAGGATCCAATAATTGGAATAATTGGTGTGATTTTGACGACAGTACCCGTCACTTAGTCGAGAGCGATAGCAAAACTAGTATTGAACACTGTAAAGACGTTAGCAGGTGACTGAAGGCCCCAAAATGTATTAAATTTCTTGTGATGTTTTATCATAACCGTTTTGTGAACTCATAGTTTACACGAATTGTTTACATTGACAGATATTTAATTCACAAAATCGATAACTTTTACGCAAAAAGCAACGTCCGTCTAAATTAACATATCCCGAAATAAGATGTTTTTGTTTTTATAAAAACCGTTGGAGCCCCCTTGTCATATTAGAATTTTCTCCTATACCTATATTGTTCAGGTGTTCAGTACATTCAGACGCGAAACAATTACAATAACCTGTAATGAGAGTCTTAAATGCACTTATTTTAAATGATATAAATATATAAATGGAATTAAAACCAACTTCAGAATTAAAAACTATGCTTTTCGCCTTGTATGATACTTTGGCCATTTCTCATAATATCTAAGAGAAGTAGGCATAATTATATCAGGCGCTGCAATATTTCTTTCTTTTACTGAAAATTTTAACTTGTTTATTCGGTAGGTACATACTAGAAAATAAAAAAATATAGAACAAACAGAAATCAATTAAAATATAAGGACAATACTTACTACTATCAGTTCCTGTAAGAACAAAGAGAGGGAATTCTAAACAGTTTTAAGTATTCAAAAATTACAAACAAAAAA
Organism: Parnassius orleans; assembly: GCA_029286625.1. Classification (NCBI taxonomy): domain Eukaryota; kingdom Metazoa; phylum Arthropoda; class Insecta; order Lepidoptera; family Papilionidae; genus Parnassius; species Parnassius orleans. The sequence goes on from JAGSMP010000152.1 coordinate 2,283,981, forward strand.
AAAATTATTTTGCATATTAAATTTTACACAACACTTCCGACTTTTTAAAATTTCTATCTTGTGTAACAAATAGAATAGTTTTTATAAATAGTTGTTTTTATGTATAAATATTTAGCTACATCGAATAAAAAAAATATGACTTATCCATAAAAAATACCAATTTGCATATTAGAGGTTCAATTGTGCTCAATTTATCTTTGAAGTCCAATATTAAGTCTCTCGCTTTAAAAATAGTAGAGTAGTCTCATTGTAAATATATCTAGATGGAAAAACAAAAAGGCTAGTTAATCGGCTATAGGCAAGTGTGATGCATTCCTGTTCCGAATCATTCAAATTCCCTCTTGTCGGTGGAGACAGCTAGTCTGTGTCTCTGGTGTGTTCAATCGTTACCGAGGCGCGTCGGTCTGCACCGTCGGGCATGCGCACTTCGTCTGTAGTCTGTACGTTATACGAGACTCTGCTTAGAGGGAAGTGAGGAGGAACAACACCGTACGGTGGCGAGAGGCCGCCACACTGCCACGCCGCGCCGCCCGCACCCGCAGTCCTCCCGCCGCGCCGGTTCTGCGCGCTCCACGCTAACCGTATCATGGTGAGTCATTACTAAGTGCGAAACTATTCATTTATGACGACCTTTACGATAAAGATAAACTAAACTGCACGCAATCGCTTATATTGTAATGCGTATTGAATTACGCTTACGTATGATACAGCCCATGAATAAGGTCACCCGTCATTGCCGTGAGCACTTAACCTAATTATCATGTAAACTGAGAATACAAAACAAACACTGCAAATAACGGAGCTAATTTAAAAAAAAACTGATATGACAACCGTATTAATCGATTCGACGTCTGACAATTTACAGGTAATGGACAACCGAATAAATGAAGAAAATAAAAATGAACAAAATTCACCAATTTTCATTACAAATTTTGAAAATGGAGATATTGTTAATTATTCACTTGTTATAATTAAAGGAATCATAACATCAGGTGACTGTAGCAATCACATGAAATTAAAGTGCACAGTAAGACTCAATGAACTTCAAAAAGTATCTCATTGGGAAGTTTACAACAGAGAATTCAAGATATTATTAGAGTTACGAAGAGGAGAAAATATTATTGATTTAGATTATGCAGAACAACATCATAAGACATTAGTTCTTGAATATACACCACGAAAAACAAATCTGAGAGTGACTCCTATGTATATTATTTGTCAAGGTCATGACGGCTGCTTCCAAAGTCCACCTGACGTAGACAGTTCTATAGAGAGTGCATGCTCGCGAATAGCTGTTGGCTCAAAGTTAATTCAAAGCATAACTGCTGAAAAACTATATGAAAGTGGCGTTGGGCGAAAAACGTTTCAACTAGAACATGAAGTTAATCCTAAAAAGCCTCAATGTATAGTGTTTAGAAGTAATTTAAATGTAAACAAAGCGAGAAAAATGAAACAAGGAGAACTGTGGACCCATTTCGGTAGAGAAATAATGCTCTCCGATTTAGGCAGTAATGAACGAAAATATCTAGGATTTATATCCTGTACAAGATATAAAGGCACTGATATTGACAAACCAATGACACATGATGAAATAACTTCATTAACAGAAGCATATGCTGCTCTAGGCGGCGGCGGTTTAGCCCTATTTGGAACGGCTTGTTTATATACATGGCCTACATGTGTGGAAGAAATTGTTCCAAAATTTTTAGATTGTTCTCCTGTAAACACACGTAGATTTATGGATGACAGTGGATACCGAAACACGTTAGGAGGATGTTTTGCAACCACATTGGGATCTGTTATTCATGAACTAGGTCATACATTTGATCTTGGGCATACCAAAGATGGCATAATGGGAAGAGGTTTTGATAATATTGACCGGGTGTTCTTAGTAGGAGACAAAAGATCTTCTGTAACGAAAGACAATATGAATAATTTTAATGGCAAGCCAGTACAGCATTCAACTGTTTCGCTACAACGTAACATTAGCGTTACGATGAACGTAGCAGAACCGCTACGTGTTTTAGGACCAAGGAGTAAGACCACATTAGGAAACTTTGCTTCAATGTCTAAATCGGATATAGTAAGAAGAAGCCCAAATATTACACCAATTACAAGACCATCTAGTGTTTATTCAAGTGTAACGAATAGATTATCTGAATCACGGAAAAACATGAATAGGTCGAACGGTAACGACTCTGTTTATTGGAGTCGAAATTGTGCAGTTCTGTTATCCTACCACAGATGGTTCAATAACGAATATGGTAGAGAAAGACAAGCTATAACTAGATATCTAAAATTCGATAAAAATAAAATGATGATTATCTCTACAGCTGGAATAAGAATAGTTGAGGTTAGAGATGAATCAAATGGAATGGTGTTAGATTCATACGAATTTACGAATGTCTTGCCAGAAAAAAGGTTTTTAGTGCCATTTACTTTTTCTCCAAAAAGTAAAGTGTTGACAATAGTGGTAGAAGACGATTTAGGAAATGTCCTTAAACAAACATTTTCCTATTGAACTCTAAAAGTGATAAAGAGACTATCAAAGTGATATTTAAATGACAATAGTATGTTGAGTATTATTTATTTTGCTTTTATAGCTTTTATATTATACGCTTTAGTTTATAACTTCAGTTTGAGTAGAACTATATAAAGTAACGGTTAATACGAAAAATTATACCAGAGTAAGTGCGAAAATGAAACATTTATTTATACATGAAAACAATATTATGATACAAATACTATAAGTACTTAGGTTCAATTGAAGCGTACATAAACATGTAAGTATATTTTATTTTATTGTATCAAAAACTTATAGCCGCCATTTTAATTTATCCTCTCCTTGACGATAAAATAACAAAAACGTCTAACGTCCGTTCCATAACACTAAAATTCTAAACAGGTTTCCATTTTCGCACAATCTCTAAATTATTCTGTTCTTTGACTTGTATTCTAATCTTGACTTGGTTCTCGCGAAGGTGTGATAAAATAATAGGTTTCTTTTTTTACTTTTTATAAGCCAGTGTTTGACTACAATCCCATCTGGATGTAAGTGGTGATGAAGCCCTAGATGGTAAATCGCACTGTCTTATCGTAACAAATGTTTATTCATTACGTATATAGGTATTACAGTAATATTATTATATAGGTATGTGCGTTTAGTTCTGTTTCATCAGTGTACCCCACAGACTAATATGATGCTTACCCATTCGATTATAGTTTTCGCATTATGATTATTATGTCATATAAATTAGCTACTTCTGTGCGAAAAAATATAAAAGATATTTTTTTATTTCTTGACACTGGCAAAAGTATGATCGTACGAGTCTATAACCATAGAAAAAAATGTACTCTGCGATATCAAATGTCAAATAATGTTTACATTTTTTTACCACGGACTTGACAAAATTGTTTACGTTTCAGCTTAAAAAAATTAGAAAATTCACTATGTTCGTCGATATATGAAGCGTGCGTATTCGGTATACAATCATTAAATTAAGCTGATAGCTAAATAAACTTGTTAAAATACTTTTAAAATGGCAAGTGCTATAATATCACCTACGAACTTTGTTCTTGAAGAAATCAATTTTTTTCCATCTGATGTGAACGGGAAAATAAATTTTGTGCAATTTATGAAAGCAACTTCAGATCTTCTGGTTTTAGTTGGTATGTTATTATATTCAACACAAGTTCAAATTAAAAAAATTTAGAAATGTAAATAAGTAATAAAGGCTATTACAGATCGGCTTGGAAAAGTATTTGTTCCTGTTAAACATGATATGCAAGGAAATATTGATGTAAGTATAATTTTTTTATTTTTTTCAATTATTATTATTTCAATACTTAATATAAAGATTAAAGCTTTTTATTTTTATTTTATAAACTAAGGGTGACAAACGAGCACACAGTCTACCTGATGGTAAGTGGATGCTATAGCCCCATAGACATCTACATCTATTCTTAGGATGTGTTGTCACTCTTGAGGATGATGATGGAATTCCTCGTTTCCAGGAAAATGGGTCTCCAGTTCTCTACAGTCATATAAAACACAGCAGCATTATACTATTATTTTACGCTAGTATTCTGTGAGATTTTGGTCCTTTCCCATTCAAGCTGACCCATTCTTGCTACAACTATTATATAGCTGCAGCATGGTTCTGCTACATATTTAGATAAATTATTAAATCAATTTATAACAAGTTATCCTAATGGCAGTGGGATATCAGAAGTATATACATAGGTATCGAAAATGTGATGATATGGGCCACTGTTAAGTACAAATCTTTATTAATATTTAGGTACTCATCATCATCATCATTACAGCCCTTCACAAGTCTACTGCTGAACATAGGCCTCCCCCAAGGAATGCCACAAAGCACGATCCTGAGCCACCTGCATCCATCAACTTCCTGCATGTCTTACCAGGTCGTCACTCCACTAGTGGGGGGTCGCCCTACATTTCGCCCACTGGTACGAGGTTGCCACTCAAAAAACCTTCTTCCCCATCAGTTGTCGGTTCTTTGAGTAATATGGCTGGCCCATTCCCACTTCAGCGTACTATTCCTTTGGGCTATGTTGTTCACTCTGGTTCTACTGTGGATATCCTCATTTCTAAGTTTATCAAGCAGACAAACCCTGAGCATAGCGCTCTCCATAGCTCGCCGAGCATACTTGAGCTTCCTCATAAGGCCAGCATTGAAGGACCACGTCTCAGATCCATAAGTCATCACTGGCAACATGCACTGGTTGTACAATCTCGTTTTCAAGTTTTGAGGTATACCTGACGAGAAGATGTGTTACTATTAGTATCTTAAGGTGCTATTCATTACCTTATTAAGGAACTTGATTGAACAGATTATGCATTCATCAGTGAAATAACAAAATGTGAATGATATAATATTGTCTTTTCATTTAGGCATTAAAGCCTCTCTTATATACATTTGTTTTGTTTAAGAAAATCAAAAAACATTACAATTATAAGGAAGATTCTTGTCTGCTTGAGCTGATGCTTGAAGAGATTCATAATGGCAAACCTATAGCAGCAGAGAGTGTTTTGTGGCTTAACAGGTAAATTTCTATGACTAAATATTTGACTTTATAATTTGTTTAAATAAAACTAGTTGTACAGATTTTATTATTGTATTTTAATATATGCGATAAAATCCATAAAAATCCATAAAAGTTTCATTTAAATGTGTAGTGTTCGCGTAAATATAAGAAATCATTATTTTATAATTTGTTTTTTAATATTTATAAGGAATATAAATATTATTATATTATGTATATAGCTCATATTACTTCATCATTACAGCCCATCACAAGTCCATTGCTGAACATAGGCCTCCCCCAAGAAATGCCACAAAGCACGGTCCTGAGCCACCTGCATCCATCGACTTCCTGCATGTCTTACCAGGTCGTCACTCCATCTAGCGGGGGGACGCCCTAAACTTTGTCCGCCGGTACGAGGCCGCCACTCGAGGACCTTTTGCTGCTCATATTACTTAAATAATTTTAATTTAATGATTTATATTTACATGAACACTACACATTGAATAAAACTACTTTTACAGATTTTATCGCATTTAATTGTACTTATTTTTTATTCCCCACGTTTCGAGTGCTTTCCAGCACTCATATTCACGGGGGACTGAGGTGATTGACATCCCGATGTCAGAGTTAACCCAGAGTACCTTCAGCTTTTTAATTATTATTTTTGGTCCGATCTACGCAGAATACATGCTCCTCACAATGTTTTCCTTTACATCCAAGGATGTGGTAAATCAGCACTTAAAATTGTTTCAGCGAGTATTATACCCGGGTTGCTTGCATACAGTGATATTTACAGAGAGCACTTAGCACCTTGATCTACCACAGTCCCTTTTTAAATTGTTAATTTTCAAATAATAAATTTTTTATACTTTCAGAGCATTACTATTTTTTGAGTTAACATTTCAAGAACTGTTGAGAAATTTAAAGTCCCAACAGTATGATGCAAACATGAAAAAAATTTTTACTCTAGCTTATGAAGGTTCAGTTAAACAGTATCACAATTGGGTGACTCAACAAATATTTAATGTAAGTTAATGTTTGTTTCATTGATAATTTTGAAGCGGCAGTAGCCTAATGACAGGGTGCAGACCGCGAAATCAAAAGGCCGTGGGTTCTCATCCACCATCCGACTACTATCGTGAACCACTCCTAACACAAGCATTTTAAGCTTACCAGGAGTGGTTAAAGGAAATATTAGCAATGTTAATATTAATAGCATTGCTAGTATTTTTAAAAAAATCATAATGGTTTCTTCCTTTCTGTTTATTAACCTTTTTTATAAATACAAGTTCTCTATGACTCTTCCATTCAGTCTAATATAATTCAAAATTGACCTTAACAAAGCACTTCTTTTTTGACCATGTAGTGGAGGTACAAGAATATTCACTACCCCATACTGTGCCGTGGGTTTCGTAAGAGGCGATATTGGTCTAATAACTAAAAAACCGCAGTTGCCAAACTGCCTGCTGAGTGTGGCAATTAGAGCACATATCCCTCTTATGAGGCAATTTATGGGGTGGCCTTTGTCCAACAGCAGATTTTAATAGGCTGTAATGAATCTATACATCTATACAAATAAATAAAATTTAAGTGTCTGTTTGTAATGTGAAAGTAACAGCTTTTTGCCGTATGTATATGAATATATATACGGCACTTATAACAAAAAAAAAACAATTTTTAAAATTTGTCTGTCTGTTTGTTCCTCCGGCTAATCTCCGAAATGGCTGGACCGATTTTGACGGGATTTTCACTATCAGATAGCTGATATTATGAGGAGTAACATAAGCTACTTTTATTTTAGGAACAGAATTAGAGTTCCGTGCAAAAAAATTTAAAACCACTGAAATCCAATCATAATAAATAAACGCGGACAGCAAGTGAATAAATACAAAAGTGGCATAGATGCAACAATTTTGATTTTTAGTGAGATGTAAGCCTAATATTGCATAGTATGCTGGATGTTAATGGATGTAGGTGGCTCAGGACCATGCTTTGTAGTGTTACTTGGGGGAGGCCTGTGTTCAGCAGTAGACTTGTAAAGGGCTGTAATGATGATGATGTTAATGATGCCTAATATTATATACTTATCCTTTTGTTCTTGCCCTAATGAAAAGCGAATTTACTAGGAACTTGCTCTATTTTCATCATGTCTCTCCCCATCTCCCCTTCATTGTCTCTCCCATAATTAATTGTTTTGTAACCATCTAATATTCTTAGTCTTAATTCCATAATCAGTTTATTGGCAGTAGGATGTTACCCAGCCCATCAATCACCAGCCTGCCTGCCAAAGGTGATTGATTATGGCAGTGAATTTTATAAATATCTAATTTAATAGAAAACGAAAGGGTCGCATATTGCTAGAGAGTAGCAGCAATATTTTTTCGAACTTTATTTCCTATTATCGTCATTGCTCATTGCTAATGTTATCTATAGTATAAGTACTAAAACATAGCTATTGAGAACATATCTTTGAATTAAAAAACAAACACATAAATTGAATGAAATGGTTCTTGAGTAATAAGATTGTGGTAGAGCCATGCTGCAGCTATATATGGTATAGTTGTAGCACGAATGGGTCGGCTCGACCGGGGAAAGACCACGCTCTCACAGAATACCAGCGTAAAATAGCAGCTTAATGCTGTTGTGTTTCGTATGGTGAGTGTAGAGAACCGGAGACCCTTTTTACTGTTAAAGAGGCATTCCATCTTAGTCCTCACGGCTGACAACGCATCTGCATTTTGATTCGTAGTCGAGGATAGATGTAGATGTCTATGGGCCACAGCAACCACTTACCATCAGGTGGACTGTGTGCTTGCTTGTCACCCTTATCCTATTAAAAAAAAAGTGCACTAATGGATGGACAGACAGGCAGACAAACATTGCTTAATTATGTGTATGAATTAGTGTGACAATGAATTTACAGTCCACCTAATGGTAAGTGGATATCTCAGGCCATGGACACCTACAACCAAATTCAAACAAAAAAATCCCTTACCTTTCAAACTGAAATACAGCAATGGGTTCACTGCTGCTTATTGGCAGCAATAGGTAAGAGAGTAGTATCAAACTAACTACACATATTGTGTGGTTCCACTGTATATAGCAATAATTCAATAAGTTGTAGTTAAAATAAAATAATTTTAAAATAAAAGTAGATATATTTTTTAAAGAAAGAAAAGGTTATAAACTCAATGAAATAAATGCTTTATGGTTATACTTCGATATAAATTTTATTACTTTTTAATGTTTACATTTTATGTACTTGTCATGACAATTAAAGACCAACATCAATAAAATATTAATAGTCAGTTTTGCATTACCTTGCTTACTTATTATTTATCATCATTTTTTTATTGCCCCAAAGAGGGTAAATTCTCCATAGTTGCCACATTTGTCAGGCTGGTTGGCAACTGCTGTGGAAAATGCAGCTGTCCATCTCCTGTTTCAGGTTCCCCCTATTGCCTCTTATGACACCCATGGGATGTTATGGGTTAGTGGATTTCCTTACGACACACTACACAGCACTAATAATAATAAGTATTATTTTTACTGTATAATAAAAATAATAATTGTATATGTAAAGTAATTTATTATATATTGTACAATTGCTAATTATATATTTCCAGGCCATCTGCAAAATGTCACCTACACTGCCACAAATTTTAAAGGCCTTTGAGGTTGAAGATAATATTGAAGCCTTTGAGTCAAAATTGTCTAATTTTAATGTTACTTTACATTTAGTTAGGTGTAAAATTGACAACTTCTTTCGGGATCATAATTTATTTAATAATACAAATTAATAATAAAGTAGCTTCCTAATACAAAGTATTACACCAAAAATTTATGTGATTTAAAAAGTGTACTTTGCTAAGATTTAACTATAGGTGCTACAATAATCATTGTAGAGGCAATGTCAAAGTATTTAAGATATGAAGTATTTATTATTATATAGTATCATGTAATTTCTTATTGATTTATGGGACATCCTTAATTCTGATATGTTAATTTAAAAATTCTGCCTTAAATGTTAGTTATTAAGTTAATATACTTGTCTTGGCTAAGTATAGCCATTCACCAAGGAAACCCAGCCAGCATTCTTGGCTCTATACCACGGGGAGTAGGACTGTATGATAATTTAAGTTTTTAGTATCAGTTTTTTATTGTGCTAATAAATATTGTATATTTTAATATCTAAATATATATGATAAGTATTAGAAATGGCTGCATAAGTTAAAAAGTAATATTATACCCTACTCTGATATAGTTTGTACTGCTGTATATGAAAAAAATCAATAGAAATTCTCATGTTAAATGTTAATAACAGAATAGAAACAAAAAATAAATTTTCTTAAAATACATATTTTAACATAAAGTTATATTTGATACTGGCACATCAATTAGAATAAGGTAATAATCAAGATACTTGAGGTGCTCTTATCATTGGTCCATGACTATGTTATTATTTAGTAGATTACTACAAATTACAAATGTTATGTCCATAGAAAGCACTATTTTTTATACAACACAAATAATACAAATTGTTAATTAAATTTCTTTTTTTGGTAAAAACTACACAATTCCTATTGTAAATTAACTAAACTTTCCTATTGTGAGGAGCAGTGCTATTGTGTGTACTCATAGTAAGTACTTTTAATTAAGTAATATTTTAAACCCCTTTTGTATTTACGTTACAATACATTATTGAGTTAAATTTCAATATTTCACCTGTTGTCTGAATGTGACAAATAAATGCTTTTAGCAACTGATGATGCTTGTTTTAAAGCTAATAAACCTAGTATAATTTCCACAAAGGTAGTCACCCATAAAGTAGCATGCAGTGTGTATTCTGTGGGTGTACTCAACAAAAATGGATTAAATAAAAAGTAAGTAACAAGTGGCATTTGCATTAATATAGTAAGAATTAAAAAACCTGCCAATTCAGGAACCTGTAAAAACAACAAATAAATTATAATAATTATCAATCCATTTTAATTATATCATAGATAGATAAGAATACTTACTCTGAATGACAAATTTCCATAATGAGCTAAATAAAGTCTTGTAACTTCTATGATAAATATTAATGTGTACACTGTTACTGACAAATATTTAGACAAATGTCCAAGTTTATCAAGCTAGAAAAAAAGATATAATATGTTAGTCAACAATTATATACAATAAATCTTCATAACATCTTCAGGCATGGACCTTTCCCATTATAGAGTTGATTTTGCCAAAGCTGCAGAATCAGGCAGGTTGAAATTCTAATTACCACACATCTCATATATCACATAGATACTGCTACTTAACAGTGGAATGATCATCTTACATGTGGCATATACAAGATGGTTATAACATGATCTCCTAGAGGCCACATACAGGATTCTTGACTCTTTTACATTATCACTTCTTACAATGCTCGCTGGATGAAATAAGGTGATGAATACTCACGTCACCACCACACGGACTTTTATGTTGAAAGGTGAACATAATACACAGGCAGGCAAGTCTAAGGCAGAACATGACAGGATATACATGGGAAAAATATAACGTTGAGGGTACGACATTATGAAAAAATCATAGTTTACGACCAAAATTATCTCGTATTATGTGACAAGCTACGAGAAAAATGAACAAACCATTTATGGAAAATTCATGCAATGAATATTATGACGGTTGAAATAACAAAAGACTATTTAATAAAAATCGATAGATAGGCATTATTACCTTAATATACAGGAAGAAGGCAATAACAACCAACCAAATGGCATAAACATAAACATTGAAATATAAACACTTTTGTAAATTGAGCATTGTCCGATATTTCATACCTACTTAGTTTTACAAATAAAGTTTATAATAGTAAGTACCTAATTAATAAATTCTATACACCTAAACAGCTTAGAAACCAAATTTTCACTAATTATTGTTGTTTGTTTTTGTTTTTTAAGATTGAGACCGGTTTCTATTTTTTTTTTTTTTGGAGTTCATGGCCTGGTACAAAGAGAATATAATCACTACGTTTAGAGGCGGGACTTCCTAAGAAAAGTAAATGTATGACATTGGCATTGCAAGCTACTCTTCCAACATCAAGACATGACATTTAATTTTTGACAAACAGTGCTCACAACATAGGCGAATTATAATAGTGCTGTAAATGTCTATCCTCGAATAATTTTATCGATATATTTTTATCGATATATTGTTTATCGATATTTTTAATAAAAGTTAGATCCCTATACTGAATAATTTATGAGAAATAATTTTTTAACGTGGGGATTGAGTAAAATGCACATGAGGATAAAAAATCAATGTATTTTACACAGCAATTTATAATTATATCTCTACAATTATTAGGTACTAAAATATGTATAAAGAAAATATAAAATAAAAACGCACTATTATACTAATAATTAATTAAGTAAAAATAAATGACGACTCCGTAGCGCAGTGGCTAAGCGATTGGCTGCGGCATTGCAGGACCGAGGCTTCGTTCCGGCACTGAACAAGTGTTGCTATGCTAAAATAAATAGTCTGCGTCTGGATGCTTGTTTTCATTCAACATTAGTTCTTTTAAAGGGTAAAATATTGGATTTTTAACACTGATTGGATTAAATTCCTTTTAATGTAACAAATACTATGTACAAATCGCTAGGCTTCTTCACAGAGGTACCTACTACTCGCAGAGATTGTTTACTAATTGTCGCTTTCAAAATGAGTGCTCATTATAGCTAATGTTTGTTGATGAATCTATAAAAATATTTATAACCAGGTAATTACGAATAACTTTGAGTTTAGTTATATAATCAATTCTTACCAAATTGTGACTTTAGAGATATTATCTTTGCTACATGTAAATGAAACCTAATTAACATACACATTATAGTGGAAGTTTAAATTAAGTCCACTGATGAAATAACAGTTCGTTTTAGTTGGGTTCAAAACCCTCGGATTTGCAATGTTTGCACAAATATGTTTTAACATGTGAATTTTTAATTGGTGCATGTGCCAGCTATTTCACCCAGTGCTTGCATCTGAAAAAATAATATAAATAAAATCACATTTTATTGAACAAATAGAATGTTAGCAGTCACAATTGATAATGTAGTTTCTAAGTATAGTTCGTTTCATATTGCCATCCCATCGAACTATCTAGGAAATAGTGTGTTTGTATTTGTGCACACAATCGTACACTATAAAACCTGTCCTACATAGATGGCTAGTCCATAAATGTACTCGCGTTAAATATCATATTACAATTAAAGTTGAAATCACCACAAACCTTTCATCATCTAAGGAAATATTGCTACGAATAGCCTTTCTTGTTATTATTTTTCCGCTTCTTGCACCATTTAATTGGCAAGATTTATAATGTATATTTATTTTTTAACAATTCTGTAAATTAACAACGGCTTCTATAACATAATTTAAAGCAATTTTAATAAATAAAATTATACAAATGTAATTGTTTGATTTGACATTTGAACCTATTTGATTTGACAATGTCGTTAATAGACATATTACGAAAAGCAGAAAGAAGAGATAACCGTCATTAAAATTTGACCAATCTCGTACGCAGGCTGGTGCAACTTCCATAGTAAAAATTATACGTACGAGATGGGTCAAATTTTAATGGTGTCATGTCTACTTACTATTTCGTGTAATAAGTCTGACAATGACATTGTCAAATCAAATTTCAAATTAAACGGTAAAATTTGTATTTGAATTTAATTATTTAGATTTATCTTAATTTCGAAATAGGAGTCGTTGTTTTATTATAGAAATTTTAATAAATTTAATATGCATTATAAAGTTTGTCAAATATGTGGTGTAAGAAGCGGAAAAAATAATGGCAAGAAAAGGCTATTCACTTATGAGATTTCTTAGATGATGAAAGGTAGTGATAATTTCCACTTTAATTGTATTAAGATATAAAAACCAAAATATAAAACCTAATATAACATAAAACATTATGATATAAAAGTGATATAGTCATTAATTATTACATATGTCTCAATTTGATAGTTAAAATTTGATAAGTAACCTGGACTATTTATAAATGGGTTTCTGAGTTGAAGTGATGGCTTACGGCCCTGAAATAAGAATGAAATTAGGGATGAGCTGGTTTATTTTCATTAATATGGTATCACTTCACGTGCTAACGACCTATGAGAAGAGTCACATTATGCTTGCCATTTAATTTAACAACTAACGAAGTAGTTATTTGTGGTAATAGACGGATATACTTAGAAGCTATATTATCAATCAGAGCTGCTTACGTTCTATTCGTTCAATAAAAATATTTAAAAATTTGATTTTTGCACTATTTATATTATTTTTCAGATGTAAGCAATGGGTTAAATTCTTTGGGAAAGAAGACCTGGCATATGTACCAGTTGAAAAACTTCACACGTTGAAGTATGTTTGTGACAAACATTTCAAGTCCGGAGATTTTACAAAAAAGAAAACCCAATTAAAACGCACCGCAATTCCATCCGTTGACTTAAGACTTCCACAATTATGTGATGACGTTTTAATTGGATTTCCGCTACATGTAGCAAAAGAAAATATCACTTTGAAGTCACATTTTGGTATGAATTCGATTACATAACTAAACTCGAAGTTTTTTGTATTTACCTAATTATAAATGTTTACTGTTTTTTTTTAGGTTCATCTACAAACATTACTTTGGAACACAATTACTGTAAATTATATACAAGCCACAAGAGACCCAGGTGGGAAAATATTTATATAACGTTAATATTTTGTTTAATTTTGTCGTTGGTTACTTAGGGCCTAAGGGCTCGCCTTGCTTCCACTGGCACCCATTGAAGTTTTTAAATGCAAGTTTAAGTTCTGATTTATAACGTGTTTCGTAATTGGATGAAAGGTTTCAATCTCGAAATTTAGTGTTCGCATTCATCATTGTCATCATTACAGCCCTTCACAAGTCCACTGCTGAACATAGGCCTCCCTCAAGGAATGCCACGATGTTCACATTAGAAAAAATTAATTATTGATATACCTAGAATTAAGTGTTGTTGAATCGCTAAATAATCATATATCTAATATTTGTAACTATTACAGAACCATCTTTTTCTGCGTCAAAATCTCAAAGTATGGAAACATCATTGAACAAAAAGCAAAGGGTATTATGTGATCATGAATGTTAGTAATTATTAATTAATCATTTATTATTATCGTTAATATCGCCGAGTGATGATGACGTAAGAGAATCCCTTACCTCATTTCGTCTTTGGGTGTGGTGAGAGATCGCTATGGGCGACATGCTCGAAGGGTCACTTGACATCTGATACATGATGGTATAACAATTGCGACTACGGCAGGCATAAAATATCCAGACAAAGATGCGAGACGTCTGTTGCTGCAATCCTCAATCCGCCTGGCAAGCGTGACAATTAAGGCAAATTGTCCTTGCAAAGGAAGAGCCCATGTCTAGCAGTAGAAATTTACGGACTAATGAACATTTCTTATTATACAATATGTAATTAAATTTACTTTTTTATAGAATTAGGGTGACAAGCGGGCACACATTCCAATTGATGGTAAGTGGATGCTGTGGCCTATAGCCATCTACATCTACCATTTATTAGAAATCAAAATGTAGATGCGTTGTCACCCCTGAGGACTAAGATGGAATGCCTCGTTTCCAGTAAAAAGGGGCTCTGATTCTCTACACTCGCCGTACGAAACACAGCAGCAATGAGTTGCTATTTTACTCTGGTATTCTGTAAAAGCGTGGTCCTTCCCCGTTCGAGCCGACCCATTTGTGCTCCAATCATAAGATAGCTGCAGCATGAATCTACCTGGTATAACTCTACCACGTATAACTATATAATAATAATAATTTATATTACCTATGTATTAATACCAATATGTTTTAACAATCTATTTTTTTATTGCAGCAGCTTTATTACAATCAACATCACAAATTAATAATAAAAATGAGCAGATGCGTGAACCCGCGTCAGCAAATTCAATTACTTATAAATGTAAGATCCTATAATTTTGACATATTAGCTTTTACACTCTGTACTATTAAACTATAATAATATAATTTATTTTTGCAGCTATATCGGTCTCTCCTCAGAAAAAAAAAACTGAACAACAGATGTGAAACAATAGATTTGGCGACAAATATTTTTCAAGAGGAAGTGTTACCGTGTTTGTATAGACAAGATTTATGCACTTTTATAAAAACCTTAATGTTAGTCACCTTAGAATTTAGTTGGATATGTAAAAGTCACAGAAGCTCTATTGTCGATGAATTAATACAGCGCTTAAGCTTATTGTTAATTAGAAATGAATGCAAAATTATAAATATATCCTTGGCGATAACTGAAGAAAACTTAGCAGATTATTTGAAAAAAGCAGAAGAACAGGGTATGGCTAAATAAATATTTTATACTTTCCACAAGTTATGGTTTGTATCAGATTAAGAATAAAGTGTTGAATCACATTTACGCGAGAAGAAACCTGAAAATCGGGATCGTGAATGCTTTGGGAACGACTACACAATACGGATATCAAACTAAAATATATGCTCGTTTGCCCATTCCTATATAACAAAAGCCACTTAAACTACTAATTTAGTTGTGCATTATTTTTCAACCGACTTCAAAAAAGGAGGAAGTTCTCAATTCGAGTGTATTTTTTAAGTGTATACCTTAAAACTTTTTTCTAGGTGCACCGATTTTGATGATTCTTTTTTATTTGAAAGCTGATGCTTCTCTTGTCGTCCCATATAAATTTTATCAAGATCTGACCTGTAGTTTTTGAATTATCCTTAATAATTAGTATTTAATTGACTTCGACTACAATGATGATGTTCTCATTTTATTTATATTGTAGTCGGTTGAACAAAATTTTTAATTTTACCTCTTGTTTATACACATTTTTGTACTTAATAATTGTAAATACACTAACAAATTGCTGTGTAAATACATTGATTTCTTATCCTGATCGGCATTTTTACTTAATCCCCACGTAATAATTATTACTTTCATAATGTTTTTATTTTGCATAAATCATTCAGTATAGAGATCTAACTTTTATTATGTAAAAATATCGATAAACAATATATCGATAAACGTTATATCGATAAAATTATTCGAGGACAGACATTTACAGCACTATTATAATTCGCCTATGTTGTCAGCATTGTTTGTCAAAAATTAAATGTCATGTCTTGATGTTGGTAGAGTAGCTTGGCGCAATTTCATACATTTAATTTTTCTTAGGAAGTCCCGCCTCTTAAACGTAGTGATTATATTCTCTTTGCTCGTACGTATAATTTTACTATGGAAGTTGCGCCAGCCTGGCCTGGTACCTAGACCTTTAGGCCAGAGACCGGTTTCCAGGGTTGCCAACTTAATTTTTTAGGAGATCGTACCATAAACTGGAAAATATCGTATTTTGCTAAAAACTCAAAAGAAAAAATAGTACGCATTAAAATTTCAATAAAACAATGGAAAAAAATACAAAAATAAAATTATTATAACGTCAAAGCAAAATTTTACATTTAGGGTTATAAGATTTAAGAATCTGACACTAAACTTTAAGACGACTTTTTTTTAGTTAAAGAAAAGAGGTAGCTATGGGCGTTTTTGGATTTGAACGCAAACGGATATTTATCCGATTTCAGATTTAAGAATCGATTTCAAAATCCGTTTTATAAGTTAACGAAACGACAAACGCAAATGTAATACAGAAACAGGTTTGCGCGATTATCCTTTATGCTTGAATCTGGGCTTAGGACTAGCAGAAAAGTTTTGTATGAAATTAAAACTTATCCGGCGCATTTTAAAATCGGCATATTTACAATGATTTATTAATATATATTTTTATTTCCTAAATCGGTACTTGTCTTTTGCACCAAATAAATTGAAGCGTGAGATCGTTTTAAAATGAGCTTCTAGATTACCCGTTGTAGATTTATAAGATATATTTTGACTACAATATTTACACACTGCAACTCCAGAAGCATTTTCTTTTGTCAAAATGAGTTCTCACTGGGTATTCGCGATATTTTGAAAATCAAAACAGTTCTCGTCTAATCAATTAAAAAGTCTAAACAAAAAAACTTGATAGTGAAAATTAAAAATATTTAAATGTTATATAAACTTACTCACTTATATGTATACTCACACAAAATTCACTTAGTTAACTTTTTTTAACTCTTAACTCTATTAAACAAACAGGCAATAAACATACTTGTAATTACAACATATCCTGTAATTCACTGATACGACTGACCAGCACGCGCGCACTTGTCACCAAGGTCAAATTTGCATCTAAACGAAAGCAACATGAAAACAAAAGATTATTTCTAGTAAATATACAATAAACCGAAAACAAAAATAAATCATCAAACAATCTCGCAAATATAGTCTTTAACAACTTAATAATAAGAACAATATTGATCGCATATATATTCATAATGAACCGGCATAACTTCGAAACACTACCAATTGACATATTATGTTGATAAAAAATTTCTTTGGTCTTCATATAAAGGACATTGCTAAGAAGTATTTTGATGTTATTGATTTTTCATATCAATAATCAATAATAATTTTTATTTTGTTATAAAGATTATAAGATTTGAAAATATCGTATATTTTGCGTACGATTTCGAATACATGATCGTACATAGTACTAGGGCCAAAAGATCGTATGAATACGATTTAAATCGTACGGTTGGCGACGCTGAGTGTTACTATCGTAAAAATCTGAGCTGCCGTATGTCACAGTCTGGTTTGCCATATTTTAAGGAAAAAAAACTAAATTGCCAGAGTCACATTCACTCATATTATCGTTTATTAATTACAATAAACCACAGAATATGGAATTATTTCACTTGCAACCGTAACGTATAACGTATACTCGACTCATTGGTGAAACAATTATACTTTTATTATACAATTATAATTTACGTAGGTATGTAGAAGTACGTCGTCTCATTTGCAACCTTTTCTTTCATTTTTTACCAAGGCGAAAGAGATGTCACAATACGGCGTTACAACTTTATATTTGTTGTCAGGATTTCCCCGGCTTTGTTCAAAAAACTGGTACCTAGTGACAAAACGTTTCGTTTCACCCATTCACCTTAGTCAATTGCCGTATTTTGTGACACGGAAATGAGAGAATAATAATATTTTTTCTGAAAAAAATAAATAGAATTGCCGCATAATACGGCAGTTACCTTATCAATGATAAGGCTGCCGGTTTCTTGATGAACTCTGTGGTTTAACTTTAGTTTGTGTTAATTACCGACCGTCAAAGATATTGTTTTGCCGACCGTGAGTTTTGTTATAATGAGGGCATCCACGACTTTTTCTGCCACCAGGGCGGCGCCAATAGAAAGTGAGGTATAATATTTGACAGATTTCATAACGGGGAAGTTAATTTGTTCGGAAAATGTAAAAGTTATTTGTTTCTTTCTGTACTATTAGCTATATTTTATATTAATAACATTAAAATAAATAAACCAAACCACAGATATTCATAAAAATAAAAAAACATAACATAAACACTGACGCCTGTCACCCGTCTGGTAGGCAGAGACTATGGACTTCCATTTGGCACGATCCGGACACACCTCTCTCGCCTCCTCCACATCCACATACCTACGCATACACCCTCGTCGGTTAAGGGTACTCTTAATTTGGCCCATTTTCAATATATCGCCAATTTGGTCGATAAATTTTCGCCTAGGGCGTCCCTTCCCGACTCTGCCGTTCACCTCTGCCACATAAATTTGCTTTGTCACTCTTTCCTCATTTATTCTTTCTACATGACCAAACCACCGAAGCATTCCTTTCTTAATCCTGGTCACAACATCATCTTGCAAACCACACTCTTCTCTTATCACACTGTTTCTCACCCTGTCATTCAGATTCAGCCTTAACATACTCTGACTTTCCACAACAGAGTGTGGAGCCCCATTTACTTTATTTCTTGCGTTCACTCGTCGTTCTATATCCTTATCATATCTACCATACCTGCTAAATACACATCCCAAATACACAAACTCATCTACTTGCTCGACCAATTTCCCTTTTATTCTTATTTCACATATCGTTTTACTTTCTTTTCTTTCAAAAATCATAACTTTCATCTAACTTGCGTTCACTTTCATTCCCCTTTCTTTTAATGAACTGTTCATTAATGTAACCATCATTTGCAACTCGGCCGCCAACGACGCGAGTATGACTTGATCATCGGCGTACAAAAGGCATTTGACGGTTAACTCACCCATTCTTAACCCGCATTCTTCAACTTTCAAATTTTCCAAACAACTCTCCATAAATAGGTGGAACAGCCACGGGGAAGCCACACAGCCCTGTCTGACCCCTTTATGGATGCCAAACCAGTCCGAGTAGGCCCCGTTGATCCTGACACAAGCACTGGAGTCCCTATACAGAGACTTCCATGCCTGTATCAACCCAGCGCTCAACCCAAATGAGTTTAGTGTTTGCTATAACACATCCCTGTCCACTCTGTCATAACTCTTTTCCAAGTCCACGAACGCACAAAAACCTTTTGATTTTGGCCAAAACTTCTCCGCGATCATGCGCATGGAAAAGACCTGATCCGTACATCCCATTACCTTTCTAAATCCCGCTTGCACATCCCAAATTTTTCCATCAGTATCTTTCATAACTCTTTCAATTAGTACCTTAGCATACAGTTTTCGTATTCTGGGGGAGGCAAAATTCCGATCGCGACTGAAACTGCTCGGGCAAGCGGAGCAATAAAACCAAGGCGACCCCTGTCACGCTATACGTGAATTTTTGCAACATCAGGGGACTTCATTCCAACCTTAACGGTGTTCACTTCCATCTGGAGACGGCGAAGCCGGCCTTGCTCTTTTTAACCGAGACTCAGAAGTCCTCTCCGGCCGATACTTCATATCTCTCCTACCCGGGGTACAAATTAGAACACTCCTTTGTGCCCCGGGCTGGAGTTTGCGTATACGTCAGAGAGGACATCTGTTTTCGACGCCTCAGCAGTCTTGAAGGTACGGACTTGTCCTTCCTATGGCTGCGCATAGACAGCGACGACCATCTCCGCGTCTATGGGTGCCTCTATAGGTCCCATAACGGTAATGCAGAAACAGACCGACTCATCGACTACGTCCAAATGGCTACAGATTCCTTGTTACAACAGATCCCATCCGCAGAGATCGTGATCCTTGGTGATTTTAATGGCCAACATGCGCGGGATGGTCGGCGATGTGTACCCCCCGTCATCGAGAATCGAGTTGGATGCAAAGAGAGAGCCTAACATCTCCAGATGGAAGTGGACACCGTTAAGGTTGGAATGAAGTCCCCTGATGTTGCAAAAATTCACGTATAGCGTGACAGGGGTCGCCTTGGTCTTATTGCTCCGCTTGCCCCGAGCAGTTTTAGTCGCGATCGGAATTTTGCCTCCCCCAGAATATGCGGGGCAGCCTGAGGACCCTCGCTCAGGAGTGGAGTAGCTTGGTCGTGGATGCTCAGCGAAGGATTCTACGGAGATGCTGGTACTCTCCTGGGGCATCTTCCATTTAATTCCGCTACCATGTTGATGGGGTTGGAGGGGGAGGGGGGATTGGGACTCCAGCAACCTGCGCTTACCAAGCGAAACTAAGAGGTAAACCTCTCTTCACGCTGGTATTCTGTGAGGCTAACTGAGAGGTGAACCCTAATGCTAGATAGTTTTTATTTGATTAAAAGAATTTATCAAATCAGACTCGTAGTTCCAGATATTAAACAAAATCCTCTTCCGCTTTATTATATAAGTATAGATTCTATCTCATTCTTTCCTATAGATTTATATTTTTTTTCTTTTTAGTGTCGCTTTTTCGTTTGATTTGTTTCAAATCACAACGATGCTAAAGAAGTTTGGACATCAAATATCAAAATTATAAATTTAGCCCAATTCCTTAATTATTTGAAACACAATGTAATATTACGTAAATTCTATTTTTCTTTATCAAACCTGGAAACATCGATGTAGATGATAGCATTATTTACAAACCTTTGTGGTTTATAGATGATATTTTACTGTTTTTGTATTCAACTTTGAAATGATATAAATTTATAGGCACGTCTGTATTCTATAGACTGTCTCTTACGAAGCGTCGTTTCTTTGGTAACGTGCCAACCGCTGTTGTTTATAGGATTTTTGAGTAAAACATCAAACATCATGCGTACCATATACTTGCGACGAATTGCTAGCAATCTGTTTATTATATTTTCTTGTACTTTATGTTGTAACGCACGCATATTTGCGCCATCCATCATGAGTGTATCTGAGGATGATCGTCTTTCGCCTACATCGGAAGTGGGATAAAGTCGCTGTTATCACCCACATATAATCTTGGAATAGTGTGAGGGTTACTACGTTTGTGAAAGACTATGATGCGCTCCGCGTTGATGCCTTTCTTTTTATGTTGTATTATATATCGTAATGAAATTTGCCGTTATATTTACGACATTAAAGTGTAGAGCAAAAGTGTAAAGTGAAATGTTTTAAGCTAAAAGTTAAATCTTTTTGTTCGATTTATATTAAAGGTTTACCCGCAAGCACTTTTCTAATTTCTTAATGTACCCAAATATGTTAACAAATATTGAAAGAAATGTTGAAGGTACCTAGATGAGTTATAGTTTTGCATTCAGTGGAAATTTAAACTGCTCGAGTTATGTTATAATTTGATAGTTCATGCGAAATATGATTTACGTGGGGCTACATTTTGAAGTTCGAAATGTTTAGCGATGTACCGAAAAAAAAATGTATATCATTAACATGCTGTGAAAAAAAATAAGTAGCCTTTTTGTATTCTAATGTGTTGATAAGTAATGAAGTTTACTCTGAATATTATGTAGTCGACAAAATGGGGATGTGATGTCGAGAAGTTAGTAAAAGTCAATACAATAATGATCAATGAGGAAGATATTGTGACGGCGCGGCGGTTGATGGAAACTAGATCGGTCATAATTTACAGCCAGTCTATAGCGATAGTGATACGCTATCGATCTCTAGTGATAATACTTAACTGCTTATTCCGATACTCTCACCGCAAAAGGTAATGAGTCAAACAGAAGCATATTCCAAATTCAATAGCACCCGTGTAAGTAAATATCTTATCGTTATACTCGTTCGTATGCAAATAACGTGTTTCCTTTCACGTTCAAAAAATTGATAGTGTCGAAGGGGCGCAAGGTGCCCGGACCCATTGACAGTCATGGTGTGAAAGCTGGAGAGGAGGGCCTGGTGCGCCCCGTCCATGTTGAATGCAGTAGTGGGTGATTATCTAAAGGGATTCAAGCGCCTAGTACATGTTTATGCTAATTGCCTAAGGTGGCTAGATGATGGGGCCTTGTACGCCCGATCCACGCCGCATATAGCCTGTGGCAGCTGGTCGAATGGGCCTCGCGCGCACTGTCCACGCTGCATTTTGGCTGAGGTGGCTGGATGAAGGGGCCTTGTACGCCCGATCCACGCCACTTTTAGCCTGTGGCAGCTGGTCAAAGGGGCCTTGCGCGACCGGTCCACGCTGCGTATTGTCTGAGGCAGCTGGATGAAGGGGCCTAAGGCGCCCGGTCCACGCTTCATAAGGCCTGAGGAATCTGTATGAATGGACTTCGTGCGCCCGGTCCGAGTATTATTATACGGTTTCTGGTGTGTGGATGAAGGGGTTGCGGACACCCAGTCCACAGTTCAAGTGACTTCTGATGACTTTTGCATGAAAGCCCCGCTCACGCTTTGAATATCGGACAACTAAGGGAGAGGGCTCGGCATTTCCGGTCCGTGCTGTTGGTTGTAATACTGATTGAGGGAGCCTTGTGCGCCCGAATCAGTCTGCTACCATCGACATAAATGAAATAATTAATAGAATCAGGCGTTACTTTGCGGAAATCCATTATATTAAAGTTGGAAAAATTTACTTTGCCAATATCCGCTCAATAAAATAAAATGATGTGTCTTACCTAGTTTGAAGAGCACCTCCCGCCCTCCCTCAATTGCGTGCACTATCCCCGTCACCACTAATCCCAGCACCACTACTCCCACCACCACTACACTAGGAAAGACACACCACCGACGACAATACGACACGTGTTTCGCCTCTACACGAGGCATCTTCAGGTGTAGTAGACTCTACGGTGGCTGACCGCTAAGTGAGCGGCGAGCCAAAAACAGCTGCTATTTATAAGACTCGCCGACGCAACCGCTCCCCACCTAAGTAGTGAGCGACCGCGTCATGCGATAAAACATGCGACCAATCACCACCTGACGTACGCAGCCGCCTGCTATTAAATTAATAACAAGCCGCTGCGAAACGCCCGCCTACCCTCCAAACACGCAATCCACACGTGGACGCGTGATAGTCGCGGTTTAGAAGAGCGTGGTACTGTGCCACTCGCTCTTGAATGGAGCTAATAAAAAAATAATATGCTGTCAGTGTGGGACGCCGCAGACAGATTATTTGCCGCTGTTGCCCGCCGGCGCTTAACACATGGGGGAAGTGAATTTGTCTTAAATATTGCTTTGGAAAAATATTTTGTAGTAACAAGTGGTTAACTTTTTGATTGGTTGAAAGAAATGCGTCAAAGCCAAGCTTATTTCAATTGACTGACCTGGGTCTATTGGGTGATTAATGACCCTGTAAAATTGCAAAGTTTCTTGCTACATTTTATTTTGTGTTTTGACTGTGTCGACGGCCATGCCGTGGCCATAACTCAAGGAGTGGGTGCGATGCGCGTGTGGTGTTGGTAGAGGTCTGGTTTGGTGGTCGCTGAGACGCAGCGAGGATGACTGAACATGGAGATGAGTACTCGTGGAAGTAAAATAAAGTGAAGTGTACATTTGTTGTGTAACGATTTGTAAGCGATTGAGAATGTCATGGCTCTTCATCATTTTATTTTGTGATAATTGGTAAGGTTTCTTTGAATCGATATTGTGAAGCTGGTCGAAGGGACAATGTCGCCCGGGCCAAGCACTTGCGGCTGGTCGAAAGGACACATTCGTCCGATCCAGGCTTATGAATGTTTGATGTTTGATGTTGAGTGTTGGGTTTGTGTGAAGCTGGTCGAAGGGACAATGTTGTACTGGGCCATGCCGCGCGGCTGGTCAAAAGGACACATTTGTCCGGTCCAGGCTTATGAATTGTGGAGTTACACTGGTCGAAGGGACAGTGCCGTCCGGTCCATGCGTGGTCGAAGAGACGCACCCGTCCGGTCCAGTCAGGTTAGTCGAACAGAGTACAGATAACAGTATTGTCCGGGCCAAACCCGAGCGGTTGGTCGTAGGGACATACTAGTTTGCAGTTGTATGTGCCAGCTTGAGAGAAAGGTGCTGTCCGGTCCATGTATGGTCGAAGGTACGCACGCTTTCGATTATTGTATGATTACGGATGTTAGTATATCTACAAAAGGGTATGAGTTGTAAAGCTTATATCTTCTATCGATGCTAATAGTGCCGTGCAAGCTGTACAAAGAGCTGTGTGTCTGTGTGTGATTAGTGGAAAGAGCCAGTTGTCCGGTCCATGTTGTCTTATGAGATGATGGCTAGTCAAAAGGACGCCTTAGCTAGTGTTAGCTTGCATAAGGTCAAACGTAATCGCCTTGCGTATGTGTGTATAAATGTCCAAAGATGAATTGGTGATTAATAGTGTTTATTACAGGAATTTATGAAGTTACACGCCCGAGGACGGTTGTATGTCAACATTGGCCATGTAGGCACGTCTATAAAATACTAGCTAGACCGGGAGTAAAAGTTTTACTCTTACGAAGCGTCGTTTCTTTGGTAACGTGGCAATCGTTGTTGTTTATATGATTTTTGAGAAAAACTCCAATTATCAAGCGTACCATATATTTGCGACGAATTGATAGCGATCTGTTAATTATATTTTCTTAAACTTATGTTGTGACGCACGCATATATGCACCATCCATCATGAGTGCATCTGAGGATGGTCCTCTTTCGCCTACAAATTAAAAAAAAAAGAACAACAACAACTGGTTGTCAAATGTCAATTGACAATGGGGGAGTTTTGGCGGGAACTTGACCGGCGGCGGTTTGCTGCTCCTGTATTATTGTTTAAATAATGGTTTGAAGTGGATTTTGATATGTAAAAGTGGTGCGATTTTGTGTATTAAATGTCTGCGCATGTGAACTATTAGTGGAAATGGTGAAACTAGTGCTCTGATGGTGATGTGATTCTCAAGATAATGTGTCTGTCTGCTTAGGCGCCTTGAGATACCATCGCCAACTGTCAGCTGTCTGCTGGCTCAAGTTGCCGTCAAAATCTCCCAAGGGCTGCACAATGTGACGCATCAACATATTGTGAAGCAGTGTACTATGAAGGATAACTATACATTGAACTTCAGGCTCAGAACCCAAAGCCGTAAAGCCAGTTATAAAAAAAATATTTTGTTTTTGTTTACCTGTCAGCCTGTCACTGATCACTCAACTCAAATTGTAATGAATATAAAGAAGACATGGCTTTAGCCTTTACGGTTTTTGAAAATAAGAAGAATTAAAGAAAATAAGACTTGGCTTCGGCCTTTATGGATTTTGAAGAGACGGAAAGAAGAAAAATAAGACTTGGTTCCGGCCTTTACACCTTAAAATTCTATATATTCAAAAAAAAAAGGCTGTATGGCTTAGTTCCTTTGCCTGCTCTCTCGAGCTAATAACAAAAACAACAACAATCAATTGATCATGGAAAAAAAAGCGCGGGAACTTTGAAACGTGATAGGCGCCTTTTTTAAACTAAAATTTTAATTTTGTTTTGTTTAGTTAAAAGGCACTAAACTTTTATTGTTTTATTGTTACTGGGTTTCCTCATCATGGGGAAACGTAGAAAAAAAAGTTGCCGGGAGAAGAAGAAGTCTTTGAAGAATCGACTGAGGAGGAAGAAGTTGATACCAGTACTGAGGAAGATCCTGAGAAAGAGCAGCGCAAGTATAAGCCGTACTTTGTATCTGACTACAACAGGAGGTACCCTGAGGACTCTGTCCTCGTTGATTTTGTTGTCTTTGTCGAATCAAATGATGAAAGAAGGCCAATCGGCACGCGGGACATGATGTCTCTGTCCACACATATGAAGAGGTTCAATAAAGGCATTAAATATTTGCAATCTATGAATAAATACAAAATAGGCGTTCATTTTGAAAAGCCCTATATATATATCTCTAGCGAATGCATTTTTAAATAATGTTACATATCTTAATGAGTACAAAATGAAGGCATCTATCCCAGCTGTAGGGACAGAAATCACAGGAGTCATAACTAATGTTCCCACTAATCTTTCTAATTCAAAAATTTTTGGTATATGAATGACTTACAGGAAGATAATATGTGTTAAAAGGATAATGAGGAAACATAAGAATGACGCAGGACGCAGTTTGCTGCAGCCGACGGGCACCGTGGCCATCACGTTCGCTTCTAATGTTTTGCCGGACCACGTCGATCTTCATGGTTGGCGGTTCGTGGTAAATCAGTATATTCCACTAGTGAAGCAGTGCTACAACTGTCTGAGGTATGGCCACTTAGCGAAGTACTGTAAAAATTCTGTGAAATGCTCAATTTGTATTGAAACTCACAGCTACAAAGATTGCCAAGTCTCTTCAGATAAAGCGATATGCATACATTGCAAAGGAAACCATCTAAGCATTTCTGGACAGTGTTCTGTTAAGAAACAAAAGATAAAAGAAAATCAGGCTAAATTACACAAAACCCCCTTTGTAGACCTTTTTAATAAAAACGAATTCCCCGAATTAAACAAAAAAAAAATCCTAAAGATGCTCTTATGTCACTACTAAAAAATGATGACATTATTAATATAATTTTAAATACATACAAGAGTTAATACATAAAGTATTAACTCTTAATAAATCAAATAAACATATCACCATATCTTCTCAGCTTGTTAAAGATGTTCTCATAGATACAATGAAACCAAAATAGATATTTCATTATTTAACATTTAATATTTTATGGATCAGTTTAACATTTTACAATGGAATGCACAGAGTTTAATTAAAAATCGCTTTCAATTTACACAATTTTTATATGAGAACACTATAGATGTTGCTCTCATATGTGAAACTTGGCCTAAACCTAGGCACAATTTTAGAGTAAAAGGTTATAATATTATACGATTAGATTCAGGTAATGATCATAATGGAGTAGCAATACTTCTACATAACAAAATTGGATTTCGTGTTATCAATACATTCTCTGATGACTCATTACAAAATATAGCTGTACAAATACAATATAATGATAAATTACCCAATTAATTATAATAAATCCAAATTAGATAATTTAATCCAAAGTTTGCCACAGCCAGTCTTTATAGCTGGTGATTTCAACGCCCATCACACGTTATGGGGATGTACTGAATTAGATTCACGAGGTAGGGACGTTCTTGCAAGTATAGATGACAACAATCTTGTAATCTTGAATGATGGTCAGAGGACTACAGTAGGATCTCATAGATGGAGTCAGAATGCATTAGACTTGACACTTGCTTCATCTTCACTGGCTCTGTCTTGTGAGTGGCAAGTATGTGATGATGATTCTCTAGGCAGCTATCATTTTCCTGTAAAGACAAAAATTACGGTCAATAATCAAAATTTTCAAGAAACAGCTGTATCAAATAACATAAACTTAAAATTGGTAACTTGGTCAAAATATCCAAATTTAATAGACAATTTAATTAAAATTATAGTTTTGACTATAGTAATCCTTTACAATGTTATACAGATTTAATAGAACTAGTTAAACAAGCCATGCATGAATCCACATCACCCAATCAGTCTTCTAATCGAAATGTTAACATCAACTTGCAATCTCATAAAAGAAAAAAAAATTCTCTACCTTGGTGGAATTTAAAATGCAAAGAGGCAGTATTAAATTGTAAAATTCATATTTAGTATTTAAGAATGATCCCACAGAACGAAATTATATTAATTTTAAAAACTACAAGCTGATAAAAAATTACTTTGAAGACTGAAAGACAGCTTAGCTGGAAAATACTATATGAAACTTTTAATAGATCTACTTCATTGACTAGATTATGGAATTACATTAAAATTTTAACAAAATTTTGTTCATAATAACACATCAGTCATAGATTCTAATTTGGCTAATGAATTTTGAAAAATATACTCCAGAAACAGATGAATCACCTCTAACTCCTCACTCTCAAATGATAATCATTGTGATTATCTTACCAAACCTTTTACCTTAACAGAATTCAATTCAGCTGTTAACTCTAGAAAGGACACTACTTGTGGTTTAGATTCTGTTCCATATAAAGCTTTAAAAATATGAATACTGCGTGTAGAGAACTAGTTTTGAAAATATATTATATGTTATGGTTTCATTCACTTATTCCTAATGATTGGAAAGAAGATTGTTTGATACCCATTTTAAAGCCTGGAAAAAAACCTCACATTGCAGAATCTTACAGACCTATAGCACTTACATCTTGTATGGGTAAAATATTTGAGCAACTTATAAAATCTAGATTAGAATTTTATCTAGAAAAAATTGTCTTTACCATCAAATCAGTTTGGATTCAGACGCTGTAAGTCATCTAGAGAAAGTATTGCATTTCTTCATTTAGACATCTTAAAGCTATGGAAAATAATGAAGTATTAATTAGTATATTCTTTGACATTGTTGGTGCATTTATAATTACGTTTACGTTTGTTTACGTTTTATAATAACGTTAATCTTCATGTACTCGCCGCAGAGTTGAGGTCTTTGAACATTCCTGAAAAAATTGTAAAATGGATATTTAACTTTTTACATGGAAGAAGAGTTTTTGCTAAAGTTAATAATAATAATACAATTATTGGTCCTAGGCTCAGTTATAAAGGTGTTTGTCATGGAGGAATATTAAGTCCTCTTGTCTTTATTTTATACATATTTAAATTAAATATTATTTTAGGATCAAATGTTACTAATTTACAATATGCAGATGATTTGGTCATATATGCCTCAGGAACAAATGTCAAAAACTTGGTAACCATTTTAAATGAGGCTTTAAAGAAATTGCACATTTACTTTTCATACTTAAATTTAAATATTAGTACTGAGAAAAGTAAAGTTGTAATATTTAATAAAATTCGTCCATTTAACACTAGAATAATTTATAATAATACATTTTTACCCATAGAAAGTTGTGCAAAATTCTTAGGTGTAATTTTTACAAATAATTTATCTTGGACCAAATACGTGAATTCTATATCAGACAAAGCTTCTAAGGCCTTTAATGTATTAAAAGCTTTAGCTAGTACTAACTGGGGAGCTGATCTAGAAATATTATTAATGTTATATAAGTCTTTGGTGAGGAGTCATTTTGAGTATGGCTTCCTTTGTTTTGCATCAAATAAAAAACTAGTAAACAAATTAGATATTATACAAAATAAGAATTTAAGACTTATTACCGGCTCTATGAGAACAACTCCTATTGTTTCTTTACAGGCTGAATGTCTTACTCCTCCTATCTTACTTAGGTTTGAATATCTGAAATTTAGGTTTTTATTAAATATTAATTCTTTGTCTCATCATCCTCTTTTTCAAAAAGTATTATTTTACTATAATAGTATGTCTCCTATATCTAACTCACCCCATATATACTCCATGATTTTCATGAAGAGAAATAAAAAATTCAAGGCTGTATGGCTTAGTTCCTTTGCCTGTTCTCTCGAGCGAATAATAAAAACAACAACAACAATCATTTGTCAAATCTACTCAGGTCACGTGTAACGAATGGTTGGTTCGTAATGTTCAAGAAAAATTAATATACCTAAATAGAGAAGATTATTGGTTTATAATAAAACCCAAATAGAGTACATTATATGTTTAAAAATACAAAATGTTGATTAGGAGCCTTAAACAAACTCTAGGTAAGTTTGTTACTTAGTTATTAATTGCTTGTGGATTTTTGATGATAATAGAAATATTTAACTATATACATAATTCTATCCAAACTTAATAAAGATGCTAGTGACTATGGAACTGAAACGTAATACATCAATGCTGGTCGCATTAAAAAGCTTGAAGTCGCTCAGGGTGCTGTGGAGAGGTCTATGCTAGGAGTTTCACGACGTGATAGAATTCAAAAGGATTATCACAGTAGAATTAGAGTAATCGACATAGTCCAAAGAACCAGCAAGCTGAGGTGGATATGGGCCAGCCATAGAGTTAAAATATTCAGCAGTCAAATTGGGAAAAAAGATTCTTCAGTGGTAGCACCATAACAGCAAGTGCAAATATTAATGATTAACACGGGTCAATCACAATGGATCAAATCCCTTATATTCAGTCTCAACTCAAATGCGAGCGATAGATTCAAGGAATAAGATCTTGAATCTATCACAGATTCATTATTTTTGACCTGTGTTGGACTTATGAGCCTACATAACTCTTGACCCCAAATGATCCGTGACCCGTTTATGGCGTCATTTTTGCCTTTTTTGGTGTGTTGTGTGCTATCGCATATTATTGTAATTGTAGGCTAAGTCTTGTGAATAAAAAATTAAGAATTATCTGCTGGCTTTGCTGTGTATAATTTAGTTTATTAATAATCATAAACTAATAACATAGAATTTTGTGATGATTCATTTTCAAACTAAAATGGTACGGTTGCTATATACGACAAAGTAAATACAGTAACTACAAAGTTATTTAATAACTTTGTACTTTACCATTTTTCTTGGAATCACTCCAGACATGAAGGTTCAATGGAGCCCCCATATATCTAAACTAGCAAGCAGACTTCGTTTTGCAGTGTATGCTGTAAAATAGAATTAGAAATCACCAATGTTGAAACATCTACACTAGTTTATATTTCCATAACATAATAATGTCATAAGCTCAGATGGTTAGCGCTCGCTGTAAGTTTCACAGTACGCGAGCAACCTGGGTTCGATCCCCGCCGGCACTAATGAAATTGTTAATTGCTATTTTAAGTGCTGATTTACCACATGCTCGGCGGTGAAGGTAAGCATCGTGAGGAAACCTGCATGTCTGTGAAATAAGAAAAAAAAATATTTCGAAGACATGTGAAGTTCGCCAACACGCTTTGTCTCTCGTCATTATGTAAATATTCTAAAGTTTTTTACATACTTGTTATGATTGATGCCAATTAAGGGGGAAGAAAAATTACGATAATCAGGTATATTTTTGAAATTTGAACAGTTTCATGTACAGTTTTTATTTTATCTTTATTTAAGTCTATTAATTACAAAATAATATTATCAATACACATGTTTCGATACACATTTTTTACACCAAGGCTATTAGAAAGCACAGCACAATTCGTCACATGCTCGTGCACTCTTAAAAAAACGTAAGAGTTTCAAGTGGCTTAGATGAGGAAGGTCGGTCAAGTGGCTTAGATGACGAAGGTCGGGCTCAAAGGACTTGATTTATGTTTCGTTTTAGTTCAGTTCATGGACTCTTCTTAATAAAAACATCATATGTATATCTTGGCACTCAAATTATTAACTTCACTACCATACTGTTAAAACAATCAGTATGCCAGTTTTTCACTCTTTTTTTTTACTAATACACAATAAACAACAAGTACTTGCCATACGAGAACAATTAGAAATAAGCTTACAAACATCTAGAATTTCACATTGTCAGCCGCCATTTAAACTTAACTCAAACACAACTGGCGCGATGCCTATTTCAGGACACCTATAACCTTAATACCTATAACCTCCATGAAGTCGGCCAGCTGCTGGCCCCTTGGGTTCCGTTGCCCTATTCCAAATTGACCTACCTTCAGCTCACATATAGTGGGTTTTGGAGGAATGCATGGTTCCAGATATATCCTCATACATTTCCTCCACCTCCTCATCGGGATGTGCAGAGGTTGGTGCGTAAACCTGTATGACCTTCAGCGAATACCGTTTGATGATTCTGAGTATAAGGTACGCAACCCTCGTCGACACACTGTCAATCTTTACAACGTTGTTAACGAGAGACTTGTGGACGATAAATCCGACATCTCCTTGGGACAGATGGTCGCCCTCCCGGTGATAGAGCAAGTTGCCGGATTCTAAGATTACCATGTCCTCCCGCTCTCTTCCGACCTCGGATAATCCTATAATATTCCAGCGCAACTTGTCTATCTCTTCTTCCAGCTCCGGGATCTTCTCATCAGTCCTCAGCGTGCGTGCGTTATATGTTGCCAGGTCGAGTCGTCTTAGGTGGCAACCGAACCTTCACCGGAGATTCTTAGCACCCCCTGCCCCGCCGTTACCATGGTCGCCACCGTAGCCAGGAATAGCGGGGCCGCCGGGGACTGGGGGCCGTGTCTTCGTAACTTTCATCATGGGGGGTATATTGCCATAGTTGCCACGCTTGGCCAGCGGGTTGGCAACCGCAGCTTTTTTTATTGTTGTTTCCGGGACACCTGAGATTTTGAGTGAGATTGAGAGGTTCTATGCCCAGCTGTACACGTCATCGTTGGAGCCACACGCAAGTGTGAGTAAAGATCAAAGAACAAGTCTTATCCGACACTATTCCAATGATATCTCGGACGTCAGTCTGAGCGAGATTAGAATGGCTCTCCAGCACCTTAAAAACGGCAAGGGCCCCAGGCAAGGATGGAATTACAGCGGAGCTTCTGAAAGCGGGTGGAAAACCGGTACTTAAAGTCCTTCAGAAGCTCTTTAATTCCGGCGTGGAGCGGAAGTGCGGTGGTCTTGTTCTTCAAGAAAGGCGATGACGCTCTCTTGAAGAACTACAGACCGATTTCCCTTCTGAGCCGCGTCTACGTGCTGTTTTCGAGAGTCATTACGAATCGTCTCGCATGCAGACTCGACGACTTCCAGTCTCCCGAACAAGCTGGTTTCCGAAAAGGCTTTAGCACCATAGACCACATACATACCCTTCGGCAAATTGTACAGAAGTCCGAGGAGTACAATTTTCCACTATGTCTGGTCTGGTGTATGTGGACTATAAGAAAGCCTTTGATTCCGTCGAAATTTGGGTGGTGCTGCAGTCCCTTCAGCGGTGCCAAGTTGACTGTAGGTATATCGAAGTGTTGAAGTGTATGTACAGTAGGGCTATGATGGCTATCCGAGTACAGAACCAGAGTACGAAACCTATCCAACTGCAGAGAGGTGTAAGACAGGGTGACGTTATATCCCCGAAACTCTTCACCGCTGCATTGGAAGACGTTTTCAAGCTACTGGACTGGAAAGGATACGGTATTAACATCAATGGCGAGTACATCACTCACTTTCGATTTGCCGACGATATAGTCCTTATGGCAGAATCGCTGGAGGACCTAAGCACTATGCTCAATGACCTCAATAGTGTCTCCCAACGGATAAGTCTTAAGATGAACATGGACAAAACAAAAGTCATGTGTAACGTCCATGTCACACCTATGCCGGTAGTTGTTGGGAACACTAAGCTCGAAGTTGTTGACGAGTATGTTTACCTGGAACAAATAGTTCGACTAGGTAAGTCCAACTCGAAGTTGGACTTCCGACCGAGAGGTCAATCGACGGATTCAATTCGGCTGGGCAGCTTTCGAGAAATTACGGCATATCTTCTCGTCAAAACTTAAAAACTAGACCGTACAACCAGTGTTTGTTGCCAGTGATGACCTATGGAACTGAAACGTGGTCCTTCACTGCTGGCCGTATGAGGAAGCTCAAGGTCGCTCAGCGAGCTATGGAGAGGGCTATGCTTCAGGGTTTCTCTGCGTGATAAACTTAGAAATGAGGATATCCGCAGTAGAACCAGAGTTACCGACATAGCCCAAAGGATTAGTAAGCTGAAGTGGCAATGGGCCGGCCATATAGCTCGAAGAACCGATGACCGATGGGGAAAAAAGGTTCTCGAATGGCGGCCCCGTACCGGCGGACGAAGTGTAGGGCGTCCCCCCAGTAGATGGAGTGACGACGACCTGGTAAGACATGCAGGAAGTCGATGGATGCAGGTGGCTCAGGACCGTGCTTTGTGGCATTCCTTGGGGGAGGCCTATGTTCAGCAGTGGACTTGTGAAGGGCTGTAATGATGATGATGATGATGCTTGGTGTGCAAACAACGCATTTTCGCCTTTGCTTGTCAAACTTTTCACTTCTGGGAAGGGCATGGAGTTCAATAGGGAAGTGAGATATGACCTCTGCTGAAAATTTCAGTACTCCACGAACCATAGACTGTCATATCAGGTCTACATTGCTGGTGTTTTTGCAAAGCCTCTGTGACAAGGCCCATGCGGAACTCCCTGTGTTTTATGTTGTGGCTATGTTTGTGAAGTACGTATATAATAGGCGCCTGAATTTTTTTTTTGACGTGTGACCTCTTTCGCTCCATCAGGTACGAAGACAACATCTGGTCCTTTTTGTCTAAGCCGCCCTTACAAACATTGTTGTTCTTGATGAGGATGGGTTTGTATTCAGACACGACGATCCAATTGTATGTCGAGATCATAGCCACGCGGTTTTTGTCTCGCCATACCATGAGATCGACGTCTCCAGATGTGCAACCGCAAACTTGACCCACCCTCATGTGGGTATTTTTAAATTCATAATTTGTTCCGGTACAATCTGACGATTAGTACGGGTAATCCCAACGCAGTCATACTCTAAAGTCTTAAAGGATGCGGGCGAGGGCTGGAGAATTGTAGTAATTGTCCATCCATATTCTGTAACCACGATGTTCAAGCCCCTGCAACAACTGTAAAACAAGGTTTGGCACTACTCATGTGACACTCAAATCTCCACATTAATATCCTGTCCTCGAATCGCACACTTCGTAGGTTTTGATTCCCACTGCTGTGGCCTTGTTGGGGATTAATTGCTTTATATTCACCCACCCCTTCCATTGTGTCTTCCTACTTATAGCGGTGTTTGTGTATCTTATTAGGTAGTTTGTATAATTTAAATTTTCTGAAGAGATTCCGGAGCCAGTACCTAATTCGGTTTTAGATCCATTTTTTCTCTACCATTTATTTCCTGCAAGTTCTGATTTTCATATGGTTAAGGTCTGTATAAATGAATTTCATACTTTTTATCAGATTGTTGGAATTTTTATATATATTCTAGGAATAGATTAATAAAAATAAGATTTATCCTTCGTAAATGTTTGAACATTCAAATTGATTGTAGGTTTTTAATATTGAGCCAAACTTCTTAATTCAGTATCCTCAGTTGCAACAATATCATTCTCTTGTCTTCCATAATCTTCCTTTTGTTCCGTCAAATTTCTACATCATCAAAACAATAGGTATTATGAGAATTGCTCTCAGCAGTGTGATAAATTTACGTTTTTGAGTTAAGGATTGGTTTTTAATAAATTTGAAAAATGAATAAATAAAAAACATCCAGAGCCGGGACAATTATTTGTAGGCTATACAATAACGGCAGAGTCGGGAAGGGACGCCCTAGACTAAGGTTTATCGACCAAATTGGCGATATATTGAAAATGGGCCAGATTAGGAGTACCCTTAACCGACGAGCGTGTATGCGTAGATACACGGCGGCTGCAAATTGTCAAGTTTGTGTGCTAGGCGTTTCGCTATGACTCAAAGATTTAATGTTGACGCGGCTCAGAGGCTGTATTAAAGTTGCACAAGACTGGCCGCATGCATTTAGAAAACTTTTCAGTTGCCAGAATGCTGTTAAAGACTGCAGCTTCATTTTCCGTCTAACAGCCATGAGTTATAGAGTGTTATCGGAGAGTTTTTGCGACGGGTCTGGCTTAATTAACTCCTTCGACTGCATGGACAGTTTCCCCGAGAATTCCATTTATATTGTCCACGGTATTGCAATCTTCTAGGCACTGAAAACGATTTAGTAATTACAATTGAAAGTTTTCAGGACTTTGTATTACAGCACGAGGGGGACGGCGCGTTGACTTTATTAAACCTAACCTAACCTAACGTTAAAGTTCAGTCAGGCCTCTCTCACTGTTGCTACCTGCGTGACATAATTACCTACAATCGCGAGGCTCCTTCGGGCTACATACGCAGTCGGGGCTAGCGCGTTCTAGGCGATTGAATGTTAAAGATTTTTAACGCTGTTTATATAAACAGCGTTAAAAAACTTTAAAATACAAAATACTGAAACTAAAACTTTGTTTACAAGATTTTTCACATTTCTGTTAGGAATCGTATTTCGGGTTTATTTGTTGTTTACACTATCTACCTATTTCTTCCGAGCCAAGCATCGCGATTCCCGACGAATGGCCTTGCAAGTAGCATGCGTTGGGCATCACAGAACTCGCATAGTAGCGAAAATATGGTCAGACTATCATAGTCAGAATAAGTACTTTACCTAAGTAACTTACTTACCATTTCGCAAAGTATTTTTTTACTCTCTATTGACAGCCCTTAGTAACCACGGAAAGTCCACCGTGACGTAGGAAGGGGAAAAGATGCAAAGTAATACGGACACTCGCGCGCAGCGATAAAGTTTTATTTAGCTTGCGTGCGCGATTTATCTAATTAATAATAATTATGTAGCCTATTAAAACGTCGGCAAGCAGTCGACATCAAAGGAGTGCAACTTCTGTACGGAGTACTATTATTTATTATGTGGTTCAGTATGCGTCTCACAATTCGGTGATCGCTACCAGTTTTTATCCTCGCGATCACTGAGATATTACCGAACAGTTGCCGTCTGGTCGTCGTAATGAAGTCATTGTCTAACTTACGGAACGCCTATCGATTAAAATAATAATTAAAACGTACTACGTAGCCTTTAAATTATAGAAAATCTAAGAGATAGGGTGCACACAACCATACTTACGGGTGTTCATTTTTTTCTAGTATTCAGTGTGGAATTATATTTATAAATAAACCAAACTGTTCTGCTGCCTTTTCAGGGTTTTTGCGACCAGAATGTATTCAAGTAACATGTTCTTCAGGAATAAAATACTTTCCTCCACCAAAAAACTATGACGGTAAGTATATGCGTTCATTTTATAATTCAGATTCAGAGTGAAAATTATTAGTATCGCATTTTACATTTGCCTTCATACCTATGTATAAAAATTTAATGACAATTGCAATGCAAATTAATGGCAATGGTCATATTTTACAATATTGTGGTATAAGCTAAAATTTGTCTCCGTGTTACTAGGATCTTGTGTGGATACGAGATAGTAGGAGCGTAGAAAAATACCGTAAGAAAGTATACGTTTGTTCATTTTCTTTACTTTAATGCAGCTTAGTCAGTATTTTCTGTTCGTTAAATATAGTGGCTATGTTGCTAATAAAACAAATTACACAATAAAGAAACAAAAGACACAAAATAATTTACACAAAAAAAGAAGAGATTTTCCGACAGCATGCTGTGCTTTGGAGGCCTATGTAGTGGACTTGTGAAGGGCTGTAATGGTGATGACGATGATATTGAAGATGAGTTCATTGCCATTAAAATACCAATAGAATACACACTAAAAGTTCTGCGCTCATAAATGTTTCTATTTCAAATGTTATATTTTTCTAAACTGATTAAAATAATTTTTGGTGGAAGTCGCGTGTCAATTGTTTTTATCACAGATTCGTCATTTATAATAAAAATGGAATTAACGCAAAAAGTGCGCGATGATTTTCTTTTTATTATTTTAATAATTTACTCCCTCTAACCTCATTTGAGAACCATATGACTGGTACGCAGAATTCGATCGGGTCCGTGATGAAATGCGTGAAGGTCGACCTTCAACTGCGATCACTGTGTATCACTGAGGAAAATGTCGAAACCGGCGCATCACCTATGAGGAGATTCGAGGACATTTGGGAATTGGTATGAGCCAAATTCAAATAAATTTACATGATATTTTAAAGTTAAAAAACTTTGTTGCCGCTGGATTCCTTATGAAATCACCCCAGAACAAAACTGGCTCGAGTTGATTTATATAAAAAAAATGTTAAAGTATGATCACGGACGTTGAAATGTTCTGTATGTCATTGTAACAAGAGATGAAAGAGATGAAAGCAACAGTCTTCTGTATGGGTGTTCGAAGGCGACCGCAAATCAACAAAATTGAAGCAGGCTCGTAGGTAAAAAATAATTGTGTTTTTTTCTCCCAGACGGGTCTTGTCTGCACGATGGGATCTTTGATGAGCAAAAGACAGTTAATGCTTAGTGTTACACCACCATTTGTTTACCCAGTGTCTTAGAAAAAGTTAGGGGAAAACGACCAAGAAATTGCATCTCTTTACACTATGACAATGCTTTGGTGCACACCGCGAACAAGACAAAGTCGATTGCGATTTCTTTATTTTCCCAAAAATCTAAGATTTGATGAGAGGTTTCTATTATTTAATTTACGGAGCCAAAAGAGTTGTAATAGCAGCACGGCTACAGCTCAACTAGCACGTGAAAACATGCCCTTCAACCAATGGCAATTAACCTTTCAAAATGGTTCGAACTAATGAAAAAGTGCTTAAAATGTAATGGAGAATACTTTAAAAAGCAGTAAATATATTAGTTTACATATTTACATATAAAGTTACAAAGTTAAAAAGTTACAGCCTATATATGCTGCCGGGCGCAGGCCTCCTCTCATTTTTGAGAGGGTTTTTACATATGAATAGTTTTATTAATGAGTTTGCAAAACTTTCAGTGTACCCCACATGTTACTTTGATCAGTACAACCAATATTAGACTTCATCGTTGTTGCATGTTTCTGTTAACGATTTGACAATATTTATTACAGATATCGAAATACCTGAACGTCCAAGATTGCGCATGTTTGAAAAGGTGCCATTGTATCCATCAAATTTGAAACCACCAAAGATGCAGAAAAGATTAAGATATATGAGAGGTCCTGAAACTTTGCACAACAAGCTGCAATTAAAACAGTATGGCATTATTGTAAGTACATTTTTCTTAAGCTATGGTGTTGGTAATAATTGAGCACAACAAAATATTTGTGATTAGTACTATGTTGTTTAGGAAAAGTGAGGAAGTTCATTTTAATATTAAAGCAATGATTGTAAAGTGGTCACTTTGTATGCGTAAAGTTAACAGTCTATGGGATGGTATGTAGCTATATCCATAATATGCCTGCAACCCACTTCATACAAAGAAGGCCATAGATGCGTGGTCCCCTGTGAGGGCTATGATGAAGCGACATAGCCCTCTGCGCTTGTCTTGTTTGTTATTAGTTAAGAGGATCGATGATACCAACTCAGACTGACTATTTGGCAGAAAGGTATAGGTCTTATCACTAAATGAGGTAATTGTAATAAATAATATAATTTGTTCTGGTTCGATTGTCGTCTCTCAAAGAGAATCTCCAACTGTCCTTGTCAGCTTTCCTTATAAGACATAGTAACATCTCTCGGCAATGCCCCGTGTGTAGTACATTTTTTTAAATTGGCAGTTTCTTCAGAAACCTTGATAACGCGATTTTTGCTTCATTTGTTGATTGGTCCGCTTGCGAAATTGTGGAGCGGTGGTAGTGTCGCTCCTTCACCTCCCACAGGCCAGAGGTCAATGCTTGTAATGTGCTTTGGAATACAGTTTTCAACCATTGAGTCCAATGTATTGTATGTTTTTGACAACATAATGCCTACGATAATTAATAGAATCTGGCGTTTCTAGTGCGCAAATCCATTATAATAAAGGTGTTAAAATTAATAAGCTAAGATCGATGTGAAAAATAAAACTGATGTGTCTTACCTAGTTGGAAGAGCACCTCCCTTGTGGAAAATAAGTGATGATAGGTACAGTTCCATATCATTCGTGCGTCCGATATTCCGATGGGTAATGCACCCGTGTGAGCAAGGGCAAGTAATTCATACCTTGAAAATAAGTGACTCTAATGTCAGTTTCTTTGAGGGCTATAATATTGGTCTGTGTCTACCGTATGTTCACCGACTACCTCCAGTCAGTACCCCATAGGGGAAGGGCACCTAGATTTCTCTAGGTGCCCTTCCCATATGGCGTACTGACTAGGGGCACTTAGAGTTAAGTATGCATTTTCTTTTTCATCAGCTCGTAAGAGTTCACTTCTGGACATGGGTTTCTCTTTTTGAAGGGAGAATTTGCCTTAATCATCATGCTTGGCAAGCAGTTTAACGATCGCGGTACCAGACGTCTCGCACTTTGACGCTGCTGTCAGTCGCCGGCCTGGATTTTTTGACTGGTGATTTATGTTATTCATGAGGTTTTATGGCATTTTCCATAGTCGCTAGTAGACCAGTTTAGATGTAACTCTTATTGATAGGAGAGAGCAGTATTATCGGTGGAGAAAATCTTTATATAACAGTGGATTAGAAATGCTGTTAAAGAAAGAAATAACTTACAGAAACAAAGTTATTGGTTTCATACATGTAATTATATTAAAAAGCGACATATTCTGCTACAACACTTGCTAAATGAAACTAATTTTTTACGGATTCTATCGCGTTTAATTTAACTTTTAATTCCCGAAGTTTCGGGTGCTTTACAGCACCCATGGTCACGTGAGGTGTTTGACGTCCCGATGTTATAGTTAGCCCGGCTACATTCAGTTTTTGAATATTAATTTTTGGTCCGATCTACGCAGAATGAGCTTACAGTATTTTGAAATCTTGCAGTGGTATACTTGGGTTTGGAATTAATTTTATTAATTATAGGATCCCAAGCAAATGGCAGCACCCATCCATCTTCTCTATTGAAATTAGGATGTTTTTAATTTCATTAGCCTCGCGAATCATCCTAGGTAGGAGTCGGTGTTCTTTTGCGAGGATTTGTGGTCTATCAAACCTAATGTAATGGCGGGGATAATCTTGAACATGTTCACGGACTGCAGACTTCCCGGAACGTCGGTGCTTCAAGTCAGCTATATGTTCATTTACGCGGGTTGTTCTTTCTTTGTATCTTTTTGTTTGTCCTATATAAGAGAGACCACATTCACAATTCAGCTTGTACACTCCTGGTGACAGTATTTTTGCCAAGTGTTGAGCCAAATTATAAGTTGGTGAATCGATCTGGCTCACTATGGGACATAGTGGAGCGTTTGGTTTGTGTATTTTCGGTAACCCATACAACCTCGGTGGTTTGGCACATGATGGTATTGTCGAATTCACGTCGAGATTAAATTTTTGGAGTATTTCTTTATTAAGTCGGTAGTTGTTTTAAGTGTGTAGGGTCTATCTTGACCTTTTGTATGTACTTAAGTCCGATAAAAGTTGTTGTATTTTGAAATTATATTCTGACGTGTCCATTATTACCGTAGCATTTCCTTTATCCGCGCGGAGAATCGTGAGTTTGATCTGTTGCGTTGTTGTACAACGCTTTAAACTCGAGAATTAAAGAGTTAAATTAAACGCGATAGAATTAAAAGAGATAGAATTAAATTAAGACGCGTAAAAATTAGTTTCATTTAATGTGTAGTCTTCGCATAGATATAAGAAATCATTAAGACTATTGCTATTTACTTACGAGAAGATATCAACCTTTACTATAGTTTATGTGTATATGTGAAAATGAAATAAAGAAAAACATGTTATTATTAACATTTTTAAATCACTTGCCTACAATTTTACTTATTAACCAGTTTTTCTATTCTTAGAACAATGTTAAGCAATGTGGTACACCTAAATTCATTTACACAAGTTTACTTACAGGCGCTTGGTGGAGGCAGACTTGCTTACAAGCATTTTGAGATGGCACGTTTGGTTGTTGCTCGGCATTTGGATATGAAAAGGATGTTTGCCATCTGGCGTGTAGACCCACCTGGCAGCCTGTCACGAAAAGGGTCAAGGTCAGCGAATGGGAGGTGGCAAGGTGCAATTGTATCCATCAAATTTGAAACCACCAAAGATGCAGAAAAGATTAAGATATATGAGAGGTCCTGAAACTTTGCACAACAAGCTGCAATTAAAACAGTATGGCATTATTGTAAGTACATTTTTCTTAAGCTATGGTGTTGGTAATAATTGAGCACAACAAAATATTTGTGATTAGTACTATGTTGTTTAGGAAAAGTGAGGAAGTTCATTTTAATATTAAAGCAATGATTGTAAAGTGGTCACTTTGTATGCGTAAAGTTAACAGTCTATGGGATGGTATGTAGCTATATCCATAATATGCCTGCAACCCACTTCATACAAAGAAGGCCATAGATGCGTGGTCCCCTGTGAGGGCTATGATGAAGCGACATAGCCCTCTGCGCTTGTCTTGTTTGTTATTAGTTAAGAGGATCGATGATACCAACTCAGACTGACTATTTGGCAGAAAGGTATAGGTCTTATCACTAAATGAGGTAATTGTAATAAATAATATAATTTGTTCTGGTTCGATTGTCGTCTCTCAAAGAGAATCTCCAACTGTCCTTGTCAGCTTTCCTTATAAGACATAGTAACATCTCTCGGCAATGCCCCGTGTGTAGTACATTTTTTTTTAAATTGGCAGTTTCTTCAGTAACCTTGATAACTCGATTTTTGCTTCATTTGTTGATTGGTCCGCTTGCGAAATTGTGGAGCGGTGGTAGTGTCGCTCCTTCACCTCCCACAGGCCAGAGGTCAATGCTTGTAATGTGCTTTGGAATACAGTTTTCAACCATTGAGTCCAATGTATTGTATGTTTTTGACAACATAATGCCTACGATAATTAATAGAATCTGGCGTTTCTAGTGCGCAAATCCATTATAATAAAGGTGTTAAAATTAATAAGCTAAGATCGATGTGAAAAATAAAACTGATGTGTCTTACCTAGTTGGAAGAGCACCTCCCCCTTGTGGAAAATAAGTGATGATAGGTACAGTTCCATATCATTCGTGCGTCCGATATTCCGATGGGTAATGCACCCGTGTGAGCAAGGGCAAGTAATTCATACCTTGAAAATAAGTGACTCTAATGTCAGTTTCTTTGAGGGCTATAATATTGGTCTGTGTCTACCGTATGTTCACCGACTACCTCCAGTCAGTACCCCATAGGGGAAGGGCACCTAGATTTCTCTAGGTGCCCTTCCCATATGGCGTACTGACTAGGGGCACTTAGAGTTAAGTATGCATTTTCTTTTTCATCAGCTCGTAAGAGTTCACTTCTGGACATGGGTTTCTCTTTTTGAAGGGAGAATTTGCCTTAATCGTCATGCTTGGCAAGCAGTTTGACGATCGCGGTACCAGACGTCTCGCACTTTGGACACTGCTGTCAGTCGCCGGCCTGGATTTTTTTTGACTGGTGGTTTATGTTATACATGAGGTTTTTATGGCATTTACGGCTCTTACGTGGTAGAGCCATGCTGCAGCTATATTAGTAGTATAGTTGTAGTACGAATGGGTCGGCTCAACCGGGGAAGGACCACGCTCTCACAGAATACCAGCGTAAAATAGCAGCTTAACACTGCTGTGTTTCGTATGGTGAGTGTAGAGAACCGGAGACCCTTTTTACTGGAAAAGAGGCATTCCATCTTTGTCCTCACGGGTGACAACACATCTGCATTTTGATTCTTTATTGAAGATAGATGTAGATGTCTATGGGTCACAGCAACCACTTACCATCAGGTGGACTGTGTGCTCGTTTGTCACCCTATCCTATAAAAAAAAAAAATCCATAGTCGCTAGTAGATCAGTTTAGATGTAACTCTTATTGATAGGAGAGAGTAGTATTATCGGTGGGAGAAAATCTTTATATAACAGTGGATTAGAAATGCTGTTAAAGAAAGAAATAACTTACAGAAACAAAGTTATTGGTTTCATACATGTAATTATATTAAAAAGCGACATATTCTGCTACAACACTTGCTAAATGAAACTAATTTTTTACGGATTCTATCGCGTTTAATTTAACTTTTTAATTCCCGAAGTTTCGGGTGCTTTACAGCACCCATGGTCATGGAGGCGACTGAGGTATGTGACGTCCCGATGTTATAGTTAGCCCGGCTACCTTCAGTTTTTGAATATTAATTTTTGGTCCGATCTACGCAGAATGAGCTTACAGTATTTTGAAATCTTGCAGTGGTATACTTGGGTTTGGAATTAATTTTATTAATTATAGGATCCCAAGCAAATGGCAGCACCCATCCATCTTCTCTATTGAAATTAGGATGTTTTTTAATTTCAATAGCCTCGCGAATCATCCTAGGTAGGAGTCGGTGTTCTTTTGCGAGGATTTGTGGTCTATCAAATCTAATGTAATGGCGGGTACGA
The DNA here is from genome assembly GCA_029286625.1 of Parnassius orleans. NCBI lineage: Eukaryota > Metazoa > Arthropoda > Insecta > Lepidoptera > Papilionidae > Parnassius > Parnassius orleans. The sequence goes on from JAGSMP010000152.1 coordinate 2,328,173, forward strand.
TCTTGAACATGTTCACACACTGCAGACTTCCCGGAACGTCAGTGCTTCAAGTCAGCTATATGTTCATTTACGCGGGTTTTTATAGATCTTTTTGTTTGTCCTATGTAAGAGAGACCACATTCACAATCTAGCTTGTACACTCCTGTATCTTGGAGAGGGATATGACACTTGACGGATGGTAAAATTACTATTCTTCTTGGCTTGAAGTATGTTTTAATGGGCTAAGCTTCAAGATGTAACCTTGTCTGTGACTCCTCTGACATAGGGTAGTAGGGTAAGGAAAGGTATATTGGTGATATAAGTAATTTGGTGATATTTTTAAACGGAATGCCACGGAATTCCCTATGCTATAAGTTCGTGAGACAGCGCTATCGAGTTGTTACAAGTGTGAGGTGTATAGATATATTGCACGCGCTCCACTAAGTCGTCGCAGCGTCAGGTGAGTAAACTTTTGACAGTTGCGCAGCTGTGGCGCCATTGTTTAGTGGATTCGGGTTGCTTTACATATTTGGATAGAATTTAGTTATAATAATTGCAGATTTAGTAATAAAACTATATAAAACCATCAAATAAACTTATAATCATCAAGCTAAAGTTAAAGTAAAGTCGTGATTCAGTCAAGGTAAGTTTTATTCCTTAATTTGCGAACGTTGTTTCTTAGTGTTTTAGCAAAAAATCGTTACCATTTACAATGCTATTTTAAACGTAATTTGCTCTTTTACTTAAAATAAACCATCAAAGTTTAATATATCATTCGAAAGATATTGTTTTGAGACATCCGTAAGTGTATGTTATTTTGGAATTAATTTTTTTTTTTATCACCAATTTACCGTACGAAACATTTGGTTGGCAGGTTGGCAATGGAAAAAGGAAGTAAATACAGAAAATATAATCAGCAGCAACTTCAAAAAGCTGTCAGATTAGTAAAAGATGAAGGTAAGACTATATACAAAGCTGCTAAAGAAGCAGATGTTCCATGGAGCACTTTGAAGCGTTATCTGGAAAATGAAGAGGATTCTGTAAGAAAAATGGGGCGACCTTATGCACTGTCTTCTGACTTAGAGTTAAAACTTTATAATTATATTATAGAAATGCAAGAATTGGGATTTGGGCTAACTGTTTACCAGATAAGAAAATATGCTTATGATATTGCTGAATTGGCTGGTCGGGAGAACTTCTTACCATCAGATAATCGCGTAGCAAGCAAATGGTGGTGGAATAGCTTCAAGAGTAGGTACAATTTGTGCCTTCGTGTGCCAGAGAATCTTTCGGCTTATAGAGCTTCTATGGCTAATGAAGTTATGATTAAAGATTTCTTTTCGAAACTAGATGATCTTCTCACTAAACTGAATATAAAAAACAAACCGAATTTAATTTGGAATTGTGATGAGACTGGATTATCATATGTAGTGAAACCATCTAAAGTTGTTACCGGTATTGGTAAAAAGTATGTTTATAAAAGATCCTACGCTGAACGAGGTCAAACTCAAACAATGTTAGCTTGCATTTGTGCGGACGGAACATGGATTCCTCCTATGATAATTTTTAAAGGTGTTAGGTGGAATGATACACTCAAAAATGATGCACTCCCCAACGCATTAATTAAACTATCTCCTAAGGGATGGATCAATTCTGAATTATTTTACGAATGGTTTAATTTTTTTATAACTGCCATTCCGCCTGAACGTCCTGTGGTCTTACTTATGGACTCACATTCTGCACATATTGGAGCAGAAGTTCTTAAAGTTGCGAAAGATAATCAAGTTTATTTATTTACTTTCCCAGCTCATTGCACGCATCTATTGCAGCCACTTGATGTAGGAATATTTAAGCCACTTAAGAGTTACTGGCGCGACAGCATGAATCGGTACATGAACGATAACCCTAGAGATGCTCCAAATCGTAGCAACTTCCATTCCATAATGAATCCAGCATTTATAAGCGCCTTTACTAAAAAAAACATCGAGAATGCTTTTAAAAAAACAGGCATATGCCCTTTAAACGACAATGTAGTTCCAAAAGAAGCATTACGACCTTCATCTTTAACTGACACTGCTCCTGCTTCTTTACCTACAACTTCAACAAACTCAGCATTTGAAAGTTGTACTTTAAAACTTGAACTCACAGTAGACGACATTTTAAAACACCCAAAGCTTTAGGACGTACAGAGAGGTCAAGAAAAAGAGATTCTAGTGCGAAATGCTTAACACTGACTAATGAAAATGCTATGCAAGAAGATCTTCAGTCTCAGCCTTCCACTTCGGGTAAATCTGCATCTAAAACTTCTAAAAAAAGTAAAGAAGAAGATGATTGGGAGTGTGGCTTATGTGAAGTCTTATACTCAACAGATGTTAAAAAAAAGAATGGAGCCAAATGGATCCAATGCTCATATTGTTTGACGCCATACCACGAGGTATGCGCATCTATAGAAGATACTGACCTTGAGGAACAACTATATTATAGATGTGATCGTTGTATTGAATAATATTTTTAGATATTTGACTATATTTACAGATTCCAAAATATCACCATATTTCCTATCTACTATCACCAATTTACCGGACTATATCGCCAACTTACCTTAGATAACCTTGTATGTTTCTTTGTCATTTATTATAAAACTTATTAGAGTTTGGTTCAGATAGTGATCTAGGTAGTTACTTCAAATAATAAGTAAATTAATAAAGAAAAGTGATTTGTTGCATTGTTTTGAAGAATTATATAATGCGTATGTTTCATTTTTATCACCAACATACCTATCCTTACCCTACAGCAGGCACAGGCTCGATTGTGAATTGTATTTTAGAGTTTATGGAATTAAGGTGGTCTAAAAATGCAGTTACTCTGTCAGATGGTAAAATTGTGAAAGTATTGTCTACATACCGCTTGTAGAATCTTGGATTTACAGGAGCAGTAAAAAGGGCTTTCTCCTCAAAGTCCTCCATGAATATGTCGGCGACTACGGGAGATACAGGTGAGCCCATCGCCACACCGTCTACTTGCTTGTAGAACTCTTTCTTCCACAATAGATAGCCAGATGTGAGGCAGTGGTTGAGTAATACTGCATATTCTGTAGGCATGTTGTTATCTTCTAGCTTCCTAGTTACAATTGAGATGCAGTCTTCAATAGGTAAGCATGTGAATAGTGACTGAACATCAAAACTGACCATAGTTTCACTGTCAGCGAGATGTAGGTCTTTTATCTCCTAACAAAATGGTATGAATCCTTTGTGTGTGCTCTGGTATGTCCTCTCAGTGGTGACAGTATTTTTGCCAAGTGTTGAGCCAACTTATAAGTTGGTGAATCGATCTGGCTCACTATGGGACATAGTGGAGCGTTTGGTTTGTGTATTTTCGGTAACCCATACAACCTCGGTGGTTTGGCACATGATGGTATTGTCGAATTCACGTCGAGATTAAATGTTTTGGAGTATTTCTTTATTAAGTCGGTAGTTGTTTTAAGTGTGTAGGGTCTATCTTGACCTTTTTGTATGTACTTAAGTCCGATAAAAGTTGTTGTATTTTGAAATTATATTCTGCCGTGTCCATTATTACCGTAGCATTTCCTTTATCCGCGCGGAGAATCGTGAGCTCTGATCTGTTGCGTTGTTGTACAACACTTTAAACTCGAGAATTAAAGAGTTAAATTAAACGCGATAGAATTAAAGAGATAGAATTAAATTAAGACGCGTAAAAATTAGTTTCATTTAATGTAGTCTTCGCGTAGATATAAGAAATCATTAAGACTATTGCTATTTATTTACGAGAAGATTTTACTATAGTTTATGTGTATATGTGAAAATGAAATAAAGAAAAACATGTTATTATTAACATTTTTTAAATCACTTGCCTACAATTTTACTTATTAACCAGTTTTTCTATTCTTAGAACAGTGTTAAGCAATGTGGTACACCTAAATTCATTTACACAAGTTTACTTACAGGCGCTTGGTGGAGGCAGACTTGCTTACAAGCATTTTGAGATGGCACGTTTGGTTGTTGCTCGGCATTTGGATATGAAAAGGATGTTTGCCATCTGGCGTGTAGACCCACCTTGGCAGCCTGTCACGAAAAAGGGTCAAGGTCAGCGAATGGGAGGTGGCAAGGGTGCAATTGATCATTATGTTACTCCCATTAAAGCTGGTAGAGTAATCCTCGAAGTAGGAGGAAAATGTGAATATGCAGAAGTAAGTTCAAAAATAAATAAAATATTCAACAAAATAAGCTTAGTAGCATATTCTTTACGTTTTTCGCAGTACGACTAGGTTGCCTTAACCGAGGAAGGACCATGCTCCCACAGAATACCAGCGTATAGTACGCGCAAAATTTAAATTTGCTTTAGTGAAGTGAGTGCTGTCACTGTGCGCACTGCTTAGGTACCATCACGAGAAAAAATGAATTTACGGTTTTGCAATTAAAATAACAAGTAGCTAAGTAATGCTAGCGTAAAATAATTCACTACCTTAAGTCATCCCGTGGGTGTCGTAAGAAACGACACAGGAAAACCGAAACAAGAGATGGGCAGCAGCATCTTCCTGATAACATATTGATAATAATAAATATTGTATTGTCAACCCACCTGCCATGCATAGCTATGCCAAATATTCCCCCTATGAGTTAATGGGGCTGGCCTAAGTTGAGCATTGGACTTTTTGTATATAGGCTAGGAATCGGTTGTAATTAATGACGAAGAAATAGATTAAAGTAACGTAAAAATTATCGAAATTTTGTTTTTCTTATTTGACTATGATGTGATACTTTGCTTTAAGCATTTTATCTCTACAAAATAATTCCTAAAAGTTTATCCTTAAACTTTATACTTACCAAATATAAGGATAAACTTCACTATTATATGCTAAAGTTTGATATTGACATCTAAAAAAAAACTTTATAATGAAGTTATTATTATATTTAATTTTTCTTCATTATTTTTTCATTTATCAGGCATATAAAATGTTGAAAATAGTGGCAGAAAGACTTCCGTTTAAAGCCATGGCAGTATCTCAACAAATAATGGAAAAAATGGAAGCTGAAGAAAAATGGAAAGAAGAAAATAATCAAAATCCATATACTATGAAGTACATCATACAAAATAACATGGGGGGATGTCATAAAATGCTGTCACCATTTGATCACAAATGGCACGGAAAATATTTATAATTAATTTTACATGTATTGATTACCAATAGTGTATTAAATAGATATATTAATCATTGAATAATTAGTTATTTTGCTTGAGTTGTGTTTTTAGTAAAAGAAGTCGTATCTAAGAAACACGAAAAAAAATATTTAGTTATAAAATTATGATTGATCTAATAATTTTACTGAGTACGATGAAAACATGGTAATAATATTAAAATATACTATGCAAATAATTTATTTAACCATAAAGTACCATAAATCTGCGACCAACAAATAATAAAAAACGAAGAACCCGATTGCAGTGATCTATTCTAAACTAAAAAAGAACAGGGTTTGGGTGAGTCGTGAACACCGCCGGTGTGTGTTCTACGTGACTACGTGTACATAATACGACCCCACAATGGCGGCGCTGCCCCCTCCGCGCGCGATGCGTCACAGTCCTCACTCAATGTAACGCATTCTTTAATCCTTTAGAAATTTTGCAAGTAGATGATAGATGTGTAGCTGCAACACCAAACTGTATCCCTCGATTTTGTTATCAGTTTTCTGAATTGCCTCGCACTATGAAAGCAAATTTAAAGACGTAAGTATTCACGTCAAAAATGACACATTGATATTGATACATAGTTTATCTCGTACCATCTCACTCGCACATTATTCCCATCTCATTGACCCAGTATGGTGAAAACAAATAGTTTTAGAATTTAATTAGTCGAATGGTTGAAATTTGAATTCGAAGTCGCATTTCGCTTTTTATTTATTTATTTAATCTTTATTGTAATACACCTTACTCTAAGTGGTGATGCATGGTTTAAAATTGGTATAAAGTGGACTGTAATAGGTAGTTGGAATTGGATTTCGTTGAAATTTTCAACCGACACATAAAACCTGGAGAACGCCAGCAGCTTCTCTTCGTATTTGAGGTTTACACTCGCGTGGTACACTCCTAGTTTTCTTGCGCGATTTACACTTAATTGACACAATTCACGGCTGTGATTTTAAGTGTATGATAATTAAATAGATATAGCGAGCGTAACACAATATGCTTCCGCGTGCGGGCGTGTTTTTAGACTCCTCTTCTACCCGGTTGTCGGTCGCAAGAAGGAATGAATGGAATGAATGAAAGGTATTATAGAGGAAATCTGATTCGTCAATAAGATTGACCAAAAAAACGCGGAATATTTCAATTTGAGAAGTGGCGGTAACACTAAGGGTTATTATAATTAGCGGATTTAATGTCTTAAGGCATTCTCTACCAGTCAACCGTGGGAGAAATAAATAAATAAAAGTAGGCAGGTGCTAAAAAAATGTTAAAATGACTAGCTTATCTATACAAATAAATAAAATTGAAGTGTCTGTTTGTAATATCAAAATAACAGCTTTTTACTAAATGTATATGCAAGTATACTGGGTTATTTTGCAATTACCGCCAAATTTGCAGAGAAGGTTCAGAATAAGTAATTGTGATGAATGGTGTAGAAAAATGTATTTAAAAAAATCTCAAACTTTCTGTCATTTTTATCTTTTAAATTCCAAATGGGTGGTAATGCATTATTTTAGGACCTTCTAAAGGTCGATTTTTGGCTGCAGCCGAAGCCGAAGTCGATTAATCGGCTATCGACAAAACCTTCGGGCGAGGCCGAAGCCGGAGGCCTATCGCGCCCCCGCGCGTCGCCATGTCCATCGCGCGAACGAGAGCGCGTGATTGGGGATGCTAGCTTGCTAGAAACCTTCAGCTTCGACTAAAACTCTGGCCCATTTTGGCCGAAGCCGAAGGTTTCGCCGGTGTTTTTTTTGGCCAAAGGTGGCCGAAGCCTTCGGTCGGACACTAAATTTAAGTGACAACCTTAGCATAAATAATTGTCTGAGCCAACACTCTTATTAATTATTTACGCTAAGGTTGTCTGTTTAACTACAGTATTGTTTTGTCAAAATGGTTTAACTACTTTTTTTTATAGAATATGGGTGACAAACGAGCACACAGTCCACCTGATGGTAAGTGGTTGCTGTGGTCCATAGCCATCTACATCTATCCTCGATTACGAATCAAAATGCAGATGCGTTGTCACCCGTGAGGACTAAGATGGAATGCCTCGTTTCCAGTAAAAAGGGTCTCCGGTTCTTTACACTCACCATACGAAACACAGCAGCGTAAAGCTGCTATTTTACGCTGGTGTTCTGTGAGAGCGTGGTCCTTCCCCGGTTGAGCCGACCCATTCGTGCTACAACTATACTACAAATATAGCTGCAGCATGGTAGGGCCACGTAAAAAGGTTTAACTACTAGCGTATAGTTTTATTCCAATAACTGTTCAACATTTAAAAGACCAATATGTATATGTATTTCTGGCATTCTATCTACTAACAAAATGGTATGAATCCTTTGTGTGTGCTCTGGTATGTCCTCTCAGTGGTGACAGTATTTTTGCCAAGTGTTGAGCCAACTTATAAGTTGGTGAATCGATCTGGCTCACTATGGGACATAGTGGAGCGTTTGGTTTGTGTATTTTCGGTAACCCATACAACCTCGGTGGTTTGGCACATGATGGTATTGTCGAATTCACGTCGAGATTAAATGTTTTGGAGTATTTCTTTATTAAGTCGGTAGTTGTTTTAAGTGTGTAGGGTCTATCTTGACCTTTTTGTATGTACTTAAGTCCGATAAAAGTTGTTGTATTTTGAAATTATATTCTGCCGTGTCCATTATTACCGTAGCATTTCCTTTATCCGCGCGGAGAATCGTGAGCTCTGATCTGTTGCGTTGTTGTACAACACTTTAAACTCGAGAATTAAAGAGTTAAATTAAACGCGATAGAATTAAAAGAGATAGAATTAAATTAAGACGCGTAAAAAATTAGTTTCATTTAATGTGTAGTCTTCGCGTAGATATAAGAAATCATTAAGACTATTGCTATTTATTTACGAGAAGATTTTACTATAGTTTATGTGTATATGTGAAAATGAAATAAAGAAAAACATGTTATTATTAACATTTTTTAAATCACTTGCCTACAATTTTACTTATTAACCAGTTTTTCTATTCTTAGAACAGTGTTAAGCAATGTGGTACACCTAAATTCATTTACACAAGTTTACTTACAGGCGCTTGGTGGAGGCAGACTTGCTTACAAGCATTTTGAGATGGCACGTTTGGTTGTTGCTCGGCATTTGGATATGAAAAGGATGTTTGCCATCTGGCGTGTAGACCCACCTTGGCAGCCTGTCACGAAAAGGTCAAGGTCAGCGAATGGGAGGTGGCAAGGTGCAATTGATCATTATGTTACTCCCATTAAAGCTGGTAGAGTAATCCTCGAAGTAGGAGAAAATGTGAATATGCAGAAGTAAGTTCAAAATAAATAAAATATTCAACAAAATAAGCAGTAGCATATTCTTTACGTTTTCGCAGTACGACTAGGTTGCCTTAACCGAGGAAGGACCATGCTCCCACAGAATACCAGCGTATAGTACGCGCAAAATTTAAATTTGCTTTAGTGAAGTGAGTGCTGTCACTGTGCGCACTGCTTAGGTACCATCACGAGAAAAAATGAATTTACGGTTTTGCAATTAAAATAACAAGTAGCTAAGTAATGCTAGCGTAAAATAATTCACTACCTTAAGTCATCCCGTGGGTGTCGTAAGAAACGACACAGGAAAACCGAAACAAGAGATGGGCAGCAGCATCTTCCTGATAACATATTGATAATAATAAATATTGTATTGTCAACCCACCTGCCATGCATAGCTATGCCAAATATTCCCCCTATGAGTTAATGGGGCTGGCCTAAGTTGAGCATTGGACTTTTTGTATATAGGCTAGGAATCGGTTGTAATTAATGACGAAGAAATAGATTAAAGTAACGTAAAAATTATCGAAATTTTGTTTTTCTTATTTGACTATGATGTGATACTTTGCTTTAAGCATTTTTATCTCTACAAAAATAATTCCTAAAAGTTTATCCTTAAACTTTATACTTACCAAATATAAGGATAAACTTCACTATTATATGCTAAAGTTTGATATTGACATCTAAAAAAAAACTTTATAATGAAGTTATTATTATATTTAATTTTTCTTCATTTTTTTTTCATTTATCAGGCATATAAAATGTTGAAAATAGTGGCAGAAAGACTTCCGTTTAAAGCCATGGCAGTATCTCAACAAATAATGGAAAAAATGGAAGCTGAAGAAAAATGGAAAGAAGAAAATAATCAAAATCCATATACTATGAAGTACATCATACAAAATAACATGGGGGGATGTCATAAAATGCTGTCACCATTTGATCACAAATGGCACGGAAAATATTTATAATTAATTTTACATGTATTGATTACCAATAGTGTATTAAATAGATATATTAATCATTGAATAATTAGTTATTTTGCTTGAGTTGTGTTTTTAGTAAAAGAAGTCGTATCTAAGAAACACGAAAAAAAATATTTAGTTATAAAATTATGATATTTAAATTGGGTAATTATAACATACTATCTAATGAAAAGGTTCTCAGTGGCAGCCTCATGTCGGTAGGCGAAGTGTGGGGCGACCGCCCACTAGATGGAATGACGACCTGGTAAAACATGCAGGAGGTCGATGGATGCGGGTGGCCCATCTGATTCGTCAATAAGATTGACCAAAAAAACGCGGAATATTTCAATTTGAGAAGTGGCGGTAACACTAAGGGTTATTATAATTAGCGGATTTAATGTCTTAAGGCATTCTCTACCAGTCAACCGTGGGAGAAATAAATAAATAAAAGTAGGCAGGTGCTCAAAAAATGTTAAAATGACTAGCTTATCTATACAAATAAATAAAATTGAAGTGTCTGTTTGTAATATCAAAATAACAGCTTTTTACTAAATGTATATGCAAGTATACTGGGTTATTTTGCAATTACCGCCAAATTTGCAGAGAAGGTTCAGAATAAGTAATTGTGATGAATGGTGTAGAAAAATGTATTTAAAAAAATCTCAAACTTTCTGTCATTTTTATCTTTTAAATTCCAAATGGGTGGTAATGCATTATTTTAGGACCTTCTAAAGGTCGATTTTTGGCTGCAGCCGAAGCCGAAGTCGATTAATCGGCTATCGACAAAACCTTCGGGCGAGGCCGAAGCCGGAGGCCTATCGCGCCCCGCGCGTCGCCATGTCCATCGCGCGAACGAGGCGCGTGATTGGCGATTCTAGCTTGCTAGAAACCTTCAGCTTCGACTAAAACTCTGGCCCATTTGGCCGAAGCCGAAGGTTTCGCCGGTGTTTTGGCCAAGGTGGCGAAGCCTTCGGTCGGACACTAAATTTAGTGACAACCTTAGCATAAATAATTGTCTGAGCCAACACTCTTATTAATTATTTACGCTAAGGTTGTCTGTTCTTCTAGTATTGTTTTGTCAAAATGGTTTAACTACTTTTTTATAGAATATGGGTGACAAACGAGCACACAGTCCACCTGATGGTAAGTGGTTGCTGTGGTCCATAGCCATCTACATCTATCCTCGATTACGAATCAAAATGCAGATGAGTTGTCACCCGTGAGGATTAAGATGGAATGCCTCGTTTCCAGTAAAAGGGTCTCCGGTTCTCTACACTCACCATACAGAAACACATCAGCGTAAAGCTGCTATTTTACGCTGGTATTCTGTGAGAGCGTGGTCTTTCGCCGGTTGAGCCGACCCATTCGTGCTACAACTATACTACAAATATAGCTGCAGCATGGTAGGGCCACGTAAAAAGGTTTAACTACTAGCGTATAGTTTTATTCCAATAACTGTTCAACATTTAAAAGACCAATATGTATATGTATTTCTGGCATTCTATCTATTATTTATATTATAATATATTACATATATTTCTCTATATAATATGCTAAAAAACCTGGTTTCCGATAGATGGCGATAGTCATGGCGTTTAAGCCAGAAGTGAAATAAAATATTAGGTCCTTACATATGAAATAAGCTTTTTGTCGTACTGACCACTTTGATCTGAAATATCTCCTCTTTGGTTAAGAATTCCAAATTCAAATTTATAAATTCATTTAGCTTGTACATTTGAGTTTTGTCATACAACAGTCATTCATTTGTTTTTTCCTCATTATTTTTTTCTTTGGCGTCGCTTATTACCGCACAATGGAAAACATGAAATATCGGTATATTTACGAGTACGAGTTCTACCGTGGCACCAGTGCTGCAGAAACAGCTCGAAGGATTAATGATGTGTACGGCGCTGGTGTCGCAAAAGAAAGAACGGTACGTTTTTGGTTTCAACGTTTTCGTTCTGGAAATTTCGACCTTCAGAACCAACCCCGTGGACGGCCGAAGACCAAGTGGAAAATGAAGAATTAAAGGCTATTATGAATTAATTAAGGCTATATGGAAGCGGATCCATCACAAAGCCCTTCAGAGATAGCTGCAGGCTTCGGGGTAAGTGATAAAACTGTATTAATCCACTTGAAGCAAATCGGGAAAGTAAAAAAACTTGAACGATGTGTACCTCATGAATTGAGTGAATCGAACTTGCAAACACGCGTTGACTGCTGTGTTACTTTGCTCAACCGACACAATAATGAAGGGATTTTAAATCGAATCATTACTTGTGATGAAAAGTGGATACTGTACGATAATCGGAAGCGCTCGTCGCAATGGCTGAACCCTGGAGACCCAGCCAAATCCTGCCCTAAACGAAAATTGACTCAGAAAAAGTTACTTGTGAGTGTTTGGTGGACTAGCGCCGGTGTCGTTCACTACAGCTTTCTAAAATCTGACCAAACGATTACGGCAGATATCTATTGTCAGCAACTGCAAACCATGAAGGAAGAACTAGCTGCTAAACAACCGAGATTGGTCAATCGCTCTAGGCCACTGCTGCTTCACGACAACGCAAGACCACACACTGCACAACAAACAACCACTAAGTTAGGTGAGCTACAATTGGAATGTCTGCGACATCCATCGTACTCCCGGACCTTGCTCCAACAGATTACCATTTTTCCGGAATTTGGACAACTTCTTACAAGGAAAAATTCAACTCCGACGCTGCAGTCCAAACCGCCTTCAAAGAGTTTATTGATTCTCGCCTCCATGGTTTTAGTAAAGGGATCAATTAACTACCTATGAGATGGCAAAAGTGCATAGATAATAACGGTGCACACTTTGATTAATTAAACATAATTTACAAAAAAATGACTTTATGTTCCTCCCGTACAAAACGCCAATTTCATATGTAAAGTCCTAATATTATACTAAATTTATTTTTTCTTCGATGTACATATGATATTATCCGATTTTAAGAAAAATAAGAGAAAAATTGGTAACTGAAGTAAAAGCGAAAAGTATAAATATAATCACCGTTTTCATTTCTTTTCTTTAGGTATGGTACTCTTCTCATTTAAATCTAAATGTAAAGGTAGAAATTATAAATAAAACAGTAACAGATTTAATAATGGTTTATTATATTTGACATTTTATGAAAGGATTTTCGTGACAAGCCTCAGTTTGCGTACATGTATATAAACCTTGTAGCAATAATTGTTAATAAACATCTTTTTAATATATTATTGCGAAAACTCAACAAAAACAAATGTTTCAGTAACAAATACTACTGCATAATGTACTTAGTATTCCGAGTCGTTTCTAACCTAACGACAAAAGCCAAACAACACACTATATCAAGGAGTATCAAGTTTTACAACAGTATTGCTAGAATATAGCTGAACAGTTTAACATCGTTAAAATATTTAGTGCTTTCAAGAACTGTTCAACTTACTGGCTAAATTTTATATTTTGTCAGTTTTTTATTGTAAATGTAACTATAATAATTATTTAGGGTCACATTAATTAATACACAAAGACAAGATCAAAACATTGACTATTTAATGTACGTAATGAACATCATATTACTGAGTGCAACTCTACGCTGTTATGTCAAGCGACTCTACCACAAATTCAATCTATTTTTGCATTGTCGCCTCCACATCAATACCTATAAATTATATAACGTCATAACAATATTTACAAAGCCTAAGGAGCTAACTTACCAATATATGCAATATACATTCTCAATAAATTAATATTAGTGTTTACATGTTATAATACAAGCGCTAGGTTTTATTTGATATGGCTTTTTATTTATAAAATCGACCGCATATAAAATCAATCCCTAGCAGACATATTATCACAAGTCCATCATAATTTATGTTAGTCAAGTATATAATATGACAATTGACAATACTATTTTTAATTTTAATTGTTAGACAAAAGATGGTCATCTCTTTAGACGGTGTTTCAACTAGGCCTATTTCTGCTTTAACATTACTATATTAAAAACATTTAAGAAACACGGTGGTAATAAAGAAGGAATGTTAAGCCGTAAGCTTTTAAATTAAGGATTCTCCATTTATATGAGATAGTTGCAATAGACTTGAGCAAATAATTAGCTCATAGATAAAAATATTTGACTAGTTCTCTCTTATGCTATGTAAATACTAACTATAGAGTACCTTCCTAAGCACAGGTATTACGCAGTCTTTACACCTGTTCCATTGTATTTTGAAAAGAAGGGTAAATTAAAAAATATATCTTTGCAGTCGAATGTAGGTACCTTATTAACCATTAACACATATTAATAATTGATTTGATTAATTTATCAATGCTTGGAAATATACATAAGTATTGGCTAAGCTTTAAGTTAAGACGTACATACATATAAGTGAGGTAGCGTTTTTACCATTTCTAGTGGGGAAATATGTACAGGTGTCGAAAAAATGCAAAATTTTATATTTGGTATGGGAATATATTATATTAGCGATAACAGTTAAAGGCTCGCGTATTCATAGGTAGGTATAATCTGGATTTTTCTTAATTAGCCCGTAATAAGATATATCGATATATAGACAAAACACAAACATCGTGTATACAATTACCTTATATTATATTTAATTACATAATTATGAGTATTATTTAACTAAATGCACACGATAAATCATTATTAAATACATAAATAATGTGCAGCTTTGTAGATGACTAGATTAAATACGTTTAACGCTAGTTTAAGTATAAAACGGTTTACATTTTGTATAGTTTTGCTTTCGATCACTGCAAGGATCCATTTTTAGACACATATTGTATAGAGGATAATACCTTGACCAACGACAACATTTTATTCGTAGGCCTCGCTCAAATGTTCCAACAAAAAGTTCAACTGCCTTTTCATGAAATTATTTTTGTGAGCTATTGAATCGCAGAGCATTTGTGTGGGTGCGACTTCGTGGCCATCTTTAATGTTTTCGTAAATGTGTGTGTCAATTGAAGAGTAAGTGTTGTTATTGTCCGTGTCAACGGTACTATCCTCGATTCCGGCGACCCCGGACGTATTAGCGGGTGCATTGTATACGTCGATTGTAGGAGCTTTGATGATTTGCTGATATTTAAACGTAGACAATATCTGCCGGATCTTTGCAATGATCTGCTCTACTCAGGCGTTTGATTCCTGCGAAAGATTTTTAATAAATCAGATTTCTGTTGCTATGTCTATTATAAATTACAGGTTTAGTAATATCCACACTACTAACTATGCTAGTGATATAATTAGCTGCTGTCTAGCTGTCTACGTTAATGATTAAATTAATGGATGGTTTGCAAGTTGTAAGTACGCGAATACAGCGTAAGTAGGCACACGCTTTAAGATATAAAGGGCTACGGCGATACTACCTACCTATAGAATTGTAATACTGCGGGGCGTAATAATGTAAAATTGTATAAAACGTACTCATATAAAACACTATGCTATATAATTTTAAATGCATCAAAATTCAGGCTCTATATTTCATAAGAAATTACATCAAACATCGAGATAGGATAAGAAGGGGATATGATAGTAGTGCGCGCCGTGACGTGGTATCGATGCAAGCGACACAGCAACGTCTACACTAGAAGCATGGTGGGACGGTGTGTGGCGGTTTATACCTTAAGGTTGTGGAAATAGTGCATGATTTGATCGTAGTCCATGTGCAGATCGTCGAGCCCGAGGGCTTCCACTGGCGCGTCGGTTGAATTGCGCGAGTACATCGGGTTGCCTACAATTGTGGCGCGTTTCACCTCCGGGGAATTACTTCCTGAAAGTCATATTAATTATTTGTCAATACAGTATTGAAGCTCTTAGTAAAGAAATAATTAAGTAATTAAAAATATATCATGGATTCTGGTTGAAATTTATAGAGGCTACAGTGTGGAAGGATACTATATCGACTAATTTAAAAAAAAAAACATATTTAGTCGGTAAATTACAAAAGCTTAATCGTTAAGTTAATATCGTAGATAGAGTAGTAGAGAAAAGAAATAACTACAGGAGAATAGATAATAACTGACAGTAGAATTGTTAAAAAGTAAAGTTTAAAGTCATTTTAAGAAGGGGTTAGGAGCGTAGTAGGAAGGTTTGTGGCGCTGTTCCAGTCTGTGTTTTTGGACTTCACATGTCTTCGGAATTTTGTTAATTTCTTAGACGTGACGTGAATGACCGTGTAATGGTGGTGTAAGAATAACCATTACCCCAAACGTAGCATGGGTTTCGTAAAAGGCGACAAAGGGAAAATGAAGCAGAAGATGCAACATCTTCCTGATAACAACATAATTAATACAATAAACAACTGCTGTTGCGAACCCGCCTGCCAAGTGGCAACTATGGCAAATATCTCTCCTATAATAAAATCTATGGAGGAGGTCTATGTTCAGTAGTGGACTGTAACGGTCATAAACGTGAAGGTTTCCCACAATACTTTACTTGACCGTGGAGCACGTGTAATTCAGGACATAACATTGCTAATAACAATTTCAACGGTGCGAGCAGAAATCGGACACAGATTACTTGCATTCAATGACATTTAAGGCCAGCGAAGAGACCTTGAGTTACCACAGCCGATCTCAATGTGTGTTGTAAAAGGACATTAAGCCGAGACGATTGACTTTGAAGCATTTATATTAATAACAACGTTTTCAGGCTGGTTTTAAGAACATCACTACATTTAATGTAATTAAATAAATAAGCACGCTTAGTTGGCATGAGATTCGTACTGGAATTATTATCCCATTGAAAGTGTGAAGTCTTTTTCGAAAGAAGCCTTTGCCTAATTGGGTAATTTTATAAATATTTTTATTGATACCTATCTACTAATTTAACAATTAAAACTTAAAGAGTTTAACATTAAAAATTACCTTTACTTTGTGGCCCAGGTTCAACGAAATCTGCTTTGGCGGATTCCTTAGATCTATTCTTGTGCCGCATCTGAACGTCCGGTAAACCTACAATAAAACAGTCCTCGTTTGAAAAAATCTTAACATCCGAGCAAAACAATATAGTTTGGAAAATCCAAAAGTGCACGCCTCATGAGCGTTTCATTTAATTTTGATGAAAAAAATAAATTGTATTCCTGACTTTTAAAATATATTATTTACGTGTTTTAAATTTAGCGCTCTATTATTTTAACAGGTAGTTGAGGTTTTAACTTACAGGGAAAAAATAATAATGTTCACCAAAATAAATCCATTACACAAAGTATAAAATCGATACATTTGTCCTTTGTCTTTCAATATATGAAAGCGCCTTTAAATTTTTAATAAAATCTTGAAAATCATTTTATTAACAAAGGACGCGTACTAGGCTATTGATATGAAATAGGGAACCAGTTGACGTAATTCTGAAGCTAATAAAGAAACCCGGTCTCGATACAAAATCAACATCCGGACGTCCATGTAAAATTTTTTCAAAGTAGCAATAAAAGCAATAAAATGATTCTTCAGAAAATATAAAATGGATTAATTCGAGTGTTTTCTTGATATACGGCTACTCATAATATTATTGTATAAGTGCAATATGGTTATGATAGAAGCATTTTAAGAACACAAAATTGCTTGACCTTGACGTGTCGAGAGTAATGCATTGCACTACCTAATAACGCTTCGCGTTATGAGGCGGGCAATATATCAGAATCAGGAATACAACACGTTTGGTCTTAAAATATTATGTCGGGCAGCGTAAGTAAATAGAATACAATGCAGTGCAAGTGATATAAATTAATATCTTGGTAATGTCATATTAAAACGAATACCCAGACACGAGTTAAATGTGGAAATTGTTACAGAATACAGACAAACATAATTAAGAAAGTAGAAAAGAAAAAATAATAAAAGCATAATTTATTGTTTACCTATTCCAGAATCATGCATGTAGTCGGGGCTCTCAGGTTTGGCAAAGGTGCGTCGTGAGTCATCCGTGCCTCTGTTAAGGCCCACAATTTCTCTATAGTCCTTATTCTCCATGATGAGTGGAGCATCATTGTCGAATTCAAAAAGTCTCGCACAATCTTCCTTATTCGTAAGTTTTTCCACAACATTATCTTCAAAGTCATTTTGGAATTGCATTGGGTATGAGTCGTGTTTGTACTGGTCTTTCGTATCACGGTTCGTCATATATGGTGCGTCGGTTTTATTCAAATCAATAACTCTGGAAAGAGAGATGTTAATTTGATAAAATAATTCTTAATAAATTGTATGTCTTAAATAGCAGTTGTTCTTAATATACGTGGTGGTACTTAGCCACGCTGGAGCTATATTATGGCTCGACCGGGTAAGTACCACGCTCTCACAGAATACCAGAGTGAAATATACCCTTAAGGTTGTGACTTTTATCGTGAGTAAAGAGAACCGGAGACCCTTTTTACTAGAAAGGTGGCATTCCATCTTAGTCCTTAGGGGTGACAACGCATTTTGCATTTTGATTCTGAATCGAGGATAGATGTCGATGTCAATGTCACCTATGCCAATTCATGCCACATCCACAGCATTCACCAAGTGCATCCGACAAGTGGATACTGTGGTTCATAGATAAAAAAGTATTTTAAATTCGGATATATTACCGGTCCGAACGGCGGGCATTATCGGGAGACCTTTTAGAAGATTCGGGTTCGCGGTCGTGTTTTTTGTGATGGTTCCTGGAATGGCTGCGCCTTGTTGGTGGCATGACGGTTTCGGGCAATGTCTGAAATATTTTAAAGGTATAAAATATACCGAAAAACAATTCAAACCTATGAAGTTTTAATTATAATTTATTAAAATAGAAGTTCCCCGAGCCAATGAAAAGAAACATCGTAACTAAATGGGCTTTCATTAAAGTTAAAAATGATCTTATCACTGTCTTGTCTTATCACATAATGATAATTAATTACTATAACTAGGTATTTAAAAAAATATTATACACCATAAATTCGATATCGTCGTTATAATAATAAACAGGCAAAATACTAACTTTGTTGGTATTGCGTGGCGGGACAGGTATTTGGGGTTGTGATGTTGAGGAATTCCTGTGCGGTGGGACCGGTGGTCGATACTCGTCGGGATCAGTTGCATCCACCCTAAAGGTAAAATATAAACATTTAAACTTAAGTCTATGACAACTTTTCATTATACAGTTCAGTAGTTCTTGAGCTAACGTATCTACTTAAAATACTAATTGGTGGAAAATGTTAAAAGCGTGTAATTTTCTAGCGGTGAACATTCAAGAAATGATGTCGACATAATCTTACTGCCAATGACCGTCTCCGGAGTGCTGACGGGCGTGCCTTCCTGGTTTCTTGCAATAAGTTGTTGAATCGATAACTCTCTCCTTCTTCTCATTTTGCGAGGGTAGTTCGATGGAGTTAGGGTTGTCAAAACTCGTCACCATCACGTTTCCATTATCTCGTATTGCGTCATCTGGGTCCACGTAGTTGTAATTAAGAGGGTTCGAAGTGATCCTCATCTCGTGATTGTTGTTGCTTTTGTCCGTGGGTTGTGTCGAGTTTCGATTTGCGAGTTGTCGATTTCCATTTCTTTCTATTGTTGCTCTACCTACGATTACAATATGTGATCAAATGTTATAAAAAATAATTTTTATATTCAAATATTAGAAGTAAGTTTATTTTTGTGAGACAAAATACTGTGCGTGTAGTAAGCGATTTTGTTCTTATACTGAATTTTAAAAATGCAAATTTAAAGTGTTAATAATAAAATGGAATTACACATAATATAACGAATTGAAGTACTTAAATTTTATTTTAGTTTAGTTTGGAGCAATAAACCGGCATAAACAAGAAGGAAGAAATTTGAAATATTTGTATATTAATATTTAATTCTAATTTAAGTATGAAATGTTACTTCTTACCTAGCCATACCCAGTCATGCGCATTGGTGGTAGATTCTCTTGACGGCTTCTCTTTAGACAGTCCAAGCGTTGTTCCCACAAGACCAGCAACTTGCAATCTTCCGCCTTCCGCCACCGCAGGCAGAGACCGACCTCCACTTATTCCTCCGTCAGCACTGGCTGGTTTGAGGCGAGATGCATATACCACACAGGAGACTACGAACACCTAAAATTATAAAATAATTTTTGACGTATAGAAATAAAAAATATAGTAATAGTTTGAAGAAATAAACTAAAAATCAAAATAAAATTTAATGAAAACTTATATCAATATTAATATTATTTTTCTTATACACATTTTTTTAATTTTAAAATAAAATACTCACGACAATCGCAAAACAAAATGCTCCAAGTAAAACGTACATTCCTGAAAATAAAAAGTTCTGTTATTACAGTTTTCTGGTAATCTTTTAAGATTTTTTGTAATTTTAACGAGAAAATTTTAAATAAAATGACTTAATTTTTATACATACTATTATTTACCAATGTAGTATAATAATAATATAATTTATATTATAATAATAGTAAAATTTACCTACCAATTTCAACTGGGCTCATATGTGGCTGTTGATGGCGGGGATGTACCGGAGAATTGCTACGAAAGATAGAGCCATATTGCTGAGCCTGTACTGTAGGTTCGTGATTATTTTCGTCTTTGAATGGAGAAAAACCTGAAAATGCCAATTTTTTTGTAGTATGTATGTAAAAATATGTTTAGTATAGCGGGAGTAGATATTTGTGCAAAATGGAAATTGAATATTTGTTTGTGTTACATGTGACTAATTATAATTATTATAATTCCCATATTATCTGACAATGTTACTACAATTTAATTAAGTTGTGGCACCAAGTTCTAATATATAATAGATATAATCTCTACTAATATTATAAATGCGAAAGTGTGTTTATTATTTTGTCATTTTTTCACGCAGCAACGGAGCAACGTATCAAAATGATTTTTGTGCAAAGATAATCCACACTAGGATTTTCTCCTGTATCGTGGGGTGTAGTTTACACACATAAATTTCACAAGGACCAACATCCAGACCCGGAACAATTATTTGTAGACTATACAAATACTCGTTCCGCGCGGGTATCGAACCCACGGCTCTCAGCGTTGCTGCAACTCATTGCTAAGACACTGCGCCACGGAGCGATGGTATTATATTTAGCTAGTAATATATAATACCATCGCTGGTACATACCGGTTCGTAGGATCGTGGTCCCAGTTCCATAGGTCATCATCTATGGAACTGGGACCACGTCTCAGTTCCATATGTGATGACCTATAGAACTGAGACGTGGTCCTTCACTGCTGGCCGGATGAGGAAGCTCAAGGTCGCTCAGCGAGATATGGAGAGGGCTATGCTCGGAGTTTCTCTTCCTGGTAAGATATGCAGGAAGTTGATGGATGCAGGTGGCTGAGGACCGTGCTTTGTGGCATTCCTTGGCGGAGGCCTATGTTCAGCAGTGGACTTGTGAAGGACTGTGATGATGATACAATATTGTATCCGACGTCGTTGATGACGTTTCATGATATTGAAGAAGCCGCTATTGTCAAAATAAGCCACAAGAACATAATCGATCTTACCAGATCTAAACATAATCGATTTTTCCAATACAAAAAAAAACTATAAGTAAGGATACTGTTTTATGATAACGTAACACTCACCTTTAAGTACATCACTGAGATCAGACATTCCAGTCCGGATCCCACCTCGCGCCATAATATCGTCGTTTTGAGGGGTGTCAGGTCTCTGTGGAACATCTCCACCACTAAAGTCTACGTCCACACTAGCAGCAGCAGTGGCAAGTGCTCCTGGGATGTTTTTGATATTGGCTGGAGTTTTCGTATCACCCTTTCCGGGGAGGGCCACGCGACGAAGCGGGCCGACACGACATTGTTCTGGAGTAAGAAGTGTAACTCGAAGGAGTTCGCCGCTACCTGCAAGAATAATGTTATATTATATAGGTACTTATGGGTTATTTTGCAATAAGGTTCAGAATAAGTAATATAGGCAAACGTTAAAGAAAAATTAATTAAAAAAAATCTCAATAATTCTGTCCTCTCTATTTTTTTAATTCAAAATTCTTTTATTTATATTATTTTGGGGACCGTTGAGGTTAGTGCCTACATATCTATATATTTTCGGAATGTACCCTTTAGCACTTGATTATTTCATACCAACACCGTATTTTAACATTGCGGTATTAATTGCTCGTAAGTACAATATAGGTACTTCAATACTCGTTGTTTAGATATGAGGGAAAGATACATACATACATAGCCTGCGTTAATCATAACCCTCTTGGCTTTGCCGTAGTCGTGCCGTAAGGTAATAGTACAGACGCTATAGCACAATGTTTGCATGAAAGTAATTTTTAAAATATTACATTAATGTTAAACCATAATTATTAAAAGTTTTTATGAGAGACGAACTAGGAAAATGCCAGGAAGATCTCAAAGCCTCATATAGATGGCGTTGTAAGTTGTAACCATAGGCAGTCTCAAGGTATGAATCGTCTGATACTGGGATCGTGCATACAAGAGTGGAAAACCCTCGTAAGAAAGAGGCTCATGTCCATCAGTAAACTGTTGAATTCATTAAGAAGTAAACAAGTAATACTGCGTAGTTAAGAACTTTCTTTTATATTCGAATTTTGTTACCAAGTCGAATAGCTCAGAGAATAAGTGAAAGAAAACTTCGTGTGAAAATTTGCACGTCTAAGAGATATAATATTTCGAGTTTATGTGATATCTACCAACGCGCACTGGGGCAGCGTGGCGGATTCTTCACTGGCAGCTCTCTCAGAAATGGAGGAGCTTGTGCCCACCTTTGGGACGTATTAAGGCTGTAACTTAAGTCGAAATGAAAACTATACATACTTATTCCCAAATATTCAAACGCTGCTCAATTTTAAGACGCCATTAAGTCTCGTGCTTTATCACTTTAAAAGTCAAAGTGACTGTGACTCCACGAAAATTAACGTCATCTTAAAATTAAGTAGCGTATGAGTATTTGGCTGTTAGTCTTCTATACTTAAGTCAGAATGAAAACTTTATTACTATTCTGATTATTAAAGTAACATTTAACGTCAACAATTGTGTTATTAATTTAATTATTAAGTTAGAACAATAAACATAAAACAAATGTACGCACCCTCACCAACCGCTATGACGCGAGGATGCCGCGATGCCAACATAGGCGCGAACGCCACTACTTCAGAGTCGAGGCTCTCAACAAGCAAATAGTAATCAGACACCGCTACGTCACGCAATGCCGTGTGGCTGCCGTCCGAGAACTCAATATCTATGTCCAGCAGGCCCTCCTGTAATGTTTACACACGTTATGTATGGTTATTAATACCAGTAGCATAATATTTTTTCTTGCAGTTGATTTGTTTGTTAGCCTTGAATTATTTAACTTAAATGTTTTTAATATTTTAAAGATATTAGTTTATTTATTTGTATCCGGCCAAATCAAAAAATGAAAATGAAAAAAGAGCCAAGTTTAATACAAACGACGATCGAGGTTTTCGGCTTCACCGACAAAAGAGTTGAGATCGGGTGCCAATCCAAGTTCTATAGCAGTTTCTTATACATAGCTATAGGAATATACAACGTTCTTCAATTTGTTTAAAATGAAAGTTTTTACATATGTTATTTAATAGTATAACTTTCAAATAACGTATAGTTATAACTTTTTCAGTTGTTCTATTTTATAAGTACCATAATTTAATTGGATATGAATTTTGCAGTTACAAATGAAGTCCAAATGATTGTTGCAATGAAGGCCATATTTTATCCGAATAACATCAAAGGTATTTTTTGAAAACAAAAAATGAAAAATTGATTAAATAAATGGGCCTAATTAATGTAACATTTATATATCCTATTCAGGCGAAGCCAGGAAGAGCGCTAGTCATATCTATGAATCTCCTTGGCTCTCACGTGTCATTTATACGTATGTTTATTTCACGTTGCTAGAATTGTGCCTCATACTCTCCTGGTACTTCCATTGATTGTAGATGTCGTTCAAATCACAGGTATTGTGTTTTGTAGCATTCAGCACTAGGCCACGGGTCTGTAACGTTTCTAGTTGCATCATTAAAGTTCCTCTTATAACATATCTCTCTCTCCTTTAGCCTACATGCACACAGGTAGCTTTAATTTTGTACTCCCTATAGCGCTGTTTCAAGGTGCCATAATTCTATTATTTATTTTGTATAGAATAGCTAACGGTAAATGGATACTGTGGCCCATAGACATACCCCTGAAGTCTCTAGAGTCACCTAAATTTGTCATACAAAATAATGCAGCATTTTACGCTGGTATTCTGTGAAAGTGCGTTCCTTCCCCGGTCGTGCCGACCCATCCATACTTCAACCAGGATAATATAGCTGCAGCGTGACTCCCAAGTTAATTTAATTTTACTAAAAATGATGTATTCCAGTTTACGTGAATGTTCAGTCTTTAAAAAGGAGGGAAAGGTTTGAAACCCAAAGTTGATGGTAAATTTATGCTTTGATTCGTATATAAAAAAGGCCATTCAAACGACAGGAACGACTGTAATTGTTCATACAACACCTTCGCTGTTCATTGCACTGCATTAGTTGAGAATAAAATAAAAATGTAGGTATTTATTAGGTACATTATTCATTTTTAATTTTCTAACATAGAAATGAAAAATGTCCATTCTTTACGATAGTATACATCACAATCACATTATAATAAATATAATTACTTATAATGTTTTTGAAACGTTAGACTTAAAAGTAATCTTGTACGTTATATCCTCAGAAGTTACAAAGTAATCTTATGAACAGGTTTTCTTTCCGGCAAGATCTCTTGGGAAATTTGCGGATTCTAGAGTTATCCCGAGCGCGTCCTTCAAGAACTCAAAGCCTTAAAAGATTCATTAAACTTTTGTTATTTAAGACCTGTGACTGTCATGTATTTTATGTAAAAATATTAAAAATTAAGGATAAAATGTTTTATTTAGTTTAGGTTTAATGTTCAGGTCTTTCAAAAAAAAAAACATTGCTGGCCTGAACCGAAGGTATCATTAAATTATGAATTCAATTTTATAAGTTAGTCGATTGTCACATAGAGCCTATTTATAATTTATTTAACAAATAGGAACTTTAACTAAATCGTCTGATTTGTTAATTCATTAGTTTTTTCATGGAGGTGGATAAGATCGAACAGGAATCCACAACCCACACACTCACAGCGTGCCCAGCGCGGGAATGGGAACGCACAAACCTGGTGAACCATATCGGACAAAACCTTTCTCTGCTAGCAATGACGGTGATACTAAGCGGAAAATGGTACAGCGTGGAGTGCCTTAGCCACCTTCTGTAAGTTCTTAATGATTTAGAAGGAAATTATTGCGTGGGATTGGGCGAGGATAGTCCCCATTCTGAGACGATGGGTATTCGTTAACGTCCTCTTTTGATGATATTATTCCGCTATCAGATACGGGGTTCGTGGAGGCCTCGAACGTCCAGTAATGCAAACCCGAGGAAGACGATAGTTCGGAAGTGGTCTCGAGGGATTATAGAAATGCAAGGTATAGTAGTACTAACTCGCGGCGTGTTAAGTATGCAAAGCGTTGGAGAGGTTCCGGTTGCGTTAAGAACGGAGATACGTGCTCGTTTGTCACACTTATTCTATAAAAAAAACCGGAACCGGGACCCTACCCGTCACCTGCACTACTACCGTTACGTTTTAACTGGTAAGACTCTTTTGATTTTCCGGGTAAAAAAAAAATAAGTACCTGTATTCAATATACATCAATAAAAACAAACAAATTAAAAAAATATATAATAAGGTATGTATGTAAATATACTTTAAAGAAAGAAAATATATTCAAAATATTTTCTTCCTTACTTACCTGATATTGTGCAGTTAGACGCCTAGTGACCGTAGTTTCCGAGACGTAACCATTTTCAATTGCAGTGTCTGGAGAGATGTTCAGTTGGAGGCCGGAGATAACTCGCACGAGCAGCCGGGATATAGAGACCTTATCGTTCACTACTCTCACTTCCCGAAGTCCAATGACGCGACCTGTTAAGCGAAATTCGATTTAGAAAATTCTATCGTCGTATCCTCAGTAACGAAATACGAAATGAAATAATTAATTTTGGTTAATAGATATATTAAGTAGTTTATCATAGATGGTTATTTGACATAAGTGCTATGATTAATCACCTGTGATAGGCGAAAGAACTTGTACTTCAGTGCGTCCAGTGCTGCGCCCTTGTAGAACACGGTCGCGTAATGACGCTATCCGAGGGTCGGAGACTCGCATCAGCGACAGCACCAACTCGGTCACCTTCAGCCACGTGCGCCGCGATACGAAGTACGACACGCGACCAGAGTCGTGGTCTTTTGCAAGAAAACGTGCGTAAACCTAAAAATAGATGGGTATGAATTGTTTTATATATTTCTGTATAACTGCTTAAAGATCGTAGGACTAAGTATCCTGAAAAACTGGTAACTTAGCAGGTCTACGGTTCAAATACCAGTTAGAGAAAATGTTTGCTCAAAAAGGGTATATATGTTGGTTTCATGTTCTGTACGTGGCTATTTTCTTCATATCTCTGACATCCTAGGAGGTCATGACGAGTTAGTGGCTCTTTAATGGCTACCCATATGGCCAGTGCAGTTAATAACCTTGGACAGTATTTTTAGTATCCGTTACAGCCTATCAAAAGTCCACTGCTGTACATAGGCCTGCCCCATAGATTGTCTTCCAGGGTAATCACACTAAACTGTGGTAATATTTTCGTTAGTTGCTACGCTTGGCAGGTGGGTTGGCAACAAAAAGTTTTTATTTTTTAGTTTTTGTTTAGGTTTCTGTCTATAAAATATTACCTAAAACATGTTCCGGTGCATCATTATTTAAAACAAAAATAAAGTTCATCATTCGTTAGGATAATTATTCGAAATGGTCGATGAGGACCACATAAATTACAGCATTGGAGCTCATCAATATTAACGTTCGGTCAGCAATATGGCTATTCTATATTAAGTTTATATTACGAGTAAGTACAATATGTTTAGGTTTAATACAAGTTATAAAATCTGAACAATTCCAATAAAATGTAAATATTTTCACTTTTTCCATCTCTATTTCCATAAAAGTCGTTTTAATGTGTCCTGTTTGGTTAATTTATTTACGTTGGAAACTGGTGTGCTTAATTTACTGTGTCATTAATTTATCTTATTTGACTTTATTCTGTAAGCTTGCTGATTAATGTGAGGCCAAAGTTAACAAATATTTTAAATGCAAATATCGGAAGTTAAATCGTTTAAAAATAAGAAAGCACCTGATGTAGTAGTACTGTAGCCTGTTTAGAAGCTTTTCTAAATCTTTTAAAATGTTTGATAGGGTTAACCAGTTTTAATACTGAAAACACCTACTGGTCTTAAGAACAGCTTGTGGGACTGCCCTGATCTGCAGTGCATCGGAAGTGTTCACGGAAGCCATGGTAGATTGCTTTCATACAACTATTCTCAAAAGGTAAACGTCTTAACTCTGCAGAGTGCGGGCTAGCGCCAATTGCCTTAGTACCGTTTGAATGCCGACATATATTTAATCTATATAGCGTTAGCTGTGTTTGCCTATTACTGGGTGAGCACATTGCATGTTTCTCACAATGCTGGTATCTTGTTTTTAGTTTTTGTGTATCATCTGTCGGTCACCCTTATAAATTAATAAATAAATATATAGTTTAGACGGTAAGTTCTCATCATAACTATCAAACCGAGATTAAACTCAGCACCTAGTTTTACTCGTCCAGGAGTTCCTATAGTAGTTACCGAAGTACACCATCAAGTCCCTTCATCAAGCCTGGAGTTAGTTCTCATCATAACTAACAAAACGAGCCCAAACTCGGCACACCTAGTTCTACTCGTCCAGGAGTTCCAGTAGTAGTCACCGAAGTACACCATCAGGTCACTCCATCAAGTCCGGGGGTAAGGTCTCATCATAACTAACAAAACGAGCCCAAACTCGGCACACCTAGTTCTACTCGTCCAGGAGTTCCAGTAGTAGTCACCGAAATACACCATCAGGTCTCTCTATCAAGCCCGGAGGTTAGGTCTCATCATAACTAACAAAACGAGCCCAAACTCGGCACATCTAGTTCTACTCGTCGAGGAGTTCCAGTAGCAGTCACCGAAGTATACCTTCAAGTCACTTCACCAAGTCTTGAGCTAAAGTCTTATCATAACTAACAAAACCAGCCCAAAGTCCACAGCCAACATCTCACTGTTAGTAGAGGGCTTCTAGTGCCTAGCAGTCTCTGGAGCAGCTATTCGTATTTCGTATCTAAGTATATTTTTGTAGGTATAAAAAATGAGAAAAAAAATTCAATATTTCAAATTATCCAAATGTTTTTACTTTATTACGATTCCCGCAGCTAACCATGCGTACACTTGTGTGTGTGCGCGTGTCAATGTAATAGTTCGATTCTATACCTATCAATTTTGCAAACGCGTCCTTAACACGAATAAAAAGTTATTTAGCGTAAGTGATCGTGTATAAATATTTGGTAAGTATATATTATATTTAGTATTCTAAGGAAACAGTTTCATTTCGTCACGATCTTGCAACGCTCAACGTCCTTGTGATGATACCCAGTAGAATACATTCTACAATCATGAACCACTATTATGGAATGCATGCGGAAGGGCTTCTATGTTAAACTGAAGTTATTAGATTACAGTATAACTATCACCTCGTACATAAAAACAGTTTCATTTCGTACAAACACATACACACATGTTGTTTGTTTTGCCTAATTTAGAAAAGTGAATAAGGTCAAAAACAAAAAAGTATGCACGTAGGAAGTTATACTTCTTTAGCGTAACAAAACAAAAAAACTTGTGAGACAATTACCCACTGAAGGTGTCGCTTTTAGGTGTCAGTGTGCGCGCGCATCGTAGACAACTTCATGGTGTCGTTTTTAAGTGTCGGTGTGCGCGCGCATCGTAAAAATTCACTCTCATCTTTTTTCCCAAACGCCCCAAAAGAAGTATAAGTTCAATATTCCATAGTCAAATTAATACGTTGATAATGATTATGAAGTAACTTTTAAAAGTAACTTTTAAATTAAGCTAAAGGTTTTTATAGGCAGCAGAAAAGAGTGTTGTAAATACTTTTAGTAATAACTTGAAAACTTTGCCGTTTAATTCTAAAGAGTAAATAAAGCCTGGCTACCTTTTAACACGTCATCAAAGTAAAGATATACTACCGCGATTAGCATTTCATTATCAAAGACGAAGAACAAAAAAGAAAGATAGTTTATTTACAAACCTCTACGTTGCTTTGTTGATATCTCAGACGGCAAGATCGTTGGTCGGTCAAGGAATTGGTGCCATCTGGCCGTGCGCCTCCCCATCCCCTTGCCGAAAGTGAACGTTTTAATCTGTCCTTTGCGTTCGCGTCGTCTGATACTTTCCAACCTGCGAATTATTAACATTAATTAAACAATTAAATTTTAATAAAAAGCAAAAGCCGACTTGTAAGAACTAAAAATAATTAAATAATTTTACATTGTGAAGTCTGTAGTGGCGGTGTAAGAATATCCATTACCCCATATCGTCCGTGGGCATTGAGTTCTATGTACTACGTACTAGAGAAGCTATTCCAAACAAAAAATGTGCACTACTCTGTTTTCGCGCATGCGCGGGAGATAGTAGATTTTAGTCTATGATTGTAGATAGCGTGGCATATAAATGAAAATTTATTTTTCTATTGTAATATTATTACCTATTTATTCACTTGAACAACGAATAATTTTACTTATTTGACTACTGAATTATTAATTACGTTCAGGTTTAAACTTTAATTTGAAATCTCGTATTATTAGCGCAGCTCCACACTCTATGAATATTGAAGCCACACTAAATGACACTAAAGGTGTACGGATTGCAGTACAGTTCATTTGAACATAGTGAATGTTCGAATGCCAAATCTAGTACGTAGTACATATATATCGATGCCCGTGGGTGTCGTAAGAGGCGACAGAGGGAAATTGAAACAGGTGATGGGCAGCAGCATCTTCCTGATAACAACTCAAAATAATAAAAAACTGCGGTTGACAATCCCCCCTATGAGGCAATCTATGGGGGAGGCCTATGTACAGCAGTGGACTTTTATAGGCTGTAATGGATGGATGGACATTCTGAAGTCAGGGCTTTTATTCTTGTATACACTATGACTTAGCATCACATGCTAGATTACTACATTTCGAAACGGTTAGCGTTAACGGCCATATAAACTGTGTTACAGCCGTTCTGTGTTTTTAAATGAGGTTAAATATAGTTACGCTTTTTTTTAAAATTGTGTTTGTTCTACGATACTTAATAATAGCTCTATAAAATCATGATGATATAAGTATATCAACACTCAATTATTCAATGAATATTTAAATTTATTTACTTATTAATTAAAATATTTTTTACAAATCTTTTTTTTCTGAATCCCTGTCCGAGTTTTTATTACTTATTCTTATTTCTTTTACATTATTATTATATTTTTTGTTCTTAAAAATTAAAAGGATTATAAATTTATAAATTATATTTATATCTTAAACGTATTTGTGAAGGCTTAAATTACTCGGACCGTTAAATCCGCGTGAACATTCGATTTTGTCTTGGTATAAATAAATATTATGTAGGTAATAAAAAATTAAAACATAAAAGAAATGAAAACACTATACGACACTATTTGAAGTGATTACGCATAGGAAAGTTGGAAGTGCTTCGCAAACATTCGACGCCCTCAGTGCCGTACCTTTGATTTGCGAGAGGCGGTTGTCGTCTACGTCAATTTCAAGTGGGTACTCCGGCATCCAAACGGTGAAACGCGCCAGCCCCGTGTAAGTGCCGTATTTGACAATTACGGATGCGTTCGATGAGCCTCGGATCTCGGATCCATCCACGTACACTGAACTACACGATGAGGAAACCTGAACATAAAGTAATGTTAAAAATTATGGAGTTTCAGTTACACAGTTGACAAACGGTAAATAACGAAACTATACTACAAAATGTATTTCATTTGTTATCTTTAAACGGCAGAAAGAGCGCAAATCGCAGTACATAAAGATTTACTACCCTCTTAAGAAGCTTGGAGCCATCAGGCGAGTTGCCAAAAGCGTTAAGTAAATAGGAAATTAATGTTGTTGGTACTTAAACCTTTATAATATTGATGCAAATTATTCAACCACAGAATAGTTCATGTTGTAAGTAGTCAATAACGTGTATAAAAATCACATATTTATTTAGTTAGAGTGCGGCTTGTATTTCAGCGATTTGACTTTGACCTTGACAACTTTTCTTCTCTATAGAATTTGCTAAGTTTTTCAAGACACGTCCCAAAAGAACCCGAAAATTCTGTAACCACATTCTTAATCTCATGGCTGGTAACGTGGAAATGAAACGGCAATCTTTAACAGATTTGAGTGAGAGCGTAAAATCAACTGAACAGATATATTTCAAAAGTACTCAACTTCAATACAGCTCGCACTGAAGAAGCGATTGATGATCTGTCTGCTAGAGTCCCTTGTCTTACTTGAAGATCGACTGTGGCGGCTTAGCGACATTTAGCCTCCCGCATACCCATACATACCCTTCGGCTAATTGTACAGAAGACCAAAAAGTGAAATCTGTCAATTTGTCAAGCGAATGTGGACTATGAAAAAGCCTTTGATTCCGTCGAATTTTGAACGGTGCTACAGTCTTTCAGTGATGCCAGGTTGATTGTGGTATATCGTAGTGCTGAAGTGTTTCTACAGTGAGTCTACGATGGCGACTTCAGAACCAGAGTGCGAAACCTATCTAAGTTTCGCACTCTGGTTCTAAAGTTCTAGTTCTACTTTTCAAACTACTGGACTATAAAGGATACGGTATCAACATCAATGGTGAGTACATCATTAACCTTCGATTTGCCGGCGATATAGTCATTACGGCAGAATCGCTGGAAGACCTCAGCACTAAGCTCAATTATCTCAATGGTTTCTCCCAACGGATAGGTCTTAAAATGAACATTGACAAGAAGTAGGTCATATGTAACGTCCATGTCACACCTAAGCCACTACGCGTCAATTTATGAGTTATGAACACCAAGATCCGAGTTATAGACGTGTTACCTAGGACAAATTATCCGACTAGGTTAGTCCAACCTCGAGCGTTCGGGAGATTACGACATATCTTCTCGTCACCTATGCCTCAATTATTGAATACGGAAGCTCAAGGTCGCTCAGCGAGCTATGAAGAGGGCTATTCTCGGAGTTTCAGTGCTTGATAGAATTCGTAATTAAGATATCCGAAGTAGAATAAAAGTAAATGACATAGTCCAACGGATCAGTATGCTAAAGTGGCTATGTAGTTCGAACAATCAAAAACCGATGGAGAGGATAGGTTTTCGAGTTGCAACCTCGTACCGGTAGCGTAGGGCGGTGAAGTGTAGGGCGGTCTCCCACTAGATGAAGTGACGATCTGGTATGCAGTTAGTTGATGGAAGCAGGTGAGTTAGGGCTTTGTTTTGTGGCATTCCTTGGGGCGGTCTTTGTTCAGCTGTGGACTTGTGAAAAGCTGTGATAATGACGATGATGAATATTATAGTGTTGATGGTGAATATGATGTTAATATCTATGATTATTATGATGATGTTGATGACGATGATCATAGCATTTCCGCGAATATAAAATTCATTATTGCTACAATATAAAATTAACGCTTTTGGAACTTTTCGCCATAATCCTGTTTATGTAACAATATCTTTTTACGACTTATTGATTCAGCGTGAGCTCAGATACTTGATTAGGTGTTCGTTGATCTTATTTAAGAAACACCGAATACCCAGTTTCGTCAAGTACTATTGATAAAGGAGGAAAGCACTTACTTTGAGTACACTCTCGTCTTCAGAGTGGCAAGAGCTCTGTAAAGTGACGTCAGCGACCTGACCAGCCTGCGACACTATCAGCACCTTCATCGCCTGCGAGACCTGACGCCCCGTTAGCACTGCCGTGTTGAGCACCTCCCAGTTCTAAACATTGCACGAAATGTTCCGTGAGTAAAGATGTGGCGTGCACGTAAATATGGCGTCGGCCCCTAATTTATTTGTACTGCTTTGAATTTTCCAACAATAGCTTCGTGGATTATGTAAATGCTGTGTTAAAACATTTACGAATGAATGTACAATCGGAAAGTAATATGCACGTAATTACAAGACTTCATCTACATATAGTTCTTATTATATATATATTATATATAGTATTTATTATATTCTTTTTTAATAATAAACAAGTATTTAATTAATAAGTATGCCTTATTTTGCAATATATCTTGTAAATAATCATTAAAACATACTGTAATCACTTGATGATAAAAAGCTTTTGCAACACATAGATCCAACTTCAAACAAAAATACTACAATATGCTTTAGTAATAGTGGCATAACCTATTCTACAAATCGGAACACAGCACTCGGTGCGCTGCTACTTCGAGGTAAGAAAAGAGAACCTAAAAACTAACAAGACAGTACCGGATAAGAAATTACAAATTTATGAAATGGTCTATTTTTTTGAACATCCATATAAAAACATATATCCTATATTCCAATAACAAAAGTGGTTTGAATAAATTAGCAGAACAATTCAATTTAATAGGTTGCTATTGCCTGATGTAGGCTGTACATCGAATTATGTTGAGAGCTAATTCAAGATGGCGCATTAATTAGGAACGCGCGATAACAGCCATTTCAATCATCAAAACCAATTGCTTTAATCGACTGTTAGAGATATACGGGAACCGACATACATCAATCAGTGGGCAGATTGGCTCAGTTCGGGCCGAGTTAATGGCTTCTATGGACGCAAGATAAACAGCTTCACAAACGTTATTCATTAACTTCATTACGTCGTCATCGGCAATAATTGAAAAAGGGCCACAATGTTCTCAAATAACTTCATTTTCGCTCTCAAAGCACCTACTCTTAAAAGATATATAAATTGACTTAATAACAAAATATTAAAATGATTTTCAAAGAAATTCAGTTTTTTCCTTAAGTAAACGTGATTAAATCAAAATCAAAAATCAAAAATGTTTATTCTGTAACAATAAATTTACATCATTCGCACTACACAGAGTTCTCCTTTTAAGTATTTTTCAATACTTGTGACAGGAAAACTCGCTCTTCCTTAATTAAGTAATGAAGTTTAGCTTGTTAAAAAAGTGCAGTTGCTAATAAAGTGTAGCTTAGCTTAGATTATTTGGAATAATATATAATAAATCCTTTTCTGCCTAGGAGTCTGAGTGGGTACCAATTTCTTAATTATTTTTGTAGCAAAACAGCAGTGCGTGCACTACTGTGTTACGGTCTGAAGGGAGAACCCGTATCATTAGGGTGTGAGGCATTTCATATTACTTACAGAATAGTACTTATTATCAGGTGGACTGTAAGTTCGTAGTCGCCTCTGCTTTTAAAAAAAATGTCCTGCCGTGAAATTTTATGGGCTGATAAAGATTGTCTTTATCCCTTGTTTGCCGTTACCGTTACAGCCTATTAAAGTCCACTGCTGAACATAGGCCTCCCCCATAGGTTGCCTCATAGGATCGATATTCGCCATAGTTGCCACGTTTGGTAAGCGGGTTGGCAACCGCAGTATTTTAGTTTTAGGCGTTATTAGGAAGACGCTGCTGCGCATCTCTTGATTTGTTTCCCTCTGTCGCCTCTTACGCCTTACGACACTCATGGGATGATATGGGGTATCCCTTATATTATTTAAATTTTATTTTACAATCTTATATAAATTTAATATTGCATGGGATAAGAATTTAAAGGGAAAGTAAAAAAACATTTGTAAATTGACCATGATATACTTACAGAATATCACATTTTTTTCCTAATTATTTAAATTTAAATCGCAGACGTTAATCTCTGATCTACATTCCTAGAAATATTTTCACATATAAAACATTCGAGTATTGGTATTAATTATTTGACATTTATTTTCTTTATAACAACATTTTAGTACGCACGAAATAACGACTCATTGCACCAAAATGTTTTAAAGTTAATACAATATCGTTCCATCAATTAATGCCTCTTTCGGTCCATTGGTTACAAAGAATACCCTCTGGCTAATTTATTGTTACGATTTCAATAAATTGCTGAATTTGGGTTATTGCTGTGTTAATGAAGTTCTTAATATGGCGTTTGTTCAACATTATACATATCTGGAATACGATTACTTAGAGCTAATAAATTGCATTCATAAGTTTAAGTTTATATTATATTAGTGTGGAAATAGGAAGTAATAATTGTGAATATTTTTCAAGTGACCTTGGAAATTGGCAGAACTGCTTGGATGTCATCCTTTTCGATGTCAAGTCTTGTGTTGACTCTGTGCTCATGAGGAGTTTCTTCCGTTGTTGATCCAGAATTAGGTGCAGAAGAAACTTTCACCGTCCAACTTAAACGCGCTGTGCCACGTCCTGATTCCCCTTCTGAACCTTCTGCATCTCCTTCGCCTTCAGCTCCTACTTCGACCAACCAAGTCAGTACTTCTTCCCAACCAGGTCCTCCCGCCCCACCGCTTTCTTCGATATCTCTGTACGAATGGATGTTAACAAATTTAACTTAATAGCAAAAAAATATAAAGAAGAAATTAGAACTTCTTTGGGTACTACAAAAAATTAAAAATATTTCTTACTTTACACGTGGTACAGCCACGCTGCAGCTATATTATGGTTGTACCATGAATTGTTCGGCTCGACCGTGGTAGGACCATGCTCTCAGATTACCAGCGTAAAATAGCAGCTCATTGATGCTGTATTTCGTAAGGTAAGTGTAGAGAAACAGAGACCCTTTTTAATGGAAACGAGGCATTCCATCTTAGTTCTCAGGCCTCAGGGGTGACAACGCATCTGCATTTTGATTCTTAATCTAGGATAAATGTAGATTGTAGTTGTAGATGTCTATAGGCCACAGCATCTACTTACAATCAGGTGGACTGTGTGCTTGTTTGTCGCCATATTCTATAAAAAAATAAAACTTTCATAAATTTTTATTACCAGTGGTAATATATTTTATGTGTAGAGTTAAAAGTTAAAAGCTGAATTTACAACAATTTATTTTAAACAGCTTTGTATAATGTCGCCCATAAACTAAATTGCATTTCGCTTAAATTTAGTTATTTTCTAACCGAGTCGGGATCGTTTATTTCCCGGGACAGTCGACCCACTTACTAGGACAACGTGAAATTCAAATAGGAACACGTAAGGTTTGAGAAAATAGAAACGGAATAGATCCTTTAAATTTGCACTGGAAGCAAGCCAACCATGGTGTAGCCACGGATGCAATAAGGTTAGCCAAACCGTATCGGACCGCATTCCGATCTATTGTGTATGCAAACTCCCCTTACGCAAAACAAAGAATTCAGATATGGCTTGCAGAATATAAATTCCCAATTTACTGCGCCATTGTCACAAGTAATTTGATCACATTCAATAGTGCAAAATGTACCATTCGTCAGTTCCATGAATTGGACTGCATTTAGGTAATGCCAACTTAAATAGAACGAACTGCATGCTCCACATCAATAATTAATTTGCTTGAAAACGGTAAGATTTATTTATATAGAATTAAAATAAAGATTAATTCTTATTAAAATAGTCAAGTGTGTGTTCGTACATATTGATTCGCTCGTTCATATAAATTTGTCGTTCGCACGTAATAAATTAGGGTTCATTATAATTTTCAATGTACCAAATGATGAGTATAGATTATGCAATAAAAGCTAAGCACGCTTTATATTTTACTTGATATGTTTAAAACCAAGCTTAGATACTTAGTTAATGGAACCTAATAACTATTCTTAAAAAATATGTCTCTTATGATACCTCACTCAATATAGAAAGTCCAAAAAATGCTTACATGCAGAGAAAGTATATAATATATTTATAACATTTTCTTAAAACCGAAACCTATATCGAAATAATGTAATAAATGTTTTTCTAATATATCCGAACACCCCAGAGTATTATTCTGAAAGTGTCTCTTAATCCTTATACATAACATAGGATAGACCACAGACGGACAAAACAGAATAATAAGGGCTCCCGTTATGACAGCAGAATTCTAAATAACTCATGACCTTAAAAATATTTCTATACCTACTTATTTCAGAATTTTATTTTAGGGTTTTAATGAAAAAGACATCTCTTCTATCGCCGATCGTCGTCTAAGATATATCCATAAACTTAATCGGTTACGAAATCGGAATTAAAAAAACGGCCAAGTGAATGCTTGATTAAGAATTTGCATGTCTCGGGTTTAAACTATGATTTAAGAAGTCTTTTTTATTAAAGGAATTACTTAGCCACGGCAAAGAATATTATTATATTAATATTATCACCTACTACGACCACCACCGACGACGGTGGTGCCGTTCAATGCTTCAATGCAAATTTGAGATTTGCTTTCAAACATACGTAACATTTTAGTTCGCATATTTTCCACGGGACTTCCTTATAAATTAAACCTGGGACTAATTGTTAACTTCTTTTTGTAATAAGGTGTTCAGTGTCGGTGCAATCAGACAAATATGTAACAATTGGTGCGCTATTCGATCTTTTCAATCCTGCACGTATATACACATATAATTTTGACTCAACCAGCAACTTTTTCTCAATGTTCACATTACTTATTTTTTCTCAATGGTTTGCATTATGTAATTATTATAATACAATCATAAATATACTCACGTGTCGAGTCGATCGTCGTCGCGTAGGGGTTGTTCGAGACGCGTGGCGGTGACGGTGGCCGCCCGTGGTTTTACCTCCGCTGTCACCGCCCAGTGAGAGTTGGACGCTGACACACTAATCAGCTTCAATCCTGATTTCACCTTCATTCTATAAAAAAGTATAATACGGTTACGGTTTATACGGTATCCTGCCCATTTTTTAGTATCTAACATCCAGCTGCATACGCGTAACTAACCATTTGGATACCGGATACTTGCTTAAATGTATAAAATAGTGCTTCAAATACAAAATGTAGTTATTTATGCTCAAGTCTTTTAAAAATCGAGTCATATAAATTTAATTTTTAAAGTCAACTCCTTTTTGTTCCAATCTTTTGGTTAACACTATTCATCTAGGCTCGTTGCAAATTTCTGGTCGTAGGTACGTGGTAGGTGGCCGCGGCCTAAGTTGCATTTTTATTTTCGTATATGTAAGCAAAAAAAAAAAAATCGGTATACTAATGAAAAAAAAAACGAAAAAGGTCTAACTGTGTCGTCGCAGACGACGTTCTACAATTTTGTCAGTGAAAGAT
Organism: Parnassius orleans; assembly: GCA_029286625.1. Classification (NCBI taxonomy): domain Eukaryota; kingdom Metazoa; phylum Arthropoda; class Insecta; order Lepidoptera; family Papilionidae; genus Parnassius; species Parnassius orleans. The sequence goes on from JAGSMP010000152.1 coordinate 2,365,889, forward strand.
GTAGGTACAATTTATGTATGAGTTGCGTACTTTATCTAATCAAGTCACTCCTCCCAGCTTTCCGCCTGACTTAGCATTTTCAACTCATTAACTTGTAACCATTGTTCTATAGAATATTTCTATTATCCGTTCATGGCTTTTTTTGGCTGCCCAACACTCAGAACCATATATTACCACCAACATTTAGCATTTCCGGTCCAACTCGATTTTACTTACGCTGTGCCATTTATTTTAATAGCCATTCTACTGTCACAAAACACTCCTGCATATAAGGAAAGTTAATCATATGTGTGGTTATGTTACTGTTGATATTTTCTTCCTCTGTTAATAATGACCCTAAATATATGTAAGAAGTGTCTATTCATACGATAATCGGACGATTCATTTTTCTTATTTTTACGATTATCGTATGATTTATTTATTTTATTCGTCCAATATAATAAAAATTTAAAAAATAAATATATAAAAAATATTATATTATAATTTTAGACAATTGATTAAAATACAGTATATTATATGTGTTTATATTTTTATATACTCTGATACCTACTCGTATGATCAGGCCATTTGTATTTAATAAAACATTGCGGTGCGGCTGAGTTGGCCCTTGGACCACCCAAAAGCTGTGTACTTAATAATGATATAAAATATAATATTGAAAGAATTGAACTTTTTAATTTTAAAAATTATTGGACGAATAAGTATTTTTTATATATACTATTATCGTATAAATAATTTTCAATAGTCATAATTACTAGCTGGTCACATGAGTAAAGAAAAGCTGGTACCCGGCGCGCGTTGCTGCCGCAGAAGAAATAATTGTTTAAATATCGTTTTATATTTGGAAGAGTTATATTGTTTAACTAGCTTTTTACCCGCGGCTTCGCTCGCGTGGTCTTCAATGTAAAAACATCATTAAATGCTATTCCGTGTCAAACTTTTAGAGTCACTTTGGTGTCTGTGTCTGCGTATGCGATATTTGATTCATATATCCATTTAATATTGATTGGCACCATAATTCTGATATTTTCTACGTTCGAGTAGACTTCAAAATTTCATAAATGCAGTTCTATAATGATGAATACTACACATGTAATAAAACAAATTTTAATAAATCACGTTACATTTTAACTATTATTTAAGCAGGTTGTACAAAACACATCTTTTGAAGTTCCATAAAAATTTGCGTAAAAGACCATATTGCTGATGTGAAGCACCGACGCTCTGGGAAGCCTGAAGTATGTCAACATGTTCAGTATCGTCTCAACCATTATATCAGATCTGATAGACAACAAATCCTCGCAATAGAACACCGATTCCTACCAAGGATGATTCGCGAGGCTATTGAAATTAAAAACATCCTAACTTCAATAGAGAAGATGGCTGGGTGCTACCATCTACTTGGGATCCCATAATTGATAAAATTAAATCCAAACCCATGCATACTACTGCAAGACTTCAAAATACTGTAAGCTCGTACTGCATAAATCGGACCAAACATTATTAGTTAAAAGTTGATTGTAGTCTTCGTAAACTATGACATCAGGACATTAAACAACTCATGGAGGGATTGACTCAAGGAATGATTGGGAATGATAATACATTCATTGAAATTAAATGATATATAACTTTCAAATAAATTTGTGATATGCGCGCCACCTACTGTAATTTAATTGTACTACGCCTATAACCTTCGCACAAGTACCAGCAATAAGTTGACAAAGTTTTACGGCAATCTGGTGAACGGTATGGCAGCGCATAAAATACGAACAAACTAAAATTATTTTTTTATATATTAGATGACAGACAGTTTCAATACTAAACGATGATTCGCCGTTCTACGCTTTTGTCAAGTAGGTACAATATTTTCCGTTTGCAGTTACAGTAGGTACAAAGTCTTCCTTTTGACATTGAACGTCCTCAGTGAGATTTATGACTTAAACTTCACATTGTTTATTGGTCACGTCAGTTTTGGTACAAGTGTATTTATGCGATCTAACATATCCAGCCAAAGGTTTTCCTTCACTGCCGAGCACGTAGTAAATCAGCACTTAAAATTGCAAATAAAAATTTCATTGGGTCTTTGGGTTGTTGAACTGGACGGTTAGTAAACTGTAAAATGTACGGCGAGCTAAAGGGGCTAAGTTCCTTTAGCTACCACGGCTCTGTCGCTATAATAAAATACTACCTATTGTAATATAGGATAGTAATATTGATGACGTATGGTAATAGCATTCATTGCCTTCAGGTCTACTTACTTGTATTACAATGTATACGGAAATATATTTTTCAAGTTTCGTTACATAAACGGATTAGCAGGAATAGTTGTAAATTACGACAGAACTTTGTTGCACTGGTAATTCCGACTGACCTAACGACAACTGAGGTTGTTATTAATCTTGTAAAAAAGTTATGTTGTTTGTTTAATGGTTCTTTATGAGTCAATCTATGGAAGGCCTACTCGTATATTCAGCAGTAGACTTTTATAGGCAGTAATGGATGGATGAATGATTATTGACTGTTATTATGTTTAATTGATCAATTTGCGATTTCCAATACCGGGCTTATTAAAAACTTTCATTACACTACTATTGAAACTCACTCGCCGATCAAGGAAAACATAATAAAGAATCGGATTGTTTTAAAAACAAATATATTTTAAGTTTGAGCATTTTATTATTTGTGTATGTATATGACGTATATGATATGTCGAAGTTAACTATCTTAATTAGCCTTTCAGTTAACAGAATACAACATTGAACCTATCTTATAATTTCAGCGACAGTAGGTTGAGGTGCGGCTAAAGTTGTGTACATTTATGTTTTAAAGCACATAGCGCATAATCAGGCACAGACCAGCGACATCACATGGCATGGTCAACCTATTAATTACATGCACGAGACGGTCGCTGGTCTTTGAATTGAACGGCGCCGTTTAGTAAAAAGTCTAGGCTGTTAACTAAAGGTCTAATTAAGCTAGTTGGCTGCGACAGATATGTATATGATTCATAAAAACATCTATGATACTTATTTCATAAACACATTTTTATGATCTTAATATTTTTGCTCGCGGCTTGGATCGCGTGAAGCTTGGGAAACAATATAACTTCGAAATATTACAGCTAATGTGTTCCAAAACCTAAGGAGAGGATAAAGAGGTACAGAACTACGTTCCATATCTACGTACCATATCAATGATAAATAGCTTATGTCAATTTCTAGGCCATAAACTATCTATATGCAAAAAAAAAAAATATTAGGAGGGGTTATGGTCAACCTATGGGGAGGCCTACGCTCAAAAGTGAACTTTATAAGCTGGAATGGAATGCTAATGATTATTAATAAAGTTCATTGAAACAACGTTTAGATTGAATTAATTTAAACTATTATACATTCCGTATCGTTTTATCCAACTCAAAGCTATATTTATTTTGTACATATTTTAGTTAATAAATAAGAATGAATAAGTAAAAGTAAATAAATATTTCGCAAAATATGTGAGAAATTAATTCATGAACCAGTAAAGTTTTGATGTCATATCGGGAGCAAAGCGTCAAGTGCTTGTGAATATTGCAATAGTTCATAGCACCATAAATGAAAAGGCCCCAGGTGTCTCGTACATTTTTAATCCATTGGTAGTTAAGAGTTGCAGAGCGGATTTAAAGAGCCATTATCATCATTACTTAACAGAATTACATCTAACGTCGACGTCATTTGACGGAGGTCCCACATGTAACTGTAAAGGGCTTTGCACAAACAATATGCTAGTCAAATTGAGCGGGCGAGCGTTTAAATAGGTGCTTGGTGCATGAATAAAATATACGAGTTGTTTATATTTACCCGAGAGACATGTTAGGAGACAGCATTCGCTATATGTGGGAATTGCTGCTGTCATCTCAAGATTCAAGAGCACTTGTGATGGAGCGTCACCACCTACAATTGCTTTGTCCAAATGATTTTTGATTCGAATGACAACTGTTTTGACTTGGAAGATAAAAATGTTGTTTTTATTTATTGTAACATTATGATTACGTAAGATATTATTCGATATTGTATATTTATATACTTTCTAACGGTCCAGTTATTTATTACATACGCTTTAGAGATGTTATAAATACATAAATAAAAAGGGGAATTAACAGAACTCTAACAATCTTTGCGATTGGGATTGCAAATGTGAAGACGAAAAGATTTTCTTTTTTATTTTACACTTAGAAAAATCTTCAGTTCGTGGAGGCGTAAATATACATAAATTGCACAAGATCCAGAACCGAAATAATTATTTGTACCTTTTCGTTTCACGTACGGGAATAGAACCCGCCGCGGCCTCGGAGCTCCGTACCCAAATGTTTAGCCTCTAAGCTGCTGAGCCGTTATATATTTTTGTTTTCTCTGTGGAGAATTTCAGTGTAAAGAATTCATTCCTTATTCACATTAAGTCTACAAATATTAAGAGTACTCACCTTATAACAACATGTCCAATAGAGTGACTTGCATCCCGACGTATAACAAATGGCAGATGTAATCGGGAATGAGGGTAAAGCGGTGCACGTGGTAAAAGGAGTGCGGCATCACCGGCTCGTGCTTCACGATATCCGGCACGTGCACCAGCTAAAGTTACAGTCCCCAAAGGCCAAGCTGGTTGGACAGAAACTCTTCCACAAACACCTTCTGTGCTCTCTCCACTACTAGCCTCTGCTGCACTGTATGCCAATCGTATATTCCTCGGCGGTCGTTTTCCTTTTCCATCTGCCGGCCACCAAGCGGCGGGAACCGTGAGTTCAGCTAAGCAAGCACCTTCTTCACCTTCAGGCCCACAAGATGCAGTTAGTGTTTTTGAAGCAAGACTCGCATGGAGTGTTATACAAACACGTCTAGGCCGGGTTGCAGCGCGTCGTGTTCCTCCTTCGCCACCAGTATGGAAGAGTACGCGTAGAACGGGAGCATCACGGGGAAGCTCTCGAAATACTAAGTGAGCGGACACGTCAAGTCGGTGCGCTGTAGCGTCTTGGAGCTCCAGTAAAGTTGCATTCCTTCGCGGCGGTTCCAACGGATCGGGTACTGCATAGCGTGCCGGTACGGTTTGCTTCGTCGAGAATGGGCCGTATGTCGCACGGACTGAGGCTGGAGCTGATCCTTGGAGCACAGTGAACCGGTCAAGTGACAGCAATGCCCCCGGTAATGCAGTACCAACAGGCTCAGGCGGCGGTCCAGCGGCGTTCCATCTCGCCGTATGTTTTAGGAAGAACCCGCTGTCCTTATTTTCGAAGTGGACTTCGACTGCAAGCGCGGTCCCTGTAAAGAAATATTATATTGTAATATATTTTTACTCATAGATGTAATATCGGCTCAACACAATATTTTTTTTTATATAAAATAAGGGTGACAGACGTCCACCTGATCTACGTCTATCCTCGATTGGGAGTCAGAATGCAGATACGATGTGGCCTGTGTCAATGTTAGATGGAATGCTTCGTTTCCAGTAAAAAGGTTTTTTTTATAGAATAAGGGTGACAAACGAGCACACAGTCTACCTGATAGTAGCCCCTAGACATCTACGTCTATCCTCGATTAAGAATCAAAATGTAGATGCGTTGTCACCCGTGAGGACTAAGATGGAATGCCTCGTTTCCAGTAAATAGGGTCTCCGGTTCTCTACACTTACCAAACATTGACAATTTTAGGGTGGTATTCTGTAAGAGCGTGTTACTTCCCCGGTAGAGCTGACCAATTCGTGCTACAACAATAACATAGCTGCAGCATGGCTCTACCACGTATAAAAATATAATCTTTATAATTCCATTATTTTATTATCTACGTGACGGGAAATAAAAGGGCAGTTAAACGACAATCTGGCGCACAGCCAACCAACCACATTCATGCCCCTGAGTAATATCACAGTTTAAAGACAGGTAATATAAACCTCACTTGATGTTTATAAACAGGAAAACACATTTTAAAATATATTATGCATTTTTTCTCAATATCAATATTCCATATAAAATGTTGCTCGTTAATTTGAGCGCATGACTACAATAGTTTATTCATAACATTAATTCGAAAGCAGCTTTTCACAAAACAAAAAAAAATCATTAGCATAATTGATTGACTTTAAATGGGCACAGACAAAGTAGCAGAAAGCCTTGAAAAATTCATTTTATGCTGATTTATGTGAAACAGTTTGCGAAAATGAATGCTATGTGTCGCGGAGGCAGACAAGAGCCTGATAACCACATCTCGTCTCTCATCGCGCTTATTGAGCTGTGGATTTGTGTCACGTTCCAGCCGTGCGATATGAGCTCTTCGTAGAATTCATTGTGACTGTGACGCTCGCCGTTAATGAATAATTCAAACGAAATGTTACATTTCCCTTATAAAATATAGAGCTATAAATTTGTTTCTCTGCACTAAACTGAACCAACTAGACTAAACTGCACTAAAAACTTTGTCTTAAAAATTGTTGTAATAATAATTACGATATGGGCGTCCTTCAAGCTGGAATCCTCCCAAACGATATCCTAAATTTTATTACGTTAAGATTTAGTGAGAAATTGGTGACAATTAGTGACTTAAGAAAAAAAAAACAATAAATCACAATAACTGTGAATTACAATTTTTTAAGTAATAACGAAATGTAACATATTGATAAAACATAGTATGTTTGTGTTATGTAATAGTTGGTTCTAGTAAAAACATGACTGTCTTATCAAAACTAAAAGAATTAGACAAAATAACCTCTTAAGTAATTTTAGTAATAATTAAAACATCGATATTTTACGTATTTTCCTGTATGTTATTAACATCTATTTTACACATTTTGAAATAATAAAAATATAATTTAACTAAAATTATAAGATGTAGTAATTTTTCAAAAACAAATGATTGCCGTGTAAAGCACGGTCGCGGAGCAGGAATCTTTTTATTGCATTGCATTTTTGAACTTAATTCCCATCATAAAAAGTTTTATTTCTATTGCAACTAAGATAGTTTTAGGACATTTTGAACAGTATTTGTGATTCGAAAACAGAGTTTATTCTCAGGTTTTTAAAGTTCACATTTGTATGAATTCAATAATTTGAATTTGAAGTGAAGTCCTGCTCCGCGATCACGCTATAGTTGTGGCGTAAAAAAATCCACCGTGTCATTTCGTCCCGTCAGTGTCGTAAGAGGTAACTATGGGAAATGCCATAAAAATGTAATGGCTTACGATAGGTTCCGGTACAATATCTTGTTTATGGCAGACGTAAATTACCCAGACGACAAGCAGCAGTTTCAAAGGTGCAAGTGGGTGCAAGATATATATTGCGATTTACATTAATTTCTACCAAACGCGGCGACATATATTTAATGTAGTTAACCGGAGGGATAGGGTGATTATGATGGCATTTAATCATTTGTTGCTAATAAATATATGTCGCATTTGGTAGAAATTAATATAAATCGGTATATCGGTATATAATCGGTACCCATTTCGTAATTGCTCCAATGCACTATATAGCGATCATCAGTTCGCTTGCCAAGCGTGAAGATTAAGATCAATTATCACTAAAACGGGAGATACCAACGAAAAAGAAAAATAATAAAATATTGAAGAATTTGTCAATGGTTTCAATTAGCAAATATAAATAAAAATAAGAAAGCGTTGTTTAGTGTTCAGTAACATAATATATTCAATTGCATAATCACAGTTATTTAAGAATTTCGTTTTATAGTAAGTCTGGTATTTGTAATTAAATGCAATAACCGCCCAGACACTGTCGAAACTCAACCTCTGTACGTACGAATACAAAACCAATGATAATAAAATGCTTCAACACGTGACACACTTAGAAAAGAAAATATTTCAAAGCGTTCAATCCCTCCCGAAGAGCCCATGTAACGTGCCTCGCGTTATATCTGGGATTTGTGAGAGAAAAATTATGATGCTTGAAGAACGAACGTCGCATCTGCTCAAATAATGCAAGTTCCCTAAGCGATTACAACGTGAAGGACCATTTAGTACTTTATGATCAAATCATTACGTGCTTTAGAAAAAAAGATTATCTTATTTTTCTTAATACTCTACACTTTAAGAAAGTATACTTGTGCGTGTTTTTTTTTTGTTTCATACTATTTACGTTGGCATCTTTCGATTGTGTAAGATGTCATTCGCTCTCTGATACGAACTTAGGTACAGGTTTCACAACTTTCTGCTGCTACTAATTGTAAAGCTCGATCTTTAAAATTAACATAAATAATTATTACGTATAAAAATTGTAAAATAAATAATATAGATAGCGTCAATGGATGGGTATTCATTTATTATATATATACGCGTACAATAATTCATAAACAAATTACATATTTATATATACGTGTACTATTGTATTATGTCAAGCGACTATGCTCGAAGATTGTCTGAGTGATAGAATTTGTAACGGAGAAATTCGCCAAAGAGATAGGTTTTAGAATGGCAACCATGTACCGTCAAGTGTAATTTAGGGCGCCCCCCACTAGATATAGTGAAAAACTAGAAAGACGTGCAGTGAGTCGATGGTTGCACGTGGCTCTAGACTGTGCTTTGTGGCAACTGGAGGAGGCCGATGTTTAGCTGTGCATTGTTATTCTGTGCAGCTGTTGTAGCTACTTCGGTACTGTTTGTTGAATACAATCTGGGCGTCTTTAAGGCTTCAAGAGTCGGCCGCCAAAGACACAAAGATTTCTTTCTTTCACAAACATTTCTTATCTTTTGTTGACATCCACACAGATGGTCAGCAAGTGTGGAGACCTTTACCTTTTGTTTATAGATATCAGCTAACTTGGTAGGGAAGCGTGTACGTTTCGGAGTTAAATTCAGCGGAGTTAATTTTATTTTTTGAGTGAAATGTACCAGTGAATAACTATGTGTGCAAATATTTTCAATAATAAATGAATATAAACTATACATGTGTACGTGTCTGTGTCTCTTTAAGTTTGCCTGTAACGACTTCCGGATATAACGACGAAAATAGAGTGGTCCCTTCATCTTCGTTATACCCGAAATCCACTGTAGTTCTTTTTAAATAAAGGTGACAAAACGAACGAACGAGCACACAGTCCACCTGATGGTAAGTGGATGTTGGGACCTATAGATTCATCTAAATTTATGCTCGATTAAGAATCAAAATGCAGATGCGTTGTCAGCCCTGAGGATTAAGATGAAATGCTTCAATTCCAGTAAAGAGAGTCCCCGGTTCTCTACACCCACCATACGAAACACATCAGCCTTAAGCTGCTATTTTACGCTAATATTCTGTGAGAGCGTGGTCCTACCCCGGTTGCGCCGACCTATTCGTGCTAGAACTAATATAGCTGCAACGTGGCTCTACCACGTAATAAAATGTGAATAAAATCTCAAATTTTAAACCCGATAAAAACGCCATTACTCACAGATAAAATGGAAATGACTACAATACAGTTTAAAGTGAAAGAAATTTTTAAAATTGCAGACTAGAACACAAAAAACATGCTGAAGGGATTGTTTAAGCTTAAAAGCCAACCTTCATACCGTACGTAATTATCCGTCGTATCGTATCGCGTTACTCTATTGACATGGTCAGGGTTTCAATTCCAACCTTTGTCCAATTCAATGTCGTGCACAAAAAGTATAATACGAAGGCTACCTAATAATTCATACGATGTCTATTGTGATTGGTTTGTTGATTACGCAATAAGTAGGTATTTTCTTTACTTTTTGTGTGACAGACTAAACAAATTTGTATACGTTTTAAGGTATATTAGAAAAGTCACAAACATAAATACAGCCCTGTCGGTTTATCATGCTTATGTAGTTTCAATTCTGCGTTACATGTTAATTATCTGGGGAAACGGTTCTCAATTAAACAAAGCCTTTATCACTCACAAAATGTTTACGAGCACTAACTTTCAATGCTCTACATATATGAAATATGCTTGTTCATCAAACAACACAACTATCTGTTTACTAAAGCAAAAGATCTTCTCGATGCCATATAGATACCCTGAAAATTTTGTTAAAAGCTGTGAATATATGTATGTATCAAAATATATACTAAAACGAAGATTTAAAAAAAAAACCTCTATGATCTTCTTGCAGAAAATACCTTTTATAGCGTCAAAGAATTTCTAGATTATAAATTTATCAAATTAACCACTGTAATTTCACTAACCATTAACATTTTTATTCTATTTAATAATAATTAATAATTATCTAATGAGTGATTACAACTAATAATAAATTATCTTCTTCTCAAAAATTCAAAAATTTGTAATTAATAACTTAATTATAAGAAACTTTTTTTTTATAGAATAAGGTTGACAAACGAGCACACAGTCCACCTGATGGTAAGGGGTTGCTGTGGCCCATAGATATCTACATCTGTCTTCGTTTGCGAATTTAAATGCAGATGCGTTGTCAGCCGTGAGGACTAAGATAGAATGCCTCTTTTCCAGCAAAAAGGGTCTCCGGTTCTCTACACTCACCATACGAAACACAGCAGCATTAAACTGCTGTTTTACGCAGGTATTCTGTGAGAGCGTGGTCCTTCCCCGGTCGAGCCGACCCATTCGTGCTACAACTATACTATATATAGCTGCAGCATGGCTCTACCACGTAAAACTGAATTAACCATTGAATTAAATTTGATTTTTGTATGCTTTAAATATAAAATGTATATAATTAACACGTGTATTTACCATAATTGATACAAATAAAAGTTTTGTATCTTTATTTTAAATCATATTATGTCATTAAGCGACTGGCAATGTAAATAGAAATTGAGGTAATAAAATGAAATCTGAGGAAAATGCTTTATTCCTTTATTAAATGAATTTTATGGCTCGTAGCTAATGGACGGAATGTTTATACCGTATCTATTATTTTTTCTACCATATTTAAATCGATTAAATCAAGATATCGTAGCGTGCAAGCATCGACAATAAAACATTAAAGCATAATGTTTTATTTACATCCGCGTTACCTTGAACCGTTAAATACGTTGTTACTGTGAAATAAATTTTTCTTGAAATAGCATATTAAGGTAAGAAAATTATAGAGTAGTACGCTCGATGGATTTCTAAATTATTTCTCTAGGTCTGAGTAGATACTCATCATAATTTGAGTACTAATGGCTTATGCATTAGATTCGTTACAGTCTCCTCCCCAAACCATGCCGCACAGCATCTTCCTTATGCTCAGCTGTAGAGAGCTGAGGTCAGCTTCCAGTTTCAGGTGTTTTGTTCTCCCTTTAAATAATTTCCTCAAGTGTTGTACGTTTGCATTACTCATTCCGTTTCAATGTCAGCAGAGTAACGCTTGTTCCTGTCCTTAATCAAATTCATTAAATTCTTACCCACATAAACTTCTCTCCGGCCTCCTTGCTTCCTTTACCAAGAATATCCAACCCTTCAATTTAGTCTAATCTCATGCCTATATCATTTTTTTTTAAATAATTAAAACTATTGAACACAAACAAGTAAGTCTGTAATTATTTTTACATTTTTTTTAACTCTTAAATAGAGTACTGATGAATCTGGTTTCCGGCGCTATAGCACCACTACACTCTTTGAAATTAAAACCAATAACTATTGATTATGCTGATATTTCTTACAATGACGCTAATCAAATTCTTGTTACCAAGTTTGAATGTCTTCTTGGTGATGATGAATTTAGGTATATATTGTAAAATCTGTTGTCAAATATTGCAATAAAACGTTCTGAATATCTTGATTTGGAAAAAAACAAAAGAGACATAATTAAGAATTTGTTTTGCACATGCGTACTGATACTGTTATAGCTCTTGTCACAAATAGTGTTATCAGTTTACCAACTGGTTGACTAGTATGTTTCGCGATGAAGCATTGACTCTACCTTTATACTTATTGTGAAACAAAGTCATAAACCAGAAATGAAATCTGTAATTATTATATTAATATGAGAATAACTTCTTTTTAGTGTTCATTGTAACAGAAGAGGAAAATACTAATATCATTCGAAAGATAATGTGTCATAAATGTATACAAAAAATAATATCATGATGGGTATGTGTGCTGTTGAGACAGGGTAAAATAAAGTAAAAAGAAACACAAAACGCATTAAACAAATAAATGAAAGAATTTTACGAGTAGATGACGTTCATGATTATGAGCTAAAATTCTTATATTTTAGTTATAATGGTTTATAAGTTTTTTAAATGATTAACTGGTACCAATTATAAGTCTATTCGTTTTTGTCGCAGTAACTTTTTCATAATCCTTTTTTAAATTTTCATTTGGAGATTGTTGTAATGAGGAGGATTTGGAATTCAAAATTTGAACATAACTCCTCAGAGGCGCATACCCTGATTCTTCTGTGTCTAAGACAATGTCTGTGTGTAGATTCTTACATTAGTGATTTTTTTTCGTCTATCATATCTCGAGAAGAAATTATGTTATCACCTATAAACTGATTCTTTCTCTGGAAGAGAAGGCAAATGAGTACGGCTCACCTAAGTAAGTGATCACCGCCCCTCATGGACATCTGTAACATCAAAAAAATTACAGGTGCGTAATATCGGTCCACTAACCCGTGACGACCCTTTGCGAAAGTCGATGACGACAGTAAAACAGTGACGTTTTATTGCATGATAATAATAATACTGGCCATGGTAGCTCAGAAAGGCCGTTCTAGCTCACAGGCTAAGCGCTCATAAATTTCACAGTAAGCAAGTAAACCGGTTTTGATCCCCACCGATACTAATGAAATTGTAATTGGAGTTTTAAGTGCTGATTTATCTCGTGATCGGCGGTGAAGTAGAACATCGTAAGGAAACTTGCACGTCTAAAGAATAAATTGTTTCGATGACATTTATGATGTTTGCTGACACGGACTGGAGCAGCGCGGCGGACCAATTGCTCCATAATATTCTCAGTAATTCAGGCTAATTTCATTCTTGTGCCATTAGGACATAAATTACTTTACTATTTACTTTTCATAATAATATGAGTAATTTATAATTTTAAGAGGTTAGTTGTGTGTCTATTATAATCACATTTTATGTGACACTAGCTGGTACTCAACGCGTTACTGCCGCAGAAGAAATAATTGTGGAAATATCGTTTTAAATTTGGAAGAGTTATATTAAACTGATTGATATTATTATTATTATCTTTTATTATAAAGCCATTTATTTCCTTAACAAAATTAAAATACATTTCATTAATTATTAACTTCATTAAATAATTTAAAATTAGTAACAAAATTATAACATAAGAAGATCATGAAAGAAATTACATTTAAATAAAATAAAATAATCATTTATTTATTTATTTCCACAAACAATATACATTCAGAAAACAACAAAAACTATGTGCTTACATCTGAAACAATACTATTGTTAGGTGACAACTGGTGCCTAAACTAGGTAAAACCTGTATCTTAAGTCACCAGGTCCCCATCTGTAGTTATCCGTGGACAAAATAGATAGATGAAGCTACAATAAATGATTTCTTTCGCAATTAAACAATACAACGAGATTCACTTATATTCTAGTAAAAAAAACCCAAAAGAATAAGAAAGAGAATGTCGCATTAAATAGCTAACAGAGACAACAGTTAAATATTTTACAATGGTTTAGGATGCATAATTGAGTAGAATAATGAAATTTGTATATGTGTTTGTGAGTAATAAGTAATATATATATATATATATATATATATATATATATATATATATATATATATATATATATATATATATATATATATATATATATATATATATATATATATATATATATATATATATATATATATATATTTAACTTAATTTTATTTAATTATGGAAGTTACATCAAGCAATTATTAAATAAGATAATAATAATTACTTAATTAATAATTCTTATTAAATTTTCAGTATCATCATAGCTTAGGTTCAGTAACCAGGAGGTAACCTTTTTTCTGCATTCGTAGGATGATTAAGAATATAAATCAATTTTCCCATTACATAAGTCGTATAAATAAGCACCAAGAAAATCAAAAAATCTATGTGCGAATTTCGTTTTAAATACTTTTCTCGTGCATACCAAATCATATCTTCGATTTTTGCTTTTGAGCTCTGGATCATAAAGAACTAAGCGATCTTGTCTTTGTATAACCGATTGGACAAATAGCTGTCGCTTTCCATTCCTTATAAAGTTCTTTAGTAGGGTAAAGAAAATTACGAAAGGATGCTACTTTTAAGATTGCTCTTTGGGCTCTTTCTAATAGTAATAGTAATGTTTTCGACGAGCCTCCCCAGACAGATATAGAATAGGTCAAAACGGACTGACACAATGCGTAATATACTGTTTTGATTAAGTTAAAATCAGCAATATGACGCAAATTTCTGAATATATAAATTAGTTAGAGTAGAGTAATGTGCTTTTCAAAGTTTAGATGCTGATCTATAGTAACACCTAGATATTTAATAGATTCAGAAATGGTTAATTCTGTGCATGAACATATAGGAGTTTGACCACAAGAGTGAACAAACAATTTGTAGGTATTTTGGGGTGGAAGAGATAACCTTTGAATACCAAAAGTAATGTACATTGTTTTGTCTGTGTTAATCGTCAAAAGGTTACAAGATAGCCACCGAGTGACGAGATTATTGGGCATATCTAAAAACCTCCTCCCAATTGTCGCCCGAGAAAAGGAGACATGTATCATCGGCGAAACAGATGATTTTACCATGATCTAGTTTCAGGTTGCATAGCTCATTTATATCAGCCAAGAATAGGGTTGGACCGACTATACTGCCCTGCGGTACACCATATTTAATAGGAAGTTGACAACTAGTATAGTCGCTAATCTTGACGCATTTGGTTCTGTATGGAGGTAACTGAAAGAGGTCCAACTGTTTATCCCTAACACCCAAAGCTTCTAGCTTATTTAGAAGTATGGGGATAGAGATCGTGTCAAATGCTTAATGATCAATACTGACTATCTACTTTTTGACACATATTCAATTAATTGTTATTTATCTAATTGTTGTTAAGGACCTCTCTACGAGTATAGTCCTCCTCCAGGTTTTTCCACTTTTCCCTATCCTTGGCCACTGAAATCTAATCGTCTCCTGCAAACCTTGCAATTTCATCCGTCCATCTTTCTAGTGGTCTACCTCTTTTGCGTTTTCCAGTAGGGCCAGCCTATGTAGTAACCTTCTTAGTACACGTTTTATCTTCCATACGTGCAATATGCCCCGCCTATTTCCATTTAAGTTTCTTACATTAAGATAGAGCATCTATAACATTTGTTCTTTTTCTAATTTCAGTATTTCTTTTTTTGTCTTTATGTTTCAGATTAAGTGAGCGTCGTTCCATAGCTCTCTGGCATGTTTAAATTTTTGTTTTTGTGTAAGTGTTGTATCCAAGTTTGGCTTGCATAGGAGAGACAAGGTGAAAGGCATGAATCTAAAATTTTCTTTTTAAGTTTTAGAGGAAAGTTCGACTGATTGATATATAACTTTCAAATAAATTTGTCGGTACGATACGCTCGCCACCTGCTGTAATTAATTGTACTATGACTATAAGCTTCGCACAAGTGCAAGCAATACGTTGACAAAGTTTTACCACAATCTGATGAACGGTATGCCAACGCATTTTTATATATTCGATTACTACGTGGTAGAGAGAGAGATACACACACGTTGAGGTTATATTATGGCTACAGCACGAATGGATCGGTTCGACCGGAGAAAGGCCACGCTCTCACAGAACCTTCATCATCATTCCTCTGTTAAACATAGGCCTTCACCAAGGAATGCTAAAAACCACGGTCCCGAACCACCTGCATCAATCGTTTAAAAAGTCTTACCAGGACAGAGGTATTTTTCCGAACTAGTGGTTAAAGTAAAAAAATGACTTACAATAAGAATTACACGTAATCTATATTGAATAAAAAATATTCTATTTTATTCTATTCATCGATTTCAGAGACTGTTACTCGAGAAACTTTCTTCCCCGTCGATTGTCGGTTCTTCGAGCTATATGGCCGGTCCATTGCTTATGTCCTAATCTCCCAAAGACTGCCCAGTTGGATCTGCCGATTGACCTGTAGGTCGAAGTCGGACTTACCTAGTCAAGCAATTTGTCCCAGGAAATATACTTGCCAACAACTTCGAGCGTAGTGCTCCCAACAACTACCGGCACAGGTTTGACATATACGTTATACACATGATCTTTGTTTTGTCCATGTTCATTTTAATACTTATCCGTTAGTACACGCTCTCATATAATATCAACATAAAGTAACAGCATTATGCTGCTATGTATCGTATGATGAGTGACGAAAACCAGAAAGATTTTTACAGTTAACAAAACATTTTATCTTGGTCCTCAGGAGTAATAATGCATCTGCATTCCTAATCGAAGATAGATAAATAAAGATGTCTAAAGGCCAGATCATCCCCTTACCATTAAGTTTGATTCAAATCTTTTTTTACTGATCTTTCTTTTATGACTTTCAAATAGGATATTTGATTATGATAATTAAAAGAATAAGACGTTGCTTTGCGGAAATCCATTATATTAAAGATGTTAAAAATGTATTAGCTAAGATACGCGTAATAAAATAAAATGATGTGTCTTACCTAGTTTGAAGAACTCTTCAATTTTTTTTAAATATATATAGATTTTGTACCTTACGATTGAATATAATTACGTAAAGAGTACAAATATATCTAAATACGTCACTGGGATCAAGACGTGGGTCTTGTGGGTGTCCCCTGTCAGGTCGCCATGATGCATTTCTAACTATTGTGACAGCAACTAATCTCGGTAACACGCCTTTGGAATTAAAACTGTAACTGTAACCGCTTAATTCCCGTGTCTAATCTTTAAATAAGAATAACTAATACGGTCAATGATTGAAGTGCTTTTACTTGTATGAATTTTAGAAGGACACTGTAAAATAAGCTGATGGATATTAGCATTGTAAATTACAATATTCTCAAATTTGTGAAAGGTGTTAACTATATAAGTAAACAACTATTTGTTATTATAATAAGAGTTATTTTTAATACATACAATTAATAGATATATTTTTATTTTCTTTACTTTCTATTCTTTCATTGTGCATCTGCAATTTATGTTTGTGAAACGTCTCCATGAAAGAGGAGCAAATCCTACAGTAGGCATATAGATAATACGTACAATTGGAAGCACATAACATGAGTATTTAAAAATTATGATTTTTAAGATTTCATCGAAAAGAATTAATATAATATGAATGACTGACTATGTTGAGCTAACGAGTATATTATTAAAGATGTTATATTTAATTGGGTATGGCCTGCGCGAAAAATAAAAATGATGTCACATTTCACACAGTCTTACCTGGTTTGAGGAGCACCACCCTCTCTCAATTGCGTATACCGTTATCACTAATCCCAACACCATTATACTAGAAAAGACGCACAACTTTTTTGTGTAAAGTTGGTTGCGTGTGTTAACTGCAGAACCCACTTACAGCATGTGGAATATGAGCTCGTTATCTAATATTATGAAAAAGAAATCACTCAAATCGTTAGCTTTCTGAACAAGATGTATCTCTGTTGTGACTTCCTATTTTTACTTTTATAAGTCAGTGCTTGACTACTCCCACTAACCTCACCTGATGGTAGGTGGTGATGTAGCCGAAAGTGGTAAAGCGCACGGACTTAGCTTAACAAAAGTCTATTCACTCTTGCCTTGAATACACCCATATAATAATCGACACTTCTGCAGATAATCAACACTACATTCGATTATATCTTTAATACCTATTATTCTAAATCAACTGCAACATCGTTTGGTTTTGATTTTTTTGGCGACGGGTTACACAGTAAATGTTAAATTATATACCCTTCTTTCATTTTGAGATAGTCATAGTCCACATCCAGACATGAGATCTTCTATTGTTGTAAGAGTTTGTCGTAATCTCGCAATGTTGAGAGTGCTTCTGGTATTCCTTTGTTTAACAAAACAAATATGAAGTAATATTAAGTAGGTACAAAGTTACCATGGATATGGTTTTAAATTGTGGTTATATAATAAATGATTGCAGTTCTCAACGTAAATGTATAATATCATAAATTCTTATTTACTGAAGTGAATAAAAGTTTACTTTTATTCACTTCAGTAAATAAGAAATTTTAGTAAGTAAATAAAAGATTTTGTATTAAATAAAATTTCCTTTACAATACATATATAACAATTTCATTTTAAATCCAATAAAATGAAAGAACAAACTTTCAACGTTCTGGTTTTGAGGTTAGTGTATTACCGAGTTCATGCTTTAAAACACGTTATTTCGATTTCGCCTCGACCTTTGTGAATTTACAGTTTGAACATTTTCATCAAAAATAAACCAGATAAGGTTTGTTATATATATAAATTTAAGTAAAAATATCAAAGAAAACATAATGATGCCAAATATTTTTTTGATATGTGTATATAATTTAACAAGGTTTTTGCCCCCTTATCCGTTTAAGACGCTTTCATAAATGTATTTTTTGGTTATTAGGTTTATAGAGGTCCCTTTAAATATTAATTCACAAATTTAAAAATAAATATAATAATATTCTGTATAAAAGTCGACGTATGCACTACCGATTTTTGGCTAGGACAATTAAAACTAAAGCTTTCATTTCATTTATTATTATCTCGCCTCGTGTTATGAGACCAAACGTATCGACTAACGACAGCAAAAGTCAGCCCCGGAGGCAATACATCGTGACAAATGAACAAATATTTACCCGGTAATTGACTCCTACATATCACTGTGCTCACTTCGTTCCCTTCTGTACACTATCATATACAAAATAACATTCCTTTTCTTTTAATACCGACGAACATGATTGTTTGAAGGGGCATTGTTGGTTATATATTATATGGTAATATGTAGTTACTTCATAGTTAAGGATACAGACTGCAAAACTGAAAAGTCGTGGCTTTGAATAAAAGCATAAAATACAAGCATAAAATACGGCGTAGGCAACTTGCTTGGATTGTAATCATTCTACGAGTCGTGTGCGGAGAGGCTGCCCTGCTGTTGGTATGCATATTTTATGTATTAACTTGTAACTGCTATTATAAAAGTGAGCCTCCTGCAGCCCAAGGACACCTGCAGCGACCTTCAAACAAAGAAGCCTATAGATGCGTTGTAACTCTCTTTACCCTGATCTGCTCATTGTGTTATGGAGTGTTTTATAACGTAAAGTCGTTACCGTGAATTATTCTTTTTCTTTAAATAATTTTTACAAGTAATTTCTAACACTATATAAAGATTATGGACAACAATAATTAACTAATGGATTATGGTTTAACATAATATATTGTATATCCTTGACTAAGATTTAAAAAGGAAAAGCGGTGTCACCTTATGGACTAAAATGGAATTCCTTATAATCAGTAAAATAGGTCTCTCGTTCTTATTACTACTCATACGAAACATAGCAGCATAATGGTACATCATAACCAGGCGGTCGACAGATATCGACAAAAAAGGGATGAATAGGGTGTATTCATCCCTTTTTTGCCGATATTCCACGCATTAAAACGAAACGGTTTGCATAGTCTTTTGTAATGCGTACAGCCAAGGAGTGGAATAATTTGCCGGCGTCTGTCTTTCAGTCCGAATACAATGTGGTCGTCTTCAAGGCAACAGTGAATAGGCCTTTATTACGCTAAAACAGTGCTATTTACCATCTAGGGCTACATCACCACTTACCACCAGGTGAGATTGTGGGTGAACACTGGGTTATAATAAGTAAAAAAATGCAACGATTTTACGCTGGTATTCTATTGGAGAGTGATTCTTCCCCAGTTGAGGCGAACCATTCATACTGCAGCTGTATTACAGTTGCAGCGTGACTCTACTACGTTATAGTTTAGTTTTATCATTTTAAAAACCCATATATTTCTTTTAACAATTTTTATTAAAGACTAGCTGTCCCCCGCGACTTCGCCCGCGTGGAATTTACTACGATTTCATGGGTTTAATTTTTTTTTGCGCGGAACCCTAATTATTTTTCTAAAATAAAAGTATCCTAACTAATATATATATATATATATATATATATATATATATATATATATATATATATATATATATCGTTCCAGCCGTTTTGGTGATTAGCCGGAACAAATAGATTTATTTATATTAGTAGCATATATACGTTCATATGCATTTAGTAAAAAGCTGTTATTTTAACATTAAGAACAGACACTTCAATTTTATTTATTTGTATAGACAATGTCAATTAACATTATCAGCATATGAAAGCCCCTTGCTGAATAAAGGCCTCCTCCATAGATTGCCTTTTACCGTAGTTGGCACGCTTCGCAGGCGGGCTGGCAACCACATTTTTTTATTATTTTGTGTTATCAGGAAGATGCTGCTGCACATCTTCTGTTTCACTTTCCCTCTGTCACTTCTTACGACACCCACGGGGTGATATGGGCTAGTGAATTCCCTTACGCCGCTACTGCATGTCAACAATATAATTTAAAATATAATTTAACAAATGATAATTTTCGGTTTCTATTTTATGAACGTACTCCTATGGTATTTATCATTATACTCCACGAGTACACACCGAAGCATCGTTGTACGTACGCTCTAAAAGAGCTAAAACTACTAAGTACGACGGGAGGTTACTTGCTTTAAGTAATGCCTCGTTGGTTCTCGACTTTAAAATTGCTGCCTTACAAATTCATCTCATAGCAGTTTTAAATAGGAAACCAGTCTACTTTAAAGTAAAACGTTGCGTTTATAGGTTTAATATTTTTTAGTTAAAGATAAAATACGAAAAAACCTTACTTTACTCGTAAATAGTAAGGTTTTTTGTCTCTGAAAGAGTATACTTACATATAATTACTACGTGAGTCTCTAAGTATTAAAACTGTAGTTTGTGCAGAAAGTTTTTCAAACAGACATTTACTTTCAAAAATTTCCAAATTGTACCAGACATTAGTGAGAAAACTCTAGTTTTACTTTTTAGTACCTCAGTCTTGAAACATTGTATGTATTAAAAATGAGCTATGTAATTTATACAAAGTCAAAATTTTCTACGCTATTTCTTTTATCCCGTAAAATAGACACGGGAGATTCTTAAATTTATTTTGTGAGGGTGTAATGTATTCGAACTTACGCCCTTCAGAGGTCAGCCCGATAAAGATGGAACGTACCGAATAGGTTAGTGTCTCCCGTCTGAGTATGATTAGTATTCGCTTATGACTGGTACCTTATCACTTAGCTTTTATTCGTTTAAATATTTTTTATATTGGGATTGACAGATAACATAAACGCAGGGCTTAGTGACAAGCGTGTATTTTATTCATTAATAATTTTGGATACAATAGCTGAAAATAAGATTTTCACAATCTATTACAATTTAACCTATTGCTCTGTTGTGTCAATTAATATTAACATCAGTGTTTCTTTTGAGAATCTGGATAACTGAGCAAAAATGACTCCGAGTTAATGCTAACATGCCCAAAAAAGGGAATACTTATAATGAGTACTGAATGTCTACTTAATAACTTCTTGTTAAATGGTCTAGAAAATAGTAAAATAGCCTATAGAACATCAAACCTTAATAGCGTCGACATTGGTCAAAACTGATCACGCGCTTTTAAGTGTAATTGAGTGTGCAAAGAGAGAACTGAAGGGAGCAAAATCCTGCAATAAAACCTTGTACAACATTTATAACATAGTAATACATAGTAATATTTGCTTGTAATATAGTCATATTCGTAGACAATTGATTCAACATTATCGGCCTTATTAGAAAAAGTAGTTAATATTTAGTTGCAGACTTAAATTAAAATCTGTTTGACAAAAGAAGTCCCGCGGAAATCTGTAAACTAAAATGCATAGATTACTGTATGCTAAAATGTAAACTATGGAATTTGACAGCTAATGTCAAATTTCACGAAAGTTTTGGCGCCGGGACTTCTTTAGTTAGAAGGACTATTCTTAACCATTCTTAACCCATAGTTTAAGCCAGAGACAATCAATCAGCCATATTTTGTAATAAGACGGTTTGTATCATGTATCAACGTTCAAAAAACGGCCAATTGTTGTCTCTTTTGAATATTTTAATTTGTATACGACACGGGCGGGCCGGCTTTCTTTATTTTATGTCTAAAGTAATTAACTTTTCAGCCTAATGAAAAGTTGTGCTTTGTATTCTTCTTCTTGAGAGTGGTCCAACCATAGGTAGAATTGCAGAAAAATGTGACGTAAACACACACACACAGAAATATAATAAATCAATGAAATGAACGGGTACGGGAACTTGAACATTCTAGAAAAGATCTTCACTCAGCCCATTGAGATATTACTTTAGTACATAATAGTTCAATGACTCAGCCAGGGTTTGCAAAACTTTAAAAAAAAAAAACAAGAAATATGGTATATATTTAAACGAAAAATGTAAATATTTCAAAAGAATTTCCCGACGATAGGGGCCGGTCCATTTAATAACAAAGAGTGGTAAAGATTCGCGCCTAAGACTTTTATTATTTTCATCTGCTAAACAGCATAAATTTGTTACAATGTTGAAAATAATAAATGGAATAATAATTCTTTTCTACGCAGATACGACAGAGTGGTCGTCGTGCAAAAAATTCTGTCTGGATGACATTGTTATTTTATTTTTATTATTCTACTTTTTATCAGGAAAAAACAAATCGAAAATGAAATAACTCTTTATTTTTAACTTTAGAGTAATTATTAGCATAGAGGGAATCCTAAAATTTTGAACTCTTAATACTACTCGGTGACGTTTTACGTGGTACAATATAAGATAGCTATAAATATTATTCTAACCTTCTTCCTTTTACAAGGTTGTTGCTGTTTTTTTCATTGACTTAGAATATACTGGCGTATGACTGACATAGTGTGCAAAGGAGAAGAAAATTTCTTATGGTAAAAATGACCAGAAGGAAGTTAGCGTAGAACATTTTTTTTTAATTAAACTGTATGCCAATTAATTGCTCCTTAAATGTTCCAGTAAGTTTTGAAATCATGGATTGTTATGAATGGATTGGACAAATACACAATCTATGCTATTCAAGTCATTGATGAATAATTGAAATGTTTCCCTGTAATACAAAAGTTTCACGTCAATCGTGTTCAAAATGAAATTTTCGATAATTAAATTAAAAAAAATTAATATAAATTAACTAATAGGAATAGGCGTGGAGGCACACACACAAACATCACTTAAATCTTTTTATATATGCACTGTGTAAATATTTGAAATGATCCTATATCATAGACTAAAGTTTTAGTTTTATTGTTGAACTGCTTTAAAACTGTCAGTTTAATAATAATTGTAAATTTAAGGAAGACCGGTGCCCCCTGACACAGGCTCTTTAGCTTAAACGAGGATTCCGGTCACCATTTAGTTTAAAATTGTATTGGTTTAAGAAATAAACTTATTATTATTATTATTAAATAGGTATATACTTAATGAAGAATCTACCTATTTATAGTTGATTAACGTTATGTTAAAAAAGAAATTCCAGGGAAACTGTCCATGGCAATAAAGTTTTCTCCAGAGGTTATAGCTCGAAAATACAACTTTCCGATCTGATTCTTGGGGGAAATTGTTTAAGTTTATCGGCAGAACCACCTCTTCAGAGATTATTGGGAATTTGTACATTTTGAATTAAAATCCTATAAAAGGCACACTTAATATAGGTAGGTGCAACTTATTTATTCCCGGGAACACTTAACAATAATTTTTCGATAGTCCATGTAAGTAAAATGTACATCACTAGCTAACGCACACAATGACAAATCAAAATTGGTTATACATTTTCGGCTGTAGGTCGTCTATTCGCCAGTATATTCTAAGTCTATGGTTTTTTCATTCCATGTCTATATTGATGATATGATATTAGCGAAACAGAAAACGCTGATAAATTTATTTAGTGTATGATTTAGTAAAATTAAGCATTTTAATTCATTCAGTTCATAATACTTATTTATATCAACGGAAGTTATTAGAAACTTTATCTGACGCCTAATAACAAAAACGTAGTCGCATAATGCATGATTTCAGCCTATCATGGTAATTTAAAACATGTAATCGTAAAAAAGGCACTATGTGTGTCTACTTAAATTCAGTCGGTATATTTGTCCTTTGAAATAATTCATTTATTTGTGTTTATTTAATCGACACCGGATTTGCTTCACGAACCGTACACAGAGGGAACTATTACTATAGTATAATAACCGCGGCACGACCGTGGTCAGCCTCTTCTTTTCTCGCTCGATGACAACTACCAATAAATCGATTACGAACGTATTACCCGTTTTCCTCTCTAATCTATATCTTGTCAAAAGTCCACTGCTGAACATAGGTTTTTTCCATAGATTGCCTCATAGGGGGAATATTTGCCATAGTTCCTTCTCTTAGCAAGTGGTTTGGCAATGTCATTTTTTATTACATATTTTGAGTTGTTATCAGAAGGATACTGCTGCCTGTCTCCTGTTTCATTTACCTCAGTCGACATTTACGATACTAACGGAATGGTATAGGGTCTTAGAGCTTCTAATTAATAATATATTATATTCTTTGGTAGGAGGTAGTGGGTTCTCTTACATCGCCGCTACATGGCATTATCTAGATCCTGCCTTCACTTCATGATTTCGAAATACGCTCATCCAAGTAGATATAGCTTTCTCGATGGTTTTATTTCCGCTAGGTCAGTGGTAAATCAGCATATAAAATTGGACAACAAATAGGATCCAAATTGATTTTGTACGGTGTTACTGCCAAGACTTAGTATTCATACCTCACTAACTATAAGTTTTTTTTAAGTTTGTGACACGAATATTTGCAATGTAATATAATCATCGTCACTTGATTTAGAAAACAATTAAATTGATCGCTCGAATAATAATTAGTCCTAGTTCTTTATGTTTTTAGATATATGTAAAAGTAATAAAAAATAAATGAACAAAAACAAGTATATCGATGTCGATTGTAGCTAACATTGATAACGAAATCACTATGGAGTAAAGACGTTATGTCTTGTGAAATAACGTCACACATAATACTTCTACAATAGAAATGTCATGTTTTCTATTAATTCAGAAGATACACGTGTACTTTTCTCATATTTGGCATAGTATAAAGAGACCAAAAATTATCACTTGTCATTAAGTCATTAATGCATAAATTACACGCAACATCTTTCAATAGGTGTCTCTTTTTGCCTTATTTGTAAATTAAATTAGAAAAAGCGAGACGAGAATATTGACTCAATTGATGTAGAATATAGGTTCTCTCTATTCATACATGTGTATGTTATTACTCTAAGTTTTTAACATAAGGTATTATACTACTATTTGAAGATACTTGATGAGGTGAGCTTATCCGCTTTAAGTTTTAGTTAATTTGAGCAAAGTCGTAAAACAAAAGAGCCAATGAGAGAATATTGTACACATAATGCAAACTGAAGAATGCAATTTTTGTAACTCTCTTTACCATGTAGTGGGGGTGTAAGTATATCCACTACCCCATATCATCCCATGGGTGTCGCAAGAGGCGACAGAGGTAAACAAATCAGGAGATGGGCAGCAGCGTCTTCTTAATAACGACTAAAAATAAAAATAAACTGCGGTTTTCAACCCGCTTGCCAAGCGTGGTAACTATGGCAAATATTCCACCTATGAGGCAATCTATGGGGGAGGCCTATGTTCAGCAGTGGACTTTAATAGGCTGTAACCATTGAGTTATATGTACTACGTACTAGAGAAGCGATTCCAAACAAAAAATGTGCGCAACTCTATGTCTTCGCGCATGCGCGGTAGATAGTAAAATATTACGATACTATTACCTATTTATTCACTTGACAAACAAAAAATGTTACTTACTTGACTACTGAATTGTTATTTACGTAAGGTTTGAACTTTAATTTGAAATCTCGTATTATTATCGCCGCTCCACACTGCATGAATATTGAAGCCACAGTAAATGACACTAAAGTAAGGTGTACGGATTGCAGTACAGTTCAGTTGAACATAGTGAATGTTCGGAATGCGAAATCTAGTGCGTAGTACATATACAAAGAGAATATAATCACTACGTTTATACATATATATCAATGGGCTGTAACAGTAACGGTATTTGTAACTCATTTCTAATTAGTATGTTATATGAATGTTAAAATTTCAAATTTCTTTACTTTTAATCAAAATGAAACTTTTCGTAAATTTGAGTAAAGGTGTAAAAGAAAACGAGAGAATCTTGTGCATAAATTCAAACATAACATAATGCTCGTTAAATATAAACTGAAGAATGAAAGCTTATTAAATTTGTATAAAACGACTATAAACCGGTGAAATTGAGGTAAAAGAACGGGGCGTAAAAAATAATGGCCACCCTCCGCATAAGGGAAAGGATGGGGAGCTAAACAAATTGTACGCCTATTTCAATTTCAGATATTCGAGCCATGATACAGATGTACTTTCAAATATATATTTAGAAGTTATATTGGGGACTATAGACTACATATGTATATAGTTTTTTAGTCAGCTGAATTTCTTGATTAGTTCCATTTTGCTTATCGTTAATCTATAATGTTTATCGTTAACATAATATATACCATATTATGTTATATTAATTGTTTTTCTCTCAGGGATATTTTTTATTGCTTATGTAATCAACGACGGTAGCACGATGAGACAAAACTGTTACAGGGAATAGGAATCCATTGCTAGCGTTGCTGCAATAGCAAATCCAAATCTGTCCAATTCTGTAGAGATCAAAGGTCATCATTGTCTGGAGCTCATTGATTATAAAAAGTTAATTGGTCATAACGTGTACGGAACCTTAACAGAGTCATAATACAATCACACAAACACGCTTGGCCGGTTTTTTACTTTAATGTGTAAGTTAATGATGTTTGTTACCTTAATTTAATTTTTATAATATTGGAGTTATAAATGAGCTAACAGTCCACCTGATGCTAAATTACTGAACATACTTTAAACAAAGAAGGCTACAGATGTGTTATCACCCCTAAGACAACAACGACTGCTAAGCAGAAGTATCGCTACCTACAACTTAGTATTTTTTAAATAAAATTTTACAAAGTGCCGTTTTTACAGACAGATATGTAAATCAGTGAGTTGCGCAGTTCTATTTTCAATAATTGCTATCTGATTACAGCATTTTATTAATTGGTATATTTTAAATTTCAGTATTCAGATGATTCATAGATCTGAGAAAATGGGTAAAAATTTATCATTGAATTGATATTGACATTTCTATGCTTACAGCGACGAGGGTATTGTTACAGACAGTGCGCTCTTTGTTAACGGATTTTCTTCACAACGCAACGCAGTGTTGACGAGACTTGTCACGCTGGGTGAATATAAGAGTATGGAACATTGTATTCCTTTTTATGTCAAGATGTTATCAGCTTGATATCCGTTGCTAATGTATTCTACAATATCTTTCTAAAGACGGTCATTAGAATTTTAACTTATAAGTTTGGAGAAACACTATAAGTGCTATGTTAATATTTTTTGTAGAAAGGTGAAAAACGAGCACACATTCCGCTGGATAGTGAGTTGATATTGTGGCCTGTGGCAGAAGCTACATTTTCGCGATTGTGCGATGGAAGAGCGCATATAAAACCACGTCCACCGTGAAGCTGAAAACTCTTTGCTAAGCCCTCCAGTAAGGTACTGAGAGGGTTCAGAGACAAGTAGAACAAGATTCGACTTAAAAATCGTCTTGGAAGATGTCTCTTCTTATCATTATGCGACTTTCAGCAGCCGTCGCCCACTCGCCTAGATGAGAAAGGATCTCCACTACCCTACTCCCCACTCTACTATACTACCGATTATTTTTAAATTATAGCTTAATTTTCTTTTATAGCTTAACGTACAATAGCGTAGCAGAGCATGGGTAGCCGCATCTTTATATTAACGGCTCTAATAATAAAAAAAAACTGTGGCCAACCCGCTTGCCAAGCGTGGCAACTTCAAACAAAATTCTCCCTATGGGACAATCAATGGAGGAGGCCTATGTTTGGAAGTGGATTTTTTATAGGCTATAAAAAATGAATGAATTGCTTTATTCAAAATCTATACTAACTGAGTATACAAGCCTGAATGAGACCGATTTTATATTTTTAAGAAACTTCGAAAATGGGGATGATGTAAATGACGGCATTTTTGGTTCCAGCATCCCCAGGCGACAACAACCTAAGCTACGCCAATGGTAACGTACTTATTAGATATTCGTAAGTTACTCACTGTATTGAGGTTTCTTACACTTAAAATTTTAAGTATAATAACCGCACGTACCAGTGTCTACGTGTGTACAAACTTATGCCATTAGAAGAAAACTTTAAATTGTTTCAAGCTTCTTTGTTATGAGAAAATACAAATATGCTTGGCGAAATTACTTAAAACTTGAATATGCGGTTTTTGTTTCTTTAATTCCGTTACAACAAAATATTAAGATCGCGAGAAAATGTTACAATTTCTATTTCTATATATTTAATACAAATTAAAATTCTTACGATGTCTATTTAGTATTTTTGATGTTATTAATTTACTAACAACCCGCCCTGGCTTCGCCTGAGTAGGATCTATTAATATGGCGTTACCTAGATTTAAGATAATCAAATGTCTTTTATTTTAACGATTTTTCATTTTTTTAAATCTCCAAATTTTTTCCGATAAAATATAGCTTATTACTCCCTTACTGTGCGTGAAGTTTCATTACAATCGGTTCAGCCATTCCGAAGATTAGCCCGAAAAATGTTTGTGGATGTAGTATTATATTAACACTTTTTGTTTCTTCTCAACACGTCACAGGCTTTCCTGGTCGTAAGTAACGTAGGCCGTCATGCTCCATTACTGTTTGTTGTGAATGTGCAAATACTATTAAACGCGGTAGACACTATTTGACACCGGCGCCGGTAAGACGATCGCTATGCAAACGCACGAGTTTACAGTGTGGTAATGTTGAAACCCCCCCATGTTTAACGGACCATCATGCTAATTCATTATTCTAATGACCTAAACATCATATTCAGGTGGAGGTAGTTTATTAATAACAATAAAAATTAAAGCAATAACTAACGTTTTTTACTCTAACTACAGAAGAAAGGTAAAAGGTCTAATTTTTTCGGTTATACCACGGAATATATTTTTGTATTCCGTGGATTATACCTATATATTTACTAGAACCGATGAAGAGTTTCTTCTAGATTTATTTTTTGCTGTTCCTTGTTAAGCTAATTAAAAAAAGTAAAGTATACGTCGCACTGCTGGGCACAGAGCACTCACTTCTGGGAGGCTTTTCATAAGGAGGTAGTACACGCTATTATGTGTTTGTGGATATGTATTTGAAACATATTTTTTAAATTTGTTAAACACGTATCGCGCAGCCATTATCCCCTGAACAAGAAGTAAGATTCAATTACAACAATTTGGAAAGGAAATACTTCTTGCTATCAGAAGTTGTATATAAAAAAATTATAGAATAAGGGTGACAAACGAGCAACAGTCCACCTGATGGTAAGTAGATGCTGTGGCCCATAGACATTTAGAGTCTCCGGTTCTCTACACCACCATACAAAACACAGCAGCATCAAGCTGCTATTTTACGCTGGTATTCTGTGAGAGCGTGGTCCTGCCCCGGTCGAGCCATCGAGCTGCAGCGTGGCTCTACCACATACAAAACTGTTATCATTATTACTGTTTATAACATACTATTAACTTTTATTACATAGACTCTTTTAAATAGACTTTTATTTCCTGATAATATTTTAACAAAATTTATGGTGTAAATTTTGTTAAAATAATTAAGTAATTAAATAAGACCTATCCCAAATAATAGGTCTTAAGATGAACATGGACAAAACAAAAGTCACGTATAACGTCCATATCACACCTATGCCGGGAGTTGTTGGGAGCACTAAGCTCGAAGTTGTTGACGAGTATGTTTACCTGGGACAAATAGTTCGACTAGATAAGTCCAACTTGAACCGAGAGGTCTATCAACGGATTCAACTCGACTGGGTAGCGTTCGGGAGATTACCACCATAATCGTATAATAAGTATATTGACGTGAATTCTTAATTAAAATGTTTTAAATAATTTTAAAGAAAAAAAGCCGCCGCAACCTCAATTCAAGAATGCACAACCCGTTGTATAATTAACATTATCAGGTTTTGCGGTAAAAAGTTAGAATTAACTCTTGGAATACAGTCACGCAAACAATCATATCGAAAACCATAATTCTGTCTCACTTTTACTCAGAAAATATAAAAAAGACAGCTTTAAATAGGGACGACATGTAGGGGTGTCACTGCCAGATATGTTAGAACAAGTACAGTCAGAGAGTAGAGACAGCGGTCTTGTGGCCTTGATTGCATTTTATGAAGACATTTCATTTTCTTGTTAAGCAACTATTGCTTTAGCCTGCAGGCTTATTTTAAAATTATACAACTTAATGTTAATAAAGCTATCTAATATGAAATATTTGCATGATGATTTGTTGTGTGTCTGTGTCACTCTCCAGTTCTAGTTTCTGTGATGTTAGTGCTGTTAGTCTATGCGGCTCTTACAGCTTCATCGGACTCAATCAATTTTTACGGCTGTAACACAAATGGGTCAGCTCTAGCAGAGAAGGACCACACACTCATAGAAGGCCAGCGTAAATTGGCAACATTACGTCGCTGTTTTTTGTATCTCTAGTGAGACCTGAGACCCTATTCACTGGTAACGAGGGTATCTTAGTCATTAGGTTTGAAAACGACGCTGCATTTTAGTTTTTAATCGGGGTAGGTGTCAATGAGCCACTGTTAGTCAATTTAAGGTCCGTTTGTAACCCTCACTTTTTAAAAATAATTTACATTTCCGTTCTTTTTTCATAAATAAATGCCTACGCATACCCGCCTCGCTGGGATAAGGACCGACTTAAACCCTATGGTGTTCCACATTTGTCGTTTATCGGCAAGGCTACAAAACACTAAATATGTTTCAGCAAGTAAAACGCAATCATATGAAATTATTATGTCATGAAAAAGAAAGAAAGTAGGTACAATCATGCTGTGCTTAAGATTAACCAATTAAACATACTTTATTCTTTTTATAGAATAAGGCTGTAGAATATCCGTAATATGGCAACCCTATATATGGGATATTCGAATAACGCAGTTCTCGATGGCAGAGCATCGGCTTCCCAGAACTACGCAAACTGACTCACGTGGCGGGACGTACAATAATCTAACGCAGCTTAAAATAGAATGACTTTAGGAATGTTAACAATAATCACTGCAATTAATAACGGACAGCGTTGTTTTGGTATTGTAGGAATGCTTTCATTTGAAGTCGTTCGGCTATTTAAACAACTTTTATTTATAGCACATTTAATGTTATTATTAGCAGTTCCTACTACCTATTGTTTAGTCTTCTTATTAATCATTATTAGTCCATAAAAGCACTGCTGAACATGACTTTATGCTATATATGGCCACTAGACATGTATTATTCATTCATTTTCGATTCGATCCACAACCAAAGTTGTTATAAGATGTTATGTTAAATTAGTTGTTACTCTTAATTCTAAATGTAACTTTGTTTGTGGAAAGAAAATAAAAAACGTTATTATTATTATTTCTAGTGACCCGATCATACAAGTATTGATTCGTCTTTCGAACCGGGTCATTCTGGTCGATCATTCTAATGGGTCATTTCGAGGTTCAGTACTCTGTGATCTATGAGACCCGCTGGATAATGTCGGACTTCAGACATTACTATACTCTTTAGTCATAGGTCCTGTCAATCGTTTGATCCGGAACGTTCAAAAATGTAATTGCAATCATCAATAATTTGATACGACCGGGATCAAATGAACGAATCATTCACAAATGACACATGTCTATGGCCCGCTGTCAAAGATGTGATATGGCTGGTAATGCGATCGTCAATCACTCACAATCACATACAAAAACTGGACTGTTAGTCCACAGCTGGGCATGGGGTTAGTAAAAAAAGTATTGTAGAACATGTTGATAAAGAAAGAATTGTTGAATCTTAAAGGTGTAAACTGCTAAGTTAGAAAGAAATTCATAGTGAAGTTTTTTTCGTAAATAGTACCACAACATGTTTCAATAGTACAATATTTAAGACTCGCTTCGTTAGTCTCCTTATGTATTAAAATATTCCAGATACGAACATATGAACATATTTCTCCATTAACGCATAGAAATACTTCATAAACTTCAGAGAGCCTTTCTAGTGGCTTTAACCTCCTTGTATTCCCACTTCAACGATACTTTTATGAAAAGTTCCTCCGAGCGTTATTCGTGAAGAGTTGATTTATGCATTGTCAAGCTAGTCCTTGTTAACCTCTCTACTCAAATTCATAGAGAAGAAAATATATTAATATTGTTCTCGACCAGCTAAAGTTGACTTTATTTTTACTTTATAAGTATTTATTTACTTCACTATTATTATACGACACTCAAACTATCGTATTACAGGATTCATATTCAGCTATATTTATATATAGCTGAATATGAATTATTTAAACCTATTTATTTAAACTCCTTTTACAAAACCACTTTGAGGGCTATAAAGAGTGAAATTCTGCTAAGAGAAATAGAAATAAATGTAATTATTCAATGAAATTGCATATTTTTATCTTTCTAAGCCTAAATATGACCTTGTAAGTCTTAAATTTAATGCAGGTTGGTAATGACGAGTGAGTCATTTGGCTTTCTCTATTGAGAATATTTCTTAGTACTCGGTTAGTTTTAAGCATAAGCATAATAATTCCACTATAGTGATACATTAATACAACATATTAAAGATAACTAGCTAGCAGATGTTTAATATTTACTTGTATAAAAAGAAAATGGAAAGTACATAATATTATGTAGTAGATGTTATAGAAGTATAGTTGCCTCCGCATTTTCCAATATTGTTGACATAGCAATGCGTCTCCGGCATCGAGCGATAGCGCTACAAGAGGTCTTTCCTTTGCATTATTAATAGTAGCGTAGGCTTTTATCCAAACGTTAAGACCTCGTACAGACGCGTAACGGTTTGCCTTCATCGGATATTTGATGACGGAAGATTTACTATAGAACTGCTGTTTGGAAAAGAGGTGCTACATCTTATGCGTCTTTTGTTTGGTTACTACTTGAGAATTGTGAAAGCTTTTATCTCGTAAGTGTACTTGTCGCGTAGGTCAAACATCATAATTTGGCTTGTTTAATTTCTCTGCTTCTGTAAATAAATTATTAGAAATTGCCGTTTAACCATGATTTAAAGCAATTACAAAAATATCTACGTAAAGTATATACCATACTAAGGCAACGTTTTTAGATAAGAGGGCACACGAGTGCGTGGCTCATCCGATGGTCAGTGGCCGAGGCCACCCTTAAATATTTGTAGACTTAAGTGAAATAGCGTTTTCTACTTAATATGTAGACAAACCATGGGAAAAAGACCCCAACCGATTAAACTTAAACAGGCGGATTTGCAATCGCAGTATCAAATGTCTGCGATTTTGCTGGAACTGCTGTTATTATACAAATGAATAGACTTTACTTGTTACTATAATTAGATTTTAGGATTATTGTGGCATATTTAACGAGTTTTTGAATAAAGTGCGAGTTGGAACCTCTTTCCGTAGCTATGTCCAATCTAATATGAATTACTAGCGATCCGCCCCGGCTTCGCACGGGTGATTTCTGCAGCGCAACAACAGCGTCACCTACCGGGTCCAAATGTAAAGATAAACCATCCATGGACCCGTTCAAATACACACAATTTTTTTATCAAAATTGGCAGTTTTTGAGTTTTAGCGAGACTAACGGACAGCAATTGATTTTTATATAATATAGAGATTTAATATACATTAATAGATT
This sequence comes from Parnassius orleans, assembly GCA_029286625.1. Taxonomy (NCBI): domain Eukaryota; kingdom Metazoa; phylum Arthropoda; class Insecta; order Lepidoptera; family Papilionidae; genus Parnassius; species Parnassius orleans. The sequence goes on from JAGSMP010000152.1 coordinate 2,399,802, forward strand.
CAATACACTTTCTAAAACGATATAACATCGGTGGGCATAGTTGTTGTATAGCTATTTAGGTTTTATGTAACAATTACTTAGACGAATTGTTAGCGTCAGTAATTAGACGTACGGCGTGAGGAAAATGTGAGGCGGCGGTTAGATAGTGTTGAGACAAGCACGATGTCGCTTCCACCCTCTGTATTGTCGCTCGAAACAATAACTTTGTCGCACTCATCTAAATGCAAATGCGAGCGACAGAGGGATCCCTTGATCTTTGTGTTAGCAATTCGTATCCCTTATTTGTCAAGTATGAGTTGTGAAGATTACTTAAAGACTTATTTCATAGTCATATAATCTAATCGCAATAGCATTTTAAAATAAAAGATGCAAAATAATTAATGTAAAATTTAAAGCGACAATATTGAAAATACATAAATCTGATAATTATTTCCCATTCCGTCCCGGGGGTGTTGTAAGGGGATACTATGGGAAATGCCAGAAAATCATATGGCTTGTGACGGATAGCGATATAAGCACAGCGTTTACGCTAGACGTAAAATACCAAAATATCCACTCCGACGACGAGTAACAGCGGCAAAGGTACGATACGCCAGGTACTGCGATCTGAATCCGCCAATGGTGAATCTACGTGGTGAATATACGTGGTAGAGCCATGCTGCAGCTATATTAGTAGTATACCAGCGTAAAATAGCAGATTAATTCTGCTGTGTTTCGTATGGTAAGTGTAGAGAACCGGAGGCCCTTTTTACTGCAAAAGAGGCATTCCATCTTAGTCCTCACGGGAGACAACGCATCTGCATTTTGTTTCTTAATCGAGGATAGATGTAGATGTCTACGGGTCACAGCAACCACTTACCATCAGGTGGACTATGTGCTCGTTTGTCACCCTATCCTATAAAAAAATCTCACCATCATCCATCACAGTTAGTTACCGTGGGAAAATTGCTGTATCAGAGAGCACAAGGGATATGTGATAGAAAAAATCTGGCCGCCGAGCTTCAGCACGTCAAGCAAGTATTGCAAGACAAAACAAGCTTCGGGTCCCGCGCCTACGTCACAGTGACCGAGTGAAGCCGGCCACAGTCGAGCGTGTGCCTGCTGTACTACCCTATGTCAGAGGAGTCACAGACAAGGTTGGCTACATCTTGAAGCGAGCTTCCATTAAAACATACTTCAAGCCGCCGAAGAAGATTAGTAAATTTTTACCATCCGTCAAATGTTATATCCGTCTACTAGATTCAGGAGTGTACAAGCTTGATTGCGAATGTGGTCTCTCTTATATAGGACAAACAAAAAGATATATTAAAACCCGCGTGAGAGAACATATATAGCTGACGTAAAGCACCGACGCTCCGGGAAGTCTGCAGTCTGTGAACATGTTCAAGACCATCCCCGCCATTACATCAGATTTGATAGACCACAAATTTTCGCAAAAGAACACCGATTCCTACCAAGGATGATACGCGAGGCTATTGAAATTAAAAAAAAAACATCGTAATATTCAATAGAGAAGATGGATGGGTGCTGGCATCTACTTGGGATCCTACAATTAACAAAATTATATCTAAACCCAAGCATACTACTGCAAGACTTCGAAATACTGTAAGCTCGTTCTGCGTAGATCGGACCTAAAATTTATATTCAAAACCTGCAGGTAGCCGGGCTAACTATGACATCGGGACGTCAAAAATCTCAGTCCCCCCGTGGCCATTGGTGCTGTAAAGCACACGAAACGTCGGGAATTAAAAGTAAGTTTATTAAACGTGATAAAATCCGTAAAAATTGTTTTATTTAATATGTATTCATGCAGTTACTAAATCGATCAGTACTCGTCTCGTAGTATAATGATGTTCACAAAATATTATAACTGGGCAAACAATTTGGTCTAAGTCATAATGAAGTTGTGAGTCCTTCGTAAAAGGCCAATAAATAAGATCCATAAGGATAAGAAGCTATAGCGACAGACTGCTCGATCTTTTGTTAGCAAAAATGCAAATTACTTGAGTACCATCCCTTATCTGGAATTTATTTCTTTTGAGAACAGGCATAATTTGTAATGCGTCCTTACTTATATAGGTTTACAAATATGAAAACGTTTTTCAAAGCCGAAGGAGATGAATGAAATGAAATTAATAATTTTTATAAATGCCGAAATTTTGTTGTTTTTAGGGTTCCGTACCTCAGAGAGGAAAAAACCGGAACTCTTATAGGATCACTTTGTTGCCCGTCCGTCCTTTAGTCTACCTGTCAAGACCTTTTTGTCTCAGGATCGGGTAGAGGTATCAAAGTGAAATTAATATCAAATACTAAGATCTACAGTCCCTCGGATGTGTAAAAATTCAAGCTACTAAGTGAACGCAAAAGATACCGCTGTTCATATAACATAAATATATTTTAACACTCGTAAACTCACACACATCAAAACCCATAGATTACTTACTAACTGTTGACTTCATCATCATCATCATTACAGCCCTTCACAAGTCCACTGCTGAACATAGGCCTCCCCCAAGGAATGCCACAAAGCACGGTCCTGAGCCACCCGCATCCATCGACTTCCTGCATGTCTTACCAGGTCGTCACTCCATCTAGTGGGGGGACGCCCTACACTTCGTCCGCCGGTACGAGGCCGCCACTCGAGAACCTTTTTTCCCCATCGGTTGTCGGTTCTTCTAGCTATATGGCCGGCCCATTGCCACTTCAGCTTACTAATCTGTTGGGCTATGTCGGTCACTCTGGTTCTACTGCGGATATCCTCATTTCTAAGTTTATCACGCAGTGAGACTCCGCATAGCCCCTCCATAGCTCGCTGAGCGACCTTGAGCTTCCTCATCCGGCCAGCAGTGAAGGACCACGTCTCAGTTCCGTAGGTCATCACTGGCAACACGCACTGGTTGTACAGCCTCGTTTTCAAGTTTTGAGGTATACCTGACGAGAAGATGCCGTAATTTCCCGAACGCTGCCCAGCCGAGTTGAATCCGTCGATTGACCTCTCGGTCGAAGTTGGACTTACCTAGTCGGACTATTTGTCCCAGGTAAACATATTCGTCAACAACTCGAGCTTAGTGCTCCCAACAACTACCGGCATAGGTGTGACATGGACATTAAACATGATCTTTGTTTTGTCCATGTTCATCTTAAGACCTATCCGTTGGGAGGCACTATTGAGGTCATTGAGCATAGTGCTTAGGTCTCCAGCGATTCTGCCATAGGACTATATCGTCGGCAAATCGAAGGTGAGTGATGTACTCGCCATTGATGTTAATGCCGTATCCTTTCCAGTCCAGAAGCTTGAAAACGTCTTCCAATGCAGCGGTGAAGAGTTTCGGGGATATAACGTCACCCTGTCTTACACCTCTCTGCAGTTGGATAGGTTTTGTACTCTGGTTCTGTACTCGGATAGCCATCGTAGCCCTACTGTAAGCACTTCAACACTTCGATATACCGACAGTCAACTTGGCACCGCTGAAGGGACTGCAGCACCGCCCAAATTTCGACGGAATCAAGGCTTCTCATAGTCCACATACTCAGACATAGTGGCAATTGTACCCTCGGACTTCTGTACAATTTGCCGAAGGGTATGTATGTGGTCTATGGTGCTAAAGCTTTTCGGAAACCGGCTTGTTCGAGGCTGGAAGTCGTCGAGTCTGCGTGCGAGACGATTCGTAATGACTCTCGAAAACAGCACGTAGACGCGGCTCAGAAGGAAATCGGTCTGTAGTTCTTCAGAGCGTTGTCGCCTTTCTTGAAGAAAGACCACCGCACTTCTGCTCCACGCCTCCGGTGGTGTTCCATGTAGGACGGAATTAAAGAGCTTCTGAAGGACTTCAAGTACCGGTTTTCCACCCGCTTTCAGAAGCTCCGCCGTAATTCCATCCTCGCCTGGGGCCTTGCCGTTTTTAAGGTGCTGGAGAGCCATTCTAATCTCGCTCAGACTGACGTCCGGGATATCATCGGAATAGTGTCGGATAAGACTCGCTCTTGGATCGTTACTCACACTTGCGTGTGGCTCCAACGATGATGTGTACAGCTGCCCATAGAACCTCTCAATCTCACTCAAAATCTCAGGTGTCCCGGAAACCTGTTGACTTAGAATTATGAAATTGGCAAAAAGCCATGTATCATAGCCTAAGTAGAGGGAAAAATCCTGAAAACCTTAAATAGAGTTATACCACATGAAAATTTCTTTTACAATTCATTCACTCATTACATCCTATTAAAAAAAACTCTAATGCTAAACATAGACCTCCCTTATGAATTGCCTCATAGGGGCCGCAGCTTTTTACTGTTTTGAGTTGTTTTCAGGAAGATGCAGCTGCGCATCTCTTGTTTCAGTTTCCCTCTGTCGCATCTTACGACACCCACAGGATGATATAGAATAGTGGTTACTGCGATTACAAACTAACATTTGCAGTTTTGCATTACCTTAGATGTGGACCGATGTAGGGGAGAACATTTTTTCTACTGCAAAGTTAGGTTAGTCCTTCAATTTCACTGAGGTACCTTTTCGTTAGAGCAATGTTCGGTACTTACCTAACCTATTACTCTGGTGATGGATGAATTTTCTACATACATAATGAAGTTTATACGGAACCCTCAGAATGCGATTCCTACTCGTAAGTGTCCGATTTTTTCGTATCATAAAGCTTTGAGACTAAATTATTGGACAGCGTATAACAAAAATATATTTTCCGGTAAAAATACCAAATATTTATAACAACGTACATAAAATATTGAAAACTATTTGGAATCCGTATTCACTTCTGTTAAATTGTAATCGTGAGCAATTGTAGTACGTTACTCTGTCCTAGGGTTGCCAACCATACTTTATATTAACGTACCCTACTTTATTTTTGTTAAATATAATTATACTTTTGCATAAAAATAAAGTATGCGAAAGTATTTTATTTCGAATCTTTACTGTGATGTGCAAAACAAAACACTCCCATAGGTAATTCTTGAATGATTTATCGATTTTATCGATACCTAAGGTATAACAGAATTTAATTAAAGGTAATGTAATAAAAAAATATTATTTATCTATTTAAATCTAAACTTAGATTGTAAAACTAGTTTTTAAACTTTTAAAGATAACCGCACAAAAAATATTTATATAAAGCAATAAAAACTTAAATTAGAAAAATTAATTATTATTTATATATTTTTTTCTTATTCAAAGGATTAAATACGTTTATTTCCTCAAAAAAGTTGGCAACCCTACTCTGTCCCCTGCTGCGACGCGTGCGCCGATGACGCAGCGGGGAAGAACGCCTCAATATGTAGGTACTCCGCTTATACATACAGATTACTCCGGTATGAACAAGAATGCGATACTTGTTATTTTATTAAACACTCGAATCACACGATATTGGGTTTTTAGGTTATGGAACTGTAATGGAAGACAAAACAACCGAAATATTGATAAATATATAAAAATCTTTAGCTAAATATCTTTGAATACCTATTTAACATTGTCCCAGTTAATACAGGTCACAAATGAGATCTAGTTATTGATTTCTTATTTATAATGATGCTGTACTCAATACGGGAAACAGTGTTCCTATTCTAAAAGAGATCGTTACATTTTTTTAAAAGCACTCTAATAACTCTAAAGGACTTGTTAAAAATAAATAACTTTTTGTGAATTGTACTTTGGTTACCGGTTAAGCTTTTAAACAATGCCGGCTACGTGAAAAGGAAAATAAAAATAAATTATTTCCGTATTTATTTAAGGAAACATAAAAACCAGAACAAGTTAACAATCATCATAAAATTATTAGAGCATTTACGTTCTTTCTCTTTTGTAGTTCTGGCTTATTTATCGCAATTTTCCGAATGAATGTAAGTTATATAGAACACCTTAAAGTTGCATTAATTATGTAGATTCAAAAGAACTTTGTCCTCGCAACATTTAAAAATGTTTCCGAAATTAAGAAGTGAATTAGAATTACATAATATTACTGTAAACAGATCTTTTCGAGAATGCGCCAATGAGCGAGCATAACTTGAAAGATTAGTTTAAACTAAATACGCTAGCGAATCAATGAAAGCAGTGTTATCCACTCAAACTGGCAATGCTGCTTCCCATCGGTTCAGTGCTTTCGAATCGATTCTTTGTTTGTCGGTAGCTACAGCCTCTATGTTAATTAGCAGTTGGACTACGTGCAGGTGAGGTCGGCCTTTACATTTTACTTACACTATTTTATAAATTCCGATCTAAATTGTCAACAAGCTCTTAAGATAAATTTAACCTCAATATTATCAAATTTTAGACGGACGCTTTCTTCTGCGGTAGTGGCGTAAGAGATTTATTACTTTGAATTTATTTGTATTTTTCCGTGAATTAATTAATTGTTCCTTGGATGTGGTAAGAGTCGACTATAAAAATGCTACAAAGATATGACTTCCGATAGATTTAGCTACAACCATCGCGTCCACACCCGACGTAAAATACTCAGACCGACGACGGAAAGTAGCGACAAAGATACGAGACGTCTGATACTGCGATCACCTGTGTGCTTGCCAAGGGTATCCAATAAAGGAAATGTTCCCTACAACGAGAAAGATCCTTGTCCAGTAGTGAAGTTAATATATAATATAGGTTTTAAGCACCGTTAAAAAAATCTACTTAATTTCTTCTTCTACATACCATCATCGGACCACCAGATGCTCGGCTGATCTCCACCCCTTCATTGTCGGTATACCACGCATTCGAACCAAACGGTTTGCTTCGTCGTTCATAATTCGTACAACAAACGAGTGGAATAATTTGCCTGCATCTGTCTTTACATCCGATTATAATGTGGGTGGCTTTAAGGCAAGAAGGAATAGGCTTTTGTTAAGCTAAATCAGTGCGCTTTACCATCTTCGGCTGCATCACCACTTACCATCAGGTGGTATAGTAGTCAAGCACTTATGAGTAAAATAACCGGCCAAGTGCGAGTCGGACTCGCGCATGAAGTGTTCCGTACCATCGTAATACACGTTTCTAATAGGGGAGCCCCCTTTAATTTTTAATTTATTTTTATTTTTATTATTTGTTGTTATAGCGGCAAAAGAAATACACACTGTGAAAATTTCAACTGTCTAGGTAGACAGTAATAGGTTTACGGATCATGAGATACAGCCCGCTGACAGACGGACGGACAGCGGAGGCTTAGTAATAGGGTCCCGTTTGTTACCCTTCGGGTACGGAACCCTAAAAAGAACATATTATGCTAAAAGAAAAGAGTATCGAAAATGTTAAATACGTGTCTCATCTGCGAGATTAAAACAAGTGCATTGCGGCATCGCTTCGAATTCCACAAAGGCTTTTGAAATACTACTCTCTTTGCTTTCAGGTGTGTTTTGATATATGTATATGTACGGCGATAGCTGTGACGTCCCTGAAAGATTGCTTTAGCTCAGGTTATTTTAGCTGAACTAGAACAAGCGTAAAAAACGGCTGAAAGCTTATATAGTCTTTTAGTGAATAAGCTTTACTCCCTACACGTATTTCGTGTTAAGTTAACGAACCTTTTTTTCCAGTGTGATTCAACTCTGTATGAAGCCCGAGAAACTTGCACACAATCATAATTTTATCTATGTGTGGGGTGGGCGTGTAAAATTAAAGCGAGAAAAAGATATCGCCGTTTCATTCTTTCGCGTTGTTTCAGATTGCCATTTTAAAAATTAGATACCAAATATACATAACTATTATATCGGAGGAAACTGAAAATTATATATATAAAATTATATAATATATTTTTTCTTTTGTTTGCACCTTACAGTAATTATATACATATTACTTTGAGGTTTGCACAATTAATTGACCTACTAATTGATTAAAATTAAATTATTAAATATTAGCAGAATTCTATCAAGCGAAGCCATGAACTAAAAGAAGAAGAAAAATGACATTTGTTTGTCAATGTCTTTCATACTGAAAATATTTTCTGAAATTGATTCAAATTTATTTAATGATTTAGATTTTAATATTTATTATTGCGTTTTGCTTTAATTCAGTTATTATCAGTTCAGAATACTTCATTTTCGTTTGTAGGCAATTCTTCGCGATTGTGTGTGTGAAGATTTTTTGTGAGATACTGACTCTGTATGAGATATTGACTGTAAATTAATTTATTATTTAAAAAAATTATGCAAACAAAAAGCACAAAATCATCCGATCACTTTCTGCAGGTTTCCTACAATAAAAGAAGAAAAACTTTTGATAATATTGTGGTAATTCTTTAAGCATTTTGAATTTATTCATCGTTATTTGTAGGGATTATTACTATATTAACTCGAATTTCATCTGTTTCAGATCATGTATTTGGGCTGAGTTAAGTTTTCGACATGAGAATTTTGCTGATTTAAATTTACGTTAATGTTACGTTAATAGTTCAGTGAAGAATAGCTCTCACGATAACATACGTTATAAATCAATATTACGCGTGGAAATAATATCTGCAAAAGCAATAAAAAACATAAATAATAATCATCAAGTATAGAACAATATCTTCCAAAAAATAAAATTACATAACTATACCTATTTTTAGTTTTATTTTATCCCACATACTCCTTTAAAGTAAATTCGAGTAATTTTGGTGCAACCTCTCAAATGTAAGGGAATTTACCCCATAGGTTTGTGAGGCTTGAGCCAAAATTACTCGAATATGCCTTAAAAAGTTCAAAGTTACACAATACAAAGGTTAGAAAAATTCCCGCTAAAAAAGTTTTATATGGGCGCCCACCGAGGCGCTTTTCGTGTACATTCATAAACACGTGTTTCCTTTTTTTTAGTATGAAGTTGGCGTTCTTCTCTTGGTAGAGAGTAATTGTGTTCTGTGTTTTTTTCGCTCAACGAGCTTTATATGTTTAGTAATGACGTTTGTGACAGTTAACGTTAGTTTTCTTAAATCATCTTTTATTGTGTAATTAAGTCTACGTCTACGTTACTTGTGCAATTTTTCTCTGTACTTTATTTATAAGTGGGAACTTTTAATTGGCCTTCAGTACATTTATTTTTTATTGTTCATACATTATAACTAGCTGTAAGTTCTCCTAAAATCATAATAAATAATAAATAAATAAAATAAATAACTAAATGCAAGTGATGTCTTGTGTCCTCTTTGTCACCGAGATATCTACTATCCTCGGTAGAGAGTAATTGTATTCTGTGCTACTATCATCATCAACTGTTTGCTGAATGAATTAAGTTGTCGCAATCTCTCAAAAACTTCGCAATGTGACGCATTCACATATTGTGAAGATATTTTGAACAAAATACACGTCGGTCTAGGCTGTATAGTCTAAGATCTTAGCCTGCCTTAATTGGCGAATAATAACAACAACAACTACATCAGTATTTGGCAGGGTGATTCAACTCTGTATGAAGCCCGAGAAACTTGCACACAATCATAATTTTATCTATGTGTGGGGTGGGCGTGTAAAATTAAAGCGAGAAAAAGATATCGCCGTTTCAAAAATAATAAATAAATAAAATAAATAACTAAATGCAAGTGATGTCTTGTGTCCTCTTTCACATGCTGAGCCTACCTATTAGTGATACAAAGCGATTTTTTTTTTCTTAAGTTTAGTTTTTCTTCGATGTTTGTGTATTCTATATTTATACTATAACCAATAAAATAAAAAATAAATGTACTTATTCCAAGTTGAACTCTGATATACTGGGAACTTAGATCCCTCTACTTTGCAAACTGAACCACGCAGTTATTGTTACCACTTAGCAGTCTAAAAGCTCACATACACACACACAAAGCTCGCACACAACTTTTTACTTCATTTACTTCAGACGAATGAGGTCTAAATATTATATAAGGATTTGATCCAATTTTCTTTTCAATATTGTATTATCAACATTATTAAAGTGGACATAGTATCGAACCAGGAAAAGAGTAATTGATTTCTGAACGAAGGAAGAACAAAATAAAAGATTGGCGTTCAGAAACTAATAATATATTATGTGTATCATCTCTGGATGTAACTTCGTACACTGTAATATCTCATTTCATTAGTAACTAATTTCATTAGTAATAACTGTTATTTTATCATCACTTAGGGTTTTTTGCCTTATATATAAATGTGTACCTTATGTCCTTTTATAAAATACTGGGAGCCGATTTGTATTCGAATTTTCTAGGCAAGTAAAACGAAATTTTTATTTTAATATAAGAAATATCGGTAACGAAAAAATTTAGTTTTTGGTATTCCATTGTAATTAAAAGGGTTATTACGCCCTGCGTCATACATTCTTCATTTGCTTGCTCTTTTCTCTCCCTATTTGTTGTTGATTAATACTATACTGTATTATAATAATATATTATGTACAATGCTCTGGTAAGTCTGGGAATGACCGCTCGCCTTAAAATGCGTATTGGACGCGTGCAAACTGAGTCCATCCCCATAGGCGCTAATGAAATTGTTAATGGCAGATTTACCACATGTAGTAAAAGGATTCATTGTGAGGAAACCTGCATGTCGAAGAAATAAAAAAGTGGATAACATGTGAAGTCATCAATGCATTGAAGCAACGATGCGAAATCTTCCTTGAACTAAAACGCTCTCAGGAATAAGAGGAGACTTATATAGGCTGTTATTTGTCTTTTTTATTATACTAATCAATCAATCAATATATTCTTTATTGTAAACCAATACACATTAAAATGCAAACAAAAATAAATTATATAGAAGTTACAATAGGCGGTCTTATCGCTCTGGAAGCGATTTCTTCCAAACAACCTTTTTGCGCAAAGAACTGTTGTTTGAATTGCGAACAGGGAAGGTATACATAAATTACACAATTAAGTAAATAGGAAAAAAGATAACTATAAAAACACGATATACACGTATGATAGATACAATTAACGAGGGAATAATGATGGGAAATATTAGAGCTCCAAGTAATAAGCTTTGAGTAGATTTTTGAAGGAAAAAAGGGACTGAGCACGTCGAATAAATAAAGGCAAGGAGTACTGGTATACATACAACGTTTAGAGACCTACTGTACAACATTTGAAAAAAAAATCCTCTAGTGGTTTCTATAAATGATTTTTCGTATCGATCGATCGTTTATGTAATTTGTGCTGCGAATTCCTAGCTATCGTGAAATAATCTGCGAAGCGAATTGTATTAATAATATGAGGCTACTAACCTACTTACTAATAATTAATTTTAAATTGATATCAAATATAATACACCTTTATAATTAAGTAATATGTAAAAGTATAATTAATACGATACATGAGATTGTTTTAATATAGCCATGCTTGATACGTACGCACTGCTTAACCGCTTTGGTGAAGGGGTAAGTTTGAACCTAGGTACCGTACGGTGGTATGTACTTTAACAGCGTATTAAGAAGACCTATCATGTATGAAGTACTGCCACTTGAAATTTGGTTCGGTCAAGCATCACTTAAAAATCATTGGGGCAGCATGTCAAGAGGGTCTTACCTCCCTCTTCTCAAAGTTCAGCTGTGTAGAGCAGTATAACGTCAAAGGTACATTAATGCAACATACCAACTCAAAGTTTTTGCCATTTTAGTTTTTTTTTGTCGAGGTATTATTATATTGTTCATAATTTAAATTGTACTTAAATATTGTTTAAATATTATTTAAACAATTTCTACAAATTACATTACAAGCAAATAGTAATAATAATAATAATGTCCTCCAGACCGAATTTTGATCACGGCGGCCAGTCTCAACGGAGACTAGCCATCTGCGCAGGACAGGACTATAGTACCAAAGTGTATGCGCAAGGACAGGTGCACTCTTTATTCCCTGACTCTCACAGTCTGATGGGACGGTAATCCAACACGTCCGGAGAGAGATCAGACGAAAGACCAACGGCTTTACTTGCTTTCCGATTCACAGGGTTGAAACACCGTCATCTTCCTGACTCCGACTCCGCGATTTCTTGACAGAAAAACCCAATAACTGATTTTGGCGCGACCTGGGATTCAAACTCGGGACCTCACAATCAGCAATAACGTTTACGACCACTAGACCAACGAGGCAGTCAAGAAAATAATAATAACAGCTGGAAAATACTCAAAAAAGTAGTTGTTTCCTTTTACAGTGTTATCTTAATATCGTTTCATGACATCCACGCAGTATAGACCGTCAGGTTAGTCGATTAGTAAACAGTTCGATAGTTAGTAGATTATAAAACATGTACCGTGTATTAGTGGCGGTGTAAGAATATCCAACCCATATCATCCCGTGGGTGTCGTAAGGGGCGACAGACGGACACAAATCAGGAGATGGGCAGCAGCGTCTTCCTAATAGCGACTAAAATAAAAAATAAACTGAGGTTGCTAACCCGCTTCCCAAACGTGGCAACTATGGCAAATATCCCCGCTATGAGGCAATCTATAGGGGGACCTATGTTCAGCAGTGGACTTTAATAGGCTGTAACGTAAAACATGTTAACGTTTGACAAGCAAACTTTGAATTTCTTACGTCGAAAAATAAAAAGTTTTCATTTCGTTTATTTTCAGTCAGCCATTTCCCCTACTACTGTGACACATTAATTTATTGAAGCAAAGATCCATATTCTTTACACACCCTAAAATATATTAAATTTTATAAGAAACTAGCGATCTGCCTCGGCTTCGCACATGTGATTTCACGACAGTGCTGCGTACCGGGTCCTATTGTGAATTTAAACCAACCACTCAAACCCATAGAAAAGCATTCATCGAAATCGGTCCAGCCGTTTAGGAGAAGTTCAGTGAAACGTAGAGAAGAATTAGATATCTTCTTTCTGATATATAAAAAATAATATTTGTTTGTTCGTATTTTATGCGCTGCCATACCGTTCATCAGTTTGAGGTAGAACTTTATCAACCTATTGCTTGCACTTGCGCGAAGGTTATAGGCATAGTACTATTAACTTACACTATGTGGCACGCGTATAGTACCGACAAATTTATTTAAGTTATATATTATCGTTCAATTCCAATGAATGTATTATCATTCCTAATTAAACAATATAACTCTTCCAAATTTAAAACGATATTTTCACAATTATTTCTTCTGCGGTAGCAACGCGTCGGGTATACCAGCTAGTATTATATAAAGATTTAAAAAATGTATAAAAGTAGACAGTTTGCTTCAAACGAGCGCTATTTAAGCTATTACATTGCTCTTTTGCAAACTTGGTTATACTATCCACGAGACGTTGACTTAAGTATCACTTTGTCCATAAAATATTTTATTCAGTTATTCGACTGAAAGGCGATTTGTTTCAAGAGTGCTCCGTCCTTCTTAAGTGCATTTGCATCTCATTTCAGAACAGCCTTTCAAAATTTAATGACATATATATACATATATATTTTGTAGTTTGCCATCTAGGGATTTATCACCTAGGGATTTATGACTACAATCACTCCTGGTGGGAGTGATTGTAGTCAAAGATTGTCTTATATTAAGTAAAAACAAAAAATGATAGACTTGTCAAAGTTTTTTTCATTTCATTTCCGTTTTTTCGAACTTACATATTTTTAATGTAAGTTCGAAAAAATATATATATAGTATGATAATATGTCCCTTTTAAATTAAAATATAAGTCCACTAAAATAATAATATTAACCGTCAAAAGGTTCATTAGCTAGGAAACAATACGTGATTTTACCCTCTCTACTTGGAAAGGGCTTATTAAATGCCAACTAATATTGCCAAGGCCATAGCCAATGAACATCAGTAATGTTCAAGTGTTTCGTTTCGTTATTTTGTGTTTTATGGACCCAATTTTAATAAACCCAACCTAAGGTTAATTGTAAAGTGCCACCCAATTTACACAATTAACGTTATTTTAAAAGTACTTTTTGTAACAGAAGAGTTTTTTGAATTATTTGTATCTGATAACAATTTATAATTAGAAATAAATATTTCATATAATTAAACTTTAATTTCATGTTAATTTAATTTTTGGGAAAAATATTGCAATATTTTCTAAAAATAATAAAATTAGAGTAAGTAATAGACCATTAGGGCCTTAAGGTAAATCCATCACCCAATTCGTCCCTTGGGTGTCGTAAGAGGTGACTATGGGAAAAGCCCGAGAAATCGTATGGCTTCCGATAGATGGTGAAATAAACTTCTCGTTTACGCCACATGTAATATGTTTTTTTCTGTTCTGTGCGTAAAATACTCACATCAACGATGTGCAGTAGCGTCAATGGTGCGAACACATCTGGTATTGTGATCGTCAATTCGACTGACAAGCGTAACGATTAAAGAAATTTCTCCTTACAAAGGGAAAACTCATGTCAGCAGTGGACTTTTAAGGGCTGATGAAGAAGAGGGAATAGTCCATTAGCGCTCATAATACGGTACGGCAAATAATTTTTATGTTGATTTTTTGGAACGAAGTTCCTTAGCGGACGGTACGAATTTGGCGGATGGGGGCTAGGCGAGAAAAAGTGTAAGATTTTTCCGACACGACCCCTTCTGACGTAGTGTAGACGGCCTTGGCGGCTATAAGGAAGCGAGATGGAATAATATCCATCTCCCTCGCACTTTTTTTTATCTTGCCATGAAAGAAATATTATTTGATTTTAAATGGTGCTTCATTATAATAGACGCTAGTAATTCATTTATTCGTATTTTTTGTATTTGTTAATCAATAATATAATACGTTTATCAAAAATAATAAACTACGAAAGGAACTTCGTTCCAACAGAGTGTTCCACGACACTCACGCATGTTTTTTTAATCTTACTTGACTACATTTAACATTAGTATTTCGTGAATATCGACACAAAGAGCTGGAGCATATCATGCGTATCGCGAACGAATCGCGAGCGAAGTCGCTATATGTCGACGAAGCAACGTTTATCAACGGTATATTTCAGGTTCAGAATTCAGATCGCAGGGCTGCTCGCGTGCCGTGAAATTTTCGGGAATCGCTTATCCGCTGAGCTAATACGGTTCGTGCCTTTTCATTTTGAATTGCACAGAAGCCTTTATATACATTTTTTTTTTACTTGAATTAAACTAAATAATAAATATAAAGTAATGGTGAAAATTTATAATAATAAAAAATATATAAAAATAATTGACTAATTATCTCAAAATTAAATCATATGATTTATTGAATTATGTATGTAATTTGTGTATATACGAATTACCGGTAAAGTTAAAAAGTCAAAGTTACAGCCTATATACGTCCCAATGCAGGACTAATAAAGCGTGTAGACGGAGCGCTTATCCCCTGATCTACCGTGGGCAACGCAGGGGGTTGCCCTTTAAAAATAATAAAGCATAGAAAATATCAAAAATAGGTAAGGTTAAGCGTTTTCGTATATAATTGTAAAGTCGTATTTTGTATAAAATAATTCTTTGGAATGAATTTGTGTCTACTTTTAATCAATGCTATTCATCTTTAATATTATTCGGTGTCAATTGAAATGCTTATTTTAATCTGATATAAAGAAGGTAAGTTGAGTGTTTTTCAGTTACTACAACATCTGTTACTAAAACAAGATTAATTATATTGTCTATATCTCTTTTGTCAATAAACCACCGTGGTGTATACTTGAAAATAATAAATAACTAAGCAATAAATGTTCATTTGTACATCATGCTTACGTACAAAATTAATTTTCCTGTCCTACATTGCAAACATTTTCGCTGCATGGCCAAATTGCTACATGTGAGCAGAAATGACGTAATAACGCTTTGTAGCTCCGGTAATATGCTCGTCGCAGTCACATCCATTATGCACGGTTTCGCACTGCATCGAGCGCTGAAAGCTTCCCGTGGTATTGACCAATTAAGTGCATTCACGTGCAGTCATTATTTATAGTTACACTGTTACTAGATTATCGTCGGTCATTAGTGAATTGATTCATTATATATTGATTGAAGTATTCATATGAAATGATGTTTAATGTTTATTAAGGACCTTGTATGGACAGTAACCTAATTGTTAAGGCGTAGTGGAAAGGCGTGGGTTCAAATCCGCCATTCGACTGCTGTCGTGAAACACTCCAAACACAAGAATTTTAACAACATTTTATGCTCACTTGGAGTAGTTAACGGGAGTATGAGCAATGTTTAAATCGTAACTAATACATTTTTTTTAAATAAAATAAAAATGAAGACTTCAGATGTGGTGCCTCACAGCCACCGTCTCGACGAAACCATGTTGTATTTCTACAATCGTTAACGCTCATAGAAAACTAAATGAAAAATACATATTATTAAATGAAACTCATTTTTACGGATTCTATCGCGTTTAATTTTACTTTTTAATTCCCGACGTTTGGTCTGAGGTGTTTGACGTCCCGATGTCATAGTTATCCCGGCTACCTTCAGGTTTTGAAGTAGTCTTCGCGTAAATATAAGAAATCATTGAGACATATCATCTCTCAACGATAAGTCACGTGATGGTCACGTGACTTGGCGTTGATGTTATTTTTATAGTTTTCTATTAGAGTTAACGATTGTGGAAAGTCTACATGGCTAACCTCGCAAATCTTCAGTAACTACCTACATCTGAAATCTTATTATTAATCTTGTTCTCTTTTTCTTCAAACCCAAACACAACAGTGTGATGTAACTAACTGGCGGTGTTAGCCAAAGCGGACTCCTAGGCAGAAAAAGACAACAGCCAGCTTACTTTCATTTTTATATATATTTTTTCAAATCAAAATCATAATTAGCAGAAATTCAAGCTATAAATATTGTTAATCCAGATAATAATAATAAAAAATTAAAAATATATATATCAATTAGTAGTATATTAAATTGAATTAATAAATCAACCCCAGCAGTTACTAATGTAGAATAATGAACAAAAGCTGAAACACGAGTTGGAACTAACTAAGCTATTAATTAAATCACATACAAAACAAAAGCATCATGTTATCAATTATCATCATCATAATTTTCGTGATAATTTAAAGAGATGAATATTATTAGACTTTATCCGTGTTGTAGCCGTGGTAGCTCAGAGGCTAAAAGCTCACTGTAAATATCACAGTACACGAGTAACCTGGGTTCGATCCCTGCCGGCATCAATAAAATTGTTAATTGCAATTTTAGGCGCTGATTTAACACGTGCTCGGCGGTGAAGGAAACCATCATAAGGAAAGCTGCGTGTCTAAGAAATAAAAAAAAATTTAGAGGACATGTAAAGTTCGCCAACACACATTGGGGAAGCGCGGCGGACATTTCCTTGCCCTAAAATCCTCTCCGGAATGTGAGGAGGCTTGTGCCCATCATTGAGATGTATATAGGCTGTATCTTTACTTTTTACTTTTAACATCTAATTTCGCCTCAGAGTTTAGATTCTTATATAGCATATTATACACCATAACGGTTTTCGTCTATGTTCAAAAACCTAAACACGGTAAATTAAACAACCTTAAAATAGTTAGGGACTTTTATATTATAAATTGATCGATATGCATTGTAATCGAAATACGAGAAATCGATTAATTTTCTTATTATTCAGAATAATATATAACTGATAACGTACCTTGCGAACGTGGGGGTTGGAGGCAAGCGGCGGCTCTAGTTGTGGGACTTATTTGCATAACCGGACGTGCAGCAAATAAAATGGAAATGACCCCGCTGTGCCACAAGGGAGAAATTCTGAACCACGACCAACGATGACGTCGTTATTGCTTCGATTTGCAACCTGAATTCAGGCTAGTTTACGCCAAACGTATGCATAAACGGTGACGTACACGTTTCCCAGTTTAATACTCGTACCACGTTAACGTACCAACAGACAACTAATATGTGAATAATATTTTACAGTTGGTTAAAATGCAAGCTTTCAGAAGAGCAATTCCTAAAAAAAATACATAACAAAAAAAAATACGGAATAAATAGCACATTGGCTGGTTGTTTAAAGTTTGATAGTGTCTCGCGCTAAGTACATACATGTTCAAGATAATATTTAAATATGTGTGTAAGCGTGTGGGCGTGAGTGAAATTATATAGAAAATTTATTATATAAAACAAACTAGCAATTTATAGCGAATAACTTTTTTTAGAATAGGAGACCACTACATCTATCCTCGATTGAAATTTAGAATTCAGATGCGTTGCCACTCATTAGGACTAAGGTGGACTTAGGTACCTTCGTTACGAAGTATTATAAATCCGTGGATGGAATGCCCCGTTATCAGTAAAAAGTGGGTCTCCAGTTCCCGTCCATATCACACTGTTATTCTGTGCGAGTGAAGTCCTTCACGGTCGAGCCGACCCATTCGTGCTGCAGCCATAATATATTATATACTTACAGTAACTTTAATTATCAATAATAAAAATAAATTTGTGGCGGCGCTGTCAACAACGGTAACCTAAGTCACGCTATCGAAGTTTCCGAACGACTCTGTAGTCTCCTCGGGCTGAACGCCAGGGCTAGCATGGGCAGGAGACAATTTTATCCCCGGGGAAAGGAGAAAATGTTTATCCCCTCGCTTAGTCTTATCCACCCTAAGAGCATGGGCACATATAATATCCACAGTAGATAAAATGGGAGATAGACTTAGACTTAGATAGATTTTTTTGTATGAATATAAACTTCAACCCACGTCCAATGAACTAGGATAAAATTGTCCCTTTCAAATGTCAAAAAAGCATAATTTTTTACCTTTCATTTGGCTCCATGCTACGGTTGGGGGATATATGTCTACTCGTTATGTCAAACGGGGATATACTTCTCCCCGTTTGACATAACAAGATAATTTTATCTCTTGTCAGTGGATATAATCGGGGGATAAAATTTTTGTCCCCCGCCCATGTTAGCCGGGCAGCAGAAGCTGTCTTTTCCACCTTCAACCAAAGTAGTTACAACGCCCGTGATGAGGCAGTGTTGTCGTCGCGCCATAAATTTTATTAAAATATTGTTTTAATTTGTTAATAAAAATTCTAATGAGTTCGTGTTCGCGTAACTATTTGGTTAAAGTTCTAAATTCTCTCGTATTACAAAAAAAGGTTTGAGTAGGCAGTTACTGAAGTTTACGACAGTGTACTCTGGTAAGACACAGACATAATTATAATTAATTAATATTTGGCTGATAAATGAGTGCCGAGGGCGTCATCGTGACGGAAATTATTGTGGCTTGCGTATTCCACACCCGCGCATCTCTGCCTTTTAAAACGAGCTTCTGAATTATGTATTTTTCAAGGCTATGCTCAAATTATGAAAGCAGAGATGAATTTCAATTTCTTTATCCTTACCTTTATATGTGGTAGAGCCATGTTGTAGCTTTATTAATTGTATAGCTGTAGCACGAATGGGTCGGCTCGACCGGGGAAGGACCACGCTCTCGCAGAATACCAGCGTGAAATATCAGCTTAATGCCGCTGTGTTTCGTATGGAGAGTGTAGAGAACCGGAGACCATTTTTACTGGAAACGAGGCATTCCATCTTAGTCCTCACGGGTGACAACGCATCTGCATTTTGATTCGTAATTGAGGATAGATGTAGCTGTCTATGGGCCACAGCATCTACTTACCATCAGGTGGACTATGTGCTCGTTTGTCACCCTTATCCTATAAAAAAAAAAATAAAAAAAATCTTTATAAGTATTATTAGTACATCTGTTAGTGATCGTTTAATTATTTTGTATTTTTGTCGGGACGATGGTTTTATCTTTATAGCTATGCTAGAATACGATTGATGGCACGGTTGTCAATTTATTAACAAATTCTATATTTATCGACCAAAATGACTCATATTCACTGTGTCTGTTAAATTTGTGCCAACAAAAAATCATTAAGTCTGGACCTGATAGGTTGTGCTGTGGACGAGTTATTGATGATATAAAATATTTGTATATTTACATTGAAAAATGTCTGGAGTAAATTCGGAATGAAACTCATCACGCCACCTACCGTAAAGGGCAGAACAACATCCGCCAAGCCAGCTAGTTTACAGATAATATGACAAAGTAATATACCATTTAATGCATAGCTGCAGGCACAATTCCTAAAACGAACAGTGACTTCAGAGGCGGATCGAACTCAATTTCACGCTTGATTTGTGCACTTTTATTTCATTTCCACTCACAGTGAACGGTCGGAAAAAGCTGTCCTCGAGACAGATTAACTACGAATGTTCGTTTGAACTGATTTTGTTTTGTTTTGCATTTAAAAACTTTCACCACATTGCACTTATTATCATCATCATCATCAAGCCTTTCAATGTCTACTGCTGAAAATAGCCAGATAACATTTCCCTGCAGGATGCCACTAAATTACTTTTATCTTCGACGAACTTTACATCGCACTCTCGCCCTTTTTATCTTAAGTAGATTTCCTCATAATGGATATATTTGCTATAGTTGCCTGCCATTTTTGGCATGTGGGTTGGCAACCGCAGTTTTTATTTTCTGTTTTTTTTTTTTTATAGGATAAGGGTGACAAACGAGCACACAGTCCACCCGATGTTAAGTGGGTGCTGTGGCCCATAGACATTTACATCTATCCTCGATTACGAATCAAAATGCAGTAAAAAGGGTCTCTTGTTCTCTACACTCACCATACGAAACACAGCAGTGTTGAGCTGTTATCTTACGGTAGCATTCTATGAGAGAGTTGTCCTTCACCGGTCGAGGCACAACTACACTAATATAGCTACTACAACCATACTACTAATATAGCTGCAGCATGGCTCTACCACGCCCACGTTGTTTGTAGGTAGCGTCTTCCTGATAACAACTAGAAAATAAAATAAAAAAACTGCGGTTGCGGACCCGCCCGCCAAGCGTGGCAACTATGGCAAGTAATCCACTTATGAGGCAATCTCTGGTTCAGCAGTGGACTTTACAATAATGATGATGATGATGATTATGTAGGTTGCCCATCTCCTGGTTTGTTTCCCTCTATTATTATAATATTATATTCCATTATTAATTTTCTGTTTGGTTTCATTGTATCATTTCATACATAAAATTACGTGACGATCGGCTCAACGCTAATAAATTATATCTCTTATAAATTATACGAAATACCGTTTTAATAGACTAGGTATAAGGAGATTAGCCTTTTGCCTCTGACGTTAGGTGACAGTTAATAAAGCTGTGATAGTAATTTTACAAGATTAAATCGCGAAATCAAAATATACATAATGCGTTTTTAAACATGCTCCTACTCGTATAAATTATTAAAGACTTGGCTAGATCTTCTTCTTCAGCATAGCATTTTTATTTTTACGCGAAACGCATGTTATTTAGTGGTCCAGTATATAATTAAATAAAGTTATGGTTATACTAAGGTACATTCGAATGGGGAACATTCGATGGAAATCATGGGAATGGCCAAAGAGAACGAGATACGTGATGATGTGAGAGATTGATGGAAAAAAAGTTGTAATCTTTAATATTTAATAGTATATTTTGTAAACGTTATAGGATTAGGACAGTAGGATTTCTCTCGAGGATTTCTCCATATGAAATAGATAAATTGCACATTTGCATAGACCCAGATCCAGAACAAATCGAACCCGCATCGCTGCATCCTAACTTATCTACTACACTATTGAGCACAAAATTATTTTTTTCAACTTTGCTTTATCGCATTTGATAATTTCTATTTATTTGCTTTAGTTTGAGAACTCTAAGGAAATATCATCTCAAATTAATACTCGTAGTTATCACACACAGGTAAGCTACCTTAAAATGGCGACGGGTAACTTAACAAATAGCTCGAGTGTAGCAACATCCAGCGGCTCAACGCAAAGTTGACTCGACAACTTGATATATTGGGTTGCTTTGTTGAGGCGGCCGGATAAACAGGAGCAACCTAAGCATCGTCAGATAACATTTCCCTGCAGGACGCCACTAAATTACTTTTATCTTCGACGTAACTTACATCGCACTCTCGCCCTTTTTATCTTAAGTAGCAGGAAAATCTTAATTAGGCTATAAAGTAAAGAACACAAGAAACTGCAATGGTGTAATATGTATGAAACGGCATTAGGAGAAGATAAAACTAGAATGAATGAATATGAATGAATAAGAGACTTAATTAGGATAACATAAATGTGATGTGTTATTTTGATTACTCCGTTAATGAGTTTTTATAGATAACCGCCTGTAGATCAAGATAAAATGTAAAGGCAAAAATTTTCGAGGATGTGTGTAAAAAATAATTATACTGATTAATTTTTACTATCTGTTTGAATTTGGAGAATATAAGAAAACGTCTAATCCTAAATTAATAGAGTGGTTAATGAATGTAAGCTGTGATGTAATAAGGAAGAAATCGTGGGATGGCGATCTGGGTATGAGAATCTTTTTCGCTATTTTGTTCCGTTGGTAAGTAAGTAGGTTGGTCGTAAGAGGCGGATATGGGAAGATAAAGATAAAGAGGAAAAGTATGCCCCTATACGAATAGACGGGTAACCCCCTGTTTGGAAAGATAACAAAAAGACCTTTCCTCGATGAAAGAAGCCCACGTTAAGCGGCCTTTCTAAACGCCGAAAGCTGTAGATGGAATAACGATCTGGTTAAAGACGCAGGAAGTCGTTAGATGCGGGTGGCTTAAGATGGTGCTTTGTGGTATTACTTGGAGAAGGCCTGTGTTTAGCTGTGGACTAGTAATGGGCTGTAATGATGATAATGACGATGATTATAATAGTTATAGAATTCTCCAAGAGATTTCATAATATCCCTTTTGCTAATTTCTTCATGGGACAAACATTGTTTAAAATTATCGTGCATAGGCTGAATTACAGTGCTGAAGAATTGCATTCAGTGAGACGGAATACTATTTAAAACTTAGATCGTTTTCAAAATTCAGGAAGAGCTTTAAATATAAGTAACAATATTATCTCTTCATAGTAAAGCCGCTGCGAACTTGGCATAAAGTAAAAGCTGGCTATATTCTACGCCTCGGTAGACGGGCTGCCTCGTTTCAAACGTTACGACCGGCAAACGACGTGTGTCTAAGCCTGGAAAGACGGTAAGTAAGAACGTCGATAAAAAGTTCGTTGACGACACCGCAACGACTTTGCAAATGACAAGGAAGGTATAAGGAAGCGCGATAAAAACTGCGAGCGAGCTACCAGGTTTTGGATAACAAGAGTATAGCTTGTTATAGTTTAAAGTCAACAAGTTTGACGTAAAATATTTGAAAGTAGGAAAGTCGATGATACTATTTACTTCAAATAACATTTTAATATAGATAACTACAAAATATTTGATTATCAATGTACTTCCGTAATTTGGTTTAAAGATTACAGTTAAAACCGTTAGGATTGTTATTCAGGCTTTTTCATAAAAAGTGGAAGAGGAACGGAACGAACTAAACAAATTCCTCTTAACTGAGTAATTAAAATTTTATTGTTTTTTTTCTTCGTCTTTTCTATCAATTGTTCGTATGAAGTAACTTGCCGTACCTGAAACAAAAACATATTATCTTGTTATTTAAGGTGCCTTTACACATAAAGTAACGGTAATCAATTATAAAATATGTTGTGTCTATTAAGGAATATTGTAATATCTTTAACACTAAGCACCTTATGGCCAAATAATCAAACGCTACTCGATTTTAAGATGTCGTTAAGTCTCGTAGTGTCACAGTCTCTTTGATTTAGGGCC
Source organism: Parnassius orleans (assembly GCA_029286625.1). NCBI lineage: Eukaryota > Metazoa > Arthropoda > Insecta > Lepidoptera > Papilionidae > Parnassius > Parnassius orleans. The sequence goes on from JAGSMP010000152.1 coordinate 2,423,374, forward strand.
GATTTCACCAAACTCAGATAAGTTTTATTCCAAGAGTAATGATATAAGTTATTCTGGGATATCAAATTTTACATTTCACCAACAATTTAACCCAAGAATAAATAGTTAACCAAGAGATAAGATTTATACTCCCGATTCTGAAGGAATACGGAGTTATTCTTCGGTTAAAAATGGCCGACAGGCTGTCAGCTGTTAATTATTTGACATTTGATAGTCTGTCGCGTACGTCCAAGTTTCTTGTTCTTGAATTGCTGTTTGGTTAATAAATTTTAATTTAATTATTATATATAAATTTTAATATAATAATTATAGGGCAATGGACTGCACACATGTCAGAATTTCTTCACCGGGGTGATCAGGCAGAACTGTTTAGAAACCGAAAAGGCTATTTTCTATTAATGTCCAGACTATATGTAATGCAAATTTGGAAATTATTGATATTGTTGCAAGATGGCCTGGGTCAGCACATGACAGTACTATATTTAATAATTGCTGCCGTAAAGCAAAATTTGAAGCTGGTGATTATGGTGAAGGAATTTTACTTGTAGATGGTGGATATGCTGCTACATCCTATTCTATGCCTCCACTAGAGAATCCTGGTACAGCAGTACAACGAGTCAACGAGTCGCAGATCAGAACAAGAAACCCTGTTGAAAGGTCTTATGGGGTTTGAAACGAAGATTTCCAGTACTAGCTTTAGGACTACGAGTTAAATTAGACAAGGCCTTGGTTATAATTATGGCAACGGCAGTGCTGCATAACATATTGCGTCAACAAGGAGAAACAGTTCCACCTGATGATCCAGATTTGGTTCTTCCAGCACCTTGGGAGGCGCTCTTACAAAATGGACAAATAAGGTGTGAACAATCAAGTACTCCTCAGCGAAATAGAGCCAGAGAACTCCTAATAAACAATCACTTTAGGAATCTTATTTAGTTTATTGTGAGAAAAAAGTTAAATAATAAAACAATGTTTTTTATTAAGTCATAGCTTTTAATTTTTTTTTTGTTTTCTCCGCCTTATTTGTGATAGTAATAACCTAGTTTTTATTTTCTCCTGCTTTAAAATTTCATTTTTGATTTTCATGTCCATCTCAAAAATTTTTCTTGCTTCTTCCCTCTCTTCAGCAGCAAAATTCATCTGCATTTCAGTAGCTTTTTTTTTTTTTGTAATTCTTCTAGCGATGAAAATGGTAGAGCCGGTCTGCGCTTGAACTCCAACTCTTACTTTGAGTAGAAGTTCCTACATTCTCTTCTCTCTTACTCACTGCCCGTAGAGGTGCAGATTTTGGAGTTTGCAGCAGTTTTGGAGTGTAGTCTCCCCAATCCTTCAAAATAAAAATAATTTTGTAATGTTTTCACAAAATTACTAACTTATTTAATAGACTTTTGATGGGTTAGGTAATTCAACTAATAGTAGGACTCAATAAAAAATTTAGAAGAAATACTTTAGAATATATTATTTTAATATTAATTTTTAGGTTACATACAGCTGTGTCTTCTTGTGATTTATCATCATTTTGTAAGCTTGTATCTATATCCATAGACAGAGGCATGGTCATGGACTTAGAATATGTAGGGGCAGGAACAAATATGTCTGTTACATCAGGAACTGAAAAACACATATTATTGATAAAATTAAAAACATTATTTATCAAATAAAATTTAGATATACCACTTAAGTGATACCACTGAAGTTCAGTCAAAGATTGTGTACCTTTAGTGGAAGCCAATGTGTTGCTAGGTATCTCTTCAATGATAACAGGGTTATTGCTCATGTTATCACTGTCATATTCATTGACCAGTCCAACTACCGCCGTAGATATCAAAGCCAAGATTTTGCTATATAATGGGTTGTCCTCAAGCTTAGGCTTTGCAGGTCCACCACCTGAACAAAATATTAAACATTAGAGATAAAAAACACAAAGTAATAAGTCCAGGATGTCGCAAAAAATTCCATAGGTGTTAACATGGTATAAATCATTACAGCTTTAGCTTCGTAAGTAGCATGTCGAAATGAAGATTATTACCTGTTTGAATCAAGCTTTGCCTTGCAGCAGACGATTCTTTTTTGGTGGATTTTTTCAGACTTTCCCACTGTGCTTTTAAGTTTTCTGCCATCCTATATCCAAAAGTGGTTTGGGAATTAAATTCTTCCGATATTTTTACCCACTCCACATTTTTCTGTTTCATAGTAACAGCATCGGTACGCTTATTTTCTACTACACTGAAATGTTCAGCCACTAAATCCACAAGCAACATCTTTTCCGACATTAGCCAGTTAGGACTGCGTTTCCTGTCCGACATTATTAATTAAAATTAAAAATAACCAAAAACCGAGAAAAACTAGAACGTTTAACAACAGTTGATGAAAATGAATCATTATAGCTAGCTTCAAACTGACGTATAACCCTGCTAAAGTAAAAGTTTGTTGTGTACCCGGCCCGGAGTGAAAGCAATGACATACTTAATTTGTTTTCTTTATACAATCATTCATTCGCTCATTCAAATACAGTCTTCCACAGATAAGCAAAACCGTTATTCCAAAGAATAGTTAATCTGAGGCTAACTAATCTGTTGTTTTGCATGGTGAAATGTACAGTAAGTTATCTGAGAGTAAAAGTAGGAATATCTTTATTCTCGGGTTAGTTAATCTTAGACAACGACGTCGTTGGTGAAATCGGCACTTAAAGTGATAAAGACAGCAGACTTAATGGCATCTTAAAATTGAGTTGCGTTTGGAGTATTTGGGCATTAGACACTTAACCTTAGACATTAGATTTATTAGACGGTTTAGAGCATACTTATATGCTCAAAGCCAAACACTCAGAAGATTTAAAGGAGTTTAGGTAAGCCTAACCTATATCTCCATTCGCCGGCTTTTGATAGTGTGGTGTTCACCGGCATTAAGATGGCATGATTGAGAGGGCGCAGAAGTGTTTGCTCCGACCATTACATTTATACGTAAATTTCATTATTTTTTATGTAAGTAATTACTTTTACAGGGATATATGTAATTGTTCCAGAAATATCAAGCCAAAATATAATGTTTCAAAATAGTTTTATTATTTTTTGTCGATTAATACTATGCAACAGATATGCTAATTTAATCTTGTTGTGCCTATTATGGAATAATAGCAAGATGATAATATTCCTTGTAAGTTACATGTTTTTTCGACAGAATAATGACTATTTTAAGGCTCTTTAGGGTTTATTTATAGATACATCAATATGACCCCGACTGTAAAATAAATGAAAAAAATGGAACAAATTTAATATCAAAGTAAAGCCGCTTAAGTTGATGAAGTACCTTGGAATTTAATTATGTTCTCCTTTTTGAGAAGTGAATTTTAGGCGTTTTATTTACAAAAATGTTAATATTTGTTTTAACATATTAAACGGAATAAATGTTCATGTGTGCTGTTTTACTGTTTTATATTGATCATTATTTATTATTGGTTCTAAGAAACTTGCCTTAAATCATAAAATGGCTACCCATTGCAAATGTAAAGACGTGATGCGTTGTACGATCATTCGTTATATTTTATAATAATACCGCCGAATATGTTTTATTTCATATTTGATTACTACCATATTTCAGTGGCGCTGGCACCGGATCAAACTCAGTTTGCTCGTACTATAAAATATAAGACAAGCTCAATGCTCCTAAACCTAACGTGACTCTTATCTCTATTTGATGTCATAGGTACTTTTGTGAAACAAATCGAAAGAAGAAAGATCATTGCAATTAGAGATAAGTGGACAGTTATGTTAAGGGTTTATTTGTGTTCTTCTCTAAGATTTCGAAGGCAACAACTACCAAATACTGTTATAAGCTATCGACTACAGGGGATAATAGTATCAAAAATGTAAGCGCAAATAGGGGAACGCTCTTATTATCAACACGTGTTCATATGTAAAGCTTACACAATAAGATATATAAAAAAGTAAGTTTGTAAATTACAAAAAAATTTGTTATATTTGCACAAATATTGACTCACGTGAGCCGTGGTAGCTCAGGGACTAAGCGCTCGCTGTAAATTTCACAGTACGCGAGCAACCCGGGTTCAATCCCCGCCGGCCCCAATGAAATTGTTAATTGCAATTTTAAGTGCTGATTTGTGGGGAAACCTGCATGTCTGAGAAATAAGAAAGAAAATTATTCGAAGACATGTGAAGTTCGCCAACACGCATTGGGGCAGCGCAGGGCGGCGGACATTTCCTTGCCCTAAAAACATCTCAGAAATGAGAAAAGGCCTGTGTCCAGCAGTGGGACGTATATAGGCCGTAACTTTTATTGACTCACGTTATACGTGGTAGAGCCATGCTGCAGTTATTTTAGTAGTATAGTTGTAGCACGAATGGGTCGGCCCACCCGGGGGAGGACCACGCTCTCATAGAATACCAACGTAAAATAGCAGTTCAACGCTGCTGTGTTTCGTATGGTGAGTGTAGAAAAAAGGAGACCTTTTTTCCTGGAAACGAGGCATTCCATCTTATTCCTCAGAGGTGACAACGTATCTGAATTTAATTCGTAATCGAGGATAGATGTAGGTGTCTATGAGCCACAGTAACCACTTACCATCAGGTGGACTGTGTGCTCCTTTGTCACTCTTATCCTATAAAAAAAACGTTGCAATTAAAACCAAAAATCTGCAAGTCAAGGTACCATTGAACGAGACGGATGAATATATACCTTCTAAACTTTTCCAACATCTCAATCAAGCTTATGACCAAAAGTATTGTAGACAGCTGATGAAAAAATATCAAAATATATCTGAAAATGAATTCGAAATAAAAAGTTTTTAGCTTTCGAAACTAGGTTAATTTGCTTTCGGTCAATCCGTTGCGTGACTCAGAAAATTGTCGATAGCAGCCTCCCTGTTTTTAACCGCACCAGGGTTATTATAAAACTTTTAGTTTGTTACAAAACTTTACAATTATGAACGTATTATAGTTCGTATTCAAAGGTTTTGCTTGCAAACGTTCTATTTGGAGTTCAAAGCTGATTTTGTTGGAACGGAGCTGTCGATGCTCATTATGCAAAAAGAGACTTGATGAAGCACGTGTTTTAGCTGCTTTAGTCGCGGTTTTGCACTTACTATTACTATTATTATCACTGTTAAATTACGGAATAATATAGCAGGCAATTTTTAGATCGAAGAAAATAAAACGTATTACATATATAATTGAAAAACTGGCGCCGTCAACGGTACAGCTACTGCCTACTGCGATCCCCGATCCGCCTGTAAAGCGTGACATGCCCAGCATACATGCAAGAGTCGATGTCCAGCAGTGGATTGTAACTGGCTGTTAAAGAGGAGTGAAAAAGATGATTATATATATCCGACATATATCAGCTATTTGATATTTATTATAAATAGGTACAGAGTTTTAACGAACCCTAATTGAAAAATTAGGTAACATATTCTATATATGTTTCTCTGGTTCAATGTATAAACAGTGATAATTCCCCGGGCAATATTATTTCTTTGTTGAATTCTTGTTCAAATATGTATATAAGCTTGATTCTTAAATGTACAGATTTAATTAAATAATACTGCGATTTTGTAAGATTTGTAGCCAATAACTTGAGATTTTAATTTAATTCGTTGCTACGGCAGGGTAAAATTAATGAGATTAATAATTAACATAACGCGTAACACAACACTATTATGAGAAGGTATTCAAATAAATTGTATTCGCAATGTTATTTTGATATTTTCAGCCTAATGTTTTTTTCTGTTAGTATATTTGATTTTTAACATGAATCTAACATTACAAAATGTGTCTGTTTGTTTATATAAAATAGTTTAACTTAAAAACTTTATAATTATAAAAACTTTATAAATATACTATAACCCCGGAACTGATTTAGCTCTTGTTTAAGTGTAATATCTCAAAGTGTAATATCTCAATGCCAAAGATAAGTTTTTTTTTAGCTGTATTTACACGAAAGAAGCCGCGTGCATACCTAGTTAGTAGTTACCAATAATTTGTAATCGATCGTTGTAGTGGGTTATACATGATAAATGAAGGGCATGAATATTACTCACTGTTTTTTTGCACGGTCGTAATAGCTGAGTGTCGATACCGTTGACAAAAAGACATTTAATACGGTATTGCCACTCCTCAAAATCGATGTCAATACAAAGGTGGAATTTTCCGTATTTTAACGTAATTTAGTTCTAGCAAAACGAACCAATGAAAACGACACTAATGAAATTGTTAATTGTACTTTAAGTGATGATTTACTAATTGCTTGACGGTGAAGGAAACACCGTGAGGAAAGCTGCATGTCTGAGGAAGAAAATATTTGGAAGACATGTTTTTTTTTTTATAGTAAAGGTGACAAACGTGCACACAGTCCACCTGATGGCAAGTGAATGCCGAGGCCCATAGACATCTACATCAATCCTCGATTAAGAATCAAAATGCAGATGCGATGTCACCCCTGTGGACTAAGATGGAATGCCTTGTTTCCAGTAAAAAGGGTCTCCAGTTCTCTACACTTGCCATACGAAACACAGCAGCATTAAGCTGCTATTTTACGCTAGTATTCTTTGAGAGCGTGGTCCTTCCCCGGTTGAGCCGACCCATTCGTGCTACAAATAATATAACTGCAGCGTGGCTCTACCACGTATAAAAAAAAATGTGACGTCCGTCAACGCGCACTCGATTGTGTAGTGCAGCGCAGCGGACTAATTGCTCCATAACCCCCCAGAAATGTAAGGAGGCCTGTGTCCAGTGGTTAATATGCTGCAACGTTACTTTTTACTCAGAAAAGTATAAAAGTGAGATTTCTTATAAAATCTAAAATATAAAAATTATTGTTTGTTTGTTCGTATTTTTAGCGCTGCCATACCTTAATCAGATTGCGCTGAAACTTTGTCAACTTATTGCTTGCACTTGCGCGAAGGTTATAGACAGTACAATTAACTTTCAGCAAGTGGCGCGCGTATCGTCCCGTCAAACTTTTGAAATTTATACATCATTCAATTTCAATGAATGTATTATCATTTCTAATTAAACAATATAACTCTTTCAAATTTGAAATGATATTTCTATATTTCTTCTGCGGTAGCAACGTGCCAGGACCAGCTAGTAAATAATAAAAAATAACTTTGACAATTTTAGATTTTATCGCCTTACAAGTTTGGCGATCACACCTTTCTAGTGAAATTAAATTTATCTTAATTTATTAGAATGCGCAAAATTATAGAACCACAGGAATTGTAAAAAAAATTCTGACGCGAGTCTTTGTGAATAACTTTTCCAAATATAAAAGTTTTTCCTTTAGTTAACGTTATTACGCGTCCCAGCTGTGAATAAGCTCTTATGCCTGAGATATAAATGAGAATTCTTATTTTAATATGGAATTAAGTAAAAAAATTGACTTTCATTATTATATGGGTTTTTTGTGACCGATTTTTATATTGTACTGTTAAATATCTTAAGTTGGACTGGCGCTAATAATAAATGTCTTTTTCCTTTTAGTATAAATATCCTTATTTCAATCTTATTATTCTTCTTTGTTATCCCGTGAAACACTGATGGACATGAGCCTCTGTCTTAGTGAGGATTTTTTTATCGAATAAGGGTGACAAACGATCATACAGTCCATCTGATGGTAAGTAGATGCTGTAGCCCAGTCTTTCTCAAAGTGGGCGTTGGAGACCTAGAGGGGGGCGTTAAGGGGCCCAGAAAAAAATGGGAGGCGTTGGCGTGGTTTAGGGGGGCGATGGTTGATTTGTAATTTCATTTAGATACTTTATATTTTAAAAGTTACTAAAATTAAAACCTACCTACTATTCAATATCGAATAATTAGTTTATATTTCTGCCCTGCATGATGGTATATAAACTAGAAATACTTAACATAGAATTCATAGGATAGCCCGTATACCGTACGCAATCAAGTAGTAACAAGTTTTTGTTAAATAAGCGTGATTGGTGCAATCCGGTAGCAATCGGCTGGTTCATCGATACTTGTCTTAAATCCTATATAAAAGCTCGTAATAATTTTTATATTTTCATTAGTGGTTACGCGCGCAATCTTTAAACAAGTATTTAAGTTCAACACTTTATTTACATATTTGTAAAAACAAAGCCATGTCGGAAGCAAAAAAGAAGAGAGGGCAATATGCAGTGCAGAATATATTAAATATGGATTCATAGAAAATTCGACAAATCCATCTTTGCCTTTGTGCCTTCTTTGTTCAAAACCATTTTCAAACGAAGCGATGAAGCCTTCAAGACTTCAAGACCATTTGAATAAAATGCATCCAGATAAGAAGGACAAAAATGTAGCCTATTTTCAATACCTGGAAAAGAAGCATAATGCACAGCTAAGTGTATCAAAACTTTTTTCGGTGGCTGCTAAGCAAGACGATGACGGACCTCATACAATATCTCTTTGTTAATTGCTCAAACAGGTAAAACCACACACCATCGAAGAAACGTTAATTTTGCCGGCAGTAAAAGAAGTTATAACTACTGTACTCCATAAACCGGCGGCAGAAATACATAATTCGAAAAATTCCTTTGAGCAACAGTTTTGTGCAAAGACGAATTGATGAAATGGCTGAAAACATTGAAGAGTCATTGTGCAATCATCTGAAGACTAGTCAAGTTTCAATTCAGTTGGACGAGTCCAATTTACTAACTAATGAAGCATTGTTGCTGTCTTACGTGAGGTTTATTAAAGATGAAAATATATGTCAAGGACTATTATATGCTAGAAATTTAGAGACAGACACAAAAGGAGAAACCATATTTAAAACACTGGAAAAGTTTTGTGATGAAAAACGAATTCCCTTGAAGAATATTATATCAGATGCTACAGATGCTGCTCCAGCTATGACAGGGTGTCAAAAAGGCTTCATAGCGTACTTAAAAAACAAAATTACAGATGTGCTTGCTGTACATTGCGTTATACATCGACAACATTTGGTTGCTAGAAATTTAAGTGAATGACTGTTTCAATAATTGCAACATGTTATCAGAGCAGTTAATAAAATCCGAAATAACTCTTTAAATGACAGATTATTTAATCAGCTTTGTGATACTAATAATAAAGATTTCAACCGATTGATCTTTCACACAAAAGTGCGTTGGCTATTAAAAGGAAATTGTCTGACTCGATTTTACAATCTGTTTGACTCTGTCGTAGAGTTCTTGGAAAACAAAGACACAGAATTGTGCGACAACCTCATCACATCAAAGAGTGATATCGCATACCTGACAGACCTTTATAAATTGCTTAATGATATGAATCTCCAACTTCAAGGCGATGACTTGAACTTTATAAAAACACAAAATGTCGTTGCTGCTTTCGTAGCCAAGCTGCTCTTACACAAAAAGAATATCAGCAGACGAGTTCCATAATTTTCCCAATTTATCAGTATCCTGCAACAACGACGACTTGCTTGTCTACTGCCAACATTTGGACAATCTCCACAGTGATTTCATTGAAAGATTCCAGGACATTTCGAAATTGGAAATACCAGACTGGGTGTTAGATCCTTTTTCAAATGTCAACATAGCAGTATCACCCCAACTGGAAGAAGAACTTATAGAACTGACAACGAACGAGGAAATAAAAATCAAATTCAAAAATGGTTACCAAGAATTTTGGCTACAAAAGTCAATCCCGCAGTTGTACCCTGGATTGTGGTCGATCGTTCAACGATTTTTGATAGCATTCCCATCGTCACATTTGTGTGAACGTGGATTTAGCGCTGTGATAACGCTGCTTACTAAAAAAAGAAATCGTTTGCATGTTACAGAACGCGGCGACTTACGACTGTTTTTGAGTAAAATCGACCCTGATATCAACAAACTTGTTAAAAATCATCAAATTCATCCATCTCATTAGATTAGTTTTAAAACTAAAATTGATTACCTATCTATATTGTGTCTTTTAATTTAATTAAAATATGTTCTTAATGTTATAAAGTTGCGTTTTAACTGCTCAAACTGGTAATATTGTCTAGTTTAGAATGAAAGTTTAAACATCAAGAAGGTTAAGTTACATACAGAATACACAAGTGTTATAAAAGAAAGAGATCAGCTACAGGGAACGGTTAATGAGTTTGACCAATGCAGCAAGAAATATGAGGAAGCTCTCAGGTTTATTGCTGCATTGAAGTTACAGTTGAATGAGGCTAATGAGCAAATAACACAATTTAAAACATATATAGATAAACTTAACGCCTCCCAGACTCAAAGCCTGTTCTCTGAGCTTGTACAATGTAATACTTCAAGAATTTTACAGCAACCTGAAACAATAGATTTGACTGGTGACGACTCGTCCACTTCAGGAAACACAGTAGGATTAATTGCAGCAAAACCAAAATGAAGAAGTATATAAAAGTTAATAAATACATAAGGAAAGTACAAAAATTAATAAAAAATAAGATTAATACCAAAAATTATGTTAATTTATGTAAAGAAAAGCAAGCATTGATATATGAACTTAAGTTGTATTCAATTGAGGTAGATAACATAAAAAAATGTTATGAGACTGACGTAGAGTGCCTTAAATCAGAAATGTTATCACTTACTAACTCCTTCAAACTGTGTCCAATAAATATAAATCAGCCCAAAACGAAATAAAAGAACACATACTGGCTATGGATAATCTGGTAAAGACATGTAAATATAATGAGGAGCGTTTTGACTCCTTAGTTAAACATCAATGTGAGTGTCAGCATTCAATACCAGCTTCTTCAGAGTCGGTGTGTGCTGAAAATATTATACCACCACCAAAACTCTATGACAGTGCCATAGCAGAGGAGCTTAAAATAAAAATGACTCAAATATTAACAAAATAATATAATTGTGTATAGCGATGACATGGGAAAAATCTAGGCATAACTTTAAATAACTCTTTAAAGGGACAAAAATTACAAATTGCTGCATGCCTGGAGCATCTTTTAGTGACATCCTAAATAAAATTATAGTTTCTAAATTTTGCCCAAATAGTACAATAATAATTTTAGTTGGTAGAAGAGGCAGTGTAAACAACAAACAGTTATTAAGATATATTGAACAACTTAATAACTTAAATGTACACAAAATTGTCTTGTTCACACTGCCTTACATACAGGGATTGCCACAGGAAAATAATCTAGACATAATTTAAATATACAAATGAATAATTTAATATGTAACAATAATTTAAATTTGACATGTAATTGTGATAATAATAACAAATTTCATTTAATTGACATAAATAATTTAATAAAAAGTTTTGGACAAAAGATAGGTATTACCTATCCAAATATAATTTAAGACTGGTATAAATTTGCTATCTTATTATTTACTTTTAACTCAGCCAAGTTTTGGCTACCAAGACTGCTTTTATTGAGCATGATAATCATTTGACATTTAATTTGAATCAGTTCAACTAATTTAAATTAGTAAATGCGACAATAGAGGCAATCTCTAGCAATAATAAGAGTTTAATTAATTTTAAATGCAGCCCACAAATAAGTAATAAAATTGTTTACACCTGGTGCATCAAAATATACAAGGCATGATGGGCAAAGAATTGAAGTTGAATTGTTTTAAATAGTAACAATATACATATCCTTTGTATTACTGAACATTGGCTAAAAGATTATAATTTCATGTTTAATTTCAGAAATCACCAGGTGGTCAGTTCCTTCAATAGAGAAAAAAGTTTACGTGGTGGCTCCTTAATATTAGCAGATAAATCATTATTATATAAAGAACGTAAGGATATTGTGAGCCTCTGTTGAGCGAACTGTAGAAATGGCTTGTGTCGAGCTCGAGCACCTCATTGTTGTAAGTGTTTACAGACCCCCATGTGCCACTTATGACTATTTTGAAAGAATTGTGGAAGAAGTTTTGCTCAAACTTAGTAAACAGAACAAGTCTGTTGTAATATGGAGACTTTAACATCAATCTCTTGAAACTTCTTCCATTAGTATTAAGTTTAGCTCATTGTTTAAATCGTATAATCTTGTTAATTTATTCTTAGAACCAACACGTATTGCTGGGCCTAGTGCAACCTGTATAGATAATATTTTACAGATATTAGCCCTTGCATAAATCAATTATTCAAAATTTAAGTTCAGATCACTGTGGACAGTTGGTATCATTGCCTTACATACACAAAAACAGAAAAATAAGGAAGTTGTGTTTGTTCCAATAAATGACCATCGCTTGAGAGGTTTGAAGTAATATAATAAAAAGACTTCATCACTTTCATTTAAAAATAGTGCTAATTATTTGTATAGTATGTTATTTAAAATTATAACTTGTGAATTTAGTAGAATATTTACTTCTAAAACTTTCTCTTTGAACAGTCGCAAATCATTTAATGAATGGGCGACAGTAGAATTTATAAAAGAAGAAAGTTATATGAGCTTTATAATGAAAGATCATATAATACTAGTGTTATATTTAGAGATTATGTAAAACATATTCTAAAATATTTAAAAAGTGTGCTACACAGCTAAGGCTTTACATTTAAGTAACAAAATTAAAACTGCATCCAACAAAATTAAAATGACCTGGAGAATAATAAATAGTGAAACGGGCAAGGTCAAACCGCGCAACTCGGATTTTCAATTGAATATTAACAACAGTTTAACTCGATCTGATGAAGAAGTTGCTATGGCTTTTGAGAAACATTTTACTGATGTTCCTTTTGACAACAAAATCATTAAATTCTTCTCCTACTGTCGCCGAATCATTGCTTAAACAAAATGTAAAGGCTTGTTCAAATACTTTTAAATTCCATAGAGTATTGCCAAAAGATATCGTTAAATATTTTAAAACAATTGATGTTAAGAAAACGGCAGACTTATGGGGATTTCCGTTAAAGTTATTTTATCTATAATAGATATAATAGCACCTTATCTAGCCACTATATTTAATACAAGCGTCGAATCTGTGTGTTTCCTGATTTAATGAAACATAGTAAAGTCATACCTTATTTAAATCTGGTAGTACATTAGACCCCGCCAACTTTAGACCGATTTCTGTACTACCAACATTTAGTAAAATTTTTGAAAAATAATTTTAGATCAGATCTTAAGTTTCTTTAATATTAATAAATTGCTACATAAAAATCAATTCGGTTTTACAAGGGTCGCTCGACAACTGACGCTGGAGTTGAGCTTATTAAACATATTTTTGTGCATGGGAGAATTCGGAGGATGCTTTGGGTATATTTTGTGACCTTTCCAAGGCCTTCGACTGTGTTCACCATGAGACATTAATCAGGAAGCTACAGTACTATGGTGTCAAGAACACAGCGCTTAAACTTATTATTTCATATTTAAGTAATAGAATGCAGAAAGTTATTATCAATGGTAAAAGTTCTTCCGGGTCACCTGTACTAATGGTGTCCTCAGGGCTCGATTCTCGGCCCATTCCTATTTCTGGTATATATTAATGACTTACCTTCCTTGTAGGGATAATCATGATATAGTATTATTTGCTGATGATACTTCCTTGATTTTTAAACTTAAACGTCAATCATTTAAATGTGACGAAGTGAATAATGCTATATCAAAATTAGTGCATTGGTTTAACGTTAATAATCTACATTTAAACGGAAATAAAACTAAATGTATTAAATTTACAACAACTAATGTTAAAAATCTGGGTACCAATGTGTTTTTAAATGGGGAAGAACTGAGCCCTGTTGAATCCACTGTTTTTCTTGGCATCACTCGACGCAAAGCTTCAGTGGGGCCCCATATATCCAAACTAGCAAGCAGACTAAGTTCTGCAGCCTATGCTGTAAAAAAGATTAGAGGTCTCACTAGTGTCGAGACAGCTAGACTAGTTTATTTCAGTTATTTCCATAGCATAATGTCTTATGGGATTTTGCTATGGGGAAATGCGGCTGATTCAGAAACTATTTTTGTTTTACAGAAGAGGCCATTAGAGCTATTTACAACCTAAAACCGAGAGAGTCTCTTAGAGATAAATTTAAAGAAATAAATATATTAACTTTGGCCTCTCAGTATATTTACGAAAATTTAATGTATGTTCACAAAACAAAGGTAGTTTTAGTAAAAGTGATATACATTCTGTAAACACTAGGAACAAACACAAGCTAGTGATACCAGTTTCTCGACTCCACAGAGTCAGTAATTCATTCTTGGGGCAATGTATACGCTATTACAACAAGGTCCCGGAAAGTGTACAGGCTCTCTATTACCAAGTTTAAATGTTTTGTTGTTGAAATTGTATAAAAAGGGTTATTATAGTATAAATGAATATATGATTGATAATAACCCTGGAATGAGGTGGTCGCTACCAAGCAGTTTCTAAAATAAATTTTGTACTTAAATAGTTTGTACAACCATTAATGTAAAACTTACTTTAAAAACAAGTCCTGCTGGGTTTCTTGCTGGTTCTTCCCAGGACAGAGGTTTTTTCGAACCAGTGGTAAAGTAAAATGACTTTCAATAAGAATTACACATGTAATCTATATTGAATAAAAATTATTCTATTCTATTCTATTCTATTCATCAGAACCGACTAATATAGCACACCATAACTAAATTAATTAAAGTAATTAAATTGTGGTTTTTAAGTTTTAGGAGTGTATAAAAAATTGGTAAAAAATAAATAAAAATAATTGATTTTCAAAGGGGGCGGTAAAAGAAATAAGTTAATAAACATCTACATATATCCTTAATAAATAAATAAAATGCAGATGCGTTGTCATCCCTGAGTACTGAGATGGAATATCTCGTTTCCAGTAAAAAGGGTCTCCGGTTCTCTACACTCATCATACGAAACACAGCAGCATTAAGCTGCTATTTAACGCTGGTATTCTGTGAGAGGGTGTTCCTACCCCTGTCGAGCCGACTCATTCGTGCTACAACCATAATATAGCTTCAGCGTGGCTCTACCACGTATAAAAGATTTGTCTTGATTGTCACACTTGGCAGGCGAATGGAGGATTTCAGTGCCAGACGTCTCGCACCTTTGACGCTGCTCCCCTTCGCCGGTCTGTGTATTTTACGCCTGAGAAATTCTGTGCTCTATCAAATAACGCTAAATTATTAAGACTGTAAACTGACTAATGCGATTACGTTAACTCAGCTGAAGCTAAGCAAATTTGAATAAATTATCAGTAAATATATTATGCCGTTGTTAATTTAATATGTCTGTGAAGCTGAACAAGGTAAGCATCAATATGCATATAATATTTCAAATTCATTTAGAAATATTAATATTAAATTTGAATTAATTATTTGTGCACAAGAACCAAGAATTACATAAATATAGAAGGTATTTATAAAAATATCAAGCTGTGTGATGCTCTCGTTAACCTATATACTTCTATGGCTATTATTTTAGGTGGTTTTTAAATAAATGTAGTAATAAATTTCGAAAAAATAATCTTTATTTTTGATCGACTTCTAAAGACTAAAACATGTATAAAACATTATTACAGAAACCATTATTGTGCCACAAGTAAAATCAAAAACTATTTTTTAACAATACCTTTCGGCCTCTAATATCACGTAAACTAACAATATTAATTTCTGACAGCAGCGTAAGGCGGCGTAAGAATATTCCCTACTCCATATCGTCCCGTGGGTGGGTGGGAAAGAAATCAGAAGACGGACATCAGCGTTTTACTGATAATAGCTAGAAAATGAAAAATTGCGGTTACCAACCCGCCTGCCAAGCGTGGTAACTATGGCAAGCAAAAGTAACCTTTTTGTAATGCAATCCATGTGGGAGGCCCATGTTCAGCAGTGGACTTTGAAAGGCAGATGAAGACTTCAAAATAATATCCTCGAAATATTTTTGATGATTTTTTATACACTTTGGTGTTTTTCATAATTTGCGACAAATCGGTATAATAACGAAGCTTCTCAAATAGGTACAAAATGAACTGAGCGACGCACATATAGACATATAGAGGCATAGAAATGAAGACTTCAAAATAATATCCTCGAAATATTTTTGATGATTTTTTATACATTTTGGTATTTTTCATAATTTGCGACAAATCGGTATCATAAAGAAGCTTTACAAATAGGTACTAAACGAACTGAGCGACACACATATAGACATATAGAGGCATAGAAAGAAGGGCACTTTGCGTCGAATATCTGCGATGAGAAGTGCATCCTATACGACAGTCGCAAGGATTCATCACAGTGCAGTGGTTAGATCCATGCCCAAGTCAAACCGAGTCCGAAAATAAAGAAGCTTATAGTGACAGTATGGTGGTCTACTGCTGGTGTTATTCACTATAGCTTTTTGCTATCTGGTGCCACAGTTACCGCTGACCGTTGTTATCAAGATTTGCAAATAATGGTTGTGAAGCTGACTCTCAACTCAACCTAAATTGGTGAGCTGCGCTTATGGTGAGTAATGGTAATTGCTTCTTCATGACAACGCCCGGCCATATACTGACGCTGATACACAACAGACGTTGACAAATTATAGTAGAGACAAAGCTAGAGACTTTCTCAATCGTCATATTCTCCAGTCCTTGCCCCAACAGGCTCCTACTGTTTTCGAAGTTAGGGTAACTATTGATAGACAAAAATTTCCTATGCAAATAAGTATTAAAAACGCCTTTGAAGAGTTTATCGATTATCGTACAGCAGATTTTTTTTATTAAGGGCATCAATAAAGTAACAAATAGGTATAATATAAATAAAAATATATAAATAAAATATGTATATAGTTATGTGACCTTGTAGTGTTGGCGTAAAAATATCCACTACCCCATAACGTCCAGTGGGTATCGTAAGAAGGTAAAGAAAGTAGCAGATGTCTCAGATCAGATCAGAGCGGCGTCTTCCTAATGAAAACTAAGAAATAAAAAACTGCGGTTGCGTGTAAATATGAGTATGTTCAGCAGTGGACATTTGTTAGGGCTATAAAAGTAAGGCAAAGGATAGCTATGTGTGTTGGGTTTTAGAGATACGTTTACACGTCGATACACGATCGTAAATTATTGTACTACAAAATTCGTTTATACTAAAATCAGAAAATTTATTACACAATTATTTTCATTTTGTTTGCGTTTTGAACGTTTGAGTTCAAAATTAGAAGAAGTACTGATCTAGGTATAATCTTACGTTTAAAATTCACGAACTTTCTTTATTGTTATTGTTGACTTGTATTAAAATTCTCATACTCGAATACTTTGTATACCTTCGTCAAAGCACTAAGGCCTCATACAATGAAGTACATATGTACGTTGTGAGACAGCGTAAAAATATCACAAGTTCGCGAGTAATTTGTGCTTGTTTGCGGAAGTTTCCACGGTACTGTAGTCGGCTTCATTTCGAGATATTGCACCCCGACTCTTCTTATACAATGCTTCCGCAGACCTGTACCTAGAGCTTGTGCTTAGAGATATCGTGAAATGAACATACGAGCTCCATTGCCAACAACGAACTGTTTTCATTTTCACATCTACATGAAACAGATTAATTATATTTTTCTTAGCATATACAAAGAATAATACATTTGTTTTTTTACATTTTCTTCTTCTTAAGTTCAGTGAGCTATGAAAAAAGCAAAAGTAAAAAGGAATTAATAACAACACAATTTTATTTGTAGATATAATTATTTCATTTTTTCAACATGAATGTAGAAATTTATGGGCTTTTGCTCTTTTTTTATTTATATTTAAAATTCAATGTTATTATATAAACATAAATACGAGGAAAAGTAACGAAATTCTGTAAATTTTCCTTTAATCTTCACATTCATAGGTAAATAAATATAATTCATGTTTTTTTTTAATATTTTTTGCGATACCTTTGAGTATAATATGGCTATAAGAAACAATTTTTCTCATTATTTTTTCAACTTCCATTTTAAAAAACAAATAATATCTTACGGCAATATACGGCCTGATGATTATTTAATATTTTGTTAAGTGACTTTGGTATAAAATATATATAATATTGTGTCAGTCATACCTTCTTAATAAAATTCAAAAGTTTTAAAATACTTATAGTGAATATAACTTGGCTGCGGTAATTGTGTCAAGAACGAAACAGGTCACAACTAAAAGATAACTTGATTCATTCTAGGTCATCAAGTGTCATTAACATTATTAATAAGTGCTTTTACAGAACTACTACTGACTACTAACTACTTTTAGTCAATTGCCACTATAATATAGTCTGTTCTGTTAGAAGTGGATGTAGCGAGTTTGTTCGACGCTTCGTCACGTCCGCCCTCGCAGGCTTCTTGTGAAAACTTTAATTGGAAAATACTTCCCTACGTTACGTTCTCTAGGTGTATTTGTTCTGCTTTAAAATTTAATAAAATCATTCATTGATTTCTAACAATTCCTAAATACCACTTGCGCTTACATTTAAATACGTACAAATAATACATTAATTACCTTATTTAAATCGCCACTAATCTTTGAAATGTAATTGATACAGACGACTTCTGGTTTAATTTGTGTAATTAAATGCTTTCCTATTTAAGACTGTCATAGACAAGGAATAGCGGGGACTCTTGACACAGGTTTTCTTTTAAACTTACTAGGAGGACCCATCTACTATATTGTTTAAATTTGTAATTTTAAAGAAATAAAAGCATTATTTATTATTATTATATTATTATACACACTACAAACATATAACATTCCTCTGTTTTCATCGGGGGTTAAAAATGCAAGTCTATCCACGACGGTTAAGAAAATATCGTCGCCTGAATTAATATTATACGAGTCAAACCTGTATTTTATTAAATATGACATATAAATTTATAAAATCCATCATAATCATCATAGAAATTGACACAGGTAAGACTAGAATGAATTTTGACGTGAGTGAGTTGGTTTATACATACTACATACACCACGTATATAACATCATGAAGGTATTTATAAAATATATGTATAAAACTGTTATGTACAAAATGGAGAGGATACTGCTAGCTTGTGATATTTTTATATGAATTTGCAATTTTGCTGACCTCAGCTGAAACTAGTAAGTGAAAATAACATAAAATTAATTTATAGCACTTTTTCGCTTAACGCCTGTATTGAAACTGGTATCTAACAGAAGGCTATATTTGCCCGAATGACACGAAGGTGGTGAGACGGATTTAGTATTGCAATTGCTAATTCACCTGCTAATCGATATGCCAAAACCCCTTAATTAAAAAGAGTCATAAGTCACGAATACGTCTCGCTGTGTGTCTCAATAGTAGAATATAGGAATGTCGGAAAGATCTCGTTCCTCCAATAGATGGCAGTAAAAACATCTTTTGTTTATCATATCATCATCATCATCATCATCATCATAATCATCAACAATAACACTATCATTACAGCCCATCAAAAGTCCACAGCTAAACAGAGGCCTAATGTATATAGTATCGGATATAAATTATCCAAACCAGCGAGACGGGCAGAAACATACGTGCGAGATATAATATGGGAATCGGTCGACGAGTCGCTGGACTGCTGGGCATGGCGAGTAGTAGGGATAACTCATATTTTAGATATTATGTCGATTAAGGCAATTCTTCCTTAATATAAGAGAGTTTCTTAAAACCCTCTCAGAAATGAGAGGAGGCTTGTGCCCAGTTATTAGTATTAACTATTGTGCAATGTCTACTTAGATAATCCAGCGGTTACTCAACTCCGCAGTCAGTTATTCATTCAATGGGGCAATGTATACGTTTTGACAAATAAAGTCCCAAAAAATATACAAGGTGAAGGTGTGTCTATTACCTAATTAAAAATTTGATTTAACAGACTGTATAAAATGGGTATCATAATATTAAAGAATACATGGTTGATTATAACAGCCTAGGAATGAGGTTATTGCTTCCAAGCTGTTTCTAAAATGAATTGATATTTATACAAAACGAAGCATATCACTTTTATCGTTACAAATTATTACCCTTATTCTATTTAAAAAAACGAAAATGCAGATTACTAATAATATTATGCACCAATGCTTCACATGTTACATGCAATACGAGGGCATGACGTCACATGTCGCTAGACGACTGTTCTCAGTATTTACCACGCAATAGAGTTTGTCAGCTGGAGTTGTTTAATTAGAAACGTGTGCTATCTTCAGAGCGTTCCGGTATCGACCGGGAATAAAATTAGCCAAGAATAAGTACTTAGGACCGCAGTTTTCATTTTCCGCATATAAGATATTACAATTGGCAAATGCTTATGCATACCGTGGGTCACCAAACCCAGAAAGATGAAATAGCTTCCGACAAACGGCGGATAACCGATCGGTATAAGATCGGCGAGACTGCGATCGCCAATTGAACTGCCAAGCGTGGCGATTAAGGCAAATGTATCCAATAGAAGAGACTTATGTCCAACAGAAGACCTTTGAGGGCATTTGTGGCAGTTGCGTGTTTTTGGAATAAAAAGAGTAGAACAGTCGAATTACCACATTAAAAAATGATAACAATTTGAGCAACGAGTGCGGCTTTGCAGTGATATAATTATGCACCTTACATCAATGAAACCAAACCTCTTTTTTACCAAACCATTTCAGAGAAAATGTTTTAATATTTCAAAGGAATATTTGACATTAAAATGTATTTCAATGTTCTTTTTTATATCATAAAAGCAAATGTCGTTAATGAACTTTTAAAACTCCTGTCTCGTTTTAAATTTTAATAAGAATAATTGTAAAAGTCTGAACCACGACAAAGGACAATTTATAAAGTTTAATTAGAAATGTTTTGAGAAGCCGATCCGAAAAGATTTAAGAAGCAAAGGAAGCCGAACTTGCTTTGTCTACGGATAATATTTCACTTAGATATTTTTAAAGAATACTCTTTTTTAAAGTTACTGAAACTTAAGTTTTTTTTGTTGTAACTTTCACAAATAAAAAGAAAAACAGTTTTTCAAAAAATAATCACATGTTTAAAACATTATTCTTTACGAGTATCTGTCCGTTTAAGTCGACGGTTCGACATTGCTTCTCTCGTTGTTGAAGAAGATTTGCCATAATCGTTACATTTGGCAGGCGGGTTGGTCGTGCCATAAATTTTGCACTCCCCGTCTCCAATGTGGGTCATCATTATCATCATTACAACCCTTCACAAGTCCACTGCTGAACATAGGCCTCCCCCAAGGGATGCCACAAAGCACGGTCCTGTGCCACCTGCATCCATCGACTTCCTGCACCTCTTACCAGGTCGTCACTCCATCTAGTGGTCGCTGTACACTTCGCCTACCGGTATGAGACTGCCACTCGAGAACCTTTTTACTCCATCGGTTGTCGGTAGGCTATGTGTCTTTATAGGTATTTTACAATGTGGGTATTTTAAGTAAATGAGAAGGTTATACCAACAAGTACAGGAAGCTCGTTTGTCTCTCTTAATCTATAAAAAATCATATGTTTACAATAAGTTACATGTGTAATAATTAATAATAATAAATTATTATAATAAATTAAATAATATAAGTTTTTCCAACAGGAATAATATAATATGAAGATATGTATATTTAAATATTTAGGTAGGACTTTATAGAAATTATGAAGTTTTAATATAATTACTGATAAAGTAATTTAAAACTGTCATTTTAATCCCATGGGAATTCACGAAAAGTGAGCTACATATAAAACAATCATTTTTATTATTTTGCGAAAAAATTCTGGTGCAACCTTCACTGAACTTAGTGAATAAAGGTCAATTAAAAGGCCTTATATTCACAAGCCTTTGGCGTCTTCCCGCCGTGCCGAGACAGGTTTGCGTCCTCATACCTGTTCTGACTGGTCTTTCAGTTTTACTTGATATTTAAAGACGCAAAGCGATTATTTCTTCGTTATCAATTTTATAAAAAGTCACGTTGTAAATATAACTAAATACAGTTTTGCTATAATGAGCAGAACTACTGAGGGACTGTTCTTAAAACAAACTCAAAGAAAAAAAATTAAGTTACTATACTTAAATAATTTTGTTTTTTTATGATAACATTTTCTACTTCATGATTTTTTTATAGAAATAAGGGTGGTAAACGAGTACATAGTCCACCTGATGGAAAGTGAATGCTGTGGTTTATAGACGACACCTAGTTCTATCCTCGATTACAAATCAAAATGCAGAAGGGTTGTCAGCTCTAAGGAGTGAAATGGAATGTCACGTTACCAGTAAAAAGGATCTCTGGTTCTCATTATTTTCGAGTTGGGATGGATAGGAGCCCTTTCACCAAGTCAATGGTCTACTTAATCAACGTCAAATTACACGAATGCCTAGGATTCCGTCTGAGTAGGTACCACCCTTATACCTATTTCTACCATGCCAAATAGCAGTGCTTGCAAATGCATTGTATACACATGTATTATAATTACAGGCTGTAAGGCATTCCATCTTAGTCCTCAGACAACAACGCTTGAAGAAGCGTTGTTGTCACCTGTTATAAATAAAGATTTAAAGTCAGCTGCAGGTGTCCATGGCTTGCAGTAGGCACTTACCATCAGGTGGGCTGTAAGTCCGTTTGTCACTTGCGTTTAAAAAAAAAGCCATTGCTTAAGGAATTTAAGCGAAGTACTTTTATATTGTTGAATAGTTGGTCTAGTTGGGTGAATAGCGAATACCATGTCGGGCCAAAAATCAATTACTGAGTTTTTGTGTCAAGCTGCCTAAGCAGCCGTGAGCCTGGAAGTTGGCAATGTTTCACATCCGTGTGTTGGTAAGCACGTAAAGAAGTTCTAGCAGCTCTCTGGTCGTGTTAGATTGCCATCCCATCCGGTTATGAGAGTTTGTGTCCGATATAGAGAGTGCTTGCGCTCACGCTGATGCACCGTATCTAATCCTACCCTGCGCAGATGGCTAGACTCTGTTGAGTCTGACCGCCGTGACCGAAATGCGGTCTGGAGGACTCAGGAGGTTTATTATTGTCAAAAATAATTTCATCTTTACCGATTGAATTTTATGCAAAAAGCATAAAAATAACATACTACATAAGTAAAGTTACATTATATATACGTCCCACCGCCAGACACAGGCATCCTATCGTTCCTGAAAGGGAGCAATAATCAGTCCGCAACGCTGATCGGGTGTGTTGTTAGCCGTTTTATTCTATTCTATTCTGTCTGTTCTTGAAATGTTCTTTCTCCACGATGCACGTTTTCTTCTGATGTTGTCCTTCACCACCAAACCCTTGGCAGATATAATAAACAAATACCTTCTTTTGGGGAGATAGGGGGAGGGTTGCGTCACCAGTTATCTGCACTTACCATGCGAAATTTAGAAGTAATAAATACTGCTGCTTCACACCTCTATTCTGTGAGGCAGCGGTACTTGCTAGGTTTGAGCCAAGCTAGTGAGTGGCTCTACCATGTAAAATTCATGTAATTTATAAATTGCAATTAACTATTTTTTGTGCTGAGTTTCAAAATCAGCTTGCTCACATAGGAACAATTAGCCACTGAGTTAGCATGGCTGTTTTAGTAAGTAATTAGAGCTTAATTTAATGTATTATAACTTTGAACAGTATCGTACGCTTTCGAGCGAGCTTCAATTGGGTGACTGATGCATTCGTGTAGTTGAGTGGCTCTCTAAAACTCATTAATAATCTAGCACAGAGTAACTACTCATCAAATTTAATAAATATAAACGTTTAACTTTTATAAAAAAATTGTAAGGTTGAATAAATATATTTTTTTGAGTTATTTATGTACAACATCGCGTACACGACAGTTAGTAGAATAACAAATTAATTAGTTTAAAACAATATAAATAAATTTTAATCTCAAGTAAAACTGACTTATCAAGCTTATAACATTTATAAATAAACAAGAGATACATAAAATCGTAGAAAAAGAGCAAATTACTACATTTTTAACCAACTTCAAAAAAGGAAGAGGTACTCAATTCGACTGTATTTTTTATGTGTGTTACCTCAGAACTTTTTTCTAGGTGAACCGATTTTGATGATTTTTTTTACTTAAAAGCTAGTGTTTCTCATGTGGTCCCATATAAATTTGATCTAGATCTGACCAGTAGTTTTTGAGTTATCCTTAATAATGCGTATTTAATTGACTTCGACTACATTGATGATGTTCTCATTTTACTTATATTGAAGTCGGTTGTACAAATATTTTTAATTTTACCACTTGTCCCACCTTATAAAAACCCAATAATTTCTACAAAACAGGCATGTTTCTATCGGTGCTTTGACAAAAGGTAAAGTAAAATAACGGTGACAGGATAAATTCGAAATTTTTTTTCTATTGCTAGGTTTTTTTTCTTTATGTGGTAGAGCCATGCTGAAGCTATATTATGGTCGTGGCATTAATGGGTCTATTCGACCGGAAAAGGGCCACGCTCTCACAAAATACCAGCGTAAAATAGCAGCTCATTGTTTCTGTGTTTCGTATTGTGAGTGTAGAGAACCGGAGACCCTTTTACTGGAAACGAGGCATTCCATCTTAGTCCTCAGGGGTGACATCGCATCTGCATTTTGATTCTTAATCGAGGATTGATGTAGATATCTATGGGCCTCGGCATTCACTTGCCATCAGGTGGACTGTGTGCTCGTTTGTCACCTTTACTATTAAAAAAAAACATGTCTTCCAAATATTTTCTTCCTCAGACATGCAGCTTTCCTCACGGTGTTTCCTTCACCGTCAAGCAACTAGTAAATCATCACTTATAGTACAATTAACAATTTCATTAGTGTCGTTTTCATTGGGTTCGTTTTGCTAGAACTAAATTACGTTAAAATACGGAAAATTCCACCTTTGTATTGACATCGATTTTTAGGAGTGGCAATACCGTATTAAATGTCTTTTTGTCAACGGTATCGACACTCAGCTATTACGACCGTGTAAAAAAACAGTGAGTAATATTCATGCCCTTTATGTGTCACGTTGTATAACCCACTACAACGAGCCGATTACAAATTATTGGTAACTATTGCTAATCATCTTTCCTCGATTAATAATCAAAATGCAGATGCATTGTCACCCCTGAGGACTAGGAGAAATACCTCGTTTCCAGTAAAAGGGTCTCCAGTTCTCTACACTCACCGTACGAAACAACAATATTGAACTGCTATTTTACGCTGGTATTCTGTGAGAGCGTGGTCCTTCCCCGGTCGAGCTATAACTATAATATAGCTGCAGCATGGCTTTGCCACGTTTAAGTTACTTACAACCTTACAACAACAAGTAAGTTTATTACGTGTTAACGTAATTCGCTAGTCCGTAGAGTTTAATTTTATTGGAAAGGAGTTTCTGGGAGAGTCCTATAGTCCAATCAGGTGAATTGTGAGTTTGTTTCTCACTATATTGTAGTATTAAAACTGTCTTAAAAGTCAATATACATAAACCTGGACTGCGTTGCTAAATTTATGACGCGGATTCACATTAATCAATGTTACCTGAATCTGCAATTAACGCTGTAATAATAAGATCCCCGTTATTTACGGCTACTAAGGTTATTAACGGCACGAGGAGGTGCGCACGTCGCTTACCGAACTCGGAAGATAACTTTTATTACATTCCTAACACAAATGTAAGTATCGCATTGTACGTGAGCTATCAGAATAGTCTTTTTCTTCTCATTCCAATAACAATGCATCGTTAAGGAGGCAATGTTAAGTTCATTAGGTGATCCAATATTATGCCACTGGTTCGTCTTAAAAGGGATCATTTAATACAGAATGCTACAATTTCCAGTTTTAAAACCCCTTACTTCGTATCTACATTGGCATGCATTGCCATGAGTCACTTTATCTGAGTATCAACGTAGTCTCATGTACAACGTTCCAGAACTTAAGTGAAATTTCGTACTCGAACGTTCCACCGTTATTTCAAGATAAATAATATTAAAAAAAACTGGAATGCAGCGAAAGTTCACCCAAATACTTGTATTTATCAGATAATAAAATGTTGTATAATTTAAAAATTTCTTTTGCAATAAAAATACTAACGAAACAGATCAAGAGATTTCCTTTTATTAAACAGGCTCATAAAATAATGTATGTGTGTAATTTATACATAACATACATAAACACTCACGCCTGTCACCCAGAGGGGTAGGCAGATACTACGGACTTCCATTTGGCACGATCCTGGCACACCTCTCTCGCCTCCTTTACATTCATATATCTACGCATACACGCTTATTGGTTAAGGGTACTCCTAATCTGGCCCATTTTCAATATATCGCCAATTTGGTCGATATATTGGTGTGTAATTTATGTATAAGTTTAAAACTATTATTATTTTAGGTGATTTTATTTTGAATAATAAAACAAATTATAAGGAAAGTTTCCTAAATAACAACACAATTTATACTCATTTAAAGTATAATACAGTCACCTTTATTTCATAATAGAAGCTTTATAGATAGATATTTACAAAATTCATATACATATTTCCATTTATTAATGCATTGTATACAGAATGAATCATTACAAAGTAAGCACCATAAGTCCGGTTGGTCTTCGGGGAATGCTTCATTAATATTTATGTCCGGAAAATTATCATTACAATAATATTTTGACTGACTGTGGTATAACCGAACCGATAAGTCCAATTCAGTATACAAGGAACTGCCTCCTTATACAAAATATACTTTATTCCACATTATATTTCTTATATTATGTAAGTATATTATGTTCTGTTATTTCTCTCTTTGCCCTGATTTATAACAGAAAACTGATATTCTAACGCCATGTTACACTCGTATAAGTTTGTCCGTTGCCAGAAGAGTCAATTTGCTAAGCATATGTATTAAGTGTTAAAATTCAAATATTTATGTTTCGTTCCCAGGCCCGGGCGACCATTGACCTATACGCCCGCGTCCGTTCCCAACGAGTGCGCGCCTGCATTCTGTATGAAGCTGCGCCGGCGCAGCCGGTCAAACCGCTGACAGCACAGATATAACGCTCTAAAGAATTAACAGGTCATAGCGAAGCTACTAGTATAAAATGCAATTCTCTCCCTGGGCATAAAATTTCTAATTAATTTTTGAAGTTTCTTATTAATAACATTACATTTTTCTAGTTCACTATGTAAAAACATGGATGTTGAAAAGTAGTGGTAACCGCAAGTAACTAATGTAATCATGATTCGTCATCTTTTCATTAGCCTGTAAAAGTCCATTACTGTACATAGACCTCTCCCTATACCGGGAGGGAGAATTTGTTTTAATCATCACGCTTGGCGGGCAGATTGACAATCACAGTGCCAGATGTCACACACCTTTGAAGCTGCTGTTCGTCACCGGTCTGGGAATTACAAACAAAAAAGAATTTACCTTGATGCCATAAGATTTAACACCATAAGATATTCGCCTCTTAAGACCATAAGTTAAGTTTATTAATAGCACTTATTTCTTTCCCAAATCAGAATTTTCTGATAAAATAATGAAAAGTTTAGTTGCAATCTCAGGGTATATAATTTCGAGACCTGCTGCCCCTTTTAGATTTTTGGTATGTTGGAATATAATTTGCTATCTTGATGCCCAGTGATCATGTGGGGGTTCTCTTATGTTGACAATTTTTGGACTTCTTTTTGACGAACCCCCATAAGACTTTCTGATATTTTTACATCTGTAATATTGAACAACTTTTTCATTATGTTGTACTCATAATATTAGTCCCCTTTGTAATCAAATTTATACCATTATTTATTTTTATTCTAAATCATCAATCGTCAATTCAAAACCTGTCTAACCTCTAAGTGATAGCTCTAAGGTCTGAATAGTTAACCATGTCTATCCTCTAAGTGATAACTCTAAGGTCTGAACAGTTAACCATGTCTATCCTCTAGGTGATAGCTCTAAGGGTTTAAAGCCTGCAGTGATGTCTTCCGAGGCCTAGCCCATCTTAATATCTTTCCTCTAATGGTAGCGCTTTATATGTCAATTCAAAACCTGTCTGCCCTCTTAAGTGATAGCTCTAAGGTATGAATAGTTAACCATGTCTATCCTCACAAGTGATAGCTCTAAGGGTCTGAGTAATTAATACCATGTATATCCTCTAAGTGATAGCTCTATTGGTCTGTATATAGCATTTATATAACTTATGCTATATATTCTTTCCAACAGTTTTAAGTCCTCAATAATTTGCTCCTGAACCTCTGCACTGCATAATGTCTACCAGAAAATCCTGTCCCAAGATGTTGATGGCATTTCAGCCTGAGCATTTTTCTTTCTTATTTTATTATATATACATGAACGCATATATATTCGAAGTAATAGTTCTAATGGTCTGTTTGTAGCATATCCATATACTTAACACATGTTAGATATTTTCCCCAGCAGTTTGAAGCCCATAGTGATTGTTTTTGTATCTCAGTATTGCATAATATCTTGTCCAACAAGATGGTGATAGTGTATCAGCCTGAGTATTTTCCTTTTCCTATTTTCCCAATACTGTCCAAAATCACCTACATGTCTAAGGTGGGAACAATTTTGCCCAATGACTATGATAAATGGCGACTGTCCAACTAAATCTTCAAAAGACGAATTGAACACGAAAGTAAGAAAAACATATTAAATATATCACTCCAATTTCTCAACGTATCTCTATATATATCTCAACTTACATTTATTGGTTAAAAGTAAAAAAGTAAAGTTATAGCCTATATACGTCCCACTGCTGGCACAGGCCTCCTCTCATTTCTGAGAGGGTTTTAGGGCAAGGAAATGTCCGCCACGCTGCCCCAATGCGTGTTGGCGAACTTCATGTCTTCGAAATATATATTTTTTGATTTCTCAGACATGCAGGTTGCCTCACGATATTTTCCTTCACCGCCGAGCACGTGGTAAATCAGCACTTAAAATTGCAATTAACAATTTCATTGGTGCCGGCGGGATCGAACCCGGGTTGCTCGCGTACTGTGAAACCTACAGCGAGCGCTAACCATCTGAGCTACCACGGCTCAGATGGTTAACATTTATTGGTTGGAAATACCTATTTATTATTTCATATTATACGAGTGACGAGGTTATGTTATTAAAACTTAATAGTGGATTTTCATTGATAATTAATCATACTTGTTATTAAATGTTTCGATACACAGTGAATCTGATTTTATAAATAAGTAATTTTTTAGATTTTCACACGTACCTCCGAAACAAGATGATTCTTGTTTACCTTTAATCGGTTTGCTCCATTTTGAATATCTTCTTTTTCCAAAGTATAACCCAATATTACCACGTAGGCATGTAATAAATACATTTGTGGTAGGTTTTGGATACAAAACATTTAATATTACACTAAACATTTATAACAATATTTTTATAACAAAATTTATAAAAACACACCGTGACGGTTGGCACAAAAAAACGTAATGACATTGCATTTGACGGACGGGTGGATATAGTGTTGTGCATACGTTCTGCTATTGCAAAATTTTTTTAGGAGCTTGGATAACTGTCATGTACTGGTATAAAATACGTCGTACTACAAGTTGTAAAGAACGTCTCGGACAAGGAGAGAGTATAATTATCTGTGTACAAATAAAATGCCGCCATACAACCTACCGCTTTCATTAGCAAATTGCGATTTTATTTACTCGTTATTGCACTTTTGATAATAAACTTTTAAAAATACTAAGGTAACAATCAACCTGTAGCGTGGTGAGCTATAGTGGGAGTAAAATTAGCATGATTTAGTATATACCTGACTGTCTCGTTGATCTAGTGACCATATGTGCGACTGCTGATAAAGCGTTCCGGGTTTGAAACCCACGTCGGGCCAAATTAAAATTAGTCCAGGCCCAGTCGCAGTCCAGAGCGCGGAAGTAGGCGGTGTTTCACCTCGTGCCTCGGAAAGCACGTAAAGACGTTAGTCACGCCCGATCTCCCTCCACTCGTTTCGGATCACCTTCCATCTGACTATGAGAGTGAGGAAATAGAGAGTGCACTATAATCCTGATCTGCGCTGGTCACCGTTGAAACTGGCCGCCGTGACCGAAATTTGGTTTTAGTACATTAACACGTACATTAATTTAATACCGGATTTTTTGTGTCCGTGGTAGAAATCGGTTGAAAATCTAAGTTAATCTAATAAATTATAATGAATTATAATCATAGTGTAGGTACCGTCACAATTTTTTCGTACTTCTTCATCATTAAACCATTAAAGTTCACAGAAGGACATAGGTTCTCCAATGATTGAAGATTTTTTATAATTACCAAGCTTGACATGTGGGCAATCGCTGAGCCTCGTTCTTAGGTCTGAGTATTATACGTTTGAGATAATTATACCGCAATCTCCCGGAATCTATAAGATTTTTCTGACATTTCTTATAGTCGCCTCTTACTACAACCTTGGGACAAAATAGAATAGAATAAAATAAAATTCAATAAAATAGAATATTTTTTATTCAATATCGTAAATTCGAATACTTATCGAAAGTCATTTATTCTTTACCACAGGCTCGAAAAACCCTTGTCCAGAGAAAAAACAACAACAAACTCAGCAGGACCTTTCTAAATGTTAATTTACAATATATGTTGCACAATTAAATATAAAACATTTGGAAACAGCATGGTAGCGATTACCTCATTCCCAGGAGTTATTATCAATCATATACTTACTCTTTAACAGTGTGATAACCCTCTGAATGAGAATCTATATGAACGCATTTCTTCCCGTAAGTATCGGAAAAGGAACTATATAGTTAATGTTAGGGCGGCATTATGGCCGCCGATAAAGCAAATTTAGATAACGTAATGCTGATATTCAATCTAACTAGGAATGGAAAAGAACCCCGCCATGAAATCTGAGAATCCCGCACGGAACAAGAGTTTGTATATCCTACAAATAATTGTTCTAGTTCTGGTCTTGGAGAAAATCCTAGTGTTTTTAACAAAGAAAAAAGAAGATATATGACATTAGAAACAATATAATAATAACAACAAAATCATTATGTGAGAAAATCTGCACGTAAAATAGGCTTTCGGCAATGAAAAGTTAAACTACAATATCTTACATTTTTCTTTTTATATTCAAAACACGTAAGGAATATTAAAGCAGAGAATACAACAACTTAAGACCAGTAGCTCGCACGTGCTTTGACATCCACTGAGACCATGTTTTTGTTCGAGATAATATATTATTATAATAAGAGACTAACTTGATCGTTTAGTTGCTCGCATGGAAGTATTAAAATAATTTCAACATACATAGAAAGTAAAAAATATATATCATATTATTTAGTAAATATTTGTACGCTTCTTGCTTAGAGCGTCAACTGACAAAATGGAACAAATGAACTGTACTGTACAATTTTGTCGGTTAATGAAGCTATATATTTCTAAGTTCTTTTAGATCATTATTATTTGAAAAATAAAGATTACGAGCTCGGCACAAATTTAGTAAATATTTGTAAGCTTAGAATGTAAACTGACAAAATGAAATAAATGAATAGTACTCTACAATTTTGTTAGTTAATGAAGCTATATGTTTGTAAGTTCTTTTAGATCATTATTATTTGAAAAGATTACGAGCTCGGCACAAATTTAGTAAATATTTTTACGCTTAGAATGTAAACGGACAAAATGAAATAAATGAATATCACAGTACAATTTTGTTGGTTAATGAAGCTGTATATTTGTAAGTTCTTTTAAATCATTATTATTTGGAAAAAAAGATGACGAGCTCGGCACGGCACAAGAAATTTCATAAATTATTATGCAGCACTTTTTTATCTTCCAATTAAACCAAGTAAATTTTTTTTAGAACTAATTTGAAATGGTAAACAAGTGATAAAGTATATTATCATCATCATCATTAAAAGTCCACTGCTTGACACAGACCGTGCATTACATGGTCACGTTTGGCAGGCGGATCGTTCGCAGTACCAAACATTTAAAAATATGCTTCCTGTCGTCGCTCTGGGTATTTTACGCCTGGCGTAAACGAGTGGGTTATACCGCCATCTACCGGGAGCCATAATATTTGTTTGGCAAGTTCCGTAGTCGCCTTTTACGACATCCCCGGAAAGAAATTGGGTGATGAATTTTCTTAATCCGCCACCACACGGCCGTAAAATAAAGGGATAAAATATATGCTCTGTTGTAATTTAGGCGCATAAATTACTCGTATTATTATAAAAATCATCATCATCGTAATCGTCATCATCAGTACAGCTTCAAAAGTCCACAGCTGAACATAGGCCTCCCCCAAGAAATTCCACTAAACTCCGCCCTAAGCCATTATATATGTGCAGATATTCTTTTTTTATATAATACTCGTAAGGGTGACAACGCCCACACAGTCCACCCGATGGTGGATGCTGTTGCCCATAGACATCTACATCTATCCTCGATTTAGAATTAAAATGCGGATGCGTTGTCAGGCCTGAGGACTAAGATGGAATGCTTCGTTTTCAGTAAAAAGGTCTCCAGTTCTCTACACTTACCATACAAAACACAACAGCATTAAGCTACTTTACGCTGGTATTCTGTGAGAGCGTGGTTCTTCCCTGGTCGAGCCAACTCATTCAAGCTAACAACCATAATATGCATGGATGGCTCTACCACAAAAACGTATAATATTATATAAGTATAATATTTGTTGTATTTGTGTATACAGGGTTATTTTGCCATCACCGGCTAAATTTGCAGAGAAGGTTAAGAATAAGTAATATAGGCAAATGACGAAGAAAAATTAATTAAAAAAATCTCAAACATTCTGTCCTTTTTATCTTTTAAATTCAAAATGCGTGGTAATGCATTATATTAACTGAAGTTACTGCACACACACACACACATTCGTAAGAGTCGATCGGTAGGCAAAAACGTTGTTGCCCATAAATCACATTCAATTTGGTATAATATCAAATAAAAGTAGAAGCCTTATTTACTCGTATTTTCAAAAAATGCAATATATCATTATTTATATACTCGTATTTGAACTTAAGTTTAAAATTTGGCTATTCTTTGAAAAATAGCCTGTATATTATGTTAGTCTAATATTTTTATTATTTTAATACCATAGATAATTCTATGTTTAATACATAGACTTAGGATATACTAGCGTATAGACCAACATAGTGTGCAAGGGAGAAGAAAATTCCTTATGGCAAAAAGCAAGATAGAAAAGGATACCAAATCTCATGACTCTGTAACCGATTTTGAATGACAGGTCGGCACAATTCGGCACGCAAGAAATAGCTCCGAGATATTTTGTAATTTTTAAAGTATAATAGTGGTTATTTTTAGTAAGTAACTTTTCCAAAATGGTTAATTGTTCCGTGAGTGAGTGTGCTGTTAATAATAAATAATCCTGATAATTTCACATATAACAGGTAAATTCTCAAGACATCGTCAATGTTATGACGCGTTTATTTTTGTTAAAATTTATGTTACATACTGTTTTAAATATAGAATATATTCAATTATTTTGTTAATTTTGATATTTTGCACAGAAAAAGTCACGTTGTTGATAATTTGCATGAATTTGGTTAATACATTTTATACAAAATATTTTACATGTACGCTAGGGATTGACTCAACTATATCAAAGTTAATGTCGATATTTATCTTGAATGTTTATAATGAATCGATAGACTTGCCTACACAACAAGAAAATAAATCCTCGGTTTGCGTTCTAAAATGTAATTTTATTTTGCCGTTTTTCAAACAGATTCCTCCGATTCTATAATCAGAAAAAGTGGTTAAGTTTCATTGGACGGGTTGGTTGGAATGCAAAGAAGAACTCAACAATTTGCAGCAAACATTTTCTTGAGAAGTATAAAAGAAAAAGTAGAATAAAAACAATTTTATTAAAAGGAGTCATTTCTACATTATTTGTACCAGTAAGTAAAATATTGTGAAAATATAACACAATAAAATATTTCATTAATTCAAAACTTTAGATAAATATAGAGACAAATTTTCATACATTATAAAACTGTAGTACATTAAAGACAAAAAAATCTTGAGATTATTCTCTTTAAGCCGTTATGAACCCAACTAAGTATCTATTTATCAACCAAAATAAATGTATAACCTAGCTTAACCAACCGCACAGCCTCACGGTCACACTAGTACAATATTCATAGCATCATGCTATTTTCCCCAAGGGGGTTTAGCGGAGCTTCGGAAATTCGGATTATATTCCCAAATCATAACGATAAAACTTTTAGCGTAGTTAGGTATAGATATTTAGTAATGCTCCTCAAGCGCTACTAGACGACCGCGCATGAGACGTGATAGTATAAATTCCATAGTATTTGATACTCACAACGGTCAATGCCCGATTCATGCTTGATGGCCGACGACATTGTTGCGAGGGCTTAAATAGCGTGGTTTATCCCCTACAGCGTTATTCGTAGAGAAGAGGAACTCGTGGTTAAGTAATAGCTGCGCAGATCAATAGATCTGCGAAATTAAGTTACACTTGCCGCAGTCAGTCCATGAATGAGTGACCATTTTCTTAACATACCGAGATTGAGAGAATAGAGAGTGCATCTGTATCCTCAGACACTTAGTGCACTTTACTGTGTTAAGATCATTATGTTTTTAAAATTCATGCAGCTAAAATGATAATAAGTTTATTATTACTTTATACTTTTCAGGGACAGATGAAAGAATATAAACATGAAGCATGATGAAGCCTCATAAACATATTGGCCTTTAAACAGAGCAATCTTATTTAACTGATTCCTACAAGTTTCCTTCCTTAAATTATTAGGTTTACATTCATACTTACGTCGAATGTTAAAATAAACTTCTATAATCTATTTAATTATTAATTATTAAATGTTTGTAATTATCACAAGTAATACTTATGTGAAAATAAAGCAGCCATTATGTTGTACTCCGTGTCCCCGTTTTTACCCATCAAAACATTTTATAAAATATAAAATATAAATAGGTATATACTTAGTTAAGTATCTACCTATTTATATTTACAATATGTTAAAAATAAATTCCGGAAACTGCCCACGGCAGTAAATATTTTCTCCAAGATCATAGCTCGAAAATACAACATTCTGATCTGATTATTGGGGAGTTTTTTAGGTTTTCGGTAAAGTCACCTGGGATTTTACACATTTGAATTAAAATCCAACAAAAGGCAGGTAGGTTCAGCTTATTCCCAGGACCATGTTATATGAATATTTTTAATTATTTTAGAACTATCATGGTAAAATTCAGTTAATTTTTGAAGTTATTCAACTTCACACTAAACAATTTTTATAATCTTTTACCGCTTCCTTAACAATCATTTTCGATAGTCCTTTTAAGTAAAATATACATCACGAGCTAACGCACACAATGACAAATCAAAATTGGTCACGCGTTTTCGGGCTGTCAGGTGGTCTATACGCTAGTATATTCTAAGTCTATGGTTTAATAATATGTTTGATACGAATACCGCTATTTTTTTTCTGATTTATCATATTTGTTCCTTTTTATTTTTGGCACCTGTCACATTATTTGCATATGTCCCGGATGGACTGTACTGACATTAAGTCCGCCTTTATAATCTGTTTTATAGTGTTATAAATAGAAATGTGTTAATAAATAAATCAGAAACAAATTTTGCAGAAAAGTGTCAAAATTTTAACAGCAACGTTCGACATCGGGATGTGGATCAACTTACAAATGTAAACCGAAGAACTTCATATAACTAGTTCTAACGAATAACCTACGGCATGCGTCGTTCCAGCCTACTAACTAACTTTACTTCTATAGGTTTCGGTTTGAAGTGAATTTTAGGGCACCATAAAATTCCCTCCTTCCAATAAATTGTGAATGGAATGTCTGGGCGGCATCGATAACACTATAAATGTAACTTTATTTTTCTTTTTTGTCTTTTGGAAACGAAATACATATAACATTTTATTTGTATAATTTAGAATGTTATTTT
This sequence comes from Parnassius orleans, assembly GCA_029286625.1. NCBI lineage: Eukaryota > Metazoa > Arthropoda > Insecta > Lepidoptera > Papilionidae > Parnassius > Parnassius orleans. The sequence goes on from JAGSMP010000152.1 coordinate 2,459,187, forward strand.
TAAAGTATTATATACGTGGTAGAGCCATGCTGCAGCTATATTAATAGTATAGTTGTAGCACGAATGGGTCGGCTCGACCGGGGAAGGACCACGCTCTCACAGAATACCAGCGTGAAATAGCAGCTTAACACTGCTGTGTTTCGTATGGTGAGTGTAGAGAACCGGAGATCCTTTTTACAGGAAAAGAGGCATTCCATCTTAGTCCTCACGGGTGACAACGCATCTGCATTTTGATTCTTTATTAAGGAAAGATGTAGATGTCTATGGGTCACAGCAACCACTTATCATCAGGTGGACTGTGTGCTCGTTTGCTGCCCTATCCTATAAAAAAAAATTCGAAGGCGATATTACCACAAGAAGTAAAACTAAGGATGTTAAGATACGCGATAATAACGAAACAAAAACAAAACTATAAAATTAATTACAATCAAATTAGAGAAATGTCTCATTTTCTCGTTATAAGAACTCTACGAGCTACGAGAATTCTGTGTTTTGGAGATTTACCTATCTTATTAATACTTTATTATATTAATTTATTTACCTTTCAGCAATATATATATGTATATATATTAACACCGCACAAACAATATTATTAAGGAATTAAAATGACGTCTACCCAGCACAAATTTAATGGAAACCACATAGGGGAAACCACAACGCTGATTTTCAGTAGGCACTAGAGACAAGGGTTATTAAGCTAAACCAAAATAATGTAGGGCTTACATTTCATTTTAGTAAACTAATAAATAACTGTAAAAAATTTAACTTATTTTAAAGAAAAATATGATAAAACAATTTAAATAAACAAACCTGTTTACTGTTTATACGTGTTACTAATTTGCGTGTCAGTGCTCTCGCCGAGATATGGTTTTCACATAAACGATGACATAAGCTACATACTTGAAGTTATTGTATCCTTCGATTAGTGCTTTGATAAAATTTATAAAAATTATTAAAAGCTTTAAAACATATATAATGTAATTTTGAAATGAATGATATGAATTGAAGCGATTATAAGATTTTAAGACACGAAAGAAGAAGCTATGCATCATTTCGCTCGAACGAATAACGAGGTATACGAGTATACTCGTACCTGGGTCACATAAATTCAGTAATAATGCTGATATAGGGAAAAACAAGGCGCTGGCTCTTTGATGCTGGTAAACAGGTTACGTTGTACTAAATAACCGGACAAGTGCGAGTCGGACACGTGCATGAAGGGTTCCGTACCATCGTAAAACACGTTTCTAGTAATTTATTTTTTATTTTTATTTTTATTATTTGTTGTTATAGCGGCAACAGAAATAAACATTCTGTGAAAATTTCAACTGTCTACCTATTACGCATCATGAGATACAACCCTCTGATAGACAGACGGACGGACGGACGTACGGACGAACGGACAGTCTGCGGAGGCTTAGTAATAGGGTCCCGTTGGTTACTCTTCGGGTACGGTACCCTAAAAAGTAAAAATCACACTCATTCAGGCGTACTGTCACTTCTTTTTAACACGTGTAGCCTGCAGGCCGGGCATACGCAAAGAACTTAGAGCGCCTTGCGGGTTTGCAGATACTATATAACAATGCGTTCAGGATACTGATGGAGCCACCTTAGTTCTGCGGTGCCTGCAGAATGTTTAAAGATGCGCACGGTAAAAATTACACGTGGTAGAACTACGCTACTCGTCCCCACAAAAGTACCACGTGCACGCTTGTATAGAAAAGTTTAAGGTCTAGGACAGTAAGAGTCCATAGCTGGACATTGGCCTCCCTCGTTGTAAGGAGAATTTGCTATCACGCTTGGCAGACAGTTTGGCAAACACATGTTTTATTATTTTAAATCGTTATCAGCAAGATGTTGCTACCCATCTCCTCTCCCATCTGCCCATCTCATCGCTTCTTACGACTCTCACGAATTGATGTGGGGTAGTGGATTCTCTAACGCTGCCGCTACACGGCGATTCGTCCATATAATTCCGATTAAACTATTTAATGCTTAATCAAAATTTCAAAAAGTTACGAAATAAATAGTGCTTTATGAAAATATTACAATTATTTTTTTATGTAAAATACAACAATTTTTATTCAATATAACGACAATAAAATGACGTTAGGGCTAAAAATATATTTGAATAAAAAGTAACAAAAAATTTATAAGTATACCACGTTTTTTATATTCCTACATTCTCATCCGATTCTGAGCTATGTTGAAAATTTCAAGTCTCTAGCTCATCGGGAAGTGCTCGAAATTTGAGTTGCAAGATTCCACCCGGAGCGACAGACAGACAGACAAACAGGAAAGTGACTTAATAAAAACGTGATAAAATGATAAATAGGATGTCATACAATTACTAATAATGTATCTCTCGCGGTCACCAAATTATTTCAGACAACATTTCATAAAACAAATGACGTTATAACAGGGAACAAAATAACCTAACTAAAACCAGGAGCCCGAACGTGACCCAAAGTAAGAGTTCCTTAATGGCCTCTTTTACGACTATATCGTACAAGTATAATTATATAGCCAGGGTTTTACCGCACCGCGAAAGATTTATCGTTATTTGAAAGAAAGATATGTTTTATAATCTTTGAATAAATGTTAAAAATATGGTAAGTGTCCAACACAAATTATTGTTTTAATTACTGCAGACGGTTGCAACTAAGGAATCCCATATGCAGACAGCATTTATTTATCTTAAATTCGTCGTGTTTATTTTAATGCGTTTACGCTCCAGATTCGTTCTAAACTTGCATTAAATTCTAGTCCTCTTACTTCTGTATTTAGCTTTCCACTTTTAAACCTATACTTGGTACAATGAATTTCTAATAATATTTCGAGAATTAACAGCTCAAAGTTGGCTATATAATTCGGATATTTTGTACATAATTTTTAAGGCAAGCAAGTAATTATACAAAATAATAGTTTAAATGCGTTAAAAACCAGAAAAGAAACTTTGTGTTAAAATCTATCATATTAATAACTAAATTTGCAATTGGCAGATTTGAAATCCCCAACAATATAATAGTTCGAACAAAATAAAACTGCATTTGGATTAACCAATTACTTTATTTTAAGAAACCATATAGTAATTAAAAAACATTCTGATATTTGAACCTACACGTCCTGACACCAGATGTAAAGACTTGCATCTTCCACGGCAGAGTCCTAAAATATATTAATAGTTCGTTCATAATCGGGCTGTCTCTGAAAAATACTCAGTTATTGTGACTGATTTAGTTTTCAAAAATCACATCGTATAATAGAGTAGGTTTCATCATCCCATTCCGTTTCGTGAGTTTTGCCAGAGGCATCTAGGTATGAGAAAGGCCAACAGTGATATCCAAGAGTGGTCCAGTGTATACCATCGTATGTATAAAATTGTGTAGACCAGCGACAGGAAACGGCGCAAGACATCTGTTACCGCAATCGTCATCGGCATGCTAAGCGTGGCGATTACGGTAAATAGTTTACCAGAGAAGAGGCACATGTTCAGCCGTGAACTATCACGGGCTGAAAAAGAAGATGATGATGATTGCTATAAGTTTTAAAATTAGGAATAAAATTTACTTATGCAAATATCAGCAGAAGTTAGCATATCTTCCTAACTAGTAACTAAAAGTTTACACATTAAAAGTTTTTAAAGGAATGGGAGTACGAAGTTAGTTCGTAGAAAATAGTTTTAGAAGATTAACTTTGAGATAGCATCGCTGGAGACGTCAGCTTGTGAGACATGCGCGAACTTTAAAAAATCAGTCGCATTGAGTCTAGAGTATTTGTGCAACCTCTACAAGCGGTTTCAGCTCTATGGGAAATTTATAGCGTAATAAAAAAAATTTAAATAACTTGTGAAAGGAAAAACTGTTCGAAACAGTGATAAACAGGATACCGGTCACAATAGTTTCTTTTTTCGTTCTCTTTTATATTAAGTTTTTGCCTAAATATAACAAACGATACAAGCATTAAAACAAGAACGGACACTGGTAGATATACTATATATAAATAACTACCATATCTTAGTTCTAAATCAATCAACATTTCTATGTTTATACTAATATTACCAAAGGGAACGATCCGATATTACGGCATATACAAGGTGAGTCAAACGAACGAGTCCTAAAGAAAAAAGCTTCTCATCTTAAACTTTTACCATCGTATTATAAAAAGTAGTTAATAGTTAGTCTCAGGTTTAAACTTGAATCTGTTTAGATGAGAATTCCTGTGGAAAATATAAAAATACGCGAACTAAAACTACAGTACTAGAAGTAGAACTAAAGTATGAAATTTGGTAATAAGACCACTAGTAGCAAAAGAAGTGCCTTAGACGCGGCGCCACAGTCTTAATAGTTCTTAATTTGTTGGTCAAGCTTACCGCGGGAAATTTACATTTGGAAAAGTTTGCAGTATGAGCTATGGTAACTGGCGGGTTTTTTTTATGGGATAAGGGTAACAAGCGAGCACACAGTCCACCTGATGGTAAGTGGTTGCTGTGGCCCATAGACATCTACACCTATCCTCGTTTGCGAATCAATATGCAGATGCGTTGTCAGCCGTGAGGACTAAGATGGAATGCCTCTTTTCCAGTAAAAAGGGTCTCCGGTTCTCTACACTTACCATACGAAACACAGCAGCATTAAGCTGCCAATTTACGCTGGTATTCTGCGAGAGCGTGGTCCTTCCCCGGTCGAGCCGACCCATTCGTGCTACAACTATACAATTAATATAGCTGCAGCATGGTATGGCATGGCAAAATTTCACAGTACCTACACAAGCAAACTGAGTTCGATACCCGACGACACCAATGAAATTTTAAGCTGCTATTTTAAGTGCTATTTACCACGTACTCAGAGATGAAGTAATTTTTTCCTTCATATCCATAAAATAAATATTACAGGGACATGTGAGGTCAATCAACATACAGTGGATTTTTTTTACTATTATAAGCCTGATGGTAAGTGATGATTCAGCCGGAGATGGTAAGCGCACTGACTGAAGCTTAACAAAAGCCTATTTACTCTTGCCTTGAAGACACCACATTATAATCGGATGGAAAGACAGATGCTGGCAGATTATTCCTCTCTTTTGCTTGGTTGATTTGTCGTTTGGTTGGGGTGGAGACCCGCCGAGTGTCTGATGGTCCAATGTTGGAATGGAGAGAGAGGAATTAAGTCATGCAATTCCTGCGCATACTCCAAAATGTATCCTGTAAAATCCGAAAGTCTGGCTACTTTGCGTCTGTATTCGAGGCTGGTAAAATTGGTTCCTAAGCATACTGATGTCACCAATAAGTCTAACCAATAAACTGTAGAGCGGCAAACCCTTTCTTCTTCTTGTAAAAATTTTCTCAGATTTGAGAAGAGGCCAGTGTGCAGCGATGAGCGTTTGTGGGCTGTTAGTTACTTTACTTTTTTAACTTTAAGCATGATATTCGTACACCCATGTGCACAACGTCAATTTTGTAAAAAAATAAATATTTAAATAAATCACCCATAAAATTGTTTAGGACTGAATGATGTCAGAGATTAATTGCTTTACTGGAACATCAAAATGGCGTGTAAGTGATTTTATAAGTTTTATTTTAGAACATCAATAAAACACCCACAACGAGCGAAAGCCGACGAAATTTATCGACGGTGTACGCATAAAACTTACAACGTAATAAAGCTTTACATCCGTATCTTGTATAATATGTAAGTATATTTATACTTGAAAGTTATGGGTTCTGGAAATATCACCGGAAGTAACTTAAATTTGACTAAGGACACACTAGTATTGAGATAAATAATAACACTTAAGCAAAAAAATTGTGGGAAAAAAATAAAAACAATGGTGTCAACTCATATCTGCATTCAGCCTAATTCCGCCCCTATCTGAATACCCCCTTCTACACGACACGTCTAGCCGGCGTTACTGAAATGTGAATGGCTAGACGGCGAGGCTCCATATTGTACCATACCGCTTCGTTAACTAAACGAGTTTTGTACGATGTGCTCAGTGCTGTCTCAAGCTTTTGTCTCCATTCACAGGTGGTAGTTTTCTTACACAAAGCTCTTCTTACAGCTTTTACCTTTCGCAAATAAGAAAATGAATCTCATAACGGGATCTTTTGTATCTTACGTAAAAGTTAATTAACGACTACATGCCATAAATAAAAAAATAAACAATAGATAATTGCGAAGCTATGTAGAGTGACGACCTGATAAGAGATGCAGGGAGTCGGTGGATGCAGGTGGCTCAGAACTATGCTTAGTGGAATTCCATAGGGGAGGTCTAGCAGTGGACTTGTGATGGACTGTAATATATGTATATATGTATAATAATGACGGTGATGATTACTTATAAATACTAAACTAATTCCTTTTTCGTTGAAACCATTTTAATAAGATTGAAATTGAGACAGAGTAATGAAAAACCATACGTTGTAAGAAAGAAACGTAATGTCGATAATTATTTTAAATTTAAATTAATATTGATTTAACGGTTATTTTTTTCTACAGATCTATTTTACTTTACAACAGTCTATATAATATAATGTTCCTTGGTGGGTAGAGGCCTCCTCTTGTTTCAACAAGGGTTAAGGAGCAAGAAATTTGCCATGCTCTAGAGCGTTTTGATAGATTTTACATTCAAAGTATTTTATTCCTTAAGCGTCTTACAACGTCGCTAGGGTATCTGCATTACCCTAGCGACGTTTTACTTCGCCGCCGCACGTGGAATATTACAATAAAAATATTAGTAATATCGTGCATCGTACAAAGCAATCACGGCTCTTTATCAAAAAAAAGTAAAAATCGGAGATCCTTTTTAATGGTAACGAGGCATTCCATCATAGTACCTAGTCCTCAGGGGTAACAACACACAAGCATTTTGATATGCAGTAAGGTCAAGGCTAGAAATGTAGGCGTCTATGGGAAACAGCATCCATTTATTATCAATCGTTTGTCACTCATACTTCTATAAAAATGTTTAAACAATAGCAGTCTCATAATTTGAAGTAGAATTAGCATAAATGTTGCGGTTAGCGTTAAGCATATGCAGTTGTCATTAATGAGATCACACGATACCGCTAACTGATTTTGACTATTTCAACGTAAGTGCATTCGAATCCTATACTAATACAATCGATAAGTGACAGCGGCTACTCTATGCTTGAATATTATAGTAGGCACATTGGTTGTAAATATATTTTGAATAACCCCTATTATTTATTAAGATTTCATTCTATATTTAATACTCAAATAAACGCAGAAGTAACTTTAAAATTTGGGTAGCAATATGTACTAATTCCAATTAATATGCTTTTCATGAGTTGTCATTGTATTTATCTCTAGAAATTGTGTTGGAGAGACACATTTATTCATTAAAAGACAAACCTAGAACTAACTTAAGAATGGCTGTAGATAATACTACAGCGCCATCATCATCATAATCTTCTACTGAAGATATGAAAGTAAGGAGTTGAAATATAGTACCGTATATATAGGTGCATACACAGTGAAAATCTATTCACCAATATATAACTAAACCCTAACCAACATAGGTATTGTACAAAAGTTGTATGCGGTTTGTATTTCAATTTAGTAACTACGATGCAGAGAATTATTATTAAAATCAGCGTAAATAATTGAAGCTTTGTTTCCGCTACTACTTTAGAGGTAATTTTAAAAAGTAAACTCCAAGTTTAAGATCGGTCTGCATTATACCTAAGTTGCTAAAAAAATTACAAATGGTATTGCAGTTTTGTTTTTTAATTAAAACTTTTGAGACAGTTTTTACGTGGCCAAGAAATTCTCTATAGCAGCCTGGAGTATAGATAGGAATATAATCTTTCGCTAAGACTGGCCGCCGTGACAGAATTTGGTCTGGAGGACATTATATAGTTCTCAGAATTGATAACGCATATCATCTTTATGCCACAGTATCCACATACCATCAGGTGAACTGTGTGCTCATTTGTCACTGTTACTTGTTAAAAGAGTTGTTAACACTTACTATATAACTTTAAAAAAATAATAATTTAGAAGTTATAAATAACTAGATACGTTACGTTACACGTCGATACGTTACGTACTCGAAAAAAATCTTTAAACGATCTTTTAAACGAAGATTCAATAACACGATCCTATTAGACATTTGAATGCGTAAACTCGGAATTAGATGCAAAGAACTTTTGTGTAAGCGCGTTCCGGACGCCTTTTATCGGAACCAGCTTTGCGGCGAACATTCCTATGTATTAACTATAGGCGTTTAATCGCACAACGTTTAACTAACAAAAGAAACTGTTTAATGCCGAAGCACGTGCACTCACGTTTCCTTTCCATTGGAAACGCTTTATAGTTATAGCGATTTCGTGCAACGAAATATCTAGGACCGAGAGAGTAGGTACGTATTGATTATGTAACGTGACCATTTTGTTATTTCTACCTTCGATTTCAATAAAATGTACGGCTGTATTCGGCTCGAAAGGGTGTTGTTTTAATACCCATATATGCCTAGTATAAATAATTTAGATTATCATCGAAGCACTGTAAGTCTAACACTCTAAGTATAAGACTCTCCTAAATACTGCCATGTAGTAAGGTCTTGGACTTCTTGGATCCTTGACACCTCACCATTGACAAGGTATAAAGGTGCATATTTTGCGTGCACTCTTTATTTACATATACTTTTGCTGATGGGATAGATACATTTTTAATATCGATTGGCTACATTTAGGCTGGGCTCAAACGGGATAAGTGAAATAGAAATATAGTATAGAGTATAGTGTTTTTACACTTTGATTCTTAGTTGAGGAAAGATGTTTCGTCAAGAGGTCACAGTAACTATTTACCACCAGGTAGACTGTAAGCTCTTATTTCATTTTTCATCCTAACACGGAGAAGAACAACAATACAAAGCAATAGGAGTATATTTCTAAACTCAAGATTTTCTATAAAATTGTAATCAAAAATAATAGAACGTTATAAAAAGTCATGAGAGCCGGAACGGAGTAATGTAAGTAAAGCGGCCAAACCAAAAGTATTATTAATTTTATTTTAACCGACGCCCGCATGAAATTATAAAGAATGCTGACTGCATTTCCTAGCTAAACCAGCCCTCTTGTCTCAAGCGGCGTCGATCAGTCGTGGATACGATATCTTTAGAAGCTTAGAGGTGACATAGAGAAACAGGAGATGGGCAGCAACATCTTCCTGGTATCAAGTCAAAACTGAAATCATCTTAAAAACAGCGATTGCCAACCTTAACCACACTTAACAGGCCAACCCGTCTGCTAAGTGTTGCAAAATCTATGAGGCAATATATGGGGAAAGTTAAGTTTAGCAGTGGAGTTTTAAAGGCACGGACGGGAACGGTTATATAAGTATGTAGTGGAAGCTGAAAGCCTTTTAGATGAGCTGATTATACCCGGTTTCTTTGCATAATACTGCACTAGTAATCAAATTCATAGAATTTTATTTAAAACTCCTTTACGATAAGCAGAATAAACAGAATAAGAAGTGGCAATATATTAATATCCTCTCCTTAAAATTATATGTATATTTTTCAAAACTAATTAAATGACGTCAGTTTAAAGTAAGTTAAAACTGCAATGCGTACTTACTTCGAAACAGCTTTGAAAAGATTAATGGGCTCAACATTGCATCGCAGCGTAATGCAATAAGCCGGGTAGAGACGACGGATACCGAATGCAGTGTTTCATTGCTTCTGTTTGCCATATACGAGTAGGTAGGTAACACGTAACTCTAACCCATTTTCGTCCTTTCAGAATTAAAAATTATGAATTTAAAAAAAACCGCACAGGTGGCCTGTTTCCATCGCTTTAATATCTTTGTTAAATATGAAATTATTACACACTATTCCCGCTATATTGCAATTGTGCTTTTTCGTATAAAAATTGAAAATTTAAATACGGTTTCTTGTTTTTTTTTATTTTCGAAACATGTCGGTTTCTCCACGATGTTTCGCTTTAAAGTCGAAAGCACCTAAAATTGCATTGATATAAATTACAGATATAATCTCAGAAATAATATTCTATTTAATAAAAATTCATTTAATTATAAAAACATTTATTTATATAACAAAATAATATATAATATTTATCATAATAATAAACTTATACTAAAAACTGATATATTTATACAGTAATGGTTTCCGCAATTGGACAGATAGTGATTGTCCTGAAATGTCATCAATGATCCTATCGGATATCCATTACGCGGATATCATATGAGTTAAGCAGTCATTGTGACCTGTTTAATATAAAAGGAGAGAATTATTACAATAATTATTATTAAGGTATTTACTAACGTTACGTACATAATGCTTGCTTTAAAAGTATACGACCGACCCATGTATAATCTCCGCCGGCAATACCGACATTATTATCTGCAATATCGAGCGCTGGTTTACCACGTATTAGACGATAACGAAAACATTGTAAAGATTATTAAGTGCATGTGAAGTTAGTGGAGTGCACATTCTTTTGTTAAATAACTCTTTTCATAGCAAACCAGGCGAGAGCCAAGCAGTTGGGAGGCTTGTACCCAATAAGTGCGACTTAATGTAGACAATCATTAATATATTAGTAATGTAACACTTAACTTTTATTATCGTTATGATTTCGATTAATTAAGTTGATATTTCCCAATCTACGAAAACTAAAGGATCAAAAATTTAATTTTATAAAGTAGTGAACTGCGCACACCAACGCGACTAATTATTACTGCGAGACGCACTTAGTAAAATGAATATTGGAATGGTACTCGAAATTCGATTTTACTAATGAAGGTGGCTTTTGGTTTCTGTAGTTCTAGAATCAGATAAGAGACTACAAAACAGTACGAATTTTAGGCAAATATATAAATTTACGGATATAAATAGAAATACAAGTCGATTTCTAAAAAAAAAACAGTGTTTTTAAAAGGTCATATATACTAAATTCTCAAAAGGTTAATAAATAAAGTTGTAATACTTATTTAAATAAGATTTAAGAAATCTACATAATGATTAGTTTCTTAAATCTTATTATCATACTACATAGTTCACGTTATCCAAAGGTTGAACGTGTACCATAAAGTATATTATAGTTTACATATAAAGAAATGACCTTTTAATACACTTAAAGAGAAAGAAATTTTAATAATATTATTTAATAAAAGGATTATAGCTTTTCTTAAACAATATTATTAAAATTTCTAAAGATTACAGCTTGCGAGCTGACAAGCATTTTTGTCATTTTCTTAAAGAAATTTAAGTAATAAGTTTTCATTTGCGCTGAACATCTGATTACATTAACTAAAAGATTCTTATTTAATATTCAAAATATGCTACTATTTCACTTTTTCGCATTAAATACTACTACTGCTATATGTACTTGTTTCATTCTCATGATGTTTTATTTTTCTGCTTTAAATATATACCTAACAACGCATTTAATAGTCATACAATACAATAAATAACTTATCTATCTCATATTTATTCTATCATGTCTTTATGCATTTTTTATTGCTTTCCATTTATATTAAAATTCATATACAAAGTTAAATCATGAAGCGTATGCAATGTTATTTTAAATGAGTGATACTAATATTTTTAGATAGGTACCTACATTTTTTTCAATAGAGAGCCTACTATATTAGAGATGGGCCGAATATTCGTTTCATATTCGGTATTCGGCATATTCGGCAGCTTTACCGAATATTCATATTCGGCTAAATCACCGAACATTCGTTAAAGTGGTACTCAAAGTGTCCACTGTATTGAAATGTACGAACATGTTTGTCCACATGTCAGTTGTAGTTGATAGACATTTGGAATTAGATAGCTCACCTTGAATAGTTCTTTTCAATTTTTCATACAGTTGTGGAATCACTGATTCACCTATATATTTAGTATTTGGTATTTGGGCTTTACCAACTGCATGAGCCGATTAAAGTCTTTATCTTCGACTATAGAAATCGGCTAGTTATCTATTGCTATCATTTCAGCAATTGAATTAGTTGCATGTGATCTGGGGTTGTCGATTCGCCATTTGGAAATAATTTAAAATTAAAATATTTGTACAATCGACATCAATATAAATTATTAAGGATAACTCAAAAACTATTGGTCAGACCTTGATCAAATTTTCATGGGAAGAATTATCGAAATCGGTTCACCTAGAAAAAGTTATGAGGTAACACACATAAAAAAAGAACATTCAGTCAAATTGAATATGTACCTACTCCTTTTGAAGTCGGTAGATAAATGAATCTTCTGGTGTAGTTTGAGTGGTTGGACAGGTTTTGGTATTTGTAGATTGAGCACCAGTGGTAGAGGGTTGGGTGACCTGTGCAACTTCACATTCATGTTGTGTCGTTTCAATATTTTGTATATTTGAGCCTACCTGATGCACAGGTTTTTCCAGACCAGAAAATTCCGCAGTGTGTTTCAATTTTAAATGATTGCTCAAAGCCGAGGATGAAGCTTTCCTACCGCTGCCACCCCACGAAAGTATTTTTTCGCAAATAGTACATTTCACTTTACTTTGGTCGCCAGTTTCTCTAAAATAAGTCCAAATAGTAGATCTCCTCCTGCCACTCATTTTTATCATATAATTATCAATTTTCACTAAGAAAAACAACGAAATACTTTTTTTCCCACAAAAACAGTCAAAACATAAGCATGTGCCGGCAATTAGCTCAGTACTAGATGATGCAATAACATGTCAGGTGTGGCGGGGGAGCGAGGGGTAGGGTCCAGCTCTAATACCGCGCGCTTTATGTAAATAAGTCTCGACATGAATTGGTTAGGTAGCGAGGTAATCCTGCCGAATAATGTTCGGCCGAATATTCGGTTCGGTAAAAGTTTTACCGAACTTTCGGCCGAATATTCGTATTCGGTGAAATCCATATTCGGCCCATCTCTGTACTATATATATCAGTAGTAAAATCAGTCAAAAGTCACAGGCTATATAAGTCTCACTACAGGCCTCCTCTCATTTCTGAGAGGGATTTAGGGCAAGAAAGTGTCCGCCGTACTACTTCAATACGTGCTGGCGAACTACACACATGTCTTGGTATTTTTTTATTTTGCCGATGTGTTTCTCATATCTCACGATGTCTTCCTTCATCGCCAAGCACGTGGTCAGTATTTAAAGTTGCAATTAACAATTGCATTGGTGCCGACATTAATCAAACTCGCACTGCGCGCGTACGATGAAATTTACGGCGAGCGCTTAGTCCCTTAAAATTTGAATATAAGCTTATCCGTATTAAAATTCGTAATTATTAACTAACAAACTACAATAGCAATGCTATTGATGCTCGTAACAATCCGACAGCACTAACGGCGCAATTAATTAGAGAATGTCTGTTATCAACTGAATGTATGACAAGGTGTAGGGATGTGAATGAAATATACTTTGATCTGAATGACATCAATTATATTAATAACATTATCGAGCTACTTCTCGAGCTCAATTTACGTCCATTACCGCTCACATAACTACAGAGATAAGGCAACATATTGCCGACAAAAGATAAATTTTATAACAAAATTAAGTAGGTCAAACCACAGTCCATTAGACCCGTAGAGGGCAAGTAAATATTCTTTGCAGAATTAAATTTGTTCTATAATAACCCACACGCAAAACGAGACATTTAACTTTAAAATATACGTCAAATTGCTTTGCTAATAATTTTTATTTATACAAGTAAATTATTCTTTAAAATCGGAACATAAAGAAAGTATTAACACAACACCTGAACTTATGTGTTATAGTATCACTGTTATTTTTCGCATAAGGGCTTGGTTGCATACAATTCATAATCCTACATAATGCGAACCAGAATCTATTTTAAATGTCACATTTGCTTTTATTGTAGCTTTAATCCAAAAACAACACACGCTACCCTTAAATAGTTAAAAGGGAATGCTAGCTTACAACGACTTCGACAAATCGATAGAAAACCAAATAACAAAGGGCGAACCCCTCGATTATCCCCGCTGGAGAACGCAGATGCCCTTACATGTAACTAAGCATTGCGACAGTCAGCCCTGTGTTTAATCTATCTACAATCGAACTACGTCTTACTATTATAGGTTTTGTACCTTACTTATTTTATATCCAAATTAAAAGCACTAAAGCACTTCGCTAAAACACTAATTACTACTTTTCACATATTATTTGCTTGCCTTAGTTTAATATTGACTATAATATTTAGGTAGACTTTCTTTTAAATATATATATATACAAGCAAATAATATGAAAAGTAGTAATTAGTGTTTTAGCGAAGTGCTTTTAGTGCTTTTTAATTCGGATATAAAATAAGTAAGGTACGCAATGACAAAAGAAATCTGGCAAACAAATATCATTTTTCTATAGTATAAGGGTGACAAACGAGCACACAGTCCACCGGATGGTAAGTGGATGCTGTGGCCTATATACATCTTTCCTCGATTACATTCAAATTGCAGATCGTGCGTTGTCACCCCTGAGGTCTAAGATAGAATACCTCAATTCCAGTAAAAGGGGGATCCGGTTCTCTACACTCACCATACAAGCGTTGACTCTCCTCGCTCGAGTCAAGTACCACGCTCTCACAGAATACCAGTGTAAAATATCAGCTTAATGCTGCTGTGTTGCGTGTGGTGGGTAACGATAACCAGAGACCCATTTTACTAGTAACGAGACATTCACTCATAACCCTCTGGGATGACAACAATATTGTGATTCTTCGAGGAAAAATGTCTATGGGCTACACCTACAGTATTCACTTACCGGGTAAACTGTGTGCTTGTTTGTCACAATTACTTTTATCTATACAAATAAATAAAATTTAAGTGTCTGTTTGTAATGTCAAAATAACAGCTTTTTACTAAATGCATATGAAAGCTTATAACAAAAACGCAATTTTAAAATGTTTGTCTGTCTGTCTGCCTGTCTGTCTGTTTGTTCCGGCTAATCTCCGAAACGGCTGGACAGATTTTGACGGGACTTTCACTGGCAGATAGCTGATATTATAAGGAGTAATTTAGGCTACTTTTATTTTAGAAAAATAATTAGGGTTCCGCGCAAAATAAATAAAACCCTAAACTACACGCGGGTGAAGTCGCGGGAACAGCTAGTGAAAAATAATATTCATTGTTCTTTTCTGAGAGAGCATAAATATTGTTTTATTTCACTTTGAGCTTTCACCTCTGATAGAGCTAGTTATTTTTTATTTATTTACGAATATACTACCCCGTTATAAAATGTTTATTTCTACATAAAGAACATGTACTTACAATAAATATTTTACTAAAATAATACAATATATTTGATAAGAAACGAAACCGAGACCACCACGGAGCAGCCGTTGGCGGACCTCACATGAAGTCAAAATATTTTTCACCATTCCATATTTTGTTATTATATTTACGAAGTTTTCACACTCAATTGCCACCTACACCAACCAATGGGAAGAAATATTCTCGAGTGGCAACCTCGTACCGGTAAGCGAACCCCCACTTAGATGAAGTGACGACATGGTAAAATATACAGGAAGTCGATGGATGCAGGGCTCTGCAGTGCTTTGTGGCACACCTTGGGGGAGGATGTTCAGCAGTGGACTTGTTAAAGGCTGTAATAATGACGATGATGAACTGTATATTTAAATCTTTTTCAAGTATCATTCATCATCATCATCATCATTACAGCCCTTCACAAGTCCACTGCTGAACATAGGCCTCCCCAAGGAATGCCACAAAGCACGGTCCTGAGCCACCCACATCCATCGACTTCCTGCATGTCTTACCAGGTCGTCACTCCATCTTGTGGGGATGCCCTACACTTCGTCCGCCGGTACGAGGCCGCCACTCGAGAACCTTTTTCCCCATCGGTTGTCGGTTCTTCGAGCTATATGGCCGGCCCATTGCCACTTCAGCTTACTAATCTGTTGGCTATGTCGGTCACTCTGGTTCTACTGCGGATATCCTCATTTCTAAGTTTATCACGCAGTGAGACCCGAGCATAGCCTCTCCATAGCTCGCTGAGCGACCTTGAGCTTCCTCATCCGGCCAGCAGTGAAGGACCACGTCTCAGTTCCGTAGGTCATCACTGGCAACACGCACTGGTTGTACAGCCTCGTTTTCAAGTTTTGAGGTATACCTGACGAGAAGATGTGCCGTAATTTCCCGAACGCTGCCCAGCCGAGTTGAATCCGTCGATTGACCTCTCGGTCGAAGTTGGACTTACCTAGTCGGACTATTTGTCCCAGGTAAACATATTCGTCAACAACTTCGAGCTTAGTGTTCCCAACAACTACCGGCATAGGTGTGACATGGACATTAAACATGATCTTTGTTTTGTCCATGTTCATCTTAAGACCTATCCGTTGGGAGGCACTATTGAGGTCATTGAGCATAGTGCTTAGGTCCTCCAGCGATTCTGCCATAAGGACTATATCATCGGCAAATCGAAGGTGAGTGATGTACTCGCCATTGATGTTAATGCCGTATCCTTTCCAGTCCAGAAGCTTGAAAACGTCTTCCAATGCAGCGGTGAAGAGTTTCGGGGATATAACGTCACCCTGTCTTACACCTCTCTGCAGTTGGATAGGTTTCGTACTCTGGTTCTGTACTCGGATAGCCATCGTAGCCCTACTGTACAAGCACTTCAGCACTTCGATATACCGACAGTCAACTTGGCACCGCTGAAGAGACTGCAGCACCGCCCAAATTTCGACGGAATCAAAGGCTTTCTCATAGTCCACATACGCCAGACATAGTGGCAAATTGTACTCCTCGGACTTCTGTACAATTTGCCGAAGGGTATGTATGTGGTCTATGGTGCTAAAGCCAATAGGAAACCGGCTTGTTCGGGAGGCTGGAAGTCGTCGAGTTTGCATGCGAGACGATTCGTAATGACTCTCGAAAACAGCACGTAGACGCGGCTCAGAAGGGAAATCGGTCTGTAGTTCTTCAAGAGAGCGTTGTCGCCTTTCTTGAAGAACAAGACCACCGCACTTCTGCTCACGCCTCCGGAGTAGTGCCACTACGGAGGACGGAATTAAAGAGCTTCTGAAGGACTTCAAGTACCGGTTTTCCACCTGCTTTCAGAAGCTTCGCTGTAATTCTATCCCCGCCTCGGGACTTGCCGTTTTTAAGGTGCTGGAGAGCCATTCTAATCTTGCTCAGACTGACGTCCGGGATATCATCGGAATAGTGTCGGATAAGACTCGCTCTTGATCGTTACCACACTTGCGTGTGGCTCCAACGATGATGTGTACAGCTGCCCATAGAACCTCTCAATCTCACTCAAAATCTCAGGTGTCCCGGAAACGACGCTGCCACACTCGGTCTTCAGCTTCGACAGTTGGCTCTTTCTGGCAGACAGATCTCTGGCAAAGACTTTGGAGCCCTGGTTCCGCTCGATCGCTTCTTCAATACGAGCTGTATTGAAGTTGCGCAAGTCCCGCCGCATGCATTTGGAGATCTGTCTGTTCAGTTGCCTGTATGCTATGAAGTATCATTATATACATATAATACATTTTGTGATGTCGCTACTGTGATCGAACTTTTGCTTGTGTTGTGTACACAATTGTGGTTTATCGGTTCATTAATTCATCAGCGACGAGGACAGATTAAAAAATTTAGTTATTTTATATAACTAGTATCGCTTCTGGTCAAAATTGAACGTTTTGTATGAACATGTGTTTCATTTTAATCTTAATTTACCGGCCTTAACAACAGCATTTTATATACACACATGTTTTTTACATCTATGGCACAGTACCTCTCAAATAATGTAAGTTTGATTCCCGTTCTCTTCTTTTTTACTATTCTAAGCCAGCGCTTCACTACAATCCCTCCTGATGGTAAGTGGTGATGTAGCCGAAGATGGTGAAGATGATGATTTTTTACATGGTAGGGCCATGCTGCAGCTATATTATGGTTGTAGCACGAATGGGTTGGCTCTACCGGGGTGGGACCACGCCCTCACAGAATACCAGCGTAAAATAGCAACTTAACGCTGCTGTGTTTAGTATGGTGAGTGTAGAGAACCGGAGACCCTTTTTACTGGAAAAGAGGCATTCCATCTTAGTCCTCACGGGTGACAACGCATCTGCATTATGATTCTTAATCGAGGACAAATATATGTGTATAATATATGCATAAATAAAGTGATGCATCTCTGAGGATAGTGCTGAATTAAAAATGGTCTTAAATCACGCTCCGGACGTGCTAGATATGCAAAACATTTGATAGGATCCGGTTGCGTTCTCAACGGATATCCTGCGGGTTTTTTTTGACTGCGAAGATTGGATGATGCGCTTTGGGATTTTAGACGTCCACCATCCATCCACACCATCTAATACAATAGTAAACACTCATATTGAAAACTGAAATTCTCCTTACATAAAAATGGAACAAATATTTTACGTAATTTCTCAATTGGCATATAAAATGTAAGACTAGATATGTCTAAAATAAATAACTCGGCGTCGCAGTAAGGGGTGTTTCGGGATAATCCCCCTAGTGGCGCCGCGTTCGAAAGCACTCGGTGACAGTGTGGGACAAATGTCGGCAACCCTGACCTCATTGGCAAGGAACTCCTTTAACTAAAATCTTTTGGGTATAAATATCAGGATTTTGGGATCTCAGTATTTAAATAAAGTATCTAGTTTACCTAATCATTTTATCGGACAATCTTATTATTCTTATTTAAAAAAAGATCATTAATGTTAATGTATGGAAAAATGTCAAAACATCTTATAGCTTAAGATAGATTGCGGTACAATCATCTCATTTACGCCAGACGTAAAATATTGTGACCGACGACCACAGAGTACAGCCGGCGACTGGAAGTACTGACCACGGTGCGAGACGTCTGGTACTGCTATTGTCCATCCTCCTCCCACGCGTGATGATTAAACAAATCCTCTCTTCAACAGAACAGACAGATGTCCAGCTGTGGTCTTTTACGGGTTGATGATGATGACAAGTCTATCGTTTGTCCTTGAACATTTTAGAGTAGATGACTAGCGAAGCTAGGACGAACTTTATACTTCGTGTATAAAACCCGTCGTGGCAGCAACATCCGGCAATCGTTCATACGATTGTCAAAAAAAAATACGACTGCCAAAAGGATAGCGAGCAACAGCCGTATTTAAATTAATCTTCTACAATTTTAATGCACTTATTATTTCACGTTTAATTACATTAAAAATGTCTTTAACAGGTAAAGATATCAATATGAAAAAATTACAAACGCAAATAATAAAATCAGGAAATCACAACAAACGTCTATATGTTTTTTTTTTCAAGTAGAATGAATATTAGTTTACTTACCAAGAGAAGGCAAACTTTCGGATTATATATCAATACTTTCATACATTTATAACGAAAGGCCTTTGGCCTGTATAGTTTTCCACTACATTCCATGACTGATTATATCATAAGCGGATAATTATACTGGCTATTAATGAAATAGTTATTGATCTACTCTACAAAGAACACTGTAGATGATTTTACTCGAACGGATTAATTCTACTCATATTGAGTTAGATTCTGCGTATAACGATGCTTTTTGATTACTTTTGCCTTGCTGTATGTACGAAATAATGACAGACAGATGACACTAGGACTTTGATGTATTAGCAGTTAAATTCAGGAAAAGGGAGCAGATTTTTTAAGTTTTCATTTTTGAACTTCATATCGTGACGGATGATCAGGTCTTCTAAATAAAATTATTGATTTAACATTTTAATGTCCAGCTCCTTTTACCCCACAAGCCATTGGAAGCCAAGCCACCTTGGAATGTATTTATATTTACATATTAGACGGAGGAAGGAAGAGGGAAGATATTACTGGCTGATATTCTACCAGCCTAAAATGGTAATATAATGACGCTGTTTGGCTGTGGTAACGAGGTGGAAATATTACTCCTCGGGAGTAAAAATGCATCTGCATTTTAATTTTAATCGAGGATAGGTGTCTATAGGCCACAGCATCCACTTATCTTATATTTATCCACTATAATATAAAACAAAATCCTGGAACCAACCACTGAGTTATTGCATAAATCGTTGTTTAGTTCGGGATCCAAAGATGAAAAATTCCTAGACCTAATAATAAGTAAGCAAATAGTTCGACAAGTAGCCACATGTTCTTTGTTTTTAGTGGATATTTCAACTTTCTCTCCTATTACTTTTTAGCTTGCTAATTATGAAACCCTTACCATTGCCATGCCATTAGTGATTGGGAGCCTCATCACCCATGTGCTACCCATAATCCTGCCCAATAAAGTGAGTATTAGTTAATTTCAAATTATGCATGCCGGTTGACGCATTCTTGAAATATCCTAAGACCATCAGTGAACTAAAAAAGGTTGATAAACAGTATGTGCATAGGTTTTTTCTTTTTTTTATAGCTATATTAATAGTATAGTTGTAGCACGAATGGGTCGGCTCGACCGGGGAAGGACCACGCTCTCACAGAATACCAGCGTAAAATAGCAGCTTAATGCTGCTGTTTCGTATGGTGAGTGTAGAGAACCGGAGACCCTTTTTACTGGAAAATAGGCATTCTATCTTAGTCCTTACGGCTGACAACGCATCTACATTTGAATTCGCAAACGAAGATAGATGTAGATGTCTATGGACCACAGCAACCACTTACCATCAGGTGGACTGTCTGCTCGTTTGTCACCCTTATTCTATAAAAAAAAACTAAAATTGTGAAAAGGCGTTTTTAAAAGCGCTAATGTATTAAACATAATGTATATTTTGATTAATATCAACGTGTACGTAATATCCAGTACAAGCCGTATGCATACATTGTCTGTAGCCAGTACTCATGCGATAGGTTATACCTACTTAAAGGCACGTACCGTCGCCAGCATAGATCGTTTATTTCTACAGATAATATCTTTACTTGCCTTAATGCCGTGCATAAAAATACGATTTGTAGAGACTTTTCTTTCTATTGAGCTTTGCATGAAATTTATCGTGAAAAATTGGATTATTCAAAAACCAAATCGACCATATTATCATCGGATCTTGTTGAAATTTATATGTGACTCCTGTGAATGTACTTTTCTTTCTATTGAGCTTTGCATGAAATTTATCGTGTAAAATTGGATTATTCAAAAACAAATCGACCATATTATTATCGGATCTAATTGAAATTTATATGTGACTCCTGTGAATGTACTTTTCTTTCTATTGAGCTTTGCATGAAATTTATCGTGTAAAATTGGATTATTCAAAAAATAAGTCGCCCATATTATCATCGAATCTTGTTGAAATTTATATGTGACTGTTCTGAATGTATATGATCACTAAACGCGATTATTTAATGTGTAATAATCGCTTATACGATATCGACAGTGACGGAACCGAGGAACAGTTGGAAATATCTTTAAAGAATACTAGCGGTGCAATGCTATTAACACTGCTAATATTCCCCTTATACACTCTAGTTAGTCCAAAATGCTTGTGTTAGGTAGAATGGTTCACGACAGTAGTCGAAAGGCGGATTCTAATCTACGACATTTAAGTTTCGTAGTCCAAACCCAGCATTAGGTTACTGTCGCTTTTATTTATATTACAACTGAACTAAAATTAATTTGAAACATTGTTATCAACGCGATATTGAATGGTGTATTTATGTAATATCCTAATTTATCTCCCTTTATAACCATGTACCATTCTTGACTTCTAAACATACATTAATGGTTTAGTTTTCAAAGAATATTGATAAATGCCGAGCCCTGGTTAAGCTTCATGTTACAATTGAATATAGTATCGGGTTGCTATCTTACCTACTGCATTATGCGGCTTCATGAACCACCGCAAAAGCTGCGTGACTGTAATCTTTTACCGAACAAGTTACGACCTTTGATTAAAAAGTAAAAAAGTAAAGTAAAGTAACAGCCTATATACGCCCACTGCTGAGTACAAGCCTCTTCTCATTTCTGATAAAAAGTTATTGAAAAATTTCTTTCAGAGTTTGGTTAAATTCTTAATAAAAGCATTTTTTCGAGTTTTTCTTGGCATTTCTTTTCATCGCCGTTTCATAATTATATGTTTTTTCCATATTTATTATAGCACATAATAATGGCGTAGTATACTAAATATTACGTAATTGGATGCACAGATATATAGAGAGGGACCCTTGCATTGCAATCGTCAATTGTATACTGTGTAGTATCAGAAGCAGATATCTTGTGTTACGATCGGCCATTGTATTGATGCTGCAGTACCAGATGTAGAGATGCGAGTATGTAGAGTCGCCTGGTACTGTGATAGTTTATCGTATTAACGCTATAGTACATCTGGCACTGCGATTATTAATCCAGCTGTCAAACATAGTGACTGCGTAAATTTTTTAGGGACTGCTTAAGTCCAACATTAGACTGATGATTAGTAGCTAATTAATATCAATTATGTATAGCGTGAACGTTAGCTATTCTCAACTTAGGTGAGTGTTTCAAATTGAATTGTTTTCGGTATTTTACTATTGCAAAATGCTGAATATTAGATACGGATATAAACAATGAACTTTATAGTTAAGTAACATTTAGTTTTTATCTCCAAAAACTATAATAAGTAACCGATAAAACCTTTATATACCAAAAGAAAACCGAGACGTTTTCGACAGAATGACACATTGTATTTAAAGTCGGAAGATCAATAGGTCGAGATCGTGCCCGAAATAAATAGAACAATAGTAGCTGGTATTAGAGCGCGGTCGCTTAAAATGCTTTCCATGTCCCGTCGCATCCGGGCGACCGATGCCCGCACCGCTCCGGAAGTAAGACGTGCCTGTTTAATCACTTCACTTAAGCTTATCTAACTACGTCCGAATACTTTATGTTTTCTGAAAATAAATTATGGCTGTATCAAAAATCATTAATATCACTTTGGTGTTATGTTTGTGATGGAGTATTTATGTAATAAGTAATAGCATTATTTATTTTAAGCTTCTGAATATTTAATATGTGCAGGGGTAAGGAGTACTATACCAATTTATATGTATACTAGTTCTTCGCCCCGCGGTGTTACCCGTGTCCAAGTTGTAACATCCAGACAGTCATGACCCACGCTTATTATAAGATCGCATAATACGGAGAGCTGAAACTAACACATTGAAACTTTCTCATATTTCGTAATAATAATTATGATAATGGTCGCAGATTTTAAGTTAGACTTAAACCTTTCGCATAGTGAAAACCGCTCTTACATTGTTTCTCTTTGTACTCCATTACATTCATCCTCCTTCTACAATAAATATGTTTTGTTACAGCTGTAAATATTTGTTGTTACAGAGAACGTAAAACTCCTTTCCTCTAAATATTCGTCGTGCTCAATCCTTTTTTTCAAAATCTACTCAAAGCTTATATCACTTGGAACTCTTGATATTTCCCCATCATACTTCCCGTCTTGTCATCATCTTGTGCTTTTATTTATATTTTTTTTAATTTAATCTATGTACATCTCCCTCATAGTCATTGGTTGCGAACAGTTCTTTGAGTAATGAATATAACAATGCGTTTTCTGGAAGAAATCGCTTCCAGAGCGATAAGACCGCCTATTGTAGCCAGTTTATTTATTTAATTTTGTTTTTGTTTCAATGTATATTGGTGTAAAATAAAGAATACACTGATTAATTGATTGATTAAAAACTGCATCAAAATAGTTTACAATTTTATAATAGCTTTCGCTCTATATTTTTACCCTTAGGGATGGAGTATCCAAAAATCCTTATACACGTGTTATTTAGTTTCTAATCTAAAGCCTAATCAAAAAAAGAATTCTTTGAAACACATACCTACACATACAAATTTGGTCGTTTTAAAAATCACTAAATAAGTATTTATGTATTTAATTTATTTATAGAGTAATTTCAATAAGTTTCGAGTCGATCGCGCCTTAAAATAAAAACATTCTTACAAACTGTTATTTACCATATTTCACCCGCTTAGGGTTTGAATATTCGGAAAATCTTTCCTAGCGGATGACTTCGTAATGAAAAAATAACCTTTTGTCCCAATTTCTGCGCTTATACGTCCAAGGTTTGGGCTATGTATCTTCACATAATATATTTCATACAAACTTTGCACCCTCGTTTTAAGAACCTGACGGTAGATTTTTGAAGAAAATAAAAGTATTAATTTTATTATTGTTAATTTCAGAGTATATGCATCAAGTTTTCAAATAAAAAAAAACCTTAATTAATTTTTCTGCACACAAATTTTAACATCAGTGAACGATTATTTCACAAATGCCTTCTGATGGCGTCAGCACGTTCCTCAAATCGATTATCCTCCGTCACAGAACATACCATTTCTACCGAGAGTCAAGCGTACTAAGTATAGGTTAATCTTTTGGGTTACATAATGTCAGTTGGCGTATTTTCAAAATGGACTATATTGAGGCGAACATTAAAGAAAATTATGAATATTGAATATAGGTTAGCGTCTTCTAAATTTATAGTTTTTGGAAATATCACACGATGATACTCTATTTTGTCATAGATATCTCCTAATGATGAGTCTTTTGTTAAGGTTCTATTTGCAAAAAACTGGCTTATGTCGTCATTAACTCACCAAAATATAATAGGTATATAAAATACACATAGAATATAAATCTAAATAGGAGGTTCAATAATCATTAACAAAATCAATATGACATTATTATAAGATAGGATGCAAATAAAATCGCGTAACTTTATTACTTTAATGGTAAGGAAGCCGTTTCTAACCATTGACTTAGAATTTATTCTATGCTCGTAACTATCAAGTTCCAAGTATACAGTAACATAAATATACATATTTTTGTATTAAAATGATTTTAGTGAAAAGGCTATATATCTATATATAGATATATAGCCTTTCACCAGATATTTTTAATTATTTATATTTAAAAATATAAATACTTCTAAAGAATGGATGTATGTCAGCACTACAAGCGATTCTTTCGAATTCGAATACCTGCGTAATTGATACAAATTAAAAATGTACACGTCTAACTGATAACGAACTTTGGTGAATGAAATGCTATACTCAGGTTATGTTAATTACATTGCAACATAGGCTACTTCTAAAGAAAGAAATATTGGGTAAGTTAAATAGGCAAAAAAAAACAAACAATATATTTATGTAATTTTGAAGCAATTATTTTCTGTTTACATAAACCATAAGGCAAGCGATTTTTAATTCTAATATATAATACCTATGTACAAAGGTTTGATATTAAAAAATTACAATTAATTACATACGTCAATTGTTATTGCTATTATTTTTTACTTATTTTTCTCTTTAATTCTTTAGTGTTCAATACTGAAAACTCGAAACACTTACTAAACATCTCGTTTCATACACGTTTTTCAAAGAGACAATTTTATCATACGTTTATTTAAATTCGGAAACTGAAAACTATTTGAAGCAAAAATCTATGGATTTATTATTGTTAATTTCAGAGTATATGCATCAAGTTTTCAAATAAAAAACCTTAATTAATTTTTCTGCACACAAATTTTAACATCAGTGAACGATTATTTCACAAATGCCTTCTGATGGCGTCAGCACGTTCGTCAAATCGGTTATCCTCCGTCACAGAACACAATTACTCTCTACCGAGAGTCCTGCGTACTAAGTATAGGTTAATCTTTTGGGTTACATAATGTCAGTTGGCGTATTTTCAAAATGGACTATATTGAGGCGAACATTAAAGAAAATTATGAATATTGAATATAGGTTAGCATCTTATAAATTTATAGTTTTTTGGAAATATCACACGATGATACTCTCTATTTTTGTCATAGATATCTCCTTATGATGAGTCTTTTGTTAAGGTTCTATTTGCAAAAAAACTGGTTTATGTCGTCATTAACTCACCAAAATATAATAGGTATATATAAAATACACATAGAATATAAATCTAAATAGGAGGTTCAATAATCATTAACAAAATCAATACGACATTATTATAAGATAGGGATGCAAATAAAATCCGCGTAACTTTATTACTTTAATGGTAAGGAAGCCGTTCCTAACCATTGACTTAGAACATAACATATTCAATGCTCGTAACTATCAAGTTCCGAGTATACAGTAACATAAATATACATATTTTTTGTATTAAAATGATTATTGGGTGAGAAGGCTATAGATAGATTTTTTTTAATTATTAGCGAGCATATTTACTAATATATTAATTTCAGGTTTATATTTAAAAAAATATAAATACTTCTAAAGAATGGATGTATGCCTCAGCACTACAAGCGATTCTTTCGAATTCGAATACCTGCGTAATTGATACAAATTAAAAAATGTACACGTCTGACTGACAACGAACTTTGGTGAATGAAATGCTATACTCAGGTTATGTTAATTACATTGCAACATAGGCTACTTCTAAAGAAAGAAATATTGGGTAAGTTAAATAGGCAAAAAAAAACAAACAATATATTTATATAATTTTGAATCAATTATTTTTCTGTTTACATAAACCATAAGGCAAGCGATTTTTTAATTCTAATATATAATACCTATGTACAAAGGTTTGATATTAAAAAAATTACAATTAATTACATACGTCAACTGTTATTGGTATTATTTTTTTTTACTTTCTTTTCTCTTTAATTCTTTAGTGTTCAATACTCGAAAACTCGAAACACTTACTAAACATCTCGTTTCATACACGTTTTTCAAAGAGACAATTTTATCATACGTTTATTTAAATTCGGAAACTGAAAACTATTTGAAGCAAAAAATCTATGGATTTATTATTGTTAATTTCAATTAAGGAATTCAAATTAACCTACTTTTAAAATTGAAAAATCATGAGTCTTGAGAAATAAGTAAAAATTATCAGGTTTGTAGTAAATATAGTATTGTCAAGTGTTATGAACAATTTTATAATTACTCATGTGGGCACTGAAGGCACGCAAAAGAGTAAGTCTGCTAGTATATTTTGACCGATTTTTTATCGATTTTTTACCGACATTTGGCCGATTTTTTATCGTAATTATTTATTATTTCAAGAATTTAATCAACAATTCTTAAAATTCCAAAGTCCAGCAGTGTAGTTAAAAGGTTAACAATGATAATGGTGATACCACAATTACAGACCAATCACAATTCTACCTTGCATAAAAAATATATTCAAGTACATTTTAAGCGAAAAATAATATAATAAGTATATAAACCAATTAGGTTTTCATGAGCACAAGAGCTTGACTTAACTTCTCTGCCGGTTTACTAACGAAATGAATGGATACTTGAATGAAAAAGAGTATGTGTTTGCCTTATTGTCTGATTTTAGCAAAGCTTTTGATACTTTAAATTACGAAGCGTTATATAACAAAGTTTCGCGGTACGCTATACAAGGTCTGCTCTTGGAATAGTTCAAAAAGTAACATATTTACGGATAAACAAGTCTAAAGATAGGTAATTCTTGCAGTGAAAGGGTAAAACAATAAAAGGAACAACCCGGGACACTATAATTGGCCCAACTGAGTATTTACTTTATGTTAATAATATGTGTGATACCATTACAGACGGTTCTACATACCATTTTGTCGAAGATAGCCGCGTAGTAGCTACAGATTAAAATATAGTTCTCGAAAGTAGCATTCTACAAATAATTTCAATATCTTGTGTAGATGGTCGCACGATGCAGGTGTTATCATTAACGCCAATTAGGCAAAAGTTATTCAAATCCATTCAACAGCTCACCACAATAAACTCAATACCAGCGTAAAATAATAGCACAAAATCACAGGTGCCTACATACTAACACCATATTATGTATATGTTCCTCCATAGAAGTAGTCAAGCAAAACTTGTACGTAGGACTGATAATAGAGTTGTCTTTTAGCTGGAGACTACACATAGAATACATATGTTATAAGCTCAGAATAATATTAAGTAAACTTGCAATACTTAAATATAAATTAGCCTTACATATTTTCAGAATACTTTAATTAGCATTATGGCTGAACTTACCTAAAAGAAATCTCTAACTTACAACTAAGATTATTTAAATACATTTTACCTAATGAAATGAAAAATAACGCCTATTCTAAACTATTTAAAAAGTGTTAACACTGCAAAACAATATTTAAACGGTTAGGTTTAAAAGAAGAATTCACTTACATTACATTACTAGATAAAAACCACGTATTTAACAGCAAACTGTTAAACTTGCCCAACATAAATACATTCAATTTGTCAAATTTTAATAACGTGTATGGTATGTGCAATTTTATTTTATCAAAAATATTAAATAGTCTCAGTAAAATCATACAGAATAAGAAGGTACCTCTCCGACTCTACACTCAAATCGATTAAAATTATTTCATTCAATGTGAAGATGTAAAAGATGTTAGATTAATCTCATCCGTGGACCGAACAACAACAGAACTCAACAGCAGCGGATAAACCGTTATAGGATTTTGTAGCTGTTTATTTTTTGTTTTTGTATACATTCTTGTCCTTTTTATTGTATCTTAAACAATAAATAAATAGTTTGGAAAAACTTGTTTGTAGGGTAAAATACATAAAATATTATTTTGATCTTTTGCGTGTTACAATCTAATCTTCTAAGCACACATGTTGACTACATAAATCTCGTGTCAAATCGGTAGATGCGAGCTGTGTGTAATAAATACGGTGGGTATGTGCGTCAAAACATGGGGATTCGAACACTGTCTCCCCTCCAACTGGCCCCGGAGACGCCAGCCGAGATAATGAAAAAAAAGATTTATGATCAACCGTAATCTAATTTTATTACCGTCGATATGACCCGTGTATACCATTGAGTAGCACATACATAATGCATTTATCAACAATTGTAATTTGTAGTTCAGTGTGTCAATAAGTAAGCAGGGAGAATATAGTAACGGTTAACGCTAATATAGTTTAGGCACATAAAACTTAAGCATTACTTTTCTTTTTTATTCAATATATTTTCCACATGACAGGCATAAGCATAGCCAAGTTCCTTTTGCCAAAGGGGTCGTGATCGTGAGTCGCATTTCCATAAAGTTTTCAATGCGGAATGTGGTGTTGTATTATCTCGACCTAGAATATAGCGGTCGTACGCACTGTGGAGTAACGTTCGCAACCCCTCCCCCTCCCCATCCAGTGGAGTACGGCCTTCACCTCTTTGGCCCAATTACACGAGACAGTGTAATATGGTGGAATATTTTTAAAGCACTTACTCAACCAGCTTGCATGCATAACATACCTACAGTAGATAATTAAACCAATAAATTAGTCCTTTTACAGCCATCTTAATCTACTATATTATGGACGATGACGATATTTTTAAAACATCTGGCAGTCAATTTTCTTCAATCAGTAAAGCGTCATGACAATAATTAAAAATAACGGATAACAAATGCAAACTTGGCTTCAAATATCAATTCAATGTTAGTTTAAAAAAATGTAACTACTAACTATTAGTAAATGTTACAAAAAATATATAACATTAGACTAATTAATCCTTTGAATTTTTTAGATGTTTGGCTTATCGATGAAACTGTTAGTGATTGTTAACATTAACTGACATCATTTCATTTCACTCTCTTCGTGTTTCGTCTGGTCGTCACTCCATCTAGTGGGGGGGTCTGCGCTTCCCAGCATGAGGCAGCCACTCAAGAACCTTTCTTCCTCAACAGTTGTCGGTTCACCATCATTTATTGAAGCCAAATGTATTCCATTCTAACACGCTTTTATTAGCTTGGTATGTAATTATGTATCTATGTAACGGATTTTTGAATGTGATTTTCATCCCCTTCAAAACGACTGATTGATTTGAAAATTCGCAAACTTATCGAGGACCGATGACAATGCAATAATTTAAATAGTTTGTCCCATTATCCTTGCCAGGATCCTCAGGATTTGCGAATAATCCATAAAACAACTACGATTTCTGCCAGTTCAATCTACTGTAAGCCGCGTTAAAAGAACTTCGTTCCAAAAAAAACACGCTTTTGTAGTTAGCCGCACTACAAAATAGAAAATAAATAATGGTTTAAAAATTTACATAAAAATTAATATAAAATAAAAAATCACGCTTTTTTACAAAAAAATGATTTTTTTATGTTAATCACTATTTTCTTATTTTAAACTTATTGATAATTATTTTCTACTTTTTAGTTCGGTTATTTACAAAAGCGTGTTTTTTTAGTTTTTTAAACTATTATTTATTAATTATTAATATTTAAATACAAAACTGACTGCCTCTTTGGTCCAGTGGTTGTAATATTGCGACTGCTGATGGAGGTTCGAATCCCGGGTCGGGCTAAAAAAGTAAGTTATTTAGCTTTTCCATCAAGAATTTCTCAGTAGCAGCCCGGAGTCAGGAAGTTGGCGGTGTCTCACCCCCGTGCCTCGGCAAGCACGTAAAGCCGTTGATCCTGCGCCTGATCTCTCTCCGGTTGTGTCGGTTTACCGTCCGCGTCCCATCGGACTATGAGAGTGAGGGAATAGAGAGTGCACCTGTGCTTGAGCATAAACTTGGCACTATAATCCTGTCCTGCGTCGATGGCTAGTCTTCGATGAGGCTGGCCGCCGTGACCGAAATTCGGTCTGGCGGACATTATTATTATAAATACAGATAATGTTTTTCTTTATAAAATATTTGTACAAAAACATACTCGAAGCTCCTACGTATTTATTGTTCTTCCTAAATGACATAGGGGTGCCGCAAAAAGGGCCATTGCGCAGAGCAAAGTGCAATGACTTGAATTAGTTATTCAGTTGATTATGATTCTCCCCTAGCCACTCTATCATTATCGTTTTACTCCGCACGTGCCGACTTTTGCATGGCAGCCCTCGCGCATTTCAAGGCCGATAATTATATACCATGCAAGCTTTTGTTCTGTACCTACTCGACGCCCTTTTTGTTTATCCCAACGTAAACACAATTTTCCGCAAACGCCACGATAACCACTTCAATCTAATGATGTTATGTTTCAGGCCACGTTCCTTTCGAAAATTATGTGTACGAGGACAAACGTGATAAAAAACATGGAATACATAAAAGTTACAGCCGATATAAGTCCTACTCCTGGTCACAGACCTCGTCTCATTACTGAGAGGGTTTTAGGGCAAAGAAATGTTCACCACGCTGCCACAATGCGTGTTGGCGGATTTCACATGTCTTCGAAATATATTTCTTATATTTTCTTAAACATTAGACGTTTCCTAACGTTGTTTTCGTTCCAGAATTAAAAATATGCTTTTAACAATTTCATTAATTCAAATAATAAACATATTGTTGTTGTAAGTAACTTAAACGTGGTAGAGCCATGCTGCAGCTATATTATAGTTATAGCGCGAATGGGTCGACTTGACCGGGAAGGACTACGCTCTGACAGAATACCAGCGTAAATTTGCAGCTTATGTTGCTGTGTTTCGTATGGTAAGTGTAGAGAACCGGAGACCCTTTTTTACTGGAAATGAGGCATTCCACGTTAATCCTCAGTGCTGACAATGCATCTGCATTTTGATTCTTAATTGAGAATAAATGTAGATGTCTATGGGCCACAGTTTCCACTTACCATCAGGTGGACTGTGTGCTCGTTTGTCACCCATATTTTATAA
This sequence comes from Parnassius orleans, assembly GCA_029286625.1. Lineage (NCBI taxonomy): Eukaryota > Metazoa > Arthropoda > Insecta > Lepidoptera > Papilionidae > Parnassius > Parnassius orleans. The sequence continues at coordinate 2,490,766 of JAGSMP010000152.1, forward strand.
AAAAATTACAAAAAATAACAATCTAATTTTACGGATTTTATCGCGTTTTATTTAACTTTTTTATTTCCCGACGTGTCGAGTGCTTTGCAACACCCTGTGGCCACAGGGACGACTGAGATGTTTGCCGTCAAACGTTCAGCTTTTTATTTTTGTTCGATTTACGCAAATTGAACTTACTGTGTCTTGAAGTCTTGCAGTGGCATGCTTGAGGTTTGGTTGGGACGATCTATGGACTATTAATTACAGGATCCTTCTCTATTAAAATTAGGATATTTAATTTCAATAACCTCACGAATCATCTTTGGTAGGAATTGATATTCTTTCGCGAGGGTTTGTAGTGTTTTCTTTGTGATTTTATTCAATGTGTAGTATTCGCGTATAAGAAATCATAAAATAACAATACAATTTGAACAAACCACCGATGGAAGTTCTTATAATCTAGAAGCAAAAGTTCTATCTTTGAATTATATTATTTTCATTATTCTTTACCTGATATGTATAGAGCATAATACTGTTGCAGAACTAATGGATTATCTCGACCGGGAAGTAACCACCCTCGTAAAGAATACCAGCGTTAAATTGATACAAAATTGAATTAAATTAAATTGTTAATTGAACAGTAGCATAATGCTGTCATTTCTTATGGTTAGTTAGTAGAGGAAACTAATTTTACTGACATTCCATCTAAGAGACAAAGCGTCTGCATTTTGATTTTTAATTGCTGATAGATGTAAGTATGTGTTGACCATAGCATCCACTTACCATAATTCGGACTGTATGCTCGTTTTTTGCCCTTACTTGAATAAAACATAGTATACGAGTATGAATTAAATAAATAATTAAATCCCTGGACTTCATTTCTCTTATGAAACGACCCATTTTTGAATCTGGGTTATTTTCATTAATCCTTATGTTTTCAATATAGTCACAATATCGAAACTATACTTTTATATCGTTTACTCTGCATCGGTTACAATATGGTTCGGAAGGACAGGCTCGTTATTTGAAGCAGCACGTACGCTGTAGCTTTGTCCTAGTAATAAAGTTTTTAAATATTTTAAATTTATATTAATTTTAAAGATAAGAAAATTAATTTAAATGATAAAAATTCAAATAATATACGCATACGAAGACGGTGTGTATTTGTACTTTGAAGAGCACTTACCTCTTTCAGACAATCAGGTAAGATTAAAATGGTGTAATTGGATGTAATAGTGTAATAGTGTAATAGTGTCCGGTCTGCGGAGTTTCTTTCGCCAATTCTTCTCCAGACAGGCAATTTTATTTTAAGGCGGTAGCATAAGTATTAAAAATATGTTGACGTTTGGCCAACACGATTTTAATTTCATGCGTCGCAAAATAAATAGTTTTCATTTCATTTCATTCATCTACACTAGATAATACACACTACCTTCGATAATACCACACCACGTGTATGATATTGTTTCTATATCTCTAAACTACGATATATTATATAATATGTTCTAAACGTGGCAGCATTAATAATAATAGTCTATATTCTGTGATGTTGATGCTGTTAGCCTTTTTTAAAGAATAAGGGTGACAAATGAGCACACAGGACACCTGATGGTAAGTGGATACTGTGACTCATGGACAACTACATCTATCTTCGGTTGGGAATGAAAGTGCAGATTCGATGTCACCCCTGAGGACTAAGATAAAATGCCTCGTTTCCAGTAAAAAGGGTATCTGTACTCACAACAGCATTGAGCTACTATTTTACGCTGGTATTGTGTGAGAGCATTTATAATATTTGTCTGACTCAGGACTTTCAGCCTACAAACGTCGCGAGCTATATAGGACTCTGTTGTGCCTACCCGTTTGACTAGCGGATGATTGATCAAAACAAATTAATTAAAATATAATGTATTTCTGTAATAAGCACCTGATTGAATGTTATTTTATTTGACAATACTTAAAAATTTGTTATCATCTATTATATATTTGCGGTAGTTCATCGTGCGTAAGGGAACCTATCATCTAGTGTTGTACGGTTTTGTCTCACATCGCCTCCAAGAACAGGTAATAATTATCTATTATAAAAAGGTAAAGTTATATTCTGTACAATAAAGGGCAAATTCACTATTATAAACTCAATCTCATTATACGTACACATAACTCTCAACATAACATTATATTTATGGCCATAATAAAAAAAAAGAAACTAAAAACTTAAATTATTATACAGTCTTAGTCCCCGCGGTACAATGCCATAATGGGTTGCCACCTAAACAATAAACATTTAACTAAGCGGAGCTTTTCAGGAAAAGCTTATTGCTTAAATTCGAAATTAAAAAGCATTTTTCTTTATATTAATTTATAAGCTTATTTCCTATGTTACGGATCAATATATGTTAACAACGCAAGGGGCGTTGTTAACATATATTGATCCGCTTAGATCACAATTCTAACTTTGGAATCAATTATAACTTTGGAATGCAAGCGACACAAATCACTCCAACATGTCATAATACAAAAGATTAAGTAAGGTTAAAAAAATTATTTAAGATTTTAATAAAAGTGCTTAAAAAAATAGGCGCAACGCTAGAAAGCATACGCCTCTAGGCTACCACGGCTCTAATGCGTAAATATTAAAATAATTTTGAAACGTTTTGATATAGCTTTCTTTTAAGCTCAAATATATATAATATTATAAAAGTATATTTTAGAATTAAAATATATCAATGAAATGTATTGTATTAAGTTAAGCAATCTCTCGTTTTACAAGCGGCAGCAAATGAGAAAAGTTCTATTATATGTTGCAGACTCAAATGGAATTGTTTCAAGCACTTCGGGGAAATTTATATATAATTAATTCACACCTGAGGCGAAGCTTATACAAGAATATGAATATACTCGTACTAACCCATGTCTTTGATATTAAAATTTCGTAAAATATGTAAGAAGGTTGAAGTTAATTAACATTTTTATGTGCTTTATATAATTATATATTTACTACATATATTATATGATACATGAAGTACATATATGCTAAATATATTTTATCTTTAAAGATACTTTATCAATATACAACAGAAATAAAAATGCTATATAAAATACTTTTGATATAAAAAGGTTATTTAAAAATCATAAGCATTTCTGACACACTGCTGGTCATAGGCTTCTCTAAGCTGTGAAGAGTTTTGTGAAAGATTTGCTGCACCTAACAAACTATGCGAACTGCTGTGCGAAGAGCCCTCTTCCCACGCAATAGGAATTAGGTTGGAAGCTATAGTAATTTTAGTATCTATTGTTAAGTTTTGGCAGAATGATTTCGTTTGGAATTCTTAAATTCGTATTCATCATCATCATTATTATAGCCTATTAAAAATCTACTGCTAAACATAGGCCTCGGAATCACAAAAGGCCAAGGAATGCCACAAAACACGGTCCTGAGCTACCTGCAGCTATCGACTTCATGCATGTCTTACCAGGTGGATTTTAGCCATTGTGGCCATGTGTTGTTGGCAACAACAGATTTTTCATTTATTTTGAGTTGTTGTTAGGAAGATGCTGCCTATCTACTGTTTTGTTTCCCTCTGTTGCCTCTTATGAGACAATAATATGGGGTGGATTTTCTTACGCAGCCCCTATACGGCAAGTTCGTACTATAGTGTTACAAACAACGAAATCTTATCGTGGTAGAGCCATGCTGCAGCTATATTACTTATATAGTTGTAGCACGAATGGGTCCGCTCGACCGGGGAAGGACAGAATCACAGAATACCAGCTTAAAATAGCACCTTAACGCTGCTGTGTTTCGTATGGTGAGTGTAGAGAACCGGAGACCTTTTTTACTGGAAAAGAGGCATTCCATCTTAATCCTCACGGGTGACAACGCATCTGCATTTTGATTCTTTATTGAAGATAGATGTAGATGTCTATGGGTCATAGAAATCATTATCAAAATTATAATTTGTTACAAAACAATTTCAGTAGTTTTCTCGACGTTTCGGTCACTTTACAATACCCATGGTCACGGGGGGACATGACATGACCCCAGTAATCCACTTAAAAGTTTGATGTTGAGAAGCATAATATACTTACCTATTCTTTTATCAGATCGCATACTTCAGATCTCGATATACGATTATATGGGGATTCCTTTGTTAAACGCATCATCCGAACTCGTTTCAAGCGTGTTTGACAGTATCGAGGTCGGAGCTGCATTCTGGCCACTTCTAGCGGTAGGGACACTGTTCATTTGAAAACGCCATTATCACCCAAACTGGTCATAAATGAAATCCATCTATTCATAACCTAGCGTTCAGTTCAAGTGCGTATTTTTGTCTAAGATTACAATACTTCCTCTCCAGTTTAAGGCCATTATTTGCAATTTGCAAGTCGTTATGGCTTCAAAATAGTTTCAGGCATACGTCACCAAACACTCCGTATACTTGCGTCGCTCCCTTCAACGTGTAGAAATTGATTACACAGTTCCCTCGCCGCCGTGCCTTGTCGTTCCTAGTTTGCGTAGGTTGTATCCAGTTTCGCATAACCGTTGGCCAACCTGCTATACAGTCGAAAAATAAAAACCGATCGTTTCTATGTATCACGTTGAGTCCACCCGTCTCCCAGTTTTGCTACGATTTTGATATCATGATTTGCTTGCTAACATTTTGATCACATTTTTGTGGTACAAAATTTTATTAAATTCACAATTATTTCCACAATTTGTACAAAAATTTGCTCAGGCCCCATTGCTGTGCACACGCCTCTCATTTCTGAAAGGATTTTAAAAGGGTGAAGAGGAATTTGCACTATTGCATGCATGTATGATATGCACCATATGTGTGGGCCGATTACACATATCCTCCAAATATTTTTAACATTATAAGACGTGCCGGTTTCTTTAAGATGTTTTCCTTTACTGCCAAATACGGGGTAAATAAGCTATATAAGATAATAATTTATCGCAATTAACTACAGTTTTTCAATGGAGCCGACTGAGATCGAACGGTGTTTGTCGTGCTTTAAATTTTATAGTGAGGCCATATTTCTTATCCACCACGCCTACTATCTTATTTTTTTAATCATTAATTATTAAATAGGCTTTATAAATATAAATCGCGTAGTGGCGGTATAAGAATTTCCAATAGCCCATGTCGTCCTGTGCGTGTCGTAAGAGGCGACAGAGGGAAACAAACCAGGAGAGGGGCAGCATCTTCTAATAACAACTAGAAAATAAAAAATTGAAATTGAAAACGTGCCTGCCGCCCGTGGCAACTATAGCAAATATCCTACTTATGGGGCAATGTATGGGGTGATGCTGATGATGATGAGGCTTAATAGACTTGTTTATTTAATTAAGCTAGTATTCATAATTTCGGAGATATTGTTAATCCGTTTTCTTTCTGGTTTCTTCCTTTTGTTTTGTCACAAGTATAGCTATACAATATTTGAAAGGCCAATATATTTTTATGCTTTACCTGGTAGAGCCATGCTACAGCTATATTGTGGTTGTAACACGAATTTGTCGGTTCGACCGGGGAAGGACCACGCTCTCACTGCATACCAGCGTAAAATAGCAGCTTAATGCTGCTGTGTTTCGTATGGTGAGTATAGAGAACCGGAGATTCTCTTTACTAGAAACGAGGCATTCCATTTTAGGCCTCAGGGGTGACAACGCATCTGCATTTTTATTCTTAATCGAGGATAGATGTAAGATATCTATGAGCGACAGCATCCACTTACAGCATGCAGTTTCCGAATGGGCGATTTTTTTTAAAATTATGTACGAGCAACTGTGCAGGTCTAGAGAGACCAGTATCACTGCGACCTAAAAGATCTATTTTGATCGCTGCTATGTCTACAGTTCACTGCTAAGCCCTACGCCCTCAATGAATAGAAGGAGTTGCTTAGCTGTGAGTAATTTCACTTCTTTTAGGCGAAGTACATAGTTTCCAGATGAGTGCTGCGTTTGCATTAAGGGTCCGCAATTTGTCAGGATGTGTAAAGGCATTTCCTCCTCTAGGGAGCAAAACCGTCACATCCTTGAGTTGCTAAGTCCCAGGACGGACATGCGCTTTTTAAGACAACAGTGTCCAGTCAGGGCTCTTACCAGAATGCGCAATTTATTTTTACCTAATCCCAGGGCTTCGGAAGCGAGTTAAGATTTTAGAATGTTTTGAGCCTGGTGTATCAGACCAGATCTTAAGTGAATTATTGTGGTAAAGAGTTTCAAGGGCCAATCGGGCGCGGCTTTTTGAGCTTCCACAAAATGCCTCGGGTCCAAATTGTGTACTGTTTGAGCCCTCCCGAGCGAGCTTGTCGGCAGTTTCCTTGCCTACAATACCCGCATGACCCGGAACCCATCTCAAAACTACCTTGTTATTACCTCCCAAGGCGTTTAGGCGGTTCTGATGGCGATACTATTTTGTTAGATTCATTGCCTCCAAAACACAAACGAGTCTTTTCACCGCAAAAAGAAGCCCGGTCACACTGGGTCCTATTTTCTGGGATGTATCTTTGGATTACACCGACCGCCTTCAATTGTTCGGTGTTGAGATTACCCCGAACCTCAACCTTGCGTCGGTTTATAAAAGCCAGGACCAAAGTATCCGCAAGGAAACTATATGTCTATGCAAGAGTGCAGTATTGCTTCACGTAGGAACGGCTTCTGACCCTATATAAAGCGCAAGTTTGGTCGTGCATGGAGTATTTTGGAGAATGTACGCAGGGATTACATGCCTTAGTTTCTCCCACCCTTTTTCAAAATCTGAAAACAAAGCGATCAGTGGGGTTCACCCTTTTCTTGTCGATATTCCACGCATTTGAAATAAACGAATTATATGCTGGCGTCTGTCTTTGAGCGCGATTACAATATGGGTGTCATTAAGGCAAGAGTGACTAGGCTTTTGTTACGCTAAGATTGTGTGCAATTTACCGTCTAAGGTATGAGTACCATTTACCGCCAAGTGGATTTGTGCTGGAAGCTTATAATAAGTAAGTACAAAAATACTCTTAATAAATCAATACGTCAACTTCATTAATGTACTAGTATGTAACCCATACTGACCCATTTGGTGAAAAAGCGCATCACAAACATGCGCAATTAAAAACTATTTATCTATATAGTATTATATATAATAGTACCTTCACATAGCTATTTCTATATGTCACTGTAGATTATTTTACATAACAACTAACAACCACAATATGCTGTTATTTGAATGAAATAAAACAGACGCAATGGCTCTGTAATCGTAAAATGCCATTTGCGAGACCCCTGCACCGCGGGAACGTGATGCGCAGCCGCATGGCGACAGACATAAACACGAACTACGTAACAGATGAAAGCCGGCGCCCGAACCACTTATCTATATCCTGCTTTCATTCTGGATACATATTATGTCAATGGACCAAAATAGACTCAAATGTCGAAGGCGACCATTCCCACACAATAAACAACGTAGATTCACGTACGGTGACAAAAATAAAAATACTTACCTTTAAAGCAACTTAAGTAAAGTAAATCTTAAATTTTTATTTAATGCAGCTATCATTACATTAATTAAAAAAATATTAAAAGTTCAGAAAAATTAAATGATAGAGGATTGCAGTTGTGCGCGCATCACGGAAAAAACTACTGGATAGATTTTAATTAGGTTTCCTAAGTTCTATTTCTTAGACACTTGGCCGTTAACTAAAAAAAAATTATTGCGATATCTTAATTTAATATAAAGTTAGTAAAGTGTTTTTCTTAGATTTTTTTATAGGATCAGGGATCTTATATTTACCCGAATACTACACATTGAATAAAACTATGTTTACGAATTTTATCGCATTTAATTTACTTTTATATTAATTCCCGACGTTTCGGAACTCGGGTGCTTGCAAAAAATTAATATTCAAAAACTGAAAGTAGCCAGGCTCACTGTGACATCAGGACATCAAACATCTCAGTCCCCCCGTGACCATGGGTTGTGCTGTAAAGCACCCGAAACGTCGGGAATTAAAATAAAATAAATTAAACGCGATAAAATCCGTAAACATAGTTTTATTCAAAGTTATTAAAGTTTTAAGAAGCAACGATTTTTATAAGCACTACGTGTTCAGTGATGTGTGTAAGCAACGCGGACAAAGTCGTTATAGCTATACAAACAAATACAATTAATTATCACGTGTTTAAATGTATAACGAAGATCAATAAAACATTATAAATTTTAATTTTAATTTTAAAATCATTTTTCACAGTTATTTACACCTAATAAATGCATAATTAATGTATATTATAATAAATTTATTTTTATTGTGTGTCACATAAGTTATTCACAAATTTGTTTTATTTAGTATCTAACTGTTAGCATTTCGCACAATTTAAATTAGATTGGTTGGACTCCCTTAGAAATTACAATTTGCAAATTATTGCCATTCCAGCGGATCGTATTTTAACTTTGTGCACATCTTCGTACTAACTTCTATAAAATATTTCATTTAAATGTTCTGACTAAGAAGCAAAAGCTTGCACCCATTCAAAACTTAGAGTAGAAGCCAGGTGTGTTTTACATCCTGCGCCTTTAGGCGCAAGAGCAAAAAAAAACAGCAGATGCGGCTTGGGATCAATCTTGCCACAATGCATTTTTGGAGCGTCGGAACAGGTAACGGTGGAATAACAACCTTTTAATATATTTATTATTACCTATATTGCATTAAGATAACATTAAATTCTATTTATTTTACGTTATCATAATTACAATGAATGATACATAATTTTGCGTTGCAATTCCTACTTAATATTAAAGTTATATTAAATTGAATTAAATATTAAAATGAAGTATTTTTCGAAGTAACTTTAAATATGATAAATAGATTCAAAGAAAAAGTACGACTTTAGCATTTTCAATATGCATGAAAAGAGAATGATGAGGGTGCGAAAGGCCGAAATTTTATCTAACTTTTTACTTTTATTTTTCTCAGCAAAAACTTTGAGGCTTATGTTAGAAACGGGGGTTTTCTATAGATCGCTCGAGGACAAAAGTTCAGTGAAGACCACAGAGATGAAATTGGGAATAAGGAATAGATAATATAAAATCAGTTCATCAATCAGAAAAAATTAAAAGACTCTTCATTAAAAGTCTGTTTTGCCGCATTAAGGAAGTTTCGTCTTATGAAGATAATTGCTTTCGTTTTCCTTTCTCACATCCCCTCTCGTGGTTGTCGTGAAATACAAGTAAATACCAGAAGAACATAAATACCATTTTATACCAAAGCGGAGGGTAGCTTCTAAGAAGCTGGATATCTGAGTGCAACGATGTAACCTATCAACCAAACGTGGCAATTACGGTAAAATATATTGGGAAAATGTCTATGTGCTATCTTGAAGTGTTTATAATCTCATAAGGATATAATGTATGTATATATGTTGATGATGATAAATCTATTTATTACAAGGGTAGACTAATGCATTTTGTAATAATCATTCAAGTTTAGCCTTACTATTAATATCGATATATCTTTAACAAAATCGTATTGACGCTTAACGTCTGTATCGTCTACCTGCTCTGTGCACCTGCCGTTACTTTTAAAAGAAAAAAGTTGCACCTAAGCTACTCTATTGAATCGTCTAATCAAGATTCGTTTTTGTTACGTTTTTGGTAATATTTTAATTAATTCAACATAACAAGTTATAATAAGAAAAAAATTTAAACTGATCTCTACCAGTACACAATGTATAGTAATTATTCAAAATAATAAATATGTATTGTTGTAAATAAATCATACAAACTGTATTATTTTATTTTATTCCATTACCTTTTGATGTTAGGTTTATAAAATGAATATCACGATTAATAATCTAATTTTAAAGTAATAGTAATTACGGTTCTAATAGTAATTGGCGGTTGGAAAACATTCAGAGAAATAAAAAGCCAATGTAAATTAAGATTCACACTGGATCAGCGCGGCGGACCTTTCCTGCTCATACTTTAAAAAAGAGAGTAAGCCAATGCGTATACTTTAATTTAATTTACTGGCTTTCTTGGCTGTTACTTTAGTTTTTATTTATCTATACTTACTTAAAAATAAAATTGAAGTGTCTGTCTGTAATATCGAATTAACTTTCTTTTATAGACCTTCCTTTTAATATTTGCAAGCCATGAAGACAAGAATAACCATTTGTAAAACTTTTGTCTGTCTGTCTATCCGTCCGTCCGTTCGGACTAATCTTCGGAATTGCTGAACCGATTGTGATAAAACTTCATAAACAAATAGAGTTCAATGCTAGGAGTGATCTAAGCTATATTTTATTCGAAAAACTTGGTTATTTTTTATTTGAAATGAAAAAATTGGTAAAATAAATTGTCACTGATGTTATTTTGAAAAATCTAAATGACTTTTTTTAAACAGAAAGAACAACCACTTTAGCAAACATCGGCTTTGACAGATGTTTATTTAACTACAATGATAAGACTTGGTGTTATTAAGCAACAGATGAATTAGTCGAATTCAAACATTTTGATATGAATATATAATATAGTACCTATATAATATATTTTTGCATAAATATATAATACAAATAATATATAAATGACGTGTTTTATTGGCCAAGTGAATATTATTTGCATAAAAATATGCAAAGTATTTTAACAAAAGATCATCAGCGATTCTGTAATCGTCGTAAAATACTCGTTATTTATTTGTACGAATAAGAATTTGCGATTCTTCCGATGTTTCACTTTACTCACAAATGAAATTGGAACACGCAAAAAATTACTCGATCTTCTGTCCCAAAATGTACCATTTGTTTCTTGAATGACGCAGGACGAAGGTATTTTTGAAAACCTTATGACTTTTTTCTCAAAGCCCTTGATAAATTGAGAGACATGAGAGTGTTATAACAAGTGGGATTGTGAACGACAGAAACGGCAGTAAATTAGTACACGGTAGAAACACAAAACAGGAACACGAATTTCGTAAAAACTTCAATAAATGCCAATTTTAAACAAGCGTCGGTAAAATTTATAAGCGAACACTGGGAGAGTGGTTATTATTTATATCAAGAATAACTAATAAAATTTGTTCTAGTCTGTGGGTGAAACATTTATTTATTTATTTATTCTTTATTGCATTCCTCAAATCTAAAAAATACAAAGGGCGGACTTAATGCCTTGAGGCATTCTCTACCAGTGAATCCATGGAGTGGTGAGAATTTGACGTAGGTGTAACAATATAGAATAAAACATGTATGTCTCATACACAAAGAAATAAAATGGTCAAATAGAAAGAGATAATGTATGCTTGTAACTGTGAAGAAGCTGACTCTCGGCTCATATTTCACCTGAGTAAAATTAATTAGGTTTTTTGAACCCAGCTTAATTTTGTAACTTAATTACCTCTAGCCCGGTATCAGGCACTGATATCCTAGTAATATTATGGGGATTCATGTGCTTCAAGTCAAATAAATGTGGCAGACAACCAGAACCCATTTTAGAACATTACGTTTCTTCGCTTTATTACAAAATATATTTGGTATAATTTTTGTATAATCTAAATACTTGATCCTGTTAAGCATTTTCGTTGTTTTAATTGTACGGTGGTAACTAACAGCTAAAATCTAAGGGTTAAGCCTCAGAGGAGAGCGTTCGCCCGGGCGGGGCGCTTGGCGTGTAGTGTCGACCTCTTTCTTTATAGAAGGGTGACAAACCAGCCCACAGTCCTCGTAATGGTAAGTGAATACTAATACCATATTAATAATAATAATATATTTACCCTTAATTATGTATGCCTCATCTCATTACCTGCAAAAGGGGATCCGGGTCTCGTCACTTACCATACGAAGCATGGCAGTATTATGATACTATTTCACGCTAGTATTCAGTACGAGGCTCTTTCTCCGGTCGAGACGACCCTTTCGTACTGCAACCATAATATAGCTGCAGCGTGGCGTGCACGTACAAAATGGTATTAGTATTTAAAAGTTCGCACTTGTATTAGTGTCCTGAGTATGTATTCCACACGCGACGCTACGCCACACGCCTTACAGAACGCTCTCCACTGAAGCCTAAGCCTAAGGCCGGCCACATACATTCGGAATTCCGTTTCAGGATTCCATTTTGGAATTCCGATTCGGAATTCCGAACACAGCAAATCCATATAAAATCAAGGACCTATCACACACGTACAGTAGTTTTCCGTTCGAAATTTTGCGGGAAAAACGAGATTCCGAACGTATGTGGCCGACCCGAATTCCGAAACGGAATCCCGAAACGGAATTCCGAATGTATGTGGCCGGCCTAAGGCCTTAGTGAAGAGAGAGTGAGAGTGACATTTTAAAAATATTTCTTGATTTCGACATTGTAATATTTTATTATATTTACATAATTATAAGTGAAATTGCAACAAAAATTTGCTTAAAAAAAGACCCCAGAGTTTCTTACCGATTTTTCTCTGAGAACAGCAGCATTATGCGGCCCTGGTATTCTGTGCGAGCGTGGTCTTTCCTCGGTTGAGCCAACCCAATCGTGCTGCAGGCATATTTCAGCTGCAGCGTGACTCTACCATATTAATTATCAGTTACTTGGCGTCAATGACGGTGTTTAACACCAAAATTTATATATATACTAAAGCAAAGTTTAAATTAATATAGATATCGATATATTACTACTACTACGTTCGCATTCCAAAGTTAATTATCAGTCAATTTGTACAGTAAAGAATGTCAATTATTTTTCATATAAGTAAGTTGAATCAACGTTGAGGTAAAAAGTAGTAGTTGAAAAAACTTGATGTTGAGACCTAAGCGGTTACTTACCATAAGTCGGACTATTTTAATACAAAAATGTAAAGAAACTTCTGTATTTTATATTGCTAATCGGTTATATATTTAATTCTTTGTTGTTATTAACGAATACAAATCACGAATAAAGCAAAGATAAATAAAATATACTACAAAATATTTGTATTTACAATGCTTTTAAAGGTTAAGTACCTTACGTTACTTAAAAGTTACTTAAATGATAAATAAAAAATGAATACTAAAAACAAAATCATATACAACGTGCACAAAAAGCTGCGAAGCTTAAACATTTTCTTACCTGTTAGTAAGAACAAAATAAGGGTCCGCATGTTGGATTCCTTCACGGGACCGGTGTTAAACGGTTAACGCTGGGAATAACTATACAGGAGCCATTGCCATCGTCTTTTAAACTTTGTAAAGGCAGTGTTTACGCGACTCAGCTGACGTCCTCGACTCTACGTTCGCCAATTAAGCACACACTCGCGCACTGCGGGACCCGCACGGTGCAGTGTCAACGGCCACAAGCTTACGAGAAAAACTAGACACTCGGCGAAAGCTGTTCTTCTGAGAAATTAGCGTGACAGACACACCGCTATTGTTATTGCACCAGCTGCTCATTCATGCTTTTCTTAAATACCGACATCATAAGCTAACTGACAGATGCAGTCTGTGATGAAAACATCACACATGTCTCGAGCTGCTTGAGAGGTTCCCTCGCGCGCGATCGTAGCACACGACGGCTGACTCGCGAGTTGCGTGAGTGGGACGGTGTCGGCGGGAAGCGGGCTGCGGGGAAAACACGCCTGCGCACCGCGCCCGCACCGCACCACCTACAGTATTGACCGACGACGCCTCCTTCCCACATTTCACATCCTTAACTAGGTACTACGAATTCTCCTTTGAAAAATCTCCTTATTTCACCCCTGCCTTACTGATAGTCCATAAACGTAATTATGAAAACATGTCTTGAAGATATCTTCTTGCAAACTAAATAGGATAAATATCTAAGAAAGTCTCTATAAAAATAATACTTATTTAAGAAACAAATGTTGAAATAATTTTATATTACATAATTAAATTAATAACCCTCTTAGTTATTACGAGAAAGCATGTTCCCAGCTGTAGGACATTCAAGCGTCCACATCTAACACGTTTTTAAAAATTTTTTTTGTTTAAAATTAGTGTAAAATAATTAAAAATTATTTATAAATAAACCACGTGAAGGGCAAGGAGAGAAATGGACTGCACGCTATGCAGAGTTTGCCGGGCTGATTGACGGACAAGACTTTTCCAACAGAGCAATAATGGAAAATCCATTTAATCATGCAGTACCTATAGACTGAATAAAGAGCGGCATATTTACCGAGGGTTTCGGATCTACCCTCAGCAAACTAAGATTGCCAAGAAATACATACCTACACGTACCTCACCTTTTACACTTAGCGCAACGCTGCAACTACCTACATATGTTATGATTGCAGCATGAATGGGTAGACTCGAATGGAGAAGGACCACGTTCTCACAGAATACCAGCGTAAAAGAGCAGCTTAAAGTTGCTGTGTTTCATATGGTGTGGAAAGAACTAGAGAGTAGAGACCCTTCTTACTGGTAATGAGGCTTTCTATCTTAGTCTCAGGGGTGAAAACGCATCTACGTTTTCATTTTTATCGATGATATATGTGAGTAACTATGGGCCACACATTATCCACTTAACATCAGGTGGGCTGTGTGCTCGTTTGTCACCTTTATTCTATAAAAATACCTAATGGAGCATTCTACAAAAGAGCTGTAGTATCCAGCTGCCGACTTAAGCAGGCTAACGACGACTAATAAAAGCACGTAATAGTTAAGTAAAACTACGAATATTAAAGGAGGAATAAATTAATAAACTTAAAAAAATCCTGAAATATTAAAATGTCAGGATTTTTTTTACATTTTCAATGTACTCTTGTTTAGCTATGACTAAATTTTAAATTAACGCTGAAAGGAAATTCGCCTGTATCGAGAAAACGTTTCACATACCTACATAAATTGCAAATTAACAAACAACCAGACTCGGAACAATAATTTGTAGGTTGTACAAATACTTGAGCGCACGGGAATGAGACCCGTGCCCGCAACACCGTAACTCTTATCCACTGTGCTACCTAGCAAATAATGATGGAGTCGTAGTTCAATTTTATGCCATTAAAGCTGTGAAGAGGTCAAAGCTTTTACAAATTACCTTAACAAATTTATTATTATCCGAGCGTAGGAATTACTTGTTATAAATAGAATAGAAATTAATATAGACGGGTAAAACTAACTTGAACTGAAAATTAAAAAGCGTTACTTTGTAAAAAATAAATTATTTTTGAAATGCCAGAAAATCATTCAGGCTTCCGATAGAGGGTGGTACCGTCGGGTCGTTAATACAATGCGTGTAGGTGTCGCCTCAAAATGAGACATCAGCAGTATTAAACTAAAAACGTAGATCATTCTAAGGCGTGGTGCCTTTAAATTAGATAATAATCATAACTAGATAATATCACTTTTGGATGCGAATATAATGAATAGAAAGTACCTATTAACTCGCTAAATCACCAAATATGTATGCTGAGATAATAGTCCGAATAGGTAGATATCACCCTTTCTACCTAGTTGGCATTCCAAGTCCTGAGAGGTGGTTTTAGCCTTCAGAGGTGAAAACGCATCTATAGCCTTCTTCGGAAGTTGGCTGCAGGTATCCAAGGACTGCAGAAACCACTTATCATCAGGTGGACTGATGATAAATGGTTTCGTTCGGCAGAGGGTTTTATACGTGGTAGAACCATACTGCAGCTATATTAGCAGTATAGTTGTAGAACGAATGAGTCGGCTCGACCGGGAAGGACCACGCTCTCACAGAATACCAGCGTAAAATAGCAACTTAACACTGCTGTGTTTCGTATGGTGAGTGTAGAGAACCGGAACCCCTTTTTACTGGAAAGAGACATTCCATCTTAGTCCTCCCGGGTGACAACGCATCTGCATTTTGATTCTTTATTGAGGATAGATGTAGATGTCTATGGGTCACAGCAACCACTTACCATCAGGTGAACTGTGTGCTCGTTAGTCACCCTATCCTATAAAAACAATATTTAGTTATTTAGTTGGTAAAAATATTTAATTAGTAAAAATATTTATCGTGTAGTGGCAGTATAAGAATATCCACTACCTTATAATATGATCCCACGGGTATCGTAAAAGTCAATAGAGGGAAACAATTGAAACAAACCAGGAAATATGCAGCAGCTTCTTACTAATAACATCTTGTAAATAAAAAACTGCGGTTGCCAACCACTCTTTCAAGCGTGGCAACTATGGTAAATATAGTTGCCACGCTTGGCAAGCTTGGCAGGTATATTATTGCACCACGTGTAGGTAAGGTTGGTATTTGGAGAAGAAGTTGCGTTGCGTTACGTTCCCCCTTACATCCCTTTAAGTTAAGGTATTTGGGATATTTGGTTTTAAATACCACTAGGACGACGTAGGTCACTGAACAAACCTAATATTTCAGCAACGCTAATGATACCTACTTTTATTATTATAGCCATGACCTAATAGCCTTTTATTGTTTCGTTAACCATGAGTTTAATCAATATGCGCATATTTTTACTCGACTGTCCTATGTAGAAGAAGGGTTCATTTGTGACCTCTTATAGTCCAAATGGCTAGGCCTGATTTACATTGTCAAGTATAAACTGTATATATGGAGCGTCACAGGATATATAGCGGGATATCTTTTCGTAAAATACCAGCGAGCTATGGATATGGACTCGAAGTTTCTCTTTGAGCATCGACTACGAGCATATTGATAACTCTCTCAGAGTTTCTCTGCGTGATAGAATTATAAATTAAGATATCTATAGTAGAGCTAGAGTAACCGACATAGCCCGACAGATCAGTAAACTGAAGTGGCAATGGACCACGGACTTACAGATAAAAAAACCGACAACCGGTTAGGAAGAAAGGGTCTCGAGTGGCAGTCTCGTACCGATAAGTCAAGTATAGGACGGTCCACAGAAGATGGAGTAACAACTTGGTTAGACATGCAAAAAGTCGATGGATGTGCAGGTGGCTTGGGACCGTGTTTTGTGGTAATCTTAGTCAGAGGTCTATCTATATTTAGCAGTGGACTTGTGAAGAGCTGTAATTATGATGATGGTGAAGATATAAATACTAGTTATTCACTTATTTAATTTAAGGTTGGTTTAGCTCTATTTGTTTTTTTGTATCTGTTTCATTTACGACTGTGTTATTCCTTGTACATTGAATTTAAAGTTTTGAGTTATACCTACTACATTATATGTGATATTGAGCTACCTATACTCACCATATATATATATTTTTTTATATGAGAGGGGGCAAACGAGCATGCGGCTCACCTGATGGCAAGTGACTACCGCCGCCCATGAGCAACTGCAACACCAGGGGAATTACAGATGCGTTAATATCTTTGGTCGGGTAACAATATCGACACACGTTTAAAGATACCGTCACCGATGACAGGGTTGCAAGATTTAAAAAATTTGCAGAATTTTTAACAATGCTGATTTTTTTATACGTGGTAAATGTACGCTGCAGCTCTATTATAGTTGTAGTACGAATGGGTCGAGTCGACTGGGGTAGGATCACGCTCTCAGATTACCAGCGTAAAATAGCAGCTTAATACTGCTGTGTTTTATATGGTGTGTGTAGAGAACCGGAGGCCCTTCTTACTGAAAACGAGGCATTCCATCTCAGTCCTCAGCGATGACAACGATCTGCTTTTGATTCATAATTGAGTTTTTTAGTTCAATAAAAAAAACAAATTGTAGTTAACAAAAAAAAAGTATATTTTAAATGAAAAAAAAAAACATTTTTATATTCTTTATCAATATATTTTACGTGGTAGAGCCACGCTGCAGCTATATTATGGTTGTAGCACGAATGAATCGGCTCGACCGGGGTATGGCCACGCTCTCATAGAATACCAGCGTAAAATAACAACTTAATGCTGCTGTGTTTCGTATGGTGAATGTAGAGAAGCGAAGACCCTTTTCACTGGAAACGAGACATTCCATCTCAGTCCAGAGGGGTGACAACTTGATTCTTAATTGAGGATAAATGTAAATGTCTATGATCCACAGCATCCACTTACTATCAGATGGACTGTGTGCTCGTTTGTCACCCTAATTCTATAAAAAAAGATTTTTTTTTGGGTAATTTAATTAGAATTTCGGATCGGATAGGGTATTTTTATTTGGATCACCGCTAGATGGCTATCGATAAATATAGGAAAAATAGAGGAGCGAAGGCAACGTGAACCCTTTTGTCAATTAACGTATCACCGTAGTATATATAACCTATCAAAAGTCCACTGCTGAACATAGGCTCATAGGGGGGATATTTGCCATAGTTGTCACACTTAGCTGGCGGGTTGGCAACCGCAGTTTATTTTTTATTTTTAGTCGTTATTAGGAAGACGCTGCTGTCCATCTCCTGATTTGTTTCGATATGGGATAGTGGATATCCACATTACATCGCCACGAAACGGTTAGTTTATTTATCTCTATCTCTATATATAAAATCAATTGCTGTCCGTTAGTCTCTTTAAAACTGAAAAACGGCTCGACCGATTTTGATGAAATTTTTTGCGTGTGTTTGAATAGGTACCTATATGGTTTAGATTCACATTTTCACCCGGTAGGTGGCACTGTTGTCGAGATCCATAAATCACCCGTGTGAAGCCGGGGCGGATCGCTAGTCACCAATAAAATGGGAGATACCATAACTTTTTGGAATTATTGGATGGATCGAAGAGAATGCGGTTATTGTTACATAATATTTGGCACGCCCGTTTCACACTTAATTCGTTCACATTCAAATTGGAACACAGAAGTAGAACTTGGCAAACAAAAAAATTTATGCTTTTGGACGGTTTGATAATAACACACGAAATTATGTTGTGACTAAATTATATTCGTCAAAGTTTATCAGATATTAATTACAATTAATGTATGTAACAAATACAACATCGTCACACATAACAAATACAACATCATCATACAGTTATCATACCTATTGTCTAAATTTTTCATATAATATATTAAAATAAAAACAATTTTAGCAAAAGTAGCAGTAATAAAAAGAAAATTCCATACAAATTGAAGCAAGCTTTTATCGTTGAATACCGATCCAAACCTCAGAATCGGGGATAAATAAAGATGGCAAGAATTCTTTTTGGTGAAACTTCTACCTATACTTCTCATTATAAAATACACATTTTTGTGTCATGTGTTCCTACCGCCTGAAGCAGTTAGATCCGAAAACCGCTAATTTTACCACTAAATCACGACTGATGTTTATAAATTAAGAATACACCTTTGAGTATACATATATATATATATATATATATATATATATACCCGGTTCGATTCCGCCGGCACCAATGAAATTGTTAATTGCAATTTTAAGTGCTGATTTAACACGTGCTCGGCGGCGACATGTGAAGTTCGCCAACACGCATTGGGGCAGCGCGGCGGACATTTCCTTGCCTTAAAACTCTCTCAAAAATGAGAGGAGGCCTGTGTCCAGCAGTGGGACGTAATATACGTAATAACGTACGTAATATACATAATATAGGCTGTAACTTTACTTTACTTTTTACTACAGTGGCTAAGCTTTCCTTTAGCTGTTAAAATCAACATGTATGAGAAAGTAAAGTATATCGTGGACAAACGTGGGGTACACTGAAAGTTTTGCTTATCTAATAAATAAAACAGTTTATATGTAAACTAATATATTTGGCTGGTTGAGAACAGAAGTGATCCAAGTAGCATTTTGTAAATTTCGAGATATGGAGCAAAACGCGTTTTCATGGCTACCGTGATGGCATTTAATAGATTATTACCATTGTGTAAGTTTGTGTTAAATTGGTGTGAAAGACTTTAGGCTATTTATAAAATATCTCTATTACCACCCTTGTCCAAATCTGCAGTCATAATCATCTGAGTAGTCATCATTGAAGTAAATTCTACTATCTCCTTCATGAAATTTTATTTTCTCATTTTGAAATTAAGATCTGATATCCAAAAATGCCGATAGCACTTGGATCACTTCTACATACTTTAAGTTGAGGTGTATGAAGCCCAAAAGGTACCTAACTCAGTTTCCTAAAAATGCGACTTGGATCACTTCTGTTCTCAACTAGCCATTTATTGTTTTTAAAAATATTATCCATTACATTTTAAACACCTTTTTAATGGTTCAAGTAATTTTTGAAAATATAAAGACCATTGGTCAGACCAACCAGTACAGGTCATGTTTTTCACGTGCTGGTTGAAGGTTATCACGGCATCTTCCGGCTCCGTTAATGTCAAACTCCTCATCAAATCTTTGATTTTTGGGAAAATAAAGAAATCGCAAAGTGCGAGATTTGGACTGTATGCGGGATAGGTCACGAGTTCCACTTTTTCAGAAACCAAAAATTACTTTGTCTTGTTCGCGGTGTGCGCCGAAGCATTGTTAAGGTACAATAGGATGCGACTTCTTGGTCAGTTTTTTTTCAAAGACACTGGGCAAACAAAATGATGGTGTACTACTCAGCATTAATTATCTTTTGCTCATCAAGTGGGATCGTGCAGGCAAGACCTGCCTTCATTTTGTTTGTTCGTTTGTCGAACACCTATACAGATGACTGTTGCTTTCTTTCCGGAATGTAAGCATATATCCATGTTTCATTTCCTGTCAATTTTATACATAGCATTTGAACGTCCGTGATCATACTTTAACAATTTTTTTACACCAATCAACTCGTACTCTTTTTTGTTCTGGGGTGAGTTCATGAGGAATCCAGCGGCAACAAAGTTTTCTAAGTTTTAAATGTTCATGTAAAAAATTTTACTCATACCAAAACCCAAATATCTTCGAATCTCCTCATATGTGATGCGCCAGTTTTCTTCAAAATATCGAATGACAATAGCCACATTATCCTCAGTGATCACAGTTGAGGGTCGACCTTCACGAATTTCATCATGGAGTGAAACACGGCCACGATCAAATTCTGTGTACCAACGCCTTACGGCGCGCAAATAAGGGTACTTCCCTCCCAAAAGCTTTCTGAAGACAAGCAATGCAATCTTACGAAAAGAGTGAACTTTTAAAATTATAAAAAAACCCTTGCCTAAAATCTTTTCGCGTTAATTCTTTGCTATAAATGACGAACTAAACATTTATGAACGGCCAGGAGAGCAGAACTTTTAGTGTGCCCTATGTAGGTATTAAACCGCCAGTAGGTGTTAGGAAAGCCCGGCGACTAGTAATAATATTGTTGGGAATGAGGTTAAAAAAATAAAAGGAAATACGAACAAATGAAGGTAGAATGGTAATCTCCCACTTGTTTTAGCAGTATAAAGTATCGCACAGGCGACTAAGAGGCATCAGATATAGTGTATTATCTATGGTCGTTACTATGCCTGTTGGAGTATTCTACTAGTGTAGGCAAGGAAGGTCGTGTTGCTGAGAGGCTGCTCTGTGTTACATTGAGATGAATAGTGATGCTGTTGGTTTGTTATCATGTAATTGGGGTTCTGATAGAAAGCAGGGTTTGTTACCGACTAGTGTTATTTTATTTAAATACTTTGGAATAGTTTCTTACATCAGAATTGGGATGAAGATCCCTGTTACCGTCCACATATAATCTTTGAATAGTGTGAGGGTTATTACATTTGTGGAAGACGACAATGCGACTCTCGTATCATATTATCGCCTTTGTTTTTATGTTAAATGTCTTAATGAAGTTTGTTGTCCTATTTACGACATTGACGAATCATTAGTGTAGAGTGAAAGTTTAAAAGTGAAATGCTTTAAGCCATAAGTTAAATCCTTTGTTTAATTTTATTACGCGTTGATGCCTTTGTTTTTATGTTAAATGTCGTAATAAAATATGCTGTCCTATTTTCGACATTGACCTACTATTAAAGTGTAAAGTAAAAGTTTAAAGTGAAATGTTTTATAAGCAAAAAGTTAAATCGTTTTGATTGATTTGTATTAAAGGTACCCGCAAGTACTTTCGTTATTTCTTAACGTACCCAAATATGTTAACAAAATTTGAAAGAAATATTTGAGATATTCTAGATGAGTTATAGTTTGCATTCAGTGGAAATTTAATTTGTTCGAGTTTTGTTATAATTCATAGTGTATGCGAAATATGTTTTAATGGGCTACTTTTTAAAGTTCGAAATGTTGAAGCGATGTAACAAATTAAAGGATTAACTTTAACGTGATATGAATTGAAAAAAATAAGTAGCCTTTTTGTATTCTAATGTGTTGATAAGTGTTACAGTTTACTCCGATTATTATGTGGTCGACAAAATTGGGGTTTGATGTCGAGAGGTGCGGCCGAGCCCTGGAGACAGCAAGTGTCTACTTTACTAGACGCTAACCAGCATCGACAAGATGCTTATGGCAACGAGAGTCGTCGGCAGCCACGAACTTTCACCGTCTGTGATTTTTGTTCGATTCGTCGAATCTACGGGAAAGCTGGACTCCAGTATGCGGGGCCCTATAAGGTCTTGTGCATGTTGCCACGCCATCGCTACAGCCTGCGACTTCTCGGTGGATCTAATGGCAGGCGGCTCAAGCGGCCGCCGAACACATGGTGCTGGCGCGGCAAATAGACGTCTTACGCTTGCTCAGCTTTCGTTGCGAGTGGTGAGCCATGTTACGCGGATTTCTATCCGACCGAGACGACTTGATGACGATTGCAATTTGTGTGATGTCGTTTGCAGTGTGTGATATTTTACAGTTGCCTTTTTATATTTACAATGTGTGATATTGTCATACAGTTGATTTTATATTTGCAATGTGTGTAGTAGCCTACGCCTCTGCATGAAGTTGCCTTTGCAATGCGTACATCTTGCGCAGTTGCCTCCTTCCTTTGGAATATGTGGTGGATCAGTCTCTCCACATAGTTGCCGTTTTGCAATGGGTGCATTGGTTTGTGAGTGCCATGTCACACAGTTGCAGTTTCTTAAGAGAATGTGGTGAACTTTGGAAGCCCCGAATTCTATAGTTCGCAATACATTTATCTTCATTCTTTTAATTTTTAATTTTGCAAAGCAGATTATTTATTTGTTTTAAGCACCTGAAACGTTTTACATCTATTTCAATATTAAATTACTTTGGATACCTATTTTGCGAGACCTGTGTTGATTTACTTAAGTGCACGCTTGTGCATCTGACGTAGTTGTTTCCATGTCTTTGCTTTTATCATGGTGTACTCTAAATTTTAAATTAAAACTACTTAAGTAAAATCCAATATTTAAAAGGTTTTAGGTGTAGTAATTAACGCTAACTTTGTGCTTTGCCTATCTCAATAGTCACTGGGAGCCACTGGAAGGTATGCAAACTTGGTGCCTATGCCTACAGTGTTGAAGTCTGGACAGTTCGCTGGCGCTGGTGCGGCGCTGCGGCTTGCTGGCGCTGATGCGGTACAGCGGCTTGCTCGCACGATTGTAGCTCGGCGGCTCGCTGGCACTGGTGCGGCGCAGCGGCTTGCTGGCGCTGGTGCGGTGAAACAGCTCGCTGGCGCGAACGCAGCGTAAACGCTCGCCGGAGCGCGTTTAGCTGTGTACCCTGTGTCTTCAGGGTATATTACGATCTGTGTCATTTGCGCAGTGTTCCTCAGAAAAAAATGTGTTATCTAAGACGTGCGTTAAACTCTAGTAGGAAGCGTTATATACTAAAATCTGATTTGGACGATGTTTTCAATTCTGTAAAAGTTTAGTCTGTATGAAATGTATTCAAGAGCTCACTCATTGTGTGTTGTTGAATAACAATTGGTAAAGATTTGAAAACAAGAGTTTATCGTTTCATGGTCAGAAAGGGCCGAGACGGGAAAGTTACATTAAGCCAGTAACGTTACTTTAGTCTCCACACGAGGTGTGTGCTTCCCCATACTTACTTTGAGGGTGAGTAGTTACATATGTGTCAGAAATAGCTAACGTAGTGTTTGCTATTTCTGACACATATGTAACTACGTGATGCTGTTGGTTTGCATACTTTGGTGTTATCATGTAATTGGGGTCCTGATAGTAAGCAGGGTTTGTTACCGACTAGTGTTATTTTATTTAAATGCTTTGGAATAGTTTCCTACAATACATATTGTTTGTCCCTGTCCTAAAAACTTCTCGAAAATAAAAGAAACTTTTCTACTAGATATAACGAAAATTTTAAAATAAGGTAGAAGTAGATCTGTACAAAAATTTGACTTATGCAAGGTATTTTCTTTAAAGCTTTAATTTAAGAACATCATTAATACTATTCCGTGCCATAATTAGCAAAATTGGATCAATCGTAGAGTCAACTTGGTATCTGTGTCTTTATGTCTGTTTGTCACACTGGATGTAGATGATTGAAATTTGGCAGCGGTATAATATGCTACAGGAAAACGTTATTTTGTGATTTTTTTAGAATTTCCTTTATAGTATACGTCTAGCAACACCTATTACTTTTTATATCGGGAATGTCTTCCGATGTGTCCTTATGAAGGTTACATTGTCTTGGAATCGAAAATGCGTTATTTACATTTTTCTCTTTTAATGTACAGAGGTACTGTAAGTATTAAGTAATACTCTAATGCTTACATTTATTCATAATTAAAATTAATATAGTTTTGACAAAATAATGTTGAATTTCATGGTTTTCTATTAATTTACATTTACGTCATCACATTTACGATTCAAATTATTGGCCCCATAAAATAGATGGTGATGTTTTTTTAACGTTTGAGTAGACTTCGAAAATTCGTAAATGTAGTTCTATTGACGGTGAACGTGAGGAGAACTACATTCATGAACGGGAGAAATATATTCGCCCTGCAGCGAATTAGGATGTACAACCCCATATAGAGGGAAACTGAAACAGGAGATAGGCAGCAGCGTCTTCCTGATAACAGCTCAAGATAATAAAAAGCTGCATTTGCCCACCCGCCTTACAAGCGTGACAACTACGGCAAATATCCAGCCTATTCGACAATCTATACGGGAGGCTTATGATCAGCAGTGACTTATGATAGGATGTAATGATGACGATGATGAGTTCTAGTTATCTTTGCTGCCTTTAATATTTACGGTAGAATGAAAACAAAACTGAAACATCTCCGAAAATATTAATTAAATAAAAACTGCATAATAGTCCCATTCAAAGTAAAAATTTAGCAGCCTACATACATTCCACTGCTGGGCACAGGCCGCAGAGAGTTTAAGGATAAAAAATGAGTTTGCTGCGCTGACCCCCATGATGACCCACTTCACATAATATAAAAATAATTTCCGAAACATCTTTTAACTTCTAAGATATGCAGATTTCCTCGCAAAGTTTTTCTTCACCGCCGAGAACGTGGTAAATCGACACTACAAATTTCAACAATTCAAATGCAATGCAATTATAATATGAGTGTCGGCGTGGATTAAATTTAAGTTGCTTACGTACTATGAAATTTATCTTTGGATCGGTTCGATTGCCAGCTTTGACACGTGACTTTCGAAATTCTATCAACGGTACGGTTTCTTTACTCATGTGTTACTCATAGTTAGAATAAAAATAAACCTGTCTTTAAGTAAAATTTGCTTTCTTTGATATTTATAGAACTTTTTCGAAAGAGCCTGTTCATTTACATATACTCATGTGAGCTATAAAACCGAGACTGTCACAAAAATCTTAATAGGTATGTCTGAAAATATGAAAGCTATCTTAATATATTATAACAAACTGTTTTATAATAAACATAATGGCTCCGCCGGATGCCGGAATAACCATCGCCGGTATTATATGTGATCGTGGTCTGGTCGCGTGGACCCATTCATGCTGTAGCCAAAATACTCTACGGCGCGGCGTGGCGTAGCTTTAACACGTATTTACTAAATGAAACTTATTCCGTAAACAATTATATTATTTTATTAGCATCAGTTTATTTATTTATGCTTTATTTGCAGACCAAGTACAAAAAGGCGAACTTAATGCAACATGGCATTCTCTGCCAGTCTACCTTCAGGCTAAGCAGAGAAGATATTGTGGGTGCAAAGTGCAAACAGCTAAGTAAATAATATCTACATATATCTACATAATATTACCATAACTACTACTACATACTAAGATACATATTATAAACATAATTACATAAATAAATTATATAGATATACATACAATATATATATATATATATATATATATATATATATAACGCTGAAGGCTAAAATCGGTGATATTAGTTCTCTGGCCGATTTCATAATTGGAAATCTTTTTAGATTAAAAGCATTTTTCAATTGCCCATTGCTCTTTGAGTGACTTCGAACTTGTGGAGTAACCGAACCGTCAATGACTACTTTTCGGCACCGTAGAAGTACAAGCACGATACACTGATTCAAGAATTTCGTCTGCAGGCTTTGTCGTATGTGCAACGATATAAACAGACAAAGCGTTCAAATTACTGGCTTATTCAATTTTCCTATCGATTCCTGTCTCAAAGTTCTAAAAATCAGTTTAAAAAGTAAAAAATGTAAAGGAAATGTCTGCCATCCTGCCCCAATGCGTTTGGCGGACTTCACATGTCATCGAAATATTTTTTTTAATTTCAGATATGCCGGTTTCCTCACGATGTTTTCCTTCATCGCCGGGCACGTGGTAAAAAATAAAAATTGCAATTAACGACTTCATAGGTGCCGTCGAGGATCGAACCCGGGTTGTCCGCGTACTGTCAAATTTACAGCGAGCGCTTAGCCGCTGAGCCACCACGGTTCATAAAAATCGTTTAGTAGCGCTAAAAAAAATTACATTATCTGAGATCCGAAGAGAGGGGGAGGACTCGGTCCGGCAACTTGTTCTATCGCCGAGAAAGCGTCCATCTGTCCCAAGTAGGTTCCGGATCTATCGTTCACAAGTCTCTCGTTAACAATGTTGTGAAGATTAGGAGTGTATCGACAAGGGTTGTAATTGTTATACTCAAAATCACCAAACGATATTATTTGAAGGTCATACAGGTTTAAGTACTAAAGTCGGCACATCCCGATAAGGTGGTGGAGAGAGATTTATGAGGATATCTCTAGTGCCATGAATTCTTCTAAAATCCACTGAGCTATGGAAAATTCTATGCTCGGAGTTTCTTTGCGTGATAGACTTTATAATGATGATATTCGCAAATAGAACCTGAGTTACCAACACTGGTAGGTCGTAATTTTCTTAATTACGACCTACCTGTTGCATAAGCGCTACATGTACCTACGTCCTCCACTCAGTTTAAGCTTACCTGACGGAAGCAGCCGTCCCGGCATAAAAATTCTTTTAAGATGAACCTTGGATGAATTTCAGTAATATATTAGCTCAGGATTTTTTGTCCTAAACTGGGAGACATCCATTCCACCGTCCATCGTCCAAATAAAGTACAAAATTTTAATTTATAAGAACCTACTATATTTTGTTTTCATAAGTTTAAAGTTATAGAAATAGCATAATAGTAAAGTAATAGACTATTATGAACGATGGGTTTCCCTTCATTATACAAAAGTAGGTACACTACGCTATTGGGTTTAATATGTTGTTTATGAAAAGGAAGCAGGGAAAAGTCCAATGTGCTTCTCAATTGCGAAAACGTGATCATCAACTTTCTTTATCAACCTCTTTTTATCCACTGTTGAGTATAGGGATTTGTAAGAACCAATATCCACATAGTTGCTCAAGGCTGGATACAGAAGGAGGATGCGGTACAGGGCTAGATGCGGTAACTCCTCCAAAACTTTGGAATGTGGTTGGCCTTAGTCCTGATGGCAAATTTCTATGATATGAATGTGGACAAATAATTTGGCTTGTTAGTACCTACATACATAAAAAAAAAATTTAAATAAATGTTATTAGAGCGCTGTTTTTCTTTGTAATTATATGACGGGCTATTTATTGCATGTCTCTTACTGAGCCCCCCCCCCTCCCCCAAATTGAAATCCTGGATCCGCCCGGAACGTTGCTCCCAACACAAGTCTCTGAGATTTGGCTTCGGCATTTTCGAAAACACCAGTTCCTAAGTAAGATATTTGCAATTTTTTTTTAATTTTCTTAAAGTTACAGCCTATATTCGTCCCACTGCTGGGCACAGGCATTCTCTCATTTCTGAGGGTTTTAGGGCAATGAAATGTCCGCCGCGCTGCCTTGTGCGTGTTGGCAAACTTCAGGTGTCTTCGAAATACTTTTTTTTCTTATTTCTCAGACATGCAGGGAAAATTGCAGTTAACAAATTCATTGGTGCCGGCAGGGATCGAACCTGGGTTGCTCGCATACTGTGAAATTTACAGTGAGCGCTTAGCCCCTGGACTACCACGGCTCTAATTATCTAATTTTTATTAAAAAATCGCTGCTACCCATCTCCTGGTTTCTCGCGACACGCACGGGACGATATGGGTTTATAAATATTCTTAAACCGCCACTACATGGAACCTCCATACATTCAGTACGCGACAGGTCGACATGGCAATTTTCTAGTGATGTGGCATCACGTACCAGGTAGTTTATATCGATATTTTTGGCAACGCAACAACGTAAGAGTAAAATTAATTAAATAAGGTTTGTTATAAGTAAAAAGAAAAAATATTTTCTAATAGTATTTTATTCATCACAATCAATATCAAATGAACTCATACTATCATCGCTACAAGCACTTAGTGACACTTCGTCACTAGTTTCTCAGACTTTTCCATTTCTATATCCTATTCCCAGTATTCATTATCCAGTTACTGAACATGTTTTTTGAAATTTGCCCAGTTTTCTGCCGTAACTGTCGAAATTGCATCAGTGGCGTAGCTATGTAACCAAGGGCCCCGGGGCAAAAATGAAATTGGGGCCCTATTTAAACTAAGCTAAATACTTTAAAGGTGCAAAACTACTTCATCATGGGCTCCTTTTCGCCCATTGCAGGGCATAGTAAAGCAAAGCGACTTACTACTTAGTATTATGTGTAACGCATAAATAATAACGAAGTAGATTACAGTTAATAATATAGGCAGACAACATAACAGTGGAAGAGCCACACGGCAGCTTTAGCTGTCGAACAGGTGGGCCAGACTAGATGGAGTGACGACCTGGTAAGACATGAAAAGAAGAGCTGTAATGAATGAATGTAATGAATGGGTGGACCACGACCTTACAGATAACCAGCGTGAAGTAGAAGTTTACTTCGCCTGGTAAGTGCAGGTCGCCTACGCGGATTCTAGATGTGGAGGATCGTGCACCTTCCCTGTTGGACCTTCTGCCGACCTCTCATCCGGACGGATATCAGGTCTCCGTTGACGCCTCTCTTGGCTCATTGGACCATTGTCTGATCCGGACTATGGTGCCACTCACACTCCCATCGCGGTTGCGTTCTGCAGATCGCCGCCGTGTTTGACTTTATAGGTTGGCCGATTGGTACAGAATGTGGTCTTTTTTGCATCCTTCCCTTGAGGACAGGGGCGGGTATACTTCTCGCCGGCTGATCCCAACGTGATTCTGTCGCTGATGTGGTACTTCAGGGAATGGAACTTTTTATTCTATCATCTGTGGTGCCTGATTTGGTCGCTCCTATAAAATTGCATCGTTCTATAATAGGAGTGCTTCACCAGCGCTGTTAAAAAGAAGTATAATTTCGCCTTCAGGTTGGTACGATACGGTTTACACAGCGCTCGGTGCGCATAGCACTACTCTCCCTAGACGTCACGTCGAGTGGACCTGATGGAGTTCTTCCCATTGTGCTAAAGACGTGTGCTACCTAGTTCGCACCGGTCGTAACGTGTCTTATCTAAAACTGTTTCTCCCTAGGCGTACTCCCGAACTCAAAGAAGACAGCTTTAGTGCACCAGATCCCTAAAAAATAACCGAAAAGTCGACCGCTCAGACCTATCCAACTTGTTCTCCCCAATAATGAAAACCATTGTTAAGCCAGCTCATGAGGTTGAGGATCACCAACTGAAAAGTGACCGCCAGTACGATTTCCATTGGAGTTGCTCAGCTGGTGATCTTCTGGCTTACCTGACTCATAAATCGGCGGAGGCAGAGAGGGAGACCCTGGCCGTTAGTTTGGACATAGCGAAGACCTTCGATCGGGTTTGACACAAAGCACTTCTTTCAAAGCTCCCTTCCTATGGGCTTCCCGAGAATTTGTGCAACTGGATCGGCAGTTTTCTTGCAGATTGGAGCAGTAACGTGCACTGGTGATACTTTATACACCGGCTGTGCCTATATTTCTCGAGAAAACGTCGCCGAGTACCGGAACAAACTTTTGTCTGAAATCGAGTCTTTGCCGGATAAGTTCTCTGATTGGGGCAACTAAATATAATTAAGTTTCTAATTAACTAAATCTAATGCCCAGAAGATACAAGTTTGCGCGTTTACCACTAAAAAGAACCCCTTTGTCGTAACTCTTCAATTTCAGGGCACTCCCCTTGTTACTTTAGGCAGTATCGGAATCTTCGGCGTTGACATATCGAATAACGTGCAGTTTCGTGGTCACTTGGAAGGGAAGGCTGAATTGACCTCTAAAACTCTTGGCGTGCTCAGCAGAGCGGGACAGTATTTTATGCCGGCACACTGCTTGCAACTTTACAAGGTGCAGGTTTGGCATAACATGGAATACTGTTCTCATCCTTGGGCCGGGGTTTCCTAGTACCAGCTCCTTCCACTTGACCGCATCCAGCGCAGAGCAGCTCGAATCGTCGACGATCGATGAAGACGAAAGACGAGACGAAGAGATGTTGCATCCCTTTGCATTTTCTATCGCATTTACCATAAGCAGTGTTCAGAGGAATTGTTCGGATTAATTCCAGCCACAAAATTTCATCAGCGCATTTCACAAATCCACATCATCGGGAGGTTTGGCGGTCCACTACTGTCCGATTTACTAGGAGTTTTCTTCCTCGCACGACTTCTTTGTGGAATCGTTTACCACCGGCGATTTTTCCGGACCGATACGACTTAGGGACCTTCAAGAAACGAGCTTACTCCTTTTTTAAAAGCCGGCAACGCGCCTACAATTTCCCTGGTGTTGTATTTGTTAATAGGCGGTGGTCGACACTTGCCATCAGGTGAGCCGCAAGCTCGTTTGTCCCCCTCTTCTATATAAAAAAACAATAAAACGAAGTAGACAATTATCTTTAACAATATTATATTTATGTTCTGGAAGTGGGAGTAATTTTTGTGATTTCAGTTCTAGCCGTTCGCGGTCAGGAGCCAAAAAGTTAAAACTCGAAAATTCTTTATACGACTAGGATAGTACATAATTTTTCGAACGTCGTTCGTGGAGGCCGAGGGGCCCCTTTATCTATTAGTAATAATATCTATTAGGTAGTGTGATAATGTCATGGTCACGTCCTTTAATTATATTGTCAATTTTATAATTGATTGATTTGAACTTTTTGTTGGGGGCTAAATTTAGCTGGACACTATGGTAAGGTGCGTTGTCCATTACCACGACACTGGGTTCAGGAAGTGAAGGCGAAAGCTTTTCGACTACCCATTTCTCAAAATTCTCGCCATTCATTTGTCCATGATAGTCCCCGGTAGTAGTACCGGCCTTAAATATTAAAAGAAGCCCCCGGTAGAAATCCGGTTTTGCCTCCTGCACTCACTACTATGAGTCTATTTCCAGAACGAGTATCTGTGAGAGTCATTTGCCAACACTTTTTGAAAGTTTAATAATTGTCCACCAACGTTTCTTCTAAATAAAAAATATTTCTGTTGTGTTGTCGGAACTCTCTAATTTTCTTTAAATATTGATAACGTTTGAGGCTCATCTTTTATATACGGGATCCGCAGTAGATTCTTCAATTTTTTGTGCACAGTACATCTTATCTTGATCAATCTCACGAAGTTTCAGGCTTAGGAAACAAATATTTTCTGAAATAAAAAATATCCAATTTTGCTAAATTAACCTCAAATTTTGTACTATTTTATTATTTTTGAGGTAATTTTGACAGCAGGTGTAGCTATTTTAGGGAGTTTTAATAATGCGTTTTGATTTTACAAATAAGAAGTTGACGCGCACTTTTTTTTTTAATTCACATTATTTTTTGTTATTTTATTCGGGTTGAACAATTTCACAGTGATTTGAGCTTCTTTGAGTGAATAATTACGAAAATTTAGTTTTTGTGATAATCTAAAATTGTTATTTTGATCCTGATGATATCTGCTAAATGGCAAACGAAACGCGAACTCATTGACAGCCATATTTTGTGATTTTTGTGTCATGTCATTCAATATTTGTACTCGCGTTTGAGAGCATCAGCAATCACGCTAGAGAACAACTTTGGATACCCTGCCTGTCACCATGTCTTCATCCTCTGGATCGAGTCCGGTGCGAGCATCAAGTAGTACAAGTGAAGTGACGCGTGTTTTGGACTCTGTTGAGCCGCATGCTCCTTCCGTGTCTACCAGCTTGGAGGACCCTGCTGAGTTGCGAGCAACAAGTAGTGCAAGTGAAGTGACTCATATTTTGACTCTGTTGAGCCGCATGCTCCATCTGTACCTACCAGTTTGGAGGACCCTGCTGAGCCAGTCCAGGAAGCGCTACGGATTGTCGACGACAAGCAGAGGTGCTGGCTACGCCACGAAGGTGCTACGTCAGCACCTTCGGATTCTGTTCCCTTTAGGAGGAAGCACCTTTACTCTGATGAGTTGCGAAGTCAGTGGAACCTCGAAAAATTACTCAAGGTTTTGGGTACAGAGGACCAGTGTGTGGAGTTTTCCGAGCGAGTTGGACTAATACCAATTACCAAAAATTGTGGTACACATCGCACTCCAATGGGTGTTGTAAATATTGGACTTGTAGGTCAAAACACTTTGTTTGAAAATGCAAAAATCCCGCTGCGAATAATATTTCGATTGATGTATTGCTTTACTGCTGACATGACATACAAGCAAACTCTTCGCGAATGCTGTACCGAGGACGGAGAAGTAGCTGTATCCAGGTGACAATTTCAGATCGGTTTAGTTACTGTAGAGAAGTAATCGGTATATACATAAGACTATGAATCATAGTGACCCTGACAATCCGTTTGTTGGCCCCGCCGGGACACACACCCAGCGAATTGAAAGCCAATGAAGAAATATAAAGAAAAGGTTCCATAAAGTTAACTACAAAGAAAGAAGATTGGTTGATTGAGTATTGTTGGAGAAAATTTATTGATGATTTATTTTTTAGTATTTCCTTTTAAACAATACACAAAGTTATCACATAATACATACCGACTTAGTAAAAAGACACAGAGAACTTAAGATGCAAGAGCGAGCGAAGCGAGCTCGGTGACTTGGAGCACCCCGATTCGGACAGGTTAGGTTCGAATTAGCTTCGTGTTAGGTTACTTTAAACCCTGCAAACAGAAACAGACGTCGACTACGCCACGTTAAGTGGCATAGGTGAAGGCCCTATCCCTCCCTCCATAAATCAGGTTTATAATATTAAAAAAATTACGAAAACATAACCTCAAATTCCGATTTTAAAAAATTCATTAAAAAAAACTATGCATTTCCTAAACTTTTCCAATGCGGAGAGGGATCTCCTTCCCCCCTCAAATATACATATATTTACATCCCTTATATAAAAGTCCTTCCACGTTTGAAAACTATATCTGGCTTCTCAATTAAATCAGATCGTTTTTTTTGACACTGACGCCACCTGTAGCCCATTTTTTTTCAACAGCCGTTGTAACGTACAAACACCGCAAGGAAAAGCAATTTTTTGGCGTTACGCAACAAGTAGCTTGAAACACGTCGGAACGATTTTCATTTGTAAATAAAATTCTGTTAGTGTTATGAATCACTGTACGATCAAAATTATCTACACAAAATTTTTGGCATGTCTTCTTCCGTTTTTTGGGCGATTTTAATTGTTTATTTCGTCCTGCTAATTTTGATTCGGATTTTATTCTGGACAAAGTTCTTTTCGATAAGCCGGTGTAAAACGCAGCCCTATCCAATGTCTGATTGACAGGGTATTTATAATAATTGTTTTTCCGTTTGATGTCACAAGTTTCTAATACTTTTCTGGCTAGTTCTCGTGCTTGAGAATGAATTATTGTTTTTTTTTTGTTTGAACACGTGACGAGGAAGCGACCGAAGTCATTTTAATACACAAAAACAAAGAACAATGTGAACGAGATCGAAATCGATAAACGCGGTCGATGCGGACTCGTGCAACGCAGACTAAGATATGCTTGGGTAAAAAATATCGATATATCGAAATTTTCTCATAAATATATCGATATATATCGTCGATATTTTTAATAGCAATATATCGATATTCATTTTAGAGTATCGAATTCGTATCAATTTCGATATATTTTAAAATGTTGTATTAATCGACAAAACATTAAGCAACCAAAGCAGCTACAAAAGCATTCATGGGCTGTCGTTTTTTTCTTTCGTCATCCAACTGTCAGTAAGAAAATTTTGGG
The DNA here is from genome assembly GCA_029286625.1 of Parnassius orleans. Lineage (NCBI taxonomy): Eukaryota > Metazoa > Arthropoda > Insecta > Lepidoptera > Papilionidae > Parnassius > Parnassius orleans. Next base: position 2,524,993 of record JAGSMP010000152.1, read on the forward strand.
CCTTATCCTAGTACATCATGCAAAACATGACGATATATCGATATTTATCACGCGATATATATCGATACTGTTTGTAAATATCGATATATTGTTTTCACTTGCCCATCCCTAGACTAAGATGGCGCGGACGATGTTCTGGTATCCGGGGTATCTCCCCCGCGGCTCAACTCATACTCCGATTGCCATGTCGACCTGTCGCGTACTATACTTATATTAGAGGTCAGTCGATGTAATGAAGGAATTAATGAAAATTCACCATTAGGGGCCGTCCATTAATCACGTGAGGCTCGAGTGGGGGGAGGGGGGGTTTGGCAAAAACCACGAAATATCACAAGGGGGAGGGGGGGTGTAGTAAGATATCACGTGTATTTATTTTTTCGTCAAACGCGCGATTTCTAAACCGAAAAGCGGCGTGTAGTGTGACCTTGACAGAAAATCTTGCTAATCCGTGGTCCGAGGACAATGTACATTAAATATGTTCATGTAATAGTACAATATATGTTTTTCGCATGATTACACCATTCCTTTAATATTATTTTTATGCCAATCAAAAACAACCTGCAACAACCATTCTGTCTAGACATTTTTATCATGGTCCTTAATTTCGGAATAAAATTAGATTATACTTTATACCTGTATTTAAAGATAATATTCTAAAAATTTTAAGATTTTTTGTAGGTAATAAAAAATACACGTGATTTCAGGTGGGGGGGGGGGTTAGTCTTAAACCTCACCACGTATCACCAAGGGGGAGGGGGATTAAAAAATGTTAAAAAACACATCACGTGATTAATGGACGGCCCCGCAATGGTAATTATTACGACTAAAAATCTAAAACTGCGGTTGCCAACCCGCTTACCAGGCGTGGCAACTATGGCAAATATCCCCCCTATGAGGCAATCTTAAGGAAGGCCTATGTTCAGCAGTGGACTTTAATAGGCTGTAACGGTAACATAAGATTGTAGATCTCACAAATCATTATATAGGCCACGATCTTAAGACGAAATCGAGATTGGTAAATAAGAGCAAATAATACACAAATTTTGATGCTCAACATTATTTAATAAAAAAAAAATAATGACAATAATACGAGGTTATTCATTAATTACATGTCTGTTTAACTTTGCTTTTGTTGCAGCCTGAATCAACTGTTTTCGTATTTCAAATGCAATAACTGCTGCCGCCATTCCCGTGTTTAAGCTATCGACGCCTCTTTGAAGAGGAATATTTAACCGTAAGCCATTTTTTGTTGTTCCTAACCTGTAAATTAGTTTAAATTATTTTTGATTCTAAACATATATACAACACAAAAATAATTTGTTAAGGTGTATACAAATATGTCATACCTATAGCTCATTTCACTTATACCTTCTGTCTCTCCTCCTATAATAAGTGTAACATGTTTCAATGAGGCGAAATCAACTGCATAATATGGTGATATAGGTAAACTTGACCCAACATCTTCCGATTTATAGTCTGCGGAGTCATTTTCAGATAAGTTCGTGTTACTGTCAGCTATAAAGAGTGAGGTATTCTTAGGTAAGTGTTGAGGTATTTCCTCCCAATCTATCGAAGGATAAACAGGCAATCTGAAGTGAGCTCCTGATGCACTTCTAATCACTTTCGAATCCCACATATCAACACATCCTGAAAATGTTGAAAAAGCTTTATTTTACTATAACATTACAAGGGCATCTAAACCAGTTGGTTAAGAGATACTTGGCTAATCACAATAGATAGATACAATATTTACTCTCAGAGTAACAGTTCACACTGACATGATACATACACACTGAGATGATAAGTATATATGAAGAGATGATAAATATACATAATTAAACACAACGAAAAGAAATAGGTTGTGAGAGATGCTCTACAACTGTATAAGGTATCCTTTTTTTAGCTCGGTGGTATCATGTAGTGAGCCAAAATAGTTATTCCTGGTAGAGTTTATAAACTACATGTTGGCCAGGGGATCCATGTGTAAAAGGGTTCTAAGGCTCACTGTCACAACTTATTTTTAAACATTTACTGGCCGGTAAAGTCATCGCACCCATTTAGTGCTAATTGCAACTTAGATGCGCCCACACAATCGCTCTCCATAAAAAAAAATCGAAAATGACTATTTATGCAATCAAATTGTGTAAAACTACAAGACACGGATGGAAAGTAGTGCAGATATCACATACCAACAAAAATGTTATTCGTTATTTTGGCGACGCCATATTTTCAGTATGACAAGGATCAAAGCAATCTTACAAACTTACAATTTCCCCAATCTGAGCCTCAGAGTAAGTCTTTCTTCATAAGGTCTTCCGACCAAATCACCTTTATGTCCAGGCTTGCTTAATGTATCATCATCATCATTACAGCCCTTCACAAGTTCACTGCTGAACATAGGCCTCCCCCAAGGAATGCCACAAAGCACGGTCCTGAGCCACCTGCATCCATCGACTTCCTGCATGTCTTACCAGGTCGTTACTCCATCTAGTGGGGGGAAGCCCTACACTTCGTCCGCCGGTACGGCCCATTGCCACTTCAGCTTACTAATCCGTTCGGCTATGTCGGTCACTTTGGTTCTACTGCGGATATCCTCATTTCTAAGTTTCTCACGCAGAGAAACTCCGAGCATAGCCCACTCCATAGCTCGCTGAGCGACCTTGAGCTTCCTCATACGGCCAGCAGTAAAGGACCACGTCTCAGTTCCATAGGTCATCACTGGCAACACGCACTGGTTGTACAGTCTCATTTTCAAGTTTTGAGGTATACCTGACGAGAAGATGTGCCGTAATTTCCCGAACGCTGCCCAACCGAGTTGAATCCGTCGATTGACCTCTCGGTCGAAGTTGGACTTACCTAGTCGAACTATTTCTCCCAGGTAAACATAGTCGTCAACAACTTCGAGCTTAGTGCTCCCAACAACTACCGGCATAGGTGTGACATGGACATTAAACATAATCTTTGTTTTGTCCATGTTCATATTAAGTTCTATCTGTTGGGAGACACTATTGAGGTTATTGAGCATAGTGCTTAGGTCCTCCAGCGATTCTGCCATAAGGACCATATCGTCGGCAAATAGAATGATGTATTCGCCATTGATGTTAATACCGTATCCTTTCCAGTCCAGTAGCTTGAAAACGTTTTCCAATGCAACGGTGAAGTTTCGGGGATATAACGTCACCCTGTCTTACACCTCTCTGCAGTTGGATAATAGGTTTCGTACTCTGATTCTGTACTCGGATAGCCATTGTAGCCCTACTGTACAAACACTTCAGCACTTCGATATACCGACATTCAACTTGGCACCGCTGAAGGGACTGTAGCACCGCCCAAATTTCGACGGATTCAAAGGCTTTCTCATAGTCCACATACGCAAGGCAAAGTGGCAGATTGTACTCTTCGGTCTTCTGCACAATTTGCCGAAGGGTGTGTATATGGTCTATGGTACTAAAGCCTTTTCGGAAACCGGCTTGTTCGGGAGGCTAGAAGACGTCGAGTCTGCGTGCGAGACGATTCGTAATGACTCTCGAAAACAGCACGTAGACGCGGCTCAGAAGGGAAATCGGTCTGTAGTTCTTCAAGAGAGCGTTATCGCCTTTCTTGAAGAACAAGACAACCGCATTTCTGCTCCACGCTTCCGGAGTAGTGCCACCATGGAGGACGGAATTAAAGAGCTTCTGAAGGACTTCAAGTACCGGTTTTCCACCCGCTTTCAGAAGCTCCGCTGTAATTCCATCCTCACCTGGGGTTTTGCCGTTTTTAAGGTGCTGGAGGGCCATTCTAATCTCGCTCAGACTAACGTCCGGGATATCTTCGGAATAGTGTCAGATAAGACTCGCTCTTGGATCGTTACTCACACTTGCGTGTGGCTCCAATGATGACGTGTACAGCTGCCCATAGAACCTCTCAATCTCACTCAAAATCTCAGGTGTCCCGGAAACTATGCTGCCATACTCGGTCTTCAGCTTTGACAGTTGGCTCTTTCTGGCAAACAGATCTCTGGCAAAGACTTTGGAGCCTTGGTTCCGCCCGATCGCTTCTTCAATACAAGCTGTATTGAAGTTGCGTAAGTCCCGCCGCATGCATTTGGAGATCTGTCTGTTCAGTTGCCTGTATGCTGTCAAATCTGTTGAAGACTGCAGCTTCATTTCCCGTCTAACAGCCATGAGATTAAGAGTGTGATCGGAGAGTTTTTGTGTTCTTCTGCGGCGGGTTTTGCAGAACTTAGCTCCGACCGCATGGACAGTTTCCACGAGCTTATCATTTATATCGTCCACTTCATTGCAGTCTTCTAGGCACTGAAAACGGTTTTGTAACTCGAGCTGAAAGGTTTCGGGACTTTGGAATAGAGCACGAGGGGGACGGAGCGTTGACTTCATTAGACGAGACCTCTCCAACTTAATGTTTAGGTTCAGTGTGCCTCTAACTATTCGGTGATCGCTGCCGGTTTTCACCCTCGCGATCACTGAGACGTCACTGAACAGTTGTCGTCTGGTCGTCATAATGAAGTCAATCTCATTTTTTGTCGAACCGTCGAGGCTCGACCAGGTCCACTTCCTGTGGGGCCGCTTCTGGAAGTAAAAGTTCATCATAAAGAGTCCCTCTTTCTCCATGAAGTCAGCCAGCTGCTGGCCCCTTGGGTTCCGTTGCCCTATTCCGAATTTCCCTACTTTCAGTTTCCTTACATTCACCCTTCTCTCTTGTGCCTAGTTTCGCGTTTAAGTCTCCCATTAACACCGTATAGTGGCTTTTGGAGGAATCAGGGCTCTAGAGATATCCTCGTACATTTCCTCCACCTTCTCATCGGGGTGTGCCGAGGTTGGTGCGTAAAGCTGTATGACCTTCAGCGAATACCGTTTGGTGATTCTGAGTATAAGGTACGCAACCCTCGTCGACACACTCCCAATCTTTACAACGTTGTTAACAAGAGACTTGTGGACGATAAATCCGACACCTCCTTGGGACAGATGTTCGCCCTCCCGGTGATAGAGCAAGTTGCCGGATTCGAGGATTACCGTGTCCTCCCCCTCTCTTCGGATCTCGGATAATCCTATAATATTCCAGCGCAACTTGTCTATCTCATCTTCCAGCTCCAGGATCTTCTCGTCAGTCCTCAGGGTGCGTGCGTTATAAGTTGCCAGGTCGAGTCGTCGTAGGTGGCAACCGAACCTCCACCGGAGATTCTTAGCACCCCCTGCTGCTGCCGCCGTTACCATGGTCGCCACCGTAGCCAGGAATAAGCGGGGCCTCCGGGGACTGGGGGTCGTCTCTTCGTAACTTTCATCATGGGGAGATATTTGCCATAGTTGCCACGCTTGGCGAGCGGGTTGGCAACCGCAGTTTTTTTATTGTGATATTCCTGTTATCAGGAAGATGCTGCTGCCCATCTCCTGCCTGTTTCCCACTGTCGCCTCTTACGACACCCACGGGAAGAAATGGGGTAATGGATATTCTTAACCGCCACTACACGGCAACACGGCTTAATGTAATTATATAAGTATTCTTGTGATTATATTTCATAATATATGTAATATGAGTTCGTTTTCGAGTAACTTCAAGGTGTATATTTTTAAATGAAAATTGGGAGATGCAAGATGGCGGATTTGGTCTTTTGATTACATTATTTGTAATCAAAAGACAAAATCCAGAATTTGTATTGCAGATTTAATGTTAATTTTAAAATCCAAGATGGCATTGTCAAAAAGAAATTAAATATAAGCAGCAAATACAAAGGTACTTTAAAAAAAAAAAAATACCATAAATTTTCAAAATTGTTAAAAAAGAAGTAAATATATTTCCTTGTATAGCTAGGTTTTGAAACAAAATTTTTATTTGTATCCAAAGAGGCACCATGTGTTTGAACACCTCTACTTTTTAGGGAGAATCTTTGAATTGGGCACCTTACACACACAACTAAGGCAGTTGGCGCGAGTGCAAGACAGTACTTTTACGCACACTTCCAGGGCGATTGTGGCGCATTTCTAAAATCATCATTACAAGGCGACGCGGAATCTAGACATGGATATAATCAAAGACTCATAAACTTGCGTAACTAAGATTGTTATCAAGAAATAGACTTAAAGTTGTTTAGGTGGTTTAAAAGAATCCATTACGAAACCTAATCCGTGAGTGTCGTGAGAAGCGACTTAGGGAAATTCATAAGATTTTCTGACCTCAGACTATTTACTTACTTTTTAATACTTTTATACCAGATGAAAAATACCCAGCATTATTGTAAAACATTATATGTAGAGCTGTATTTTGATAGATAATTTGTAAGCTTCTGAAAAATTGATATTAATAGTTGGAACACACGAAAACTTATGACATTCTGAACTAAAATCCAAAATTAATAAAAAGCGCTAATCAGTAGTAAGTTGCCTCTTTACTAACGAGTGTTTATTAGTCATTGAACATTATAAACATACTTTGAAGATTTTTAAATTAAGACCGATAATCTTTAAAATTACAAAGTATATATTATATTTTAAAAAGAAGTTATATTTATTTAAATTTAAATTCAAAATTGTGAATACTTTGTTATTTTTTTTTATAAAACTGAAATGACAAAGGAACTTACAGTCTAACTGGTGGTAACAGCATCCCATGGTTCCTTTTTGATTTTATATAAAATTCATACACTTTCCTTCTTAAATATTTCAATTATTTTTATTAAAATATAACACGTTTTTGATAAAACCCCACTCGATGTTATTTAATTACACTAAAATAATTCCGATTATCAATTACCACTATTCAGTTATCACTATCACAACACACTGTAAGTAATTACTACAATATTAAGATTTACCCTTGCTTAATAAGACTTTTTCACAGCCAACTCCAACAGCTGCTCGAAGAATAGCACCCAAATTTCCTGGCACCCTAATATTATCACACAAGAATTGAAGTGGTAGTGGTTTTGATAATCTTCTAACGTTTTCTGGAGTGGGCATTTCAAATACACCTGAAATTAATGAAAATAAGAAGACATTTTTATGCATATTCATAAATAGATTGACAAAGGATGTTTTTATTACTACATCATATCAACAGCCTTAGGCCTTTCTAAGTACTTACAGGCAACAGTTTTTAGATCTTCTTTGAAAATAAATTTTAACTATATGTGATAGACGTGGTCCTTCAATGCTGGCCGTACAAGGAGGTTTAAGCTGAACGCACATTTGTTCGCGCCGTACGGGCCGAATTTTAGAATTCGTTGTATGAAATCATATGAAATCTCGCACATTACACCCGCACCGTACGCGCCGAATTTAATAAAATGCGGTAGGTATCCGAATATTGAAGGACGTATGCTGATGACGTCATATACCGCGGCGCGTTCGGCGCGTGCTGTTACTTAGTGTTGTTTAATGTTGCCAACTTAGTGTATTTTCCACTAAAACTGGTGGTTTCGACCTACGTGATCATCATTTTTTGTATTTTTATAACTTTTAATTAATTCGTAATTAATTATACATAATTAGCAAATTTTTTCCATCGATTATCATTATGAATACTTAGTGATAAATTATTTAAATACTGAACTAAAAAAAAATTGATAGTTAATTTTAATTCAAAAACCCAATTATACCTGATTACTTAATTATCAATAAAAATACTTATCTCAAACATACAAGTCTTTTTTTTGGTTCAATTGGCCTTCTAAACCTTGAGTTTTCCATAGAAAGATATGGTTTTAGTATAATATGTAGCAATTCTTGAAATTTTTTGTATGTTAAATGCAAATATCTAAAAAATCGTTCATCATCATCTAATAAGTCTTTAAATAAAGTATATCTCCTTCATATTCTCCATACAATTGCCTTTTTAAATTAATATTATGAATACAGAATCTTCTTCTTCCTCTGCCAATAAGCAGGCTATTACTATATTTCTTTCCATTGTGATTTCGAGCGATCAATTTCACTGTACTGTTTCACACCAATGGTTGGAAAAACCACAAAAGTTGTTGGTAATACAAAATATTTGCGTACGGTGCGGACGGTGCGTACGGACAAATGTGCGAGGCCATCAGTAAAACTCGGCGCGTACGACGCGTACGGTGCGGACAAATGTACGTTCAGCTTTAAGGTCCTCAGCGCGCTATGGCGGCAGCAGTATATCGCAGCGGCTGTGCTGGGAGTTTCCCTGCATGATAGACTTCTTAATAAGGATTGATTTGAAATATTTCTGCCGCCAAGCAGCAGCAGTGTTCCGGTCTGAAGGATATAGATAGGCGGCATAGTTACAGGCGGAAAGGCATTCCATCTTAGTACACTACATCTGTAACCTTCTTTGTATAAAGTTGGTTGCAGGTGTCCACCGGCTGCAATAACCACTTACCATCAGATGAAGTGTTAGATCGCAAGTCACATCCATTTTATATTTAATAAAATCCGCAGTAGAACCAGTGTAAGCAACATAGCCAACAACGGAGATCAGTAAGCTGAAGCGGGAATGGACTGTCTATATAGCTCGAAAACCTACAACTGATGGGGAAGAATGGTTCTCCAATGGCAGCCTTGTACCGGTAAACAGCCGGCCGGTAGCGCCATCGTTTATACATTCATAAATCATCGTTTCGAATACGGCGGCTCACACGTTTCGAAGACTTAGAGCTTTTAAGTTTTAAGTGTCGTTTTTTAAGGTTAAAATGGCTTCTGTTTCGTATTAATATGGTCAAAAATGTCACACGAAGTAATTTGGCTTAAAAACTGAGGACTTATGATTTTTTTTTACGAAAAAAATGAAATAAATGTATGGAGCAGATACGAAAAATCAGTATAACCCCAGGGGGTTATAGTACTAATTATTTATGATTTTTGACATACTTCATATTACGGGAAATACTGCACTTTTTAAAAAAAACGTCTAAAAAATATTTTTTTTCGTATTTTTCAAACTTGTTTTAATGCAGAAAGATAACTGATACGGGTTTTTTTGCTTTAAAAATATGTCAGAAGAAAGGTTTTATTACAACATCAAACCACCCCCAATCCGATGGTAATAAAAATATCTTTGAATCTACTGAGGTCTTCTAAGAACAAAACAAAACCAATAATAAAATCATTAGTGTTTGCTCGTACTACTAATGAATTGTAATCAGATGTTTTTAGAACTCATTAACTAACAAAAGCTTCTAGACACAATGGATACGAGATTTTGTAGGTCATTAATAATCTCTTAATTAGCAGTAGTTTACAAAAGAGTTAAAGCTAATTACTAATACTTCTTGTTTTTCATCCTACTTAATAAATAAAGTGTCATTAATGGATCATTAGTAAACTGTCATAAATAGGCCAAAAACATTTATTGGGTCAGTTTCTTCTCAACTTCTTCATAACGAACATCAGTGATTAACAATATGGAAAGTTTAACTACTAATCTGGATGTAGTTACAATTCTGAAAAGTCAGAATACTTCATTTAATCATGAAGTATTGCTTAGTGAAGTGCTAACTCGACTAGGTTTCAGGCTTTCTGAAGAAGACATTGTTACTCTCAGAGGATTTTGTCGGAGCCTGTATATTCCCTAGATCTTCTTTTTTTCTGCTTTGTACCTAGATCTTTGAAGGGTTTTCGAGATATTTTTGTCATCGTTGCAACTGAGGATGAAGTTAAAGGATTTAAAAAGTGAAAGTTGTAAAATCTTCACTAGATGACTCTTCTTGGAGTTGTTGAAGGATAGTATGCACGCACTCTTTTGTGAACTACTGCTAATTAAGAGATTATTAAGACCTACAAAATCTCATATCCATTGTGTCTAGAAGCTTTTGTTGTTTTCAGGGTTATTTTTCAAAGAGTAGCCAAATTTTAAACTTAACTTCAAATATATAAATAACGATATACCGTTATTGCAGTTTTTGAAAATACGAGTAAATAAGGCTTCTACTTTTATTTGAAATTATTCCAAATTGAATATGATTTATGGGCAACAACGTTTTTGCCTACCGATATACCCTTACGAATGTGTGTGTGCGCAGTAAAATCAGTTAAAATAATGCATTATTATTTTGAATTTAAAACATAAAAAGGACAGATTGTTTGAGATTTGCCTATATTACTTATTCTGAACCTTCTCTGCAAATTTGGCCGATCATTGCAAAATAACCCTGTATTATATTTAATGCTATACAAATGTAAAAATAAAGTCAATCTGAAAAGGTCTAATTAGTAAGAATAGCAAAACAAAAAGGTTTTCAAAGGGAAAAAACAATAGCCAGATGCGCCGGCGCTGTACGGCGACGGAAGAACAAATAGAAAAGAAATTCTATTTATTTGCGAACTTTAATTATGCATGAACGCGTTCGAACTGTTTCAAACAAACCTTATTACCTATTAAAAAATAAACCTATAAAATAAACCTTATACCATATCACAAGAGCACATGGTACTTCGTACGTCCATTCGGCCTTATAACAGTAATAAGACGGCAGTTCAACCATTTTAAGCAAAATTAAACAATAAGACAAATTCTTGCTTTTTTTAACAGGAGACTTCTTTTCCAGAAACTTGTTTACAACTTGAGTTTGTGAGCGATCGCAATGACTGCTATTATTTGTTACTTATTAGATTTGAAATTTTTAGGGGTTGACAACCTTTTTCAACTTGAAAAAGGTTGTCAACCCCTAAAAATTTCAAATTCTGAAAACATCCAGAAACGAAGCTGTAGACATGAACTACTTGCAAAATAATGAATATTTTGTTCTGGATAAATCTTTCAAAAACGCAATTTGAGCGAGTTATAACGATTTTTTTGATTTTGATTGACTGAGACCCGGGTTCGATCCCCGCCGGCACCAATGAAATTGTTAATTGCAATTTTAAGTGCTGATTTACCAAGTGCTCGACGGTGAAGAAAAACATTGTGAGGAAACCTGAATGTCTGAGAAGTAAGAAAAAAAAATTTCGAAGACATGTGAAGTTCGCCAACACGCATTGGGCAGCGCAGCGGACATTTCCTTGCCCTAAAACCCTCTCAGAGATGAGAGGAGACCTGTGCCCTGCAGTGGAATGTATATAGGCTGTAACTTTAACTTTTATATATATATAATAGTATAGTTGTAGCACGAATGGGTCGGCTCGACCGGGGAAGGACCACGCTCTCACAGAATACCAGCGTAAAATAGCAGCTTAATACTGCTGTGTTTCGTATGGTGAGTGTAGAGAACCGGAGACCCTTTTTACTGGAAAAGAGGCATTCTATCTTACTCCTCACGGCTGACAACGCATCTGCATTTTAATTAGCAAACGAAGATAGATGTAGGTGTCTATGGGCCATAGTAACCACTTGCCATCAGGTGGACTGTGTGCTCGTTTGTCACCCTTATTTTATTTAAAAAAAAAAAACTTTTATAACGATTTTTTAAATGACAATGACAATGACAATTCAAATGACAGTCATATGGTATATGACTCGCGTGTCATATACCATAGAAAAATACGTGCCATCCACAATGAATCGGTTAAATTTGAATATTATGTTTTTTTTAGGGTTTATTCAGAAAGGTTCAATAAAATTTTTAGTGGTTTGATGCCAAAATTTGCAATAAAGTACAATGAGCTATGGAATGACGGCTCCGTGGCGCAGTGGCTTAGCAATTAAGTTGCAGCGCTAAGGGCCGCGGGTTCGAATCCCGCATGGAACAACTATTTGTATGGCCTACAAATAATTGTTCCGGGTCTGGATGTTTGGCCTTGTGCAATTTATGTTTGTAAGCTAAGCTAAGCTAAGCCCCCACGATACAGGAGAAAATCCTAGTGTGGATGTTATATTTTATTAAAGAAAAAAAAAACAAAAAAGAACAAAAGAAAATTATATGACTATGAGATATAGTCTATCAAATAAAAATATCTACTTTAAATCTACTTCCCCACATAGATACACTTTCCCATATTTTAGAAAATGTTATGAAAATGATGAAGTAAAAAATACTGCAGTCATTTATTTGGTTATAAGATCACTGGTCATCATGTTTCTGGTATATCAATAACTATTCTTATTTATATTATTGGAGTGTTAATGTAATATCTCCCCAATTTACATACCTAAAATTCCAGGACAAGTTTCCACATCAGAAAAAAGTTCCATTTCTCTATATGGAATTTTAAATATTTGCACTCCAGTTTGTGGTAAGAATGGCCTTAAATTATTTAGATCCTCTACTTGGCTAAATAGTATGTAACGTAAATTACATTTTGCTTCCAAGCCATCGACAATCAAACGCCAACCTTCAACAAGTATTTGGTTTAATCGCTTTCTTTCCTTTTTAGATTTTAATTTCACCAAAAGTGAGCTGAAAAATATAAAACAATAAAATTACTATATTACACAACATATGAACTACTCTATAACTTTCGTAGTACTCAAATACCACATCTAAATAAAACAAAGCCTAATTTAAAGTTATTCCAAATCCTAAAGCTTTCTTCTGATACTTACAACATACCTACAATATGTTGATTTGTGGCTTTATTGCGATGGATACCAGACATGACGCCAGGCTTTGTGAACATTTGCACAGGATCAATTGACTGTGCCAAAATATTGCATGGTAGTCAAATTTAATAATTATATAATTCAACTATTTGATTCCAACAGCGAAACAGTTCCCCACAACTAAATTTCCCCTATAGATGTTGAAAGAAGCAACTATAGCAGTACTCATGGCCTCCAATAAATAGTTATAATATAACCATCATTGCAATTCTTGAGCTTCTACATGAATATCAGCAGAAATTGTTTGTGATCCAGCAATTGAAAAAATGGAGTGCTTTATCATTGTGGATTGAAGATCATAACAAAAAAAAGAGTGCCTCTATCAGGTCCTTTAATCCGTAAGAAGAAAAAGCATCTTTACGCACATTTTAAAGAGCCTTGTTGTGAAGGATGATTTCAAGCATCGGAAGGCTGATTCAATAAATTTAAGATGCAGCAATCAGTAGCATTGCATAAAAATTGTTGGATAAGCTGCAGCTGCAGATATAGAAGCAGCAGGCAGATACCCAGAAGAATTTTAAAAGTTGATTACTGACAATGGACACAAGCAATGCTGATGAGACAGCCCTGTTTTGGAAAAAAAAGCTAAACAAACCTTTTATATCCACGAGCTTTTCAAGTCCACCCCCACTTTTAAGGCAGCAAAAGATAGTTATGTTACTATGTTCCAATGCATGGGGAGGTTGTTTAATTAAGTCACTAAGGTACAACCTATATATATGTCATATTGTTGGGCACAGTCCTCCTCTCACTCTGAGAGGGTTTTACCTCAATGCGTGTTGGTAGACTTCACATGTCTTTGAAATATTATTTTTTTATTTCTCAGACATACAGGTTTCCTCACAATGTTTTCACTTCACCGCTGAGCATGTGGTAAATCGGCCGAGCCATGGTAGTGCGGGGGTAAGCGCTGATGTAAATTTTACAGTACGCGAGCAACCCTGGTTCGATCCCCGCCGGTACTAATGAAATTAAGCCACTTTGGAAAATCAAAACAATGATAACCTGCCAGTTATGAGTGGGCAAACGAGCGTATGGCTCATCTGATGGTAAGTGACTACCACCGCCCATGAACAACTGCAACGCCAGGGGAATAGCAGATGCGTTGCCGGCCTTTTAAAAAAGAGTAGGCTCTTTTCTTGAAGGTCCCTAAGTCGTATTGGTCTGGAAAATTGCTGGTGGTATTTCGATTCCACAAGGAAGTTGTGCGAGGAAGAAAACTTCTTCAAAATCGCACAGTAGTGGACCGCCAATCATCCAGATGGTACGGATATATGGTATATTTTCTGTAAATTTAAAATATATTGGGTTTGGCTCAAAGCTGACAATTTTTATCAGCTTTTGCACCAACCCCATCTCAGGATTAATATTCCACAGCACAGTTCTAATTTTTTCAGGTATTAATGATATTAACAATGCAACCAATAAAAACTTTAAAGTATTTCTACTGCAACATCTCTAGAACAATGAAAGTTGGCAATGTCTAACCCTTGTGCCTCAGAAAGCACGTAAAGCTGTTGGTCCTGCGCCTAATCTCTCTCCGGTCATGTCCGTATACCATCCCATCATACTATGAGAGTGAGGGAATACAGAGTGCACCTGTGCTTGTGTATACACTTGGGCACTATAATCCTAATGACCGAAATTTGGTCTGGAGGACATTATTATTATTTATATGCATATATAAATAATAATAATGTCATTGTTGTGTATATACATATATGTACACTTTATATTTATAAGATGTTCCACACATGCCAACAATCTTTGGCACTCAGGGTAGATTCAGAGAATACCACATGGAATTAAGTCTGCCTTACCCTTGTACCCTTAGCTTTAAGATGTTACATTTAAGCTTTTAAATAAATAAATCTTTACAGGTTGCCATTCATCCCCTTTTCAAACCCTTCATGCAGCAGGATACTTACCATAGAAATGTTTACTATGTACACTTGTGTAAATAACAAAAAAGTGTTTCCCCCAATATTTTATGATTCAGCCTTCAAATGTGGAGTTCACCCAAAACTTACCATAATCATCAAAAACAAGTTCGTCACACTTACCTTATCTTAGTATCTTTATCTTTCAGTTTGTCGTAAAGGATTTCATTATTATCATCAAACACTTTCTTCTGACTAAGATAAAATAATCTTTTCTTCATTAATGTTTCTTTTTTATCTCTTACTTCCTTGAATTTATTTTTTGTTGATAATGACACATTCTCAAATGATTTCAAGTTATCCGAATTTGTTGCCTCGCTATCAGATTTATTAGAGACATTAAAATCTAAATTTATAACATTTTCTCTTTTTAAATTAACGCTAGAATCAGACTCGATAGGTAATAATATTTTAGATGGTTTTCTATGCATCCATCTTCCATAAAATCGAACTAAACGAAGTGCTACAGATTTCCGTGAAAAAGAATACAATAATGGGCTACATATGTTATTCGCCATAATAAATTTATTGCGCTTACACAATACACAATTTTTTTAATTACTTTGGAAATGAACCAAACAAATTTTTAATTCCCAATGAAGCGGGCAATGGGCATTAAACATGAACAGTGAATGACTGAAATAGAGGTGTGACTAATATATTTGCATTAGGTATACGTAATAGGTACACGGCAGAAGTTTCATATTAGGTAACACGAATGTTCTCATATTAGGTTATTCAATAATACCCAGTCAAATAATAGTTAATGGTTAAAACTTGCGCAATGAGCCTTCAGTATCCTGCGAGCACATATTTTCCAAGTTTGGATACTTAATATCAGATCGCCGAACAAGACTTAAAATTAAAAAAGTGAAGCAGTTGATGTTCTTGAATGTAAATATGTAGATAACAAAAGAACAGAAGTCCTCAGTCTTGTACATAAAATAAGAATAAGATTGTATAAAACTATTTAAAAGTAGATTAAAAAAACATAAAAAATAAAATAAATATATAAAAAGAACATATAAAAGACATAAAAAATGTATAAAAATCATGTAAATATATATTAAGAATCATTGTAAATATGGTGATTAATTTTGAAAATACGCCAAGTCTTTCCTAAGCCTGTTAAAGTATGAAGGCAAATTTAATCACCCGTGTCTTATTATTATGATTATATTTATATCAATAATATGCGCGATCATTCAGTTAAATGTGCTAAATATTACATTTCAAACATATAATTTAATATTGCGTATTTTATGAACAGAAACTCTCACTATTATACTATTATTTGACTATTACCCAGTAATAGGTATGATACCATATTATTTGTAAAGCGTTATATTCGATAATAGGATTACGAAAATTTGATAGTAATATAACATCTCTAGACTGAAACAGAATATTTATTTTTGTAATTTATGGACGCGTTTGCAAAATTGATAGGTATAGAATCGAACTATTACATTGACACGGGTCACACACGCAAGTGTACGCACGGTTAGCTGCGGGTGTGGGAATCGTAATAAAGTAAAAACATTTTGATAATTTGAAAGTATGATTTTTTTTTATTTCTTATACCTACAAAAATATATTACATACGAAATACGAATAGCTGCTCCAGAGACTGCTAGGTACTAGGCACTAGAACTAGCAGTGAGATGGTAGCTGTGGACTTTGGGCTGGTTTTGTTAGTTATGATAAGACTTTAGCTTCGGACTTGGTGAAGTGACTTGAAGGTATACTTCGGTGACAGCTACTGGAACTCCTCGACGAGTAGTACTAGGTGTGCCGAGTTTGGGCTCGTTTTGTTAGTTATGATTAGACCTAACCTCCGGGCTTGATGGAGAGACCTGATGGTGTACTTTGGTGACTACTGCTGGAATTCCTGGACGAGTAGAACTAGGTAGGAACTACTCGTCGAGGAGTTCCAGCAGTAGTCACCGAAGTACACCATCAGGTCTCTCCATCAAGCCCGGAGGTTAGGTCTAATCATAACTAACAAAACGAGCCCAAACTCGGCACACCTAGTACTACTCGTCGAGGAGTTCCAGTAGCTGTCACCGAAGTACACCATCAAGTCTCTCCATCAAGCCTGGAGGTTAGGTCTCATAATAACTAACAAAACGAGCCCAAACTTGGCACACCTAGTTCGACTCGTCCAGGAGTTCCAGTAATAGTCACCAAGTACACCATCAGATTACTCTATCAAGTCCGGAGGTAAGGTCTAATCATAACTAACAAAACGAGCCCAAACTTGGCACACCTAGTTCTACTTGTCCAGGAGTTCCAGTAATGGTCACCGAAGTACACCATCAGTACTCTCCATCAAGTCCGGAGGTAAAGTCTCATCATAACTAACAAAACGAGCCCAAACTCGGCACATCTAGTTCTACTCGTCTAGGAGTTCCAGTAGCAGTCATCGATGTACACTTTCAGATCACTCCATAAATTCCAAGACGAATAGGCATTTATATATATATATATATATATATATATAAATCCCACTTACTTTCAGCGAAACAAAATATTATAACAAAAAATGTGTGATTATAAAAATAATAATATTATTTTGCCTTGTCAAGTACCTATGTATCAAATTCGAATATTTTGTGTATGTACAGCGATCTTTTTCAGCTGCTGCAATCAGGCAGGCTATACAGTATCCACTCACGACGGCGGCCGAGCGCGGACTGTGGTTTCATCGAAATTTTTGTACAACAAATCAAAACAGGCACCAAAAATAAAATAACCGCCATTGCAATCCATTATGATTCATCCATATTAGCAAAATATGTGAAAAAATAAGCATCAGTTTTTATTTTTTTTACGACTATTTGTGACATTTTGATAAAAAGTGATCACCACTATTTTTTATTGAATATGTCTGCCTACTTATAGTATTTTTAGAAATCTTAATATATGTTGATAATAGAACAAAAAATGTACCTAAACATGAGTGGCTATATTTAATTTTGTAGAAAATGGCTAGGGAAGATCGTTTTTACAATTTAAAAAACTATTATTTTCAATAAAAAAGTTACCACCATTTGAAGATGAAGAACCATTCTATACGTGGTAGCTATTATCTATGTTTGATTTGGTTTAGTTTTGTCACAAAATGTACCGAAAAACAGCATAGTTTTGCCCGATTTGCAAACGCACCCTTAAGGTTCACTTTTTGAGTAGGTATTGTTTATAATATTAATTATTTTTTGAAATTGTTCAAAAAGAACAAGATTCTGACGATGAAGAAGACTGGCTAATGAATTTGTAAGTAATTTTTGTCTTTTTGTGTAATTTTTAATTAAAAATAATAATTACCAAATTTTTTAATTGTTTTTAAAATTTAGCGCTTTTTTTTTGAAAAATATCCAAATCTAGCGCTTTTTTGAAATCAACGAAAAAAAAAAGTTGGCAACACTGGGTAGAATCCACTATAATGACCTGATATAATGAACCAATAATGAGCTATCGTGAGCTGTCATTCGCACCATGCTACAACGCAAAGACTATAGTTCACAGAACACAATTACTCTCTACCGAGAGCTATAGTTGGTCTGTATTTATAGTCTATGGTTTGTGAACATCAGCTGAAAATTATTGTGTTTATGCGTATTTGTGTTTATTTATAAATTGTTGCAAGGATAGGCAAAATGGCAACAGGAGTAAAACCTCGTGACGATGAATCTATTCTTACGAGAACAGATCTGGAGTCTATTCAAGAAGCTATGAAAAGTAAGACATTTCGCGATATGCTGACTGAGTACTGCGACGAAGTACGTGACCCGGCGAATCAAGCTCTCTTTCAGAAAGAAATGACCCAACTAGAAAAGGAACGTGGCTATGATATAACATTCATTAATCCAAAAGGTGGCTACGTTATTAAAACAAGCGTCGCTGGCGATAGGAAAGCATTTATTAACATTTGTAGCAATGAGCACATTGGTAAACCGTCATTTACCGTTGAAAACATAAATGGTCAGAAAGGTATGAATTGGCAAATTCCGTATTCCTTGATCCCTCCCAGAGAAGATTTCGATAACAAAAAACGGCGGTGTGTGATTTATGATGTTGTTTTCCACCCTGACACTTTGCGCATGGCAGAGGTTAACGAACGATTTCGTGAAATTGTAAACAAAACTGCCTTGGATGGTTTACAAACTACTTATGATATAAATTTGGATAGTAACAATTGTCGTTTTCCTAAGTCATTATATAAGGGAATGATAAATCCCGCAGTTGTAAGAAAAGAAGACCCTACTTATAAACCTCCAACTGAAGAAGACACTGAGGGCATTTCTCAAGAACTGTTAGAAAAATTGTACCCTCAACATAATTACCCAGAAAATATTGAAAAATCATCAGGTAGTAGTGAAGTAAAATTAAAGGAAAAAGAAAAAAGAAATTATTAACAAAGAATTTACAGATGTTATTAATGATGGATATACAGTACCAAAATATATTTTAAAACAACAAAAAAATGTGGACCTTCAAGAATATACTTACCACAAAGATTGTAAGCAATATTCCGCTATTCCAAGTCATTTGGTGGTGGAGATTAACCTTCCTTTGATCTCTTCTACTAAAGATTGTGTCTTAGATGTTGATGAAAAATCATTAAGATTATTATCAGAAAAACCTGCTAAATACAAACTTAATTTGACACTTCCTTATTCAGTAGATAATAAATGTGGTAGTGCCAAATTTGATATAACACAGCATGTGCTAAAAGTGACTCTACCAGTTATCAGAAATATGGAAATTAATGGAAATTTAAAATTGTTAAAAACAGACAGTGGTGTAGAATGTGAGGAAAGTTCTGGATTTCAAAGTGAAGAGGACACTTGTAAGGAAAAAAATGTTACAGAAATAAGCTCAGTGATTGAAAATTCAGATTTAAAACCACCTGTTTTAGAAAAAATGATAAATGATGACCCTTTCTTACAAGCATCTATTGCATATGTACTACCTCCATACACACATAACTTATTAGATGATGTTATAGCATTTACTTTCCATGTTAAGAATACTGAACCAGATTCAGTGGTGGTGAAAAATGATGGTAGTGAAATTTATATTAAATTTACATCAATTGGATCAGGATTTGTACCAGTGCATTATGCTGCTATTATTGTGTTTGATGAAAATATTAAATTTAAGAGTATTTCTGGGGAAGCATGGGATAATAATGTGATCCTTCAGTTAGAAGTAGATGGTGATATTCCCCAAAATTTCCATCTTGGCTTGAATAAGGATACTATGAATACTGAACACTTTGATGTATCCCAGCTGAAAAAGACCCTGGAGGTTAAAGAAATAACTAAGATTGTTAACCCTCAAGAGAATATTCAATCTCCTACTGTTGAAGTTACAAACTTAGGATCAGAGACAAATATTGTTGTTTCTTCTAGTTGCAGTAAGGAGGATGAATATCATAAGGGGAATGAAATTGTTTGGACAGATTCTGGTCCATGTGAAAATGGTGCTAAAAGTATCCTTCGTAAATCATTGTCAATGACGCATAGCTTTTCAGAGTCAAGCATGGGAGATGTTGCATCATCCATGGACTATATGAGCTCTGATTGCATCCCAGAAGAATCCAGCTTAAAAAAGACTGTTAGGTTTAATGATGTTATTGCTAAGCAGTTTTACAGGTAAATGTTAATTACTATTAGTTGCTAATTATTTATGTATGTATAAAAATATGAAGCATGTTGCCTCATCTGTGAGAATAAGAGAAGAAAATATACCTCCAATTTAATTTCCTGGGAGTTGAAAGAGGTAATTTAAGGAAAGGCTTAGAACATCTTGTGACATCTGAGTGATAGCTAAATAACCATCTTGTACTTGTCTATAGAAGAATGGACTATTAGAAATGAATACCCCGTTCAGTGAGATAGTAGCAGCATCAAGTGATCTGGTATTGTTGCAATCACACATCTGCCTGCCAAATAAGGTGATTTTAGCAAATTCTTCCTAATTGGAGAGACAGCCTGTGGCCATGCATATCATAGACTTGTTTACTTTGCAGTTTATCTAGAGGTCTTATCTAAGGTTTTTATTAAGGTTGTCCTGATTTAATTGCAGTTGATAAATTTGATGTTTTGCTAAACATAATATTTGTGTTACATTTGGGTGATGCCGGAAGAAAATCTTGGTTTATCCAGTGACTTGGGTAAAGTTTGAATAATAATTGAAATAACTATAACTTCTGTTAAATTAGTCGCAAATACGAAAACACATAACACATAATATTATCGACAGTAGGTTAAGGTATGGCTAACGGAAGCTGCGGACATGTAATATATAATAATGTATCAAAGTACATTTAATGCATTCATTTACATAGGTACTTTAGGAAAAAATAAAGTACATAACTTTGTACTTTCAGATATAACTCTTCTATAGAAGGCCAAAAAAAGAAAAATCAACGGAAGAAGAGTAAAAAAAGAAACCAAGAAAGGTGCAAAAGTGAAAGTGAGGCGGAGGAAGAAACAAACAGTTCATTTAAGGTAAATAACTGTCTAAATATTGGTGTAGCAGGGCTCCTTTTGTACCTAAAGTCCACCCTGATTAGGTACCATACTCTTAACTATTTCTGCCGCCAAGCAGCAGTGCATACACTGCTATGTTCCAGTTTGAAGGTATTAAGAACCTCTATGATTTTCAGCTTAGTTCTCTGAAGTAGCAGCACACCTTAGTAGCATAACTTTGTAAAAAATTTATTGGTGTTTTTTTTTATTATAACATTAGCTTGCAAAAATGTTTTATGTATATATTTTACAAAATTTTTAAAATTGGTTGTTGGAATTTACATTTCAGACGTCTAAACCAAGACTAAAATCTGTTGTAAAGCAGAGACGAGACAGTGGGTTAGCTGACACATCTGATGCAGAAGCTGAGTGTAAGAAATTACCATCAGACTCTGAGGTTTCTTGTGATAACGCCTGCTTAAAGAAGAATAGAGAGGATGGCATTAATGAAAACAGTAAAGAATGTTCTCAAAACAATGTAGATAAGAATGGAAACTCAAGTAAAAAATTTGAACAGCACTTATCAAAAAGTAAAAGGCAAACAACTACTGAAATTAAGAAACCCTTAAATCCAGCTACTTGTCATAACATCAAACATAATACTGATCTTTACAATCCTGACAAATTAAATAAAGGTCAATATCAGGAAGTTAATTTTAAAAATGATCTCATATTTGATTTAGATATGTGAATACATATATGCAATAATTTGTTTCTTTGAAACCCTTAAGTAATTATTGAAAATATTTAAAAAATATTAGCATATTGTACACTAGTGTGTTTTGCTGTGCAGATTTTTAAATTGGGGATTCTTATTTCTTAGAGCCTTTCCGTTATGTCTGATGTTCCTTTATCCCACAATATTTCTTAATTTTACGTAGGTTAGAAGAGTATGACAATGGTTTTAAAATATGTTAATTCTTAAACATTTTAAATTGTGTGAACTCTGTGTTCAAATTTTGTCAATTAATGATTTTAATGTTTCTTGAATGGGATTGAAACCTAGTTATGTTGTTTTTAACATTTTAATTTCAAAACAAAAACTAGTTTAAAAAATTATTATAACTTGCTCATTTTAGACAATACTTTATAGAAATGCATTGAAATGGTACAAATTAGATGTTATTTGTCATTTGCTGTGTTATTTATTATCATAGATTATTTGATATTGCACTTGTATACACAGTAGATTCGTAGATATAATAACACAAACAAAATTATATTATGGTTTAATAATTTAATTAAAAATAATGTTACAAATCATTTTGTGTATCTTCGTTTTATTAATTAAGGTAAGGGCCGGCACCAATTATATGGATAATTGTTGCTCAATTGTTATTAGTGCCTTTATATATAAAATTTTAAATACTTTGAAAATAGGTAGATTGTAACCATTCATAAAATCAAATATAGAAATTTGAGAATGAGCTATTGTCATAAACCATGCATTTAATTTTCTTAGTATGTAACAATAATTTGTAGTTGTGTTTTAATGAAAAGTTTAATCCCACAAATGTGATGTTTTAAGTATTGATTTAATATAAAGTCATACATACTTATAGTGTCTTTTATTTATAAAGAAAAAACATTATGTTGCAGAACTTCAGTAATATCCATAATTATTATTAAATAATTTCTACTATATTATAAATGCGAAAGTGTGTTTCTTAGTTTGTCCTTCTTTCACGCAGCAACGAGGCAACAGATCGATATGTTTTTACATAGAGATAGTTTATGTGCTGGAGAGTGTAGGCTACTTTTTATCCCTGAAAAATGCACGGTTCCTATGTGATTGATCTGGAGCGTTTTGCGATTCTGTGATTAGCTTTTATGGTGTTTTGAAATTAAATATATCCATTAAATCTTCTTCTTTTAAATTATGGCTTCATCCATTAAATCATTTTTTTTAAATATTCAGTGTCAAAATCATAATATATTATATAGTAGGTGTGCCCGCGACTTCGTTCGTATAGAATCTTTGTTAGCAATGTATTTGTTCTGAATTTTTGTAATATTTTTAAAGCGACACTACGAATGATTTTACGATCCACGACTTTCAGCCACCAAGGCGGCGCCACTTTAGATGAGTTGAAATATATGACATTTCATAACGGGGGAAGTTAATTTGTTAGAAAAGTGTAAAGATTAATGTTTCTTTCTGAAATGTTAGTTATATTTTATATTAACTAAGTAGATTAAAAACGAATAATCTAATCTACGGATATCCCTAAAAGTAGAAAAATTCAAAATTTATTGTCGAAATCCATCCAGCTGTTTGGAAGATACGAGGTAATAAAGAAATTTACAAACATACATACATACAAGATACGCGCGAAAAACGCGCCTTCTTGGCAGTCGGGTAAAAAGGGTGCAAAAATTAAAGAGCAAAACACAGACACATTGTTTTGTGTATGAATATAATACCTACTCTAGAAACTGATAAACATTTATTTAAAACTAATTTCTCAATTAAATGACATTGTGTAACAAAAAATTTCACCTCAGTTCCAACTAGCTATATCTCGTGAAGATTATTAGCCCTCATTACTTAAACACCGAGGGTGGCGTATCCGTTCAATATTATATTTAAAAGAAAACTAAATAACGTAACGTAAAAAATATGTACTAAGAAAATAAGGAAGAGGGTAACAATGATTGTAATTTATAAATACCTCCTCTGTCGTGTAGTGGCTCTATCACACCGTTACGTCCTGGGGATGTAGTAAGACGTGACTATGGGAAACGCTAGAAAACCTAAAGGCTTTCAATATTTGGCGGTATAAACATATCGGTTACATCAGAGCAGACATAAAATACCCAGACTGGTTACGGGCAGCAACGTCTAAAGTGCGAGGTCTTGTATTGCGATCGTCAATCTGGCTGCTAACGATAACGATTATGGCAAATCACTGCTACATTAGGGCCATGTCTTGCAGTAGACTTTTACAGGCTGATGATAATGAAGAAGAAAAATAGATAATTCTTTTGAAATTTTTGGGTGATAAAGTAATGCAACTAAAGTCCTCAGTTTCCAACCCTAATAATAATAATCTTCCGTTCACCAGATGTCGCTAGTTGACACAGGTCAATTTTTTGTTCCACGGTGTCATTTAATTGTGAAGTAAATAAAAGAATATCAGTTTCTAGGGTATTATATTAATACACAAAACAATGCCTCAGTGGTTTGCTTTTTAATAATTTGCACATTTTTAACTCTTTTTTAATTTTTCTACTTTTATGAATATCTGTGGTTTTGTTTATTTATTTTAGTTAATTAATAAAAAATAACTAATAGTACAGAAAGATTTTTCTAACAAATTAACTTACCCGCTATGAAATCTGTCAAATATTACACCTCATTTTTAAGTGCTTCGGCCTGGTTGCAGAAGTCGTGGACGCCCTCATTTAGGCCTCCCCATAGATTGCTTCGTATGGGAGATTTTGCCATAGTTGTCACGTTTAGCAGACGGGTCAGCAACCGCAGTTTTTTATAATTTTTAGTTGTTACCAGGAAGATGCTGCTGCCCAGCTCCTGTTTTAGTTTCCCTCTATCATATTTACGACACTCACGGGAAGATATGGGGTAGTGGGGTGGGTATTCTTAGGTGTTTCGTTTTATACTCATTAGTGAGGTAAAACGCCCTCTTAACAGTATAACCGTTGGTAATATCTGTCTACAGTATCATTGTAAAAATTGATTTTCATTAAAAAACCAAAAAAAGATTGGAATTTTATTTATAAGATAAGGGTGACAAGCGAGCACACAGTCCACCTGATGGTAAGTGGTTGCTGTGGCCCATAGACATCTACACCTATTTACGTTTGCGAATCAAAATGTAGATGCGTTGTCAGCAAAGACGACTAAGATGGAATGCCTCTTTTGCAGTAAAAAGGGTTTCCGGTTCTCTACACTCACTCACCATACGAAACACAGTAAGTAGCATTAAGCTGCTATTTTACACTTTTATTCTGTGAGAGTGTGGTCGTTCCCCGGTCAAGCAGACCGATTCGTGCTACAACTGTACAATTAATATAGCTGCAGCATGACTCTACCACGTTTAAAAATTACTTTTAATTACTTTCGCCACTACCGGCGCCATCTCATGAACAAAATGTGTAAAAATTGTGTAGTGCTCTTGTTGCCTATGAGATGGCACTAGTATCAACGTAAAAGCAAGCTATTGAGGACTTTCATAGTTTCATACCCCTGTTCGTCTCCTTTATAATTATGTAATTTATGCACATGTAAAATAAAAGTATCATTCAAAACATGAGTTCAGTTCAGTCAGTTTCTTACATTCAGGAACAGGACGATTTATAAAAAATTTCTACAACCATAATAAAAAATGTATTATTACTAAATGATGGCTAATAATCTTCCACCCACCAGATGTCGCTAGTTGGGGCTAAGTTGAAATTTTTTTACACAAAACAATGTCTCAGTGGTTTCCTCTTATTTTTATGCACATTTTTAACTCTATAATTTTTCTACTTTTAGGAATATCCGTAGTTTGGTTTATTAATTTCTAATCTAATTCATAAAAAAGAAACCACTTACACACACTTACAATTACATTTTTACCAGTTAGATAGAACACACTTACAATTACATTTTTACCAGTGACGGATTAAGGACGCGTTTGCAAAATTGATAGGTATAGAATCGAACTATGTCAATAATCGAATAAATCAATGTATGACACGGGTCACACACACAAGTGTACGCACGGTTAGCTGCGGGTGTGGGAATCGTAATCAAGTAAAAACATTTTGATAATTTGAAAGATTGATTTTTTTTTAATTTCTTATACCTACAAAAATATATTACATACGAAATACGAATAGCTGCTCCAGAGACTGCTAGGCACTAGAAGCCCACTACTAGCATTGAGATGGTGGCTGTGGACTTTGGGCTGGTTTTGTTAGTTATGATAAGACTTTAGCTTCGGACTTGGTGAAGTGACTTGAAGGTATACTTCGGTGACAGCTACTGGAACTCTTCGACGAGTAGTACTAGGTGTGCCGAGTTTGGGCTCATTTTGTTAGTTACGATGAGAACTAACCTCCGGGCTTGATGGAGAGACCTGATGGTGTACTTTGGTGCTTACTGCTGGAACTCCTGGACGAGTAGAACTAGGTGTGCCGAGTGGGCTCGTTTTGTAAGTTATAATTAGACCTAACCTCCGGGCTTGATGTAGAGACCTGATGGTGTACATTGGTGACTACTGCTGGAATTCCTGGACGAGTAGAACTAGGTGTGCCGAGCTTGGGCTCGTTTTGTTAGTTATGATTAGACCTAACCTTCGGGCTTGATGGCGAGACCTGATGGTGACTACTGCTGGAATTCCTGGACGAGTAGAACTAGGTGTGCCGAGTTTGGGCTCGTTTTGTTAGTTATGATTAGACCTAACCTCCGAGCTTGATGGAGAGACCTGCTGGTGTACTTTGGTGACTACTGTTGGAATTCCTGGACGAGTAGAACTAGGTGTGCCGAGTTTGGGCTCGTTTTGTTAGTTATAATTAAACCTAACCTCCGGGCTTGATGGAGAGACCAGATGGTGACTACTGCTGGAATTCCTGGACGAGTAGAACTAGGTGTGCCGAGTTTGGGCTCGTTTTGTTAGTTATGATTAGACCTAACCTCCGGGCTTGATGGAGAGACCAGATGGTGACTACTGCTGGAATTCCTGGACGAGTAGAACTAGGTGTGCCGAGTTTGGGCTCGTTTTGTTAGTTATGATTAGACCTAACCTCCGGGCTTGATGGAGATACCTGATGGTGTACTTTGGTGACTACTACTAGAACTCCTGGACGAGTAGAACTAGGTGTGTCAAGTTTGGGCTCGTTTTGTTAGTTATAATTAAACCTAACCTCCGGGCTTGATGGAGTGACATGATGTGTACTACGGTGACTACTACTGGAACTCCTGGACGAGTAGAACTAGGTGTGCCGAGTTTGGGCTC
Organism: Parnassius orleans; assembly: GCA_029286625.1. Classification (NCBI taxonomy): domain Eukaryota; kingdom Metazoa; phylum Arthropoda; class Insecta; order Lepidoptera; family Papilionidae; genus Parnassius; species Parnassius orleans. The sequence continues at coordinate 2,551,936 of JAGSMP010000152.1, forward strand.
GTTTTGTTAGTTATGATTAGACCTAACCTCCGGGCTTGATGGAGAGACCTGATGGTGTACTTTGGTGACTACTGCTGCAATTCCTGGACGAGTAGAACTAGGTGTGCCGAGTTTGGGCTCGTTTTGTTAGTTATGATTAGACCTAACCTCCGGGCTTGATGGAGAGACCTGATGGTCTACTTTGGTGACTACTGCTGGAATTCCTGGACGAGTAGAACTAGGTGTGCCGAGTTTGGGCTCGTTTTGTTAGTTATGATTAGACCTAACCTCCGGGCTTGATGGAGAGACCTGATGGTGTACTTTGGTGACTACTACTGGAACTCCTGGACGAGTAGAACTAGGTGTGTCAAGTTTGGGCTCGTTTTGTTAGTTATGATTAGAACTTACCCCCGGACTTGATGGAGTGACATGATGTGTACTACGGTGACTACTACTGGAACTCATGGACGAGTAAAACTAGGTGTGCCGAGTTTGGGCTCGTTTTGTTAGTTATGATTAGACCTAACCTCCGGGCTTGATGGAGAGACCTGATGGTCTACTTTGGTGACTACTGCTGGAATTCCTGGACGAGTAGAACTAGGTGTGCCGAGTTTGGGCTCGTTTTGTTAGTTATGATTAGACCTAACCTCTGGGCTTGATGGAGAGACCTGATGGTGTACTTCTTACACTTTTTCTCGCCTAGCTCCCATCCGCCAAATTCGTATCGTCCGAAAAGGAACTTCATTCCAAAAATAATTCAATACTCAATGCGTTTATTTGCCATCTATATGTTACAATTTTGTTGGTGTTTCATAGTACAATACATTACTACAGGCCCTGTTAGACTCTGACCAATACAAAATCTCAGAGGTGAGATTGTACTGGCAATTTAAAATGATTTTGATATGACACTATGTGTAAAATTTAAAAGTGACGATACCACATAATTAATTGTAAATCTTTTTAGTACATATTTAAAAATTTCTATTTATTACAAAATATATTATATTTTTAAAAATAGCTAATGTTATATTTTTTATCAATGATGTAAATTATGTATATATTTATTTATCTGTTTCTTTTATTTTTTTTTTAACTTTTACTAAGTAAATTTTCTAGATTTCAATACTATCCGTATTATTTCTTACCTGCCACTATACCCCGTGTAGTGGCGGGTAAGAATACCTACTACCCCATATCTTCCCGTGGGTGTCGTAAGAGGCGGCAGAGGGAAACTGAGGCAGAAGATATGCAGCAGCATCTTTTTGATAAAAGCAAAAACCAATAAAAAACTGCGGTTGCCAAACCGCTCGCCAAGCGTGGCAACTATGGCAATATACCCCCATGAGCAACGACACAAGTAAATGGCCCCCAGTCCCCAGCGGCCCTGCTATTCCTGGCTACGGTGGCGACTATGGTAACGGCGGGGCAGGGGGTGCTAAGAATCTTCGGTGGAGGTTCGGTTGCCACCTACAACGACTCGACCTGGCAACATATAACGCACGCACCCTGAGGACTGACGAGAAGATCCTGGAGCTGGAAGAAGAGATAGACAAGTTGCACTGGAATATTATCGGATTATCCGAGGTCCGAAGAGAGGGGAAGGACACGGTAATCCTCGAATCCTGCAACTTGTTCTATCACCGGGAGGGTGACCATCTGTCCCAATCGACGAGGGTTGCGTACCTTATACTCAGAATCACCAAACGGTATTCGCTGAAGGTTATACAGGCTTACGCACCAACCTCGGCACATCCCGATGAGGAGGTGGAGGAAATGTATGAGGATATCTCTAGAGCCATACATTACTCCAAAACCCAATATACGGTGTTAATGGGAGACTTCAACGCAAAACTAGGCACAAGAGAGAACGGTGAGCTGAAAGTAGGGCAATTCGGAATAGGGTGTAATAGTGGGGTATTGGGTCCACTATCAACAGACTCCGAGTGGTCTAGGAGCGGAGAAATGAAACTATTTTTCTGATATGCCTTACTATGTGCAGGCGAATGGAGTATTTATTCAGTGAACCCTGTCTATATTTATATGCCCGGCTACATCCTTAGTTTACCAATACTAATAATTTTTATTTACTTAGCCAATTACAATTTGTACGTGGTAGAGCCATGCTGCAGCTATATTAGTAGTATAGTTGTAGCACGAATGGGTCGGCTCGACCGGGGAAGGACCACGCTCTCACAGAATACCAGCGTAAAATGGCAGCTTGACACTGCTGTGTTTCGTATGGTGAGTGTAGAGAACCGGAGACCCATTTTACTGGAAAAGAGGCATTCCATCTTAGTCCTCACGGGTGACGACGCATCTGCATTTTGATTTTTTATTGAGGATTAATGTAGATGTCTATGGGTCACAGCAACCACTTACCATGAGGTGGACTGTGTGCTCGTTTGTCACCCTATCCTATAAAAAAAAAATCATACATTTTGACCAATGAAGATTAATCAATAAAATATTATGTACAACTATTATATGTCGCGCTCCATTTGCCGGCGTAAGACTCGTGGATAGCTTCTCGTAGCTGCGTTGCTGGACGGGGCTATAAAAGTGGTGCAGACCGGCGCACCCGCGTAATCGGCGAGCGGCGGCGGCGTGGGACACATCTCCGGAACAGCAAGAAGAAGCGAAGCTTTGAAGAAACGGCTCGAAAATGGTCGACGGATGCATGAAGATAGCCGGCGTGTGAAGACGATGCGGCGCTGATGATATTTGCGGCTGCTTCTTGTTTCTATATTAGAACGTTAAATATATACGTCCAATTATCTCGCATCGATATGCAGCCCGCAGTATCTCAATAGCCGGGGGTTATTAGGAAATAAATGTTTTCTTCAGACCTTCACCTTCTGCGTTATGGTAGCAGCAGGGTAACATTATTTATTACCGTTTAGGGTTGATTAGCCTGGCTGCTACATCACTCTCTCCCTAGCGAAAGCGTACCGGAGGCTTGACGACTCGCCAACGGATCCCAAGGGGCCAGCAGCTGGCCGACTTTATGGAGAAAGAGGGAATCTTTATGATAAACTCTTTCTTCCACGGCCCCACAGAAAGTGGACCTGGTCGCGCCCCGACGGTTTGACAAAAAATAAGATTGACTTCATTATGACGACCAGACAATAACTGTTCATTGATGTCTCAGTGATCGCGAGGGTGAAAACTGGCAGCGATCACCGAATGGTGAGAGGCACACTGAACCTAAACGTTAAGTTGGAGAGGTCACGTCTAATGAAGTCAACGCTCCGTCCCCCTCGTGCTCTAATCTAAGGCCCCGAAAACTTTCAGCTCGAGTTACAAAATCATTTTCAGTGCCTAGGAGATTGCAATGAAGTGGACGATATGAATGACAAGCTTGTGGAAACTGTCTATGCGGTCGGAGCTAAGTTCTGTAAGACCCGTCGCAGAAGAACACAAAAACTCTCCGATCACACTCTTAATCTCATGGCTGTTAGACGGGAGATGAAGCTGCAGTCTTCAGCAGATTTGACAGCATACAGGCAACTGAACAGACAAATCTCCAAATGCATGCGGCGGGACTTGCGCAACTTCAATACTGCTCGTATTGAAGAAGCGATCGGGCGGAACCAGGGCTCCAAAGTCTTTGCCAGAGATCTGTCTGCCAGAAAGAGCCAACTGTCGAAGCTGAAGAAGCAGAAGAGATTTTGAGTGAGATTGGGAGGTTCTATGGGCAGCTGTACACGTCATTCTTAGGGCCATACGCAAGTGTGAGTAACGATCCAAGAGCAAGTCTTATCCGCCACTATCCCGATGATATCCCGGACGTCAGTCTGAGCGAGATTAAAATGGCTCTTCAGCACCTTAAAAACGGCAACTCCCCGGGCTAGGATGGAACTATAGCGGAGCTTCTGAAAGCGGGTGGAAAACTGGTATTTAAAGTCCTTCAGAAGCTCTTTAATTCCGTCCTCCATGGTGGGACTACTCCGGAGGTGTGGAGCAGAAGTGCGGTGGCCTTGTTCTTCAAGAAAGGCGACAACGCTCTCTTGAAGAACTACAGATCGATTTCCCTTCTGAGCCGCGTTACCTGCTGTTTTCGAGAGTCATTACGAATCGTCTCGCACGCAGACTCGACGACTTCCAGCCTCCTGAACAAGCCGATTTCCGAAAAAGGCTTTAGCATCATACACCACATACATACCCTTCGGCAAATTGTACAGAAGACCGAAGAGTACAATCTGCCACTTTATCTTGCGTATGTGGACTATGAGAAAGACTTTGATTCCGTCGAAATTTGGGCGGTGCTGTTCAGCGGTGCCAAGTGGACTGTCGGTATATCGAAGTGCTGAAGTGTTTGTACAGTAGGTCTATGATGGCTATCCGAGTACATAACAAGAGTACGAAACCTATCCAACTGCAGAGGTGTAAGACATGGTGACGTAATATCCTCGAAAATCTTCACCGCTGCATTGGAAGACGTTTTCAAGCTACTGGGCTGGAAAGGATACGGTATTAACGTCATTGGCGAGTACATCACTCACCTTCGATTTGCCGACGATACAGTCCTTATGGCAGATTGGCTGGAGGACCTAAGCACTATGCTCAATGACCTCAATAGTGTCTCCCAACGGATAGTTCTTAAGATAAACATGGACAAAACGAAAATCATGTTTAACGTCCATGTCACACCTGTGCCGGTAGTTGTTGGGAGCACTAAGCTCGAAGTTGTTGACAAATATGTTTACTTGGGACAACTAGTCCGACTAGGTAAGTCCAACTTTGACCGAGAGGTCAATCGACGGATTCAACTCGGCTGGGCAACGTTCGGGAGATTACGACACATCTTCTCGTCAGACATACCTCAAAACCTTAAAACTAGATTATACAACCAGTGCGTGTTGCCAGTGATGACCTATGGATCTGAGACGTGGTCCTTCACTGCTGGCCGTATGAGGAAGCTCAAAGTCGCTCAGCGAGCTAGAGCTCGGCGTCTCTCTGCGTGATAGACTTAAAAACGAGGATATCCGCTGTAGAACCAGAGTAATCGGCATAGCCCAAAGAATTAGTATGCTGAAGTGGCAATGAGCCGGCCATATAGCTCGAAGAACCGACAACCGATGGGGAAGAAAGGTTCTCGAGTTGCAGCTTCGTACCGGCAAGCGAAGTGTAGGGCGTCCCCCCACTAGATGGAGTGACGGCCTGGTAAGACATGCAGGAAGTCAATGGACACAGGTGGCTCGGGACCGTGCTTTGTGGCATTCCTTGAGCAAGGCCCTATGTTCATCAGTGGACTGTAATGATGATGATGATGACTTTTTACACTGCTATCACATAACACTTAAAATTAGAATTATCATGTTTTCAGTGGTGAAGGAAAACATTGTAATCTAACCTAAATTTTAAAAACTGTTAGAAAAAAAATGAATTTGTCAACATGCAGTTTATGCAGGGTAGCGCGATTAACTCTTCAGCATCAGCCTGCAGCAGTCCACTGCTGGACATAGACCTCTCCCAAGGCGCCCCACTTAGCCCGATCTTCGGCTTCATGCATCCAGTTGCTGCCAGCCGCCTTGTGCAGATCATCTCTCCGTCTAGACAGGGGGCGTTCCACACTGTTTACCTGAACGTGGTCTCCACCCTATGACACGCCTACTCCAACGGTTATCGCTCTTGCGACAGATGTGACCAGCCCATTGCCACTTTAGTCTGCAAATACGGAAGACTACGTCGGTGACCTTGGTTTTCCGGCGGATTTCTTCGTTACAAATCTTATCCACCAGAGAAACTCCGAGCATAGCTCTTTCCTTCGCCTACTGGGTGACTTTAATTTGTGGAGTAGTCGTACCGTTAGTACCCACGTTTCGGCACCATATGTGAGTATAGGCAGAACGCATTAGTCGAAGATATTCGTCTTCAAGGTTTGCGGCATAGTGACGAGAAGACCTAACGAAGCTTCCTGAATGCTGCTTAGCCCAACTGAATCCACCTATCGGCTTCTTTTTTTGAAGTTGTTTCTATCTAACTGCACTATCTGGTCGAGGTACTCTCGAACAACTTCAAGAATCTCACCATCAACGATAATCGAATCTGGTATGACATGGCGGTAAACATGATTTTCGTTTTATTTAAATTCATACGCAGTCTGATACCTTGGGAGAATTCATTTAGAGTCTAAATGAGTAGGTTTAGCCTCTGTGCCTGGCCTTTGGTGACTATGAGAAAGCCTTTGACTCCATCGAAACTTGGGCTGTTATGAATTCCTTGCAGCGTTGCCGGATTGACTGGCGATAAATAGATGTCTTGAGACATTTAAACACTACAAGCTCGATGTCCGACTACTATACTATTATGTAACGTCAACACGCGGCAAAACTGCGCGATACTGCTGTCATAAAAAGCGAGTTGAGTTGAGCGATTAGTCGTCTCTCTCGCACGCGTGGGCTTTTTACCGGGCTTTCGAGAAGGCGATCGCTACCTTTCTAACCTGTGGCAAAATGTTCTATAATGAAATATAACTACGATTGTTTATATAGCAATTAGTATGGAGCGATAAAGCCGGGCTTTTAGTGTCAAGTTAGACAAGCGCGGAGGCGCGCGGGCGTTACGTTTGCAAGTTCACTTCACATTTCAATGTTTACTCTGTGTGTTTACTTGAGCGAATGAATATTGCGAGTTGAAAATTTATGCTTTTTTATAGATTTTTAGTGAAAATGGAGGATAATAGTGTTCCTTGTGATGAATTGAAGTGTGTTAAAGTGCTAATCGGCGAGGAAAATGTAAAATCGAAAAAGAGAAAAGGTAAATTTTTATAAAACTGCTAAAAACAACAAAACCACATCTTGGGCTTGCCCTAGTTTTCAACTACCCGATCAGCAGTGGCGAAGCTAGGGTGAAGCCTCAGCTTCGCCACTGCTGATCGGGTAGTTGAAATTCGTCAAGTATCCGCGTGAGTCGATTCGTGGTGACCCTCAAAAGTAAGTTATAGACGAGGCTCAGAAGCGAGATGGGCCGATAATCGATCGATCTCTATCTGCTGGTCAACAAAGGCTGCACCGCATCCCGTTTTATCCTTCGATCCATCTGTGTAAATCTTATAGTGTATGCTGTACTTACTATTTAAGAAGTTGCAAAATATATTACGTAAATTATGTACATATACCGACATGCCTCTTTGAGCGTTCCATTCCATCAATTATAGCCTTAATATTATAATCTAATGTATTCAAATCGCTGAGGGAGTAAATCAATAGTTTGGAGTCTCTTTGGATTACTCTCATCGCTTGATTCTGTACTTTATCTAGTTTGTATAAATGACTTTTACACTGCTATCATATAATACTTTTAAAATTAGAATTAGTACACATTTTCGGTGGTGAAGGAAAACATTGTGATAAAAACTAAATCTTAAAATTTGTAAGAAAATAAATAAATTCGTCAACACGCAGTTGCGCAGCGCGACGAAATTTTCCCTTTTTTTTTTTAAATTTCTGAAATATGGAGGTGCCTATGTCCAGCTGTGGGACGTATAAATACTGTTAGATCCCTCTTTAGTTGAAGTAGAACCATCTTAATTTTTGTTTTTCTTAGTCTTATTTAATCTGTGGCAAAGTTCCGTAGTGCCGTGTATTAGTGGCGGTTAAGAATATCCACTACCCCTGCCGCCTCTTACGACACCCACAGGAAGATTTCCCGTGGGTGTCGTCAGAGGCAACAGTGGGAAACAGGCAGGAGATGGGCAACAGCATCTTCCTGATAACAGCAATACAATAAAAAAACTGCGGTTGCCAACCCGCTCGCCAAGCGTGGCACCTATGGCAAATATCTCCCCATGATGAAAGTTACGAAGAAACGGCCCCCAGTCCCCGGAGGCCCCGCTATTCCTGGCTACGGTGGCGACCATGGTAACGGCGGCAGCAGCAGGGGGTGCTAAGAATATCCGGTGGAGGTTCGGTTACCACCTAAGATGACTCGACCTGGCAACATACAACACACGTTATACACCACCTGTCACGCTCTCACACATAGTTAAGGGTGAGAGCGTGACAGGTGGTGATAGTATTTCTGATCCATACTTATAATCACGCCTGTAACCCTTGCGGGGTAGGCAGAGCATCCACGGATTACTTAATATCGTCTGCGAGGTTATCGCCTATTCTGTGAATTACGATGCACCAAAACGTTTGAAGAAAATCAGCTGGTGAATTTTATGTTTTTTATCGCTCACTTCCCGGTCCTGCGTGGAAAAATACAGATCCATAAATTTTTTATCTTAATTTTGGTAAAAAAACATTATAATCCAGATATTCTGATCTTCTGTGTTCGTCCATCGTACCGTCGTCCGTCTTGTAGAATCACGGTGGCGCCACCTAGCTGAATTTAATTTTGCAACATATTCGATTTTCCCACGGGAATGATATGTTTTTCCGCTGAAAAAAGTAGCCTATGTCACTGTACAGCCACCGAACTATCCCCATACAAATAATCATGCCATGCCGATGCTCTCTTGCGACGTGAAAGAAGGACAAACAAACAAACAAACAAACACACTTTCGCATTTATAATATTAGTATGGAAGTATGGATAGTTGTAGCACGAATAGGTCGGCTTGACCGGGGAAGGACCACGCTCACACAGAATACCAGCGTAAAATAGCAGCTTAATGCTGCTGTGTTTCGTATGGTGAGTGTAGAGAACCGGAGACACTTTTTACTGGAAAAGAGGCATTCTATCTTAGTCCTCACGACTGACAACGCATCTGCATTTAAATTCGCAATCGAATATAGATGTAGATGTCTATATTCCACAGCAACCACTTACCATCAGGTGGACTGTATGCTCGTTTGTCACCCTTATTCTATAAAAAATATCAAATATCAACAAAAGATGGGAACTCGCAAAGAAAAATAATTTATGTTTCCGCTGCCTACGCTCCAGAAATCAAACACACAGATGCAAGACCATCAAGTGTGGAATAGAAGGATGCACCGCGACACACAACCGACTTCTACACTGTGATAAAAAGGAGAAGACGGAAGTTATAGAACAGGAACCACAAGAAACCGTGGCCAACTCATTCGCTGTGTCAAAGCATCGGGCCTACCTAAAATAATTCCAGTACGAGTAATTGGACCGGCGGGAGAAGTAAACACACCCGCCCTGCTGGACTATGGGTTAACAGTCTCGTTAATGGATGAAGAGATTGCCGAACAGATTGGAGCTACAGGGCGGTTGGACCCTTCAAGATCACCGCTATCGGGAACACTACTCTCGATTCGCCGGGGTCCCAAAGAGTCAAAGTTACGCTGAAAAGTCTCCACAACAGAAAGGTGTCGTTCAGAGCACGCACGGTCACAAGCCTGAACTTGGGGCCACTGACTGTGTGTGCAGCAGACACTTAGAAGACCTAAAGGAGCAGCTGACATATGACTCCGGCAACCGGAGGATCCCGATAGGACATGACAAGTGGAGACTTCTGCTAGCCACTCAAGTCTGCAGAGGTCCGCCGCACCAGCCTTGCCTTGCTCACCGAACTAGGATGGGTGCTACACGGGGCACACACTAAAGCCCTGAATCAGCGCATCCACACAATCAAAGAGCTGATCACGACGTGCGGGGAGAAGATAGAAGAGCAACCAAAAGAATACGTGCCTTGAAAATCTCTCATCATCAACCCGATAAGATCACAGTCCAATCCAGAGAGGAAGGCTGAAGACAAGAAAGGTGAGAACACGCTAAACAACAGCCGCTGAAAGTTAGAAGACTAGAAGAGGACAAGAAGAAATAAAGAACAAGATCCCGACTCCCGAAGGGGCCACCTATATTTGACGGCGATCATCACATCTCGCAACTTTACATCGACTGGACGCATCGTAGCCTGCATCATTGCGGAACCGAACCTTCCATCAACGAGGTTCGACAGCACTACTGGGTGATCCGACCTCGACCCACCACGAAAAAGATAGTGAGCCAATGCGTAAGGTGTCGCATTAGAAAAGCGTAACCACCAGCGCCAGCCACCAGTGATCATCCCAGCACACGTCTCACTCATCACCAGAAACCGTTCACCTTCACCGGTATGGACTATTTTGGACCACTCTCCGTCACCGTGGGACGTCAACACCAGAAAAGATACGTGGCTCTCTTCACCTGCCTCACATCCAGAGCTGTCCACCTGGATGTTGCCGCAAATCTCAGCGCAGAAACAGAAACAGAAACAGAAACGTTTTTATTCAATATAGACTATAAATAATACTTATTGAAAGTCACTCTTTTGTTTAATTACCACTGGTTCGAAAAAAAAACCCGTCCTGGGAAGAACCAGCAAGAAACCCAGCGGGACTTTTTTTAAAATAACAGCTTGTAATCATATATGTTACACAATTAACAACACAAAACAAATTAGAAATAGCTTGGTAGCGATCACCTCATTCCCAGGGGTTATTATCATCCATAAATTCCTTAATATTATAATAACCCTTTTTATACAAACTTTGTTTAATAAAGTTTTTGAAATTTGAGCAGGTCAAATTTTGTATATTTTCTGGGATTTTGTTGTAGAAGCGTATACATCGCCCCAGGAATGAATTACTGACTCGGTGGCGTCGAGTAACTGGTACTACAAGCTTGTGTCTGTTCCTAGTATTTACAGAATGAATATCACTTATTTTTGCATAACTACTTTTATTTTTGTGTACGTACATTACATTTTCATAAATGTATTGCGAGGCCAAAGTTAATATATTAATTTCCTTAAATTTTTGTCGGAGCGACTCTAGGTTTTAAATCATAGATTGCTCTTATGGCCCTCTTCTGTAAAACAAATATAATTTCAGTGTCAGTCGCGTGTCCCCATAGCAAAATACCATACGACATTATGCTATGGAAATAGGTAAAGTAAACAAGTCTAGCTGTTTCCACACTGGTAAGATTTCCGATCTTTTTTACTGCATGCTGCAGAACTAAGTCTGCTTGCTAATTTTGATATATGGGGGCTCCATTGAAGCATCGCGTCTAGTGTTATTTCAAGAAAAATGGTGGTATCGACAAGACTCAGTTCCTCGCCATTTAAAATTACATCTGTATTTAATTGTTTGACATTTGGAGTCATGAATTTCATACACTTCGTTTTAGTACCATTTAAATGCAAGCTATTAACATTAAACCAATTTACTAATTTAGATAGAGCATTATTTACTTCGTCATATTTTAATAATTGTCGTTTTAATTTGAAAATTAATGAAGTGTCATCAGCAAATAATACTATATTATGGTTACCTCCTACTATGTAAGGTAATATATACAAGAAACAGAAAGGGGCCGAGAATTGAGCCTTGAGGCACGCCTATTTGTACTATCGACCCGGAAGAGCTCATACTATTAATGACAACTTTTTGCGTTCTGTTACTTAAATATGAAACAATTAATTTAAGAGCATTACTTCTTATACCGTAGTGTTGTAGTTTCCTGATTAATGTTTCATGGTGAACACAATCGAAGGCTTTGGATAGGTCACAGAATATACCCAAAGCATCCTGAATGAATTCTCCCATGCATTGAAAATATATTTAATCAGATCAACACCAGCATCAGTTGTCGAGCGACCCCTTGTGAAACCGAATTGATTTTTATGAAGTAAATTATTTACATTAAGAAAATTTAACATTTGATCAAGAATATTTTTTTCAAAAATTTTACTAAGTGTTGGCAGTACAGAAATTGGTCTAAAATTGGCGGGGTCTAATGTACTACCAGATTTAAATAAAGGTATTACTTTACTATGCTTCATTAAATCAGGAAACACACCATATTCGATACTAGTATTAAAAATAATAGCTAGTTGAGACGCGATTATATCGATTATAGACGCAATAACAACGAAATCCCCACAGATCCTCAGTTTTCTTAATATCAATAGTTTTAAAATATTTTACAATATCTTTTGATGATATTTTATGAAATGTAAAATTCTTTGTACACGCATTTACATTTTGTTTAAGTAATGATTCGGCGACAGCAGGAGAAGAATTCAGTGACTTAGTGGTTAAGATCGGAATATCAGTAAAATATTTCTCAAAAACCATTGCATCATCCTGATCTGATTCCGTTAATTTGTTGTTAAAACTTAGCCGGTAGTTTGAATTGCGAGAGTTGACCTTACCAGTTTCACTATTAATTACGTCATTTTAATAATCCACGTCATTTTAATTTTATTAGAAGCCGTCTTAATTTTGTTGCTCAAATGCAAAGACTTGGCTGTGGAGCACACTCCTTTTTTTGAATATTTTTTTTACATATTCCCTAAATTCGATGCTAGGGTTTAAAGGTTATATGAACTTTACCTTTCATGGTAAAGTTCATATAACCTTTGTCTGCTTTTATGGACTCCCACTGTCGTCCATTCATTGAATGCCTTCCGACTATTCAAGGAGAACGTGTTAGAAGTAAAAATATTATCAAATTCATTGCAAATAAGACTCCGCGATACTGGCCCTAAAAAGATTCGCTGCGCGCATAGGGTGCCCTACCGAGATTTAGAGATTTACTCCGACAATGGCACTATGACATCCCCATGAAGAAGTCCTAGCCACGCTACTCTGCGAGGTGGAGTACACAGTAAATAGCAGACCATTGACTCACATCTCTCTAGACAGCATCGACGACGAGTCCATCACTCCCAATCACTTCCTTTTGGGAGGATCTGCGACTGCCGACACCAGGAGTATATAATGAGAAGGACATAGACAGCAAAAAGCACTGGCGACTCTCCCAGATACTCGCCAACATGTTCTGGCAGCGTTGGGTCCGAGAATACATACCGGAACTTCAAACCGGCGGGAGCCTCATGGATGATCCCCCAATCCCCAGGTGGGCGATCCAGCCCTCATAGCCGACAGTCAGTTACCTCGTAACACCTGGCCACGAGGAAGGGTGGAAGCTGTATTCCACGGCGTTGACGGACAGATCCGCACTGTGGAGGTACGCACCGCAAACGGCCTAATTAAAAGGCCAACCAGGAAGCTCGTGCCGCTGCCGAAGTAGACGAAACGTCGCTCACCGGAATGGATGCAGCGCCGCTGAAAGAAGATCGTCGCGACGCTGCACCGCGGGAGAGATGTTCGCGACGAAAAAAATTGATTGAAAAATAGTGATTAAAAACAATATTAAAAGTGTAATTAGGAAAAGTATTAGTGACAAACCTAAGTGAAAGGTACAATAGTGTAATTTCAAAACATGTTTACAACCCTTACTATTATAGTATAGAGCATCGTTTTGTAATAGTTAAGAAAATAACCCTTATTAGACACATACGAGGGCGACACTTTAAGTTTTTAGAACTGGCCACTTGTAAACGATATAATAAAAAAATAAGTTCAAATTTTGAAAATGGAACTCTTTGCCAATATTATTGTGTATGTATTTTATTAATTTGTCATTTGTTTACGATTTGGCGGAAAATTGAAAATTGTCTGTGTCACGTCAGCATGAATTTAACGCGACAAAATTTTCGTACAATGATTTTATGACTTTCGATGTCATTTAACTCAACAAAGAAGTTATGATAGACTTCGATTGGCCTTTCGATGAAGCCCCATCTCGTGCCACTGTTTAACTGGTTTAATGAGTTTAAACGTGGTCGCACTAATCTCACCGATGATCTGCGTGAGGGACGGCCTTCTATGGCGACGACTGAAGATAACATCAGTGTTGTGCGGCGTATGATAGAGACTGACAAAAGAATGAATTATCAGCAGATTCGGACAAGCTTAGGCATTATGGTGGTATTAGGTATGAGTCAAGTACCCGAAATCCTCCATGAACATTTAGCGGTCAGGAAGCTTTGTGCCCGGTGGATACCTCATAATTTGACAGAGGCCCAAAAACTCCGTCGTGTTGATTGGTGTCGTGAAATGGTTCAAAGATTTAACGGACGTGACTCAAATGCTGTGTTCGATATACTTACGGGTAACGAAAGCTGGATTTATTGTTATGATCCTGAAACTAAGAGACAGTCTGCTATCTGGGTGTTTCCTTCCGAGGAGTTGCCAACTAAAGTGAAGAGAGGTCGAAGCGTGGGAAAAAAAATGGTGGCCTCGTTCTTCGGAAGGACAGTTCATTACGCAACAATTGTTTTAGAGGATCGAAAAACAGTTATTGCAGAGTGGTACACTAACAATTGTTTGCCACTTGTCTTGGAAAAAGTTCGGGAGAAACGACCTCGCAGTAGGATCCTTCTTCACCACGACAACGCCTCGTCGCACACCGCCAAGCAAACAATCGACTACTTGGCGACATCAGACGTGGAATTACTGGGTCACCCGCCCTATAGCCCCGACCTCGCACCTTGCGATTTTTATTTATTTCCGAAAATAAAAGAAAAACTTCGAGGAAAACGTTTCATGGACGCCGAGGAAGCAGTGGTGCGTTTCAAAACGCCGTCGAAAAGACCCCTAAGGACGAGTGGGTATAGTGCTTTTCTCAGTGGTTCCATCGTATGCAGCGATGTATTGATGTAAATTGGACACTATTTTGAAAAGATATAATAAAACTAATAACTTGCTAGTTTGTTCAGTTTTTGATTTTCTAAGAACATTCAGTGTCACCCTCGTACTGACACTGATTACAACACAAAGTCGGCCAATCAGAGCGCGACACGTTATAGAACAATCGGGCATTGCGTACTATTAAGACCCGAAAATAATGAAAATAATTTTTATGCTCTAAAAGAATTGTAAACATAGTATTTAATTAGATTAAGTACTATGTATACACCTATAGTAAATTTAAAGGAACAATATAACCAAATATTGTGAAAATTTGGGATACTTTTGTTAATAAATTTTATTGTTAATATATTAAGAAACCATTATAATGTTGTAATTGACAACTAAATTACCGATGTAAACATGTATAGTACATTACATTAGCATAAGAATTAATAATATATAGAAGAATTGTAAATTATGATAATTCTATAGTGAAAATATTAAACTATAAAGAGGCAAAACAGGCAATGGCAAGTAGCTCACTTTAAAGTAAAGCGCCGATCTACCTTAGCGCCTCGGGGCCCGGCAACATTGTAGTACAACATAGTAGCTGAAAGTAGTAACTTGTAGTAACTGGTAGTAGTAGCTAGTAACCAGTGATAATAGAAGCAGATAGTAGTAGATAGTACTAGTAATAGTAAGTTACTACCGAACATCTTGAAGAAATAGTCAACTGAAGAAATCATCTGAAGAGTATAGTGAACAACCGATGGAGAACAACCGTAGTTGACCAACCATATTTAACAACCGTGGTCGACAACCAATAGTCAGAAGATTTCCACCGAACAGTTGAGCAGTCGAACTGCTGGCCACTGCCTTGCCATTTGTATTCTACAGTTCGTGCATTTTGATTGGACGTCAGTCCGTAGTACCCCAGCCGCACCCACAACGACGGCAGTGGACGTATCCGCCGGAACCTATAGGTGCAGGACGTGAGCGACTCGCGGAATATCTTCGACAACATTTACTTCCGAGTTTCGCCCGTCCGGCACAATATTGAATAAAAATTATTCTATTCTATTTTTTTTTATAGGAAAGGGGGCAAACGAGCATGCGGCTCACCTGATGGTAAGTGACTACCACCGCCCATGAACAACCGCAACACCAGGGGAATTTCAGATGCGTTGCCGGCCTTTTAGAATGGTCGCTCTTTTCTTGAAGGTCCCTAAGTCGTATCGGTCCGGAAAAATCGCTGGTGGTAATCGATTCCACAAGGAAGTTGTGCGAGGAAGAAAACTTCTTCTAATATATATTAATAGAATATATATATATATATATATATATATATATATATATATATATATATATATATATATATATATATATATATATATACTATTCTAATACAATATATTTTACACAAACTTTGCACCCTCGTTTTAACACCCTGAGAGTGGATTGTTGAAGAAATTAAATATGTGAATATTATTCTTTTTAATTTCAGAGTACATTTATGCAACAATTTTAAAATAAAAAAACACATTAATTAATTTTTCTCCATACAAATTTGGGCACACTCTGTCCCCCCCCCCCTATGTAAGGGGTTGCTTTGAAAAAGATTTAGTAAGTTTCGAGTTGACCACCCTGTAAAATACCCCAATAGTATAACAATAACCCCATAGGTGTTGAATTTTTCAATATCCTTTCTTAGTGGATGCTTACACCATAGAAGGCAGCTACTGTCCAAATTTCAGATATCTACGTCTAGCGGTTTGGGCTATGCTTTGATAGAGGTAAGAGTGAAAAACGAGCACACAGTCCACCTGATGGTAAGTAGAATAGAATAGAATAGAATAATTTTTATTCAATATAGATTACATGTGTAATTCTTATTGAAAGTCATTTTTACTTTACCACTGGTTCGAAAAAAACCTCTGTCCTGGGAAGAACCAGCAAGAAACCCAGCGGGACTTTTTTTAAAGTAAGTTTTACATTAATGGTTGTACAAACTATTTAAGTACAAAATTTATTTTAGAAACTGCTTGTAGCGACCACCTCATTCCCAGGGTTATTATCAATCATATATTCATTTATACTATAATAACCCTTTTATACAGTTTCAGCTTAACAAAACATTTAAACTTGGTAATAGAGATCCTGTACACTTTCCGGGACCTTGTTGTAATAGCGTATACATTGCCCCAAGAATGAATTACTGACTCTATGGAGTCGAGAAACTGGTATCACTAGCTTGTGTTTGTTCCTAGTGTTTACAGAATGTATATCACTTTTTACTAAAACTACCTTTGTTTTGTGAACATACATTAAATTTTCGTAAATATACTGAGAGGCCAAAGTTAATATATTTATTTCTTTAAATTTATCTCTAAGAGACTCTCTCGGTTTTAGGTTGTAAATAGCTCTAATGGCCCTCTTCTGTAAAACAAAAATAGTTTCTGAATCAGCCGCATTTCCCATAGCAAAATCCCATAAGACATTATGCTATGGAAATAACTGAAATAAACTAGTCTAGCTGTCTCGACACTAGTGAGACCTCTAATCTTTTTACAGCATAGGCTGCAGAACTTAGTCTGCTTGCTAGTTTGGATATATGGGGCCCCACTGAAGCTTTGCGTCGAGGTGATGCCAAGAAAAACAGTGGATTCAACAGGGCTCAGTTCTTCCCATTTAAAACACATTGGTACCCAGATTTTTAACATTCGTTGTTGTAAATTTAATACATTTAGTTTTATTTCCGTTTAAATGTAGATTATTAACGTTAAACCAATGCACTAATTTTGATATAGCATTATTCACTTCGTCACATTTAAATGATTGACGTTTAAGTTTAAAAATCAAGGAAGTATCAAAATGCAGTGGATGCTGTGGCCCATAGACATCCACATTTATCCTCGACTAAGAATCAAAATGCAGATGCGTTGTCACTCCTGAGGACTAAGATCGAATGCCTCGTTTCCAGTAAAAAGTGTCTTCGGTTCTCTACACTCACCATACGAAACACAGCAGCATTAAGCTGCCATTTCACGCTGGTGTTCTGTGAGAGCGTGGTCCTTCCCCGGTAGAACCGACCCATGCGTGCTACTACCATAACATAGCTGCAGCGTGGCTCTACCACGTAAAAAACTCTCGACATTTTTACAAATGTATTGTGTGCTCGCTCTCCTTAAAGGTATTTTGAAATTTTGCTAAGTACATACATAACATAATATACATAAACACTCACGCCTGTCACCCAGAGGGGTAGGCAGAGATTATGGACTTCCATTTGGCACGATCCTGACACACCTCTCTCGCCTCCTCCACATCCATATACCTACGCATACACGCTCGTCGGTTAAGGGTACTCTTAATTTGGCCCATTTTCAGTATATCGCCAATTTGGTCGATAAACCTTCGTCTAGGGCGTCCCTTCCCGACTCTGCCGTTCACCTCTGCCACATAAATTTGCTTTGTCACTCTTTCCTCATTCATTCTTTCTACATGACCAAACCACCGAAGCATTCCTTTCTTAATCCTGGTCACAACATCATCTTGCAAACCACACTCTTCTCTTATCACACAATATCTCACTCTGTCATTCAGATTCAGCCCTAACATACTCCTTAATGACCGCATTTCTACAGCATTTATTCTACTTTCGTGCTTCTTCTGCCATACCCAACTTTCACTACCATACATTAAAGTAGGGACTAACACAGCATTGTGAATTGCCATACGTGCCTTTTTGGACACATTCTGACTTTCCACAACAGAGTGTAGAGCCCCATTTACTTTATTTCCTGCGTTCACTCGTCGTTCTATATCCTTATCATACCTACCATCCCTGCTAAATACACATCCCAAATACACAAACTCATCTACTTGCTCGACCAATTCCCCTTCTATTCTTATTTCACATATTGTTTTACTTTCTTCTCTTTCAAAGACCATAACTTTCGTCTTACTTGCGTTCACTTTCATTCCCCTTTCTTTTAATGAAATGTTCATTAATGTAACCAAACTTTTGCAACTCGGCCGCCGACGACGCAAGTATGACTTGATCATCGGCGTACAAAAGGCATTTGACGGTTAATTCACCCATTCTTAACCCGCATTCTTCAATTTTCAGATTTTCCAAACAACTGTCCATAAATAGGTTGAACAGCCACGGGGAAGCCACACAGCCCTGTCTGACCCCTTTATGGATGCCAAACCAGTCCGAGTAGGCCCCGTTGATCCTGACATAAGCACTGGGTCCCTATACAGAGACTTCAATGCCTGTATCAACCAACACTCAACCCAAATGAGTTCAGTGTTTGCCATAATACATCCCTGTCCACTCTATCATAAGCCTTTTCCAAGTCCACGAACGCACAAAAACCTTTTGGTTTTGGCCAAAACTTCTCCGCGATCATGCGCATGGAAAAGACCTGATCCGTACATCCCATTCCCTTTCTAAATCCCGCTTGCACATCCCAAATTTTTCCATCAGTATCTTTCATAACTCTTTCAATTAGTACCTTAGCATACAGTTTTCCCACAATGCTAAGAAGACTGATACCACGGTAGTTTTTACAGTCCTGCTGCGATCCTTTTCCTTTATATAGTGGGACTATCACGGCTTTGCACCAGTCTTCCGGTACCCGCTTAAGTTCCCAACACAAATTAAACAAAGTGTACAGCAGGTCTGCCACCACTTCCTCTCCAGCCCTTAGCATTTCGAGTGATACTCTATCATATCCGGTTGCCTTACCTTCTTTCATACTTTTCATTGCTTTCATTATTTCATCTACACTTATCTCTCTATCTCTTTCCTCTTCTTTCGGAATTTCTATTTCATTTAATTCAAACGTCTCATCACTCATAAACACGCTTTCAAAGTATTCCTTCCATCTCCTTAAACTCGACACTTCGTCATACAGAATACAGCCATTCTGGTCTCGTATAGCATCCATTCTAGGCTGTTTTGAATGTCCCCTGGCAGGTCTTACGAGTTTCCAGAACATTTTAATATTTGCCTGGAAGTTATCCGATATTCTTCTATCATTCTTCTCCGTTCTTTCTTGCTTTTTCCTTTCAACTACTTCTTTTACTCTCTTATTTAGATGTCTAAAGACTGCCTTTTTTTTTTTCAATATCATCATTCATACCGCTAGAATAACTAGCCTTGGTTGCTAGTAAATCTAGCCATGCTCTCTTCTTTGCTTCTACTTCCATCCGTACCTCATCACATCCCACCATAAAGTGTTATTTTTCTTTTCATTCGTTCTCTTACTTACACCACATACTTCGGTAGCTGCATCCACCAAACCTTTTTTGATATTATACCACACAGTCTCCAAGTCTAAATCATTCATACACAATTCATCCATACCACTTATATTTTCTCTCAGTCTACATTTGTACTTCTCTTTTGCACCTTCATCTTGTAACCTCTCTGTTCTTATACGCTGTAACGCAGTGGTAGACACAGATGTCCGATGCCGCCAACGTCTGAATAGACCATTAATTCGGCATAAGACCAAGTAATGATCCGTCCCTACGTTGGACCCTCGGTAAACCCTTGTATCTACAACTGCGCTCCTCATTCTTTCATCCACAAATATGAAATCTATCATGCTTCTATCATCACCTCTTTCCCATGTATACATGTGAATCTTCTTATGACGAAAGAAAGTGTTCGTCACAACAAGATTCTTTTCCACACATACGGTGAGGAGGCTTTCACCATTCTCATTTATACTTTCATCACCAAACGTTCCCAATATCCTTTCACAAGCCTCTTCACGCCAACCCTTCCATTAAAATCTCCTAATATAACAATATTTTCATTACCCTTGCATTTCATTAGCACCATCCTTACCATCTCCCAAAACTGCTCTCGGATATAAGTGGGCTTAGACATGTCTGAGGCGTAGACCCCTAGAACAAACAACTTCTTCAAGCCCACTTTCATTCGTATCCATAGCAGTCTCGGGCTTACACATTCATACTCTTTCACACACTGACCCATTCTTTCTGAAAGGATGATACCGACTCCCTGGCATGCCCGCTCGGTCTCGTCTACCCCAGAACAGTACGCGGTATACATGCCATGTGTAGTGGCATCCTTTCCCTTCCGTTTCGTCTCATTTACACATAACACATCTATTCCTCTATCATACATCATATCGCATACTTCATCCATCTTATCATTCATTGCTCCACATACATTCAGCGTAGCCAGACGGGCTTCCGCAATCCACTTTTCGCCCCTCCAGGAGACAGAACGTGACGGGTGGCGAACCTCGTCGCCGGTTTTCCTCCCGGAGATTCTTCGCACCCCTGCCCCATTAAAGGGGCGCCGGGAACTCGGGGCCATTTCTTTTAATTTGTGCCTCATGGTGCGAAAGTAGGGGGTGGTATTTTTTTTTACGCCGTTACCACACGGCGAGGAGCCAATTCTGTACTTTCGGCTTTGTCGCTTGTTTAGCACCACCCGGGGGACACGTGTAGGGTGGGCCTAGGGTTAGGTGGTCGAAGCCTACGGACGCGAGCGACTCTGCTAAGTACATTATTCTAATAATAAAATAAGTTTAAATAGGTAATTTTATTAATAAATGTTTATATTTGGATGTGTTGTAGTTTTGGCCCTTAGTGCACCACTATGAAAAAAACATTTTTCTTCAAAGTACTTGCTGCATATAGTCGAGTAGTTTCTTTTGGGGACCCATTCTTCTCTATTTATTATTTTCTACCATTTTTGTTGAACACCAATATTTCGTGAAAATCTACAACATTACAAAGTTATAATTACAAAACCTCACAGAATACGAGCTCACAGAATACCAACGTGAAATAGCAGCTTAATGCTGCTGTGTTTCATATAGAACCGAATACCCTTTTTATTGGAAACGAGGCATTCTATCTTAGTCCTCAAAAGTGACAACACATCTGCACTTGATTCTTAATCGAAAATAGATATAGATGTTTATTGGCCACAGCATCCTCTTACCATTAGGTGGAGTGTGTGCTCGTTAGCTACCCTAATTCCATATGAAAAAATAATTCTTTCATACGTAAGTGTAAGAAGAATATTTAGCTACAGAAATCTAAAAATAAAAAAATATTACGAAGTGGATTGAATAAGGCTGCATGCAAAGCATACATTTGCCAGTTAGGGATATATCGATAAGATGTTATCGAGTCTCTACAAAAATGAGGTTAGAACGAGGACATCCACGACTTTTTCTGCCACCAGGGCGGTGCCATTTAAAAATGAGGTGTAATATTTGACATATTTCATAGTGAGGAAGTTAATTTGTCTGGAAAATGTAAAAGTTAAAGTTTCTTTCTGTACTATTAGTATAGTTTCTTTCTGTGCTATTAGAGTGTCCAGAAAGTAATGGATAACCCCGCAGGTACTAGTAGGGGGCACTTCACCTCATTGTCAATTAGCGACATGTGTAATTAAGATTAGTAGCCCTTATTAGAAGGTTTCACGTATTTGTGATTATTTTAATATTAATTCTTTTGCATTCAGATCATTAATATTATAAAATGTGATAATATTTCTCATCATGGCATATCAATCATAGCTTGCTTTACAAGCTCAACAGTTAATACTGATCTCTTCGCCGATGGCACTGCACTCTTCGTCGCCCATTACGATAAGAAATTTCTTACCAAGATGCTCCAAAGAGCCGCCAATCGCCTAGGCGAATGGTTTCGCTTATGGAGAATCGAAGTGAATCCTGAGTGATCTTAAAAGTGTACCAATACACTTCTCTCAATCGTCGAACAAAACTTGTTAGCCGTTAGAGCCGGGGCGCACCACCCCTGTTCGGACGGCGTATACATAACTCATCTGTGAAACGAATAATTCTCATAGGTTACAATAGTAACGTTGGACGAATGTTTGGAGCTGTAAAAGCCAAAAGACTAACAGCTCTAACATCACAGGACGTGGTGTAACATCAAGTGGACTGTAAGTTTGTTTGTTACTACAGTTTTACAAAAAAAGCTACACCAAAAATTGGTCTTGGTGAGGGAATGGAACCCACAGTCTGCAGCATCACAGTCAAACGCTTAGCTACTTACTGAGCTGGAGAACAATCAAATAAATAGGTAGTACTATAAATTTATAGTAGTAGATGACCTGGAAGACGTTGTTATGACTTTTCGATTTCAATCCGAATATACTCCAGACGTTTGACGGTGTAAATATAAAATAACTCGACCGCAACGCTACCTAGCGTGTATAGATTTTCTGATTTTATTTTTTGGTACTAGTCTGACTTATATTTTAAATATCAGACATTTTAGTGAATTTGTCAATAAATTGATTTCAGTGACACCTATCGGAACTAGGCATGTGTCATTCATTCATTTGTAGTGACCCGATCATTCAAGTATTGATTCGTCTTACGAACCGAATGACCCGGTTCGTAAGACGAATCAATACTTGAATTTCTTATCAAATCTTCGTAAGATCCTAATAAAATCCTAAAAAAATATCGATACTTACCGCAAAGTGTGCCAAAATTTTTTCCAACTTAATAACATTATCGACACTATCTTTTATGCTCAGAATACAGAAAAAACTATTTTAAGCTTTTATGTTACCTAACATATATCGAAATGTATACTTACAAGTAGATATACTTAATCCAGGGCAGATAATATATTAGGATATATTAGAATCTAAAAAATCAACTACGCCAATCGGGTAAGTGGTCCTTTTGTTATAAGTACACTAACAAGCATACAGAGAGATGCGTTTTGTAAGGATAAATATGTAAGGATCTTCTATCAAAGAGCAGACAAATAGTAATATTTTTTATTATACGAAAGTTATTGATGTGTACGAGGTAAGATTAATTATCAAGCTACTTACTATAAAGTAACAACAAATTTCGTGAATTTATTTACATAACAATAATATATAATGTTTTTACATTAAAAATCACAACAGTGAAGACTAAAATTATCATAGAGTCCTTTTCCGAGCTATACAGTGCCAAGAAAGCGTGACGTACTTAAGAGCTATACTTCACCCTTTGGTCGAGAAAAGAAACAGCCCTCTACTCACCTGCTCTAAATTGAAGTACCCTTGAGGTGAGAGTCCGCCAAAGTGTCTACGCACGTAAAATCACACATTGGGGCTTTGCTTTGCTCTCTCCAAGTGGCCATGGTCGTACTGTCGGGTCTCCTGTCATCGTCTCTAAATAGTCCACAAGGCTCTATAACAGAGGGAACATTTTTAGAGAGAGACGAGAGCCCTTCGGATGATGTCGTTCACAGAACCGTGACAGCACCCATTTTTCTCTTTTTTTCTACCACTATGGAGCCGTGGAGCCCAAACACATCGATGCAGCTGCTGCAAGTGGGCACCTATGAGTTTGACAGATCGTCGCTCGGATTCCTACGGTTATGCGCAAGCTTTCCCCATCAAGCAATGTGTCGATATTACTTTATGGTAAGGCGTGTCACCAGTGATTAGATTTATTAGTCGAAACAGTTAGAACTAAATCAGGTAAAACGAAACTAATTTAGGGAATATCCATTATGAAGTGAACAAATGGATATGTTTCATAAAGGGGCTTGAAGTCGACCCTTGTAATTATTAATACACTTCGCTGCACATTTTCCTTTATGTAGCTTATACCTTTTATTTAACTTCTCGAATACTTGTGTAATTCAAAGAGCTATTTTGAATAACTCAGCTATTAACAGTAAAGACGTATATTAATTAAATTTGTAACGGACTACGTAGGTACTATTTATATGTATGATGGTAGGTATTATTATAACTTAAATGCCAATCGTCGACATAAATGTTGTTTATTTTTTAATTTTTATTTCAATAAATTGTACGTTTAATTCAAACAATGTCTTAATCTAAAATAGTCTACAATAACAGGTACCTGAACTAGGATAAACCTGTATCTCAGGTGTATGTGCTAATAGATACACTAACAAATATTTTTGTTTCATGCATAAAATGAATAACATACTAACTAATTGGGGTTAATTTCGGTAAAATATATTATCATAAATTAATTTAAAACAATCAGCAACTTTTTCGTATCATCGTATGACAAATTTTGTAATTCCATGTTCGAATTACATTTTTACAATCTGACATGCACTACACATTTGACTATTATACAGAAAAGGGCAAAAGAATGTAAAAAATCTATCCACGAAAGAAGGCCTTATTCTAATGTTAGTTTCACTTACTTTATCTTTGCGTCTTTTATCAGTGACCTCTCTCCTGTAGGGCAATTTTAAGTGCTGTTTTAGTAACGTACTCATAACGAATAACTGGCACACTAAGAGGACATTACAGGATTTATTTAAGAGATGGGACGGGAATAAGATAGGGCGGAATGTTGCGAATTTTAATACAATGTCTTTGCGGGCAATGTAATCATAAATAGTCATGGCATGGCAGTGTAAAATAATCCATCTTCCTATCTCGAACGATGGATCTTGTAAAAGTCAATAAAGGGAAATTCGAGAGATCCTCGAAATATAATAAGGTATCGAGGTATCGGTTCGAAGTTGAGAACGTGCAAGACATTCAGCACTTAATGCAATCGAAAAGTGTCTCTCAGAGAAAACATTTAAAGACATAAATATATTAACTTTGGCTTCTGAGTATGTTTACGAGAATTAGATGTATTCTTACAAAAGCTAAAGTAGTTTTAATAAAAAAGGTATGTACACTTTGTAAACACCAGGAACAAACATAAATTAGTGAATACAAGTTATTTGACTCTATGGAGTCAGTGATTCATTCATGGGGCAATGTAAGTATGTAACGCTTTTATAACAAAGTCTTAGAAAGACCTTGCATGTGTCTATCCCTTACTAAATTATTATAAATGCCTGCTGTACTACAATACGTCAGAGGAGTTACAGACAAGATTGTCTACAACTTGAAGCGGGCTTCCAAAAGAACATACTACAAGCCGCCGAAGAAGATTAGTCAGTTCTTACCATCCCTCAAGTGTAATATTCCTCTACAAGATGGTCTCTCTTACATAGGACAAACAAAAAGATCCATAAAAACCTGCGTGAAAGAACATATCACTGATGTGAAGGACCGACACTCCGGGAAGTCTGCACTCTGCAGTATGTCAACATGTTCAGGATCGTCCCAACCATTATATCAGATTTGATAAACCACAAATCCTCGCAAAAGAACACCGATTCCTACCAAGGATGATTCGCGAGGCTATTGTGATTAAAAAACATCCCATTTTCAAAAGAGAAGATGGCTGGGTGCTACATCTGCTTGGAATCCCATGATTAATAAAATTAAATCCAAACCCAAGCATACTACTGCACGACTTCAAGATACTGTAAGCTCGTTCTGCGTAGATCGGACCAAAAATTAATAATTAAAAGTTGAAAGTAGCCTTCGTTAACTATGACATTAGGACGTCAAACACCTCAGTCCCCCCCGTGACCATGGGTGCTGGAAAGTGCCCGAAACGTCGGGATTTAAAAGTTTAAATTAAACGCGATAAAATCCGTAAAATTTGTATTATTCCATGTGTAGTATTCGCGTAAATATAAGAAATCATTCTTGTGTGAAGTTTTGAGGTGTACGTGGATACGTTTATTGACCTCTCGACTGAAGTTGGACTTAACTAATCGAAAAATTTGTCCTAGATAAACATACTCGTCAACAACCGGGGGTCCTCACATACAAATATTGGCTAACAAACTTAGCTCAGCTACTTATGCTTTTAAAAGAATTCGTCAACTGACGGATGTGGCTACTGCTACGAGTAAGTTAGTTTAGTTACTTACACTGCATAATGTCTTACGTTATTTCATTGTGCTAACTTGAAGCTAACTTGAAGACTGTTTGTTTTTCAAAAAGAACGACACGCGCAATTTAAAATTTGCGTTCTTGTGATTCATTACGGAAATTATTTAAATTAAAAAATAACTTTTACGGGATAGTATATTTATGAAATTCTCAGTGTTTCACCTCCGTGCCTCAGAAAGCACGTAAAGCCGTTGGTCCTGCGCCTGATCTTTTTCCGGCCGTGTCGAATTATCGTCCCATCGGACTATGATAGTGAGGGAATAGAGAGTGCATCTGTGCTCGCGCATACACTTGGGCACTATATTCCTTAATAATAGAATCAGACGATGCTTTCCGGAAATCCATTATATTAAAGATGTTAATAAATAAAATTACGGGTATAGTGCACGCGGCGGGAGATGCTCACACATCATTTATTTTTATTACGCGGATCTTAGCTAATTAATTTTTAAGATATTCACTATAATCCTGGCCTGCACAGATGGCTAGTCTCTGGTGAGACGGGCTGCCGTGACCGAAATTCGGTCTAGAGGATATTATTATGTACCTAGATTGAAAGTCTGTAAGCGAGGAATGTAAACCGTCTTCCTTCTGTGTATCTGGGGAGACACATCTCAGTGTGGGATGAGTTTGGGCATAATATGGTCACTGCTTGCGGCGGCGTTCTGAGAAGGGCTTTCCACTTCCCTTTAATATTATTTTCGAGGAGACAAACAAGTGTAAACAGGTGCTGCTTGTGGAGACTGGTCTGCTCGGGTTCGCTATACACTGATGTATTCGGATACTATCGTTTGAAATATTCGGATTTGGATTTGAAGCGAATATCGGGATAAACTGTTATTATTATTTATTTTTACATTTAACGCAGACTATCTCTATTTTCAGAACTTTTAATGTGTTGGAAATATTACTGGCTTCACTGAAAAAGACTAGGCGAGGATTCACTTTTATTCCCAAAATTCCGCCCTCTATGTATCCATAAAATAAATTACATATAAATGAAAATATTTTTTTTATAGGAGAGGGGGCAAACGAGCATGCGGCTCACCTGATGGTAAGTGACTACCGCCGCCTATGAACAACTGCAACTCCAGGGGAATTGCAGATGCGTTGCCGGCCTTTTAAGAAGGAGTAGGCTCTTTTCTTGAATTCGTATCGGTCCGGAAAAATCGCTGGTGGTAATCGATTCCACAAGGAAGTTGTGCGAGGAAGAAAACTTCTTCTAAATTGCACAGTGGTGGACCGCCAATCATCTAGATGGTATGGATGGTATCTCGAGTTCTGTCGCGATGTGCAATGGTGAAATTAGCGGCTGGAATTAGTCCGAACAATTCCTCAGAGCACTCCCCGTGATAGATGCGATAAAATACGCAAAGAGATGCAACATCTCTACGCAGTGCCAGTGAGTCCAGCCGATCGGAAAGAACTCGGTCGTCGACGATTCGAGCCGCTCTGCGCTGGATGCGGTCAAGTGGAAGGAGCTGGCACTTCTTATGAGAAGACTTCACTTTCTTATGAGAAGAGGCGTCTAAAAATATTTGCGTTAATTCTTAAATATGAAACGGAATCAAGTATTATAATAAGATATATCGTGCAGAGATTATTTTACTGTCTCATAGCAAAAACATTTGCACACGTTCACAAAATTCAATTAATAACATAACATTTTCAGTGTTCTTTGCAATAAAAAAGATATGATATAAGGTCTGTATATATCTCCAACCAATCCATTAATGTGATGACTTTCTGGCTTACGAGTATAAAGAGCTACCTGTGGCCACAAAAGTAAATGTTATGTAACATTGCCGTACTTTAGCTTTAGCGCAAATGCCGGGTTTCATCTTTCGTATCCGTACGTATAAGTAACGCATTTGTTTTAATCGGAGATAAAAATGTGTTCAAATAAATGCATATTTCTTGGTAACGACTTTACATTATAAAGCATTTATGGAATACAGTAAGCAGTTAGCTACACTGTCTATCACGATGTGACATCTTTTATGCAATAAAACCTTTACTTTACTTTACTTGTACTACCAGTGGTAAAATTAAAAATTTTGTACAACCGACTTCAATGTAAATTATTAAGGACTAGCTGTTCCCCGCGACTTCGCCCTCGTGTAATTTATCATCCTCCTTTTTGAAGTCGGTTGAAAATAACTACCACAACGGACAGAATCTCGACACCAATTAAGGATAGTAGAATAACTGATTTAAGCTAGTCGCGTGCACCGCACTTTGTACCGCTCGAATGAGTGGGGGCATAGAATTGTACCCTCATTTATTTTTACTCTTTATTTTCTACCTTTATCTATAATACTTATTTCTACCCTCATTTATAACAGTAGCCTTGCAGCAGCGCCAAATGCCTGTCAATTTTGGAGATTATAATAAATCCTCCTTACAACTTAGTGAACTTCTTAAAATTTAAAGGGGCACAGAATCCACTGACCATCAGAATGGACTGTGTGCTTGTGGGAATTTCTCACCCTTACTTCTATAAAAACTACTCTCACTGCTAATTTACTTACTAGGTATACTTTGCGGTGTAATTGGATTCATCCTAGCAAATCTGTTATAGATTTAAAATTTTAACGGACAACATGTGAACTCTACCAATTCGCATTGAAGCAGCAAAACGGATTAAACTCCATAACGCTATGTTGCTGAATGATATAAGAGCTGAATATACGTTATTTGTTGTAACGAAATATGCAGCTTACTTTATATATGAGTTGAGTTTATATTAGCTAGTTATTTCTAACAGTACCGTATTGTCAGTAAGCTATACGTCTTATAAAGTTATAATATTCTGTGTTATGGCGATGTTGTTAAAGAATCTATCACCCATGTTGTCCCGTGGGTACCATAAAAGGAGATTATGGGAAAGGACATTGTTGACAAACGGCTTATCTTATTTCCCAGTGGCGCCATATTTGAACGAAAACAATTATAAAATACTTTTTTATATAATTATTAATTAGTATACGTCTTTAGTTATTACTTTATTAATGTTGGTTATTTATATTTAATAATATTATCTAATATTTTTTTAAAGATTAGTAATAAGATTGTTAATTGTTTTTATCTAATCTGCTGAAAAGATTATACGCTATCTTACAGCCAATCGTATTTAATTATAAACAGAAGTTATGCATTGTTTTTTAACCTAAACTTAAATTTCTACGACGCTAATTTTTATTTATTCTTCTTTATAAAGGTATATTCGGAAGGTTAAAAAAAAAGAAAAGTCCCGAATTTTTTATTTTGATCACGTTACACAAATTTCAGTAACCTCACTTTTCAATTCAATTCGGAAGAGAGTTTACTACACAACTTGAGAAAGCAATTTGATGTTATGTTGTGAATAAAATTACCTAAGCATTATCGACAAATACTCAGTATGAAAACGTTAAGCATTTTACATCCCTCTTATAATTACAAATTGAAGTTCAGAATGCAGATATTTCTATGCCCTATTACGAACGCATAATTATAGCATTTAAATGTACTATATTTAGACATGAATTATAATATAGTTTAAAGATCAAAATTATAACACTATCTAATACATTAACAATAAAATATACTAATACATTACAGCCATCTAATATTTCCAAGGTATAAAATATCCAGATTGGCAATACGGAGCAGCGTCTGCAGTGCGGGTGCGAGACATCTGTGAACTGTCTCCTAATGCAATAATAAAATTATAATAAACATGGTGATTACGGTAAATCTCTAAAATGAACAAGGTCACTGTCCTACAGTTAGTTGACTGTTATAGACTAATCAAGAAGAAAAAAAAATATAACGTTAGTTACTAATTAATCTGACAATCTACAGTTCATCATCATCATCATCATCATCATCATCATCATTACAGCCCTTCACAAGTCCACTGCTGAACATAGGCCTCCCCCAAGGAATGCCACAAAGCACGGTCCTGAGCCACCTGCATCCATCGACTACCTGCATGTCTTACCAGGTCGTCACTCCATCTAGTGGGGGGTCGCTCTACACTTGGCCTACCGGTACGAGGCTGCCACTCGAGAACCTTTTTTCCCCATCGGTTGTCGGTTCTTCGAGCTATATGGCCGGCCCATTGCCACTTCAGCTTACTAATCCTTTGGGCTATGTCGG
The DNA here is from genome assembly GCA_029286625.1 of Parnassius orleans. NCBI lineage: Eukaryota > Metazoa > Arthropoda > Insecta > Lepidoptera > Papilionidae > Parnassius > Parnassius orleans. The sequence goes on from JAGSMP010000152.1 coordinate 2,582,329, forward strand.
TTACTCTGGTTCTACTGCGGATATCCTCATTTCTAAGTTTATCAGCAGAGAAACTCCGAGCATAGCCCTCTCCGTAGCTCGCTGAGCGACCTTGAGCGTCCTCATACGGCCAGTCAAGGTTGTCCGTATTTATTAAATTAGTGTTGTTTGAATCTACAGTACAAACAACACTAATTGCACAGAATAATTGTGTTATAATTACAGATCATGCAACATGCAGTTATTCGGAAAATAAAAGGGCTTTAATTTATAATCTTTTTTTTTATATAGGATAAGGGTGACAAACGAGCACACAGTCCAACTGATGGTAAGTGGTTGCTGTGGCCCACAGACATCTACATCTATTCTCGATTACGAATCAAAATGCAGATGCGTTGTCACCCGTGAGGACTAAGATGGAATGCCTCGTTTCCAGTAAAAGGGGTATCCGGTTCTCTACACTCACCAAATGAAACACAGCAGCATTAAGCTGCTATTTTACGCTGCTATTTTGTGAGAGCGTGGTCCCCGGTCGAGCCGACCCATTCGTGCTACAACTATACCAGTAATATAGCTGCAGCATGGCTCTACCTCGTAACAGAAATTTATTAAATTCTTTAAATCTTGGAATTTAAAGAATTTAATTCCAAGATTTAAAGATTTAAACGATATGATAACCCTGCTGAAAGAAGTGGCTAATAATACCCCCGAAATTTATCACTACGTTTGGCAATGTTACAGTCAAAATACTAACTTGTTTTACGAAAACCATGTTATCGATTCTGCAGTCGGTGTTCAGCAGGGTAGCACTTTTCAGTTTGGGAATTCAACCCATTATTTCGAATTTGAAATCCAAGCTGAATGTCTGGTACCTGGACGACGGTACACTGGGAGGTAGAGCAGATGACGTCCTCAGTGATCTTACTCATATTTTTCGAAATTTTAAAAATATTGGTCTTGAACCAAATAGCAATAAATGTGAAATATTTTTTTCCAATAATTTATCTAATTCTCACAGAGACACTTTAATTCAAAATTTCAATCATATATCTCCAGGAATAAAAACTGTCAGTACGGAATCATTATACCTGCTAGGTGCCCCGTTGTTTTTCGATAGTATTAAACCTGTTTTAAAAACAAAATTTGATCACTTTTTAAACCACGTTGATAAATTGTATAAATTAAGCCCCCACATTGCGCTTACTATTTTAAAATATTGTCTACTTGTAAGATTTACATACTTACTCCGCTCGAGTCCAGTCTGGAAATGTTCAGATATTTTAAAAGATCTTAAAATAGCTATAAAAAAACTAAATTTAACTTTAAATACAACAGCCTGGACTCAAGCTACTTTACCTATAAAATTTGGTGGTATTGGTGTGAGAAATCTTTGTAGCGTTGCATTGCCTGCTTTCCTTGCTTCCGTGCATAGTGTTAGTAATTTATGTAACATAATTTTAAATAATAAAGTAGATTTATGCTTTGCTACGGAGGCAGGGCAGACATGGCAAACGCTCCGTCCCGGCGAAAATGTTCCACTGGAAGTTAACCAACAAAAACAGTGGGATATTCCGTTGGTACAGAGGATTTAGGAGAACAGAAAGATTTGTTTCATAATTTCCATAGTGACCAAGATAAGACACGCCTTCTAGCTGTTTCGACTAAGGAATCTAGTCACTGGTTACACGCTTTACCATAAAGTAATCTCGGAACATTACTTGATGGGGAAAGCTTGCGCATCGCTGTAGGAATTCGACTAGGAGCGGCGATTTGTCAACCCCATCAGTGCCCCTGTGGTAGCAGCGTCGACAAGTTTGGGCTCCACGGACTTTCTTGTAAGAAAAGTGCTGGTAGGTTTTCACGGCACGATACTTTGAACGATGTCATCCGAAGGTCTTTTGTCTCTATAAATGTTCCTTCGGTTTTAGAGCCTTGTGGAATATTTAGAAACGATGGCAGGAGACCCGACGGTATGACATTGGTCCCTTGGGAGAGAGGTAAAGTCCTAGTGTAGGATGCTACTTTCGTTGACACTTTGGCGGCCTCTCATCGCAGGGATACCTCGTTTAGAGCCGGGGTGGCATCAGAGGCAGCTAAACTGAGTAAGTGGCGCAAATATGAGTCTCTGAGAGATGACTACATATCGGCCCGTGGGGTCCACGTGCGGTGCAGTTCTTAAAGGAACTCCATCCGCGGCTGGTCGTTGCTGCTGGTGATAAGAGGGCTGGGTCTTTTCTCGCTCAAAGGCTAAGTATAGCCATTCAGCGGGAAAACGCAGCCAGCGTTCTTGGCACGATACCGCGTGGAGTAGGACTGTTTGATAATTAAATTACTAGTTTTAGTTTTTTTTTATTATAGTTTTTAATATTGTATATAATAAAATATTGTATATTATGTTTAGACATTTCGTAAAAGTATGCTAATTCCTTAATTTAACTGTAAATCTATAACGAGAATAGTATAAAAAATGTTTTAAAATATACAAATTTATAATGCGTAACTTTTATGTAAATCATTCATTAACTGCAAATATTGAGTATCGAATTTTATGTGACATAAGTATAAATAGTACATCAATCGTTGTCTGATCGATTCACAGAATCGTATCTAATCGTTATCTCGTATTTTTTATGCTGTTATCGCAAAGTTGCTTTTTAGATCATTTTTAATCGTTATTTGGAATAATTGTATTTATTGCTACTTTTTTATTGAATTAAGGGTGTCTAACGAGCACACAGTACTTCCGATAGAAAGTGAAAGTTGTTCTCACATTCACTTATTCTCGTTAATTATCAAAATGCACATGCATTGCCAAGAAAAACGAGTCCGGTTCTTGTCACTTACCTTACGAAATACAACAGCATTACGCTTTTATTTTACCATGGTATTCTGTGTGAGCGTGGTCTTTTCCGGTCGAACCAATCCTTTTGTGCTGCAGCCATAATACGCTGTGCAGTATGACACTACCGCGTATTTAACGCAAGTACCTATCTATAGATCTACTGCTTACTATTTACCAATTTATATATAGTCTTATTTATAAAACCTAAAAAGGTATTACTTGAAAGTAATTTTTTTGTTGAATACAGTAGAGACTTTATGTTATGTGGCGCCCCAGGCGTAACCCGATGGAAGCGAAACTATTATTATTTTTTAATAAAAAATAATTTTAAAATATCATGAAAGAATTAAAAGGAAAACTAAATCTTATAATTTGTTCTTATAATCCCAATCAATTTTATAATATAAGTCACTTTTTTAAACATTGCCGTCCTCAAATAATGCCGCCCTAGGTTTGAACTTCGTGGGTTTAGGTAAGCATCAATCGGCTGCTGGTTGAATACGAATAATATGTTTTAGCCTTCAAAAACACTCTCCAATGTATTTTTCCAGAGGATATAGTAAGAATCTATCCCCGATAGTGATTTCAGTAAAATAGTACTAACTAATATGTTGGTTGGCTGGCCTAAAACTTAACTAGAACCGAAAGAAACCCAATAAGGGCTATAAATTTGCTTAGAATAGAGAGCGAAGAACAAGATCTTTCAAAACAGTTTTATTATATTATAAATTTATGATACTAATAAGATTTCTGTATGTTATATTTAAAGATTTAATGTAGGTGCAATTACAATTTTTCTGTGGAGAGTTACTACGCTTAATAACTTATATTACGAATATTTTTAATCTCACTCTTCGTCAAACGCCTAACGGCTAGCTTGTTATAAATCTTGTTTCTGATAATGTTAATGCTGTTAGCCTTTTTGGCTTTTACAGCTTCATCGGTGTCAGGGCCCGCTGTAAAAATATGATTTTATTATTCTGCATCGGTACTTAAGTAACGATGTTCACTTACGACAGTTTAAAGTGCACGTAAATGAGTTATCTAACGGCCGTCCGAACAGGGTGTGACGGGCCCCGGCTCTGACGGCTAACTCGTATCGTTCGATGTTCTGGGCCGTAAGAATCGCCCAGGGACGCGGGTGTACGGTGTGTACGCGGTGTGGAGAGGTGTGCGGCGCGCCCATCTGCGGACTCACTGCGTCCCATCCGTTGTTGTCCTAACAGTGTTTGTGGGACTAGATGATTGTGCAGTATTTATATGTGACTGGCCGCCTACATTTCGGCTGTCGGAATCTAGCGGAACGGGGGGGTTAGATTAGAACGTTACGGGGCCTCCGGAGGCTATCCGTAACGTTCGGAGTCGAAGTGTAGGTGGCTGCGTTTACCACTAGCGGGTTGGGATGTGTCTCGGCCCTCTCGGAATAGCGCCAAGACATTTCCTTGTAATATTCAGAGATCGTTGAAAGTTGACATTCTCTGTGTAAATCGGAGTTTCGCTGATACCACCGAACTCCGGTGGCTATAAGAATGAATCTATTTTGGATGACTTGCAGGTCGTACAAATTACTATGGGCTGCGTGCGCGAAAACTACGCTTGCGTAAGACATGATAGGTCTTACGCATAATGATGGAGCTTGTGTCTTAAGGACAGTTTGCTCTTGCTGTTAATTAGCGGGTGGAGGCGACTAGTTACAAATTTGGCACGGTTGCGGACATTGCGAATGTGTTTCGCGAATGTCATACCGTAGTCGAATGTGACCCCTAGATATTTGGCTGTTGATTGCCAAGGGATCTGGCGGCCGTACAGGGTGATCATACCTATCGGTTTCTTGGGATTTTTGTTTTTACGATTGAGAGTAGGGGTATTTTGAAAGTGTATTGCTACACTTTTCTCAGGATTCACTTCGATTCTCCATAAGCGGAACCAATCACCTAAGCGGTTGACGGCTGTTTGGAGCATCTCAGTGAGAATTCTTTTATTATGATGGGCGACGTAAAGTGCCGTGTCATCGGTGAAAAGAGCAGTATTCACTACTGGGTCCTTCGGGATGTCACTCGTGAAGAGACGGATTCCTGTGGGACTCCAGCCTTAAGGGGACGCTTCGTAGAGCGAGTACCCTCTATTCGATAGCGTAAGTGGCGATTGGCAAGAAAGGCTCTGATCAAGTGAGCCTAGCAGGCACGTTGAGTTTATACAGATTGTAAAGTAAGCCGTCGTGCCAGACTTTGTCAAACGCTTTTGTGATAACGAAGAAGAGGGCACCGGTCATACTGGTTCTACGACTTCTTTTTGGGAGGTTGAATCCTTTCATAATGTATTCTGTGAGGCGGAGTATCTGGTCTGTGCACGAGTGTTCGGATCTGAAGCCGAACTGCTCGTCTCGAAGAAGTTTGTTAGTGAAGACGTATTTACGAAGGCGATTCAATATGAGTCGCTTGTAAACTTTCCCCAGTGTGTTGAGGAGACTGATTGGTCTGTAGCTGGAGGCTAAGTTGCGCGGTTTCCCCGGTTTCCCCTCTTTCCAGGCATCCGTAAAGGAGCAGCTAGAAAGAAGAGCCTTGAATATGCCTATTAGGAGCATACTAGCGGTGCGGAGAAAGATTTCAGTACCCTGTGGCTAATGCCATCGGGGCCGGGTGATGATTTCTTTTTGAGGCTTTTTATTACTTCTATGACTTCTTCGACTGTCACAGGGGTCGCCCGCAGGTGGTGGTGCAGACTTACGCTCGATCTCCGCTTCGACCTCTGCAAGATGAGCGGGATCAATAGGTTCGCTAGAGGGAGTACATTGGTTCTCTATATTGTCCGCGAGGCATTCGGCCTTTTCGGAGTCGTCAAAGGCGAGATAGGGGTTTCCAGGCCTAATGAGAGGCGGCATAGGTGAGGATTGTTCTGCTTTCAGAGCTCGGATCAATTGCCAGAAGGCAGTATGAGATGGCTCGATATCTTACAGCAGATTATCCCACTTATCGTGTCTAAATTCGGTAAGGCGCTAGTTTACCTCGTTTTGGTGGTTGCGCAGTTGGAATTTGTTATCTATTGTACGATAGTGATCGTATTGTCTTAGAGCCGCGTTCTTCGCTCTAAACAGCTGTCGAATATCACTCGGAAGAGACGAGATATTATGAGAGCATTCTTCAACTGTGGAGGTGAGGTGGGCCGATAGGGCGCTAATCGCCTCATTGGCCTCCTCTGGCGACTCTATCTTGTCTGGGATTTTGTCTAAGTGCTTAGAGGTCGTAGACTCGAGTTTGACCTCGAGCTTACGCCATTCCACGATGGTTTTGGTCTGAAGGACCTCACTTGCGGGCTGGCCTAGCTGCATTAGGACTGGTCTATGGTCCGAGTTGAGTTCTAAAATAGTTTCGATCGATGCTATCGACAAAAAGACATCTTTGAGTATTGCTACGTCCAGGATGTTCGGTTGTTGACTGGTAGCGAATGGGTAGCGGGTTGGAGTCTCAGGTGTGATAACATCGAAGTTTAGTCGCTTCGTGAGATCGAACAGGCTTACTGTTGAGGTCTCCAGCTATTATGACACTGGAGCCTAGATTAAGTGATTCTATGTCTATAATGTCTGATTCAATTATACGTATAAGCGGCGGTTGATACGCCGAAACTATGGTGAGTGGCGGATGGCCAGAGAGGGCTACTTTACATATAGAAACTTCTATGTTAGTTAACGGGGGAGCGTCGATCGGTACGCAGTGAAAGGACCTTTTGTAGTAGATCAAGGTACCGTCTCTACGGCTGGTCAACCTATCATTTCTAACTAAGGTGTAATTTGCGATCTTAGGATCGCGATGACTAGGTTTCAAGAAGGATTTACATAAAAGTTACGCATTATAAATTTGTATATTTTAAAACATTTCTTATACACAATGTTTATAATATTTTCTCATACACAGGTGATATAGGCTTACCGTGTAGTGGCGGTGTAAGAATATCAACTACCCCATATCATCCCGTGAGTTACGTAAGAGGCGACAGAGGGAAACAAATCAGGAGATGGGCAGCAGCGTCTTTCTAAGAACGACTAAAAATTAAAAACTGCGGTTGCCAATCCGTTTGCCAAGCATGGCAACTATGGCAAATATCACCCCTAAGAGGCAATCTATGAGGGAGGCGTATGTTCAGCAGTGGACTTTAATAGGCTGTAACGGTAACACAGGTGATACTAATAATTAAGGTCAACTGGAAATCTTATCACTGTGTAGTGACGGCGTAAAAGAATCACTACCTCATATCATCGTGCTGGCATCGCCTCCTACGACACTCTCTATAGGGAAATAAAACAGGAGACGGCAAACAAATAAAAAAACTGTGGTTGCAAACCGGCCAAGCGAGGCAACTATGTCAAATATCCCCAATGAGGCAATCTATTAGGGAGACATATTATGCTTAGCAGTGGACTTTTGATAGGCTGAATGAGTGACTATTGATGAAGTAAGCACTGCCGTTGATAAGGATTTTACCCGACTGCCCCAGAAAGAGGGTAATGTTTTTCGAGAGTATGTATGTATCTATGTATGTATGTATGTCTATTTCTTTGGCATGCTATGTAGCCTAAACGCCTTGATGGATTTTAACATATGAGGTGTCGTTAGATTTTTCTTAATTATGGAAATGACATAGAGTATAATATATTTTTCTTTTCAGTATATTTTTTTACGCATTCGCGTTTTTTAATTACTGTTTTAACCTTTAGGCTTGTTTAATGTTTGTTAGGTTGGTTTGTTTAATAGCGACGCTTTCACTGGACGACAATACCGCAAACAGACAGTTTATCAACAACGGACTATATCCCGATATGGAAGTTATCAAAAAACTTCGCATGAAATGTATTGTATACACACTAACTACCTTACTAACACTAAATACTTTGCTCGACGTAACCTTTTATATTGCGAGTAACCTTAAATATCAATCTGCATTCAACGCAATGTTATTAATATTTTGTACAGAAAATTGTTTTCTAAAAAATGTTGATCATTAAAAAAATAGTAAACAAACAGAAATGGATCCACGTTATACGCTTAATTTTACTACAGAACTAACTACACTTACTTGACTTGTTTTACTTAATAATGTTTATAAGCTAGTTCCACCTACTGGTAAGTGGTAATGTAGTCCAGGGTTAAAAATCGCAATGACTTGGCGTAATAAAAGCCTATTTACTCTAGCCTTAAAGACAGATGCACTGAATTTTATTAAATTCTTTAAATTCCAAGATTTAAAGAATTTTATAAATTTCTGTTACGTGGTAGAGCCATGCTGCAGCTATATTACTGGTATAGTTGTAGCACGAATGGGTCGGCTCGACCGGGGACCACGCTCTCACAAAATAGCAGCGTAAAATAGCAGCTTAACGCTGCTGTGTTTCGTATGGTGGGTGTAGAGAACCGGAGACCCCTTTTACTGGAAACGAAGCATTCCATCTTAGTCCTCACGGGTGACAGCGCATCTGCATTTTGATTCGTAATCGAGATTAGATGTAGATGTCTGTGGGCCACAGCAACCACTTACCATGAGGTGGACTGTGTGCTCGTTTGCCACCCTTATCCTATATAAAAAAAAAGATTATAAATTTAAGCCCTTTTATTTTACGAATAACTGCAAGTTGCATGATCTGTAATTACAACACAATTATTCTGTGCAATTAGTGTTGTTTGAACTGTAGATTGTCAGATTAATTAGTAACTAACGTTATATTTTTTTTTCTTCTTGATTAGTCTGTAACAGTCAACTGTAGGACAGTGACCTTGTTCATTTTAGAGATTTGCCGTAATCACCATGTTTATTATAATTTTATTATTGCATTAGGAGACAGTTCACATATGTCTCGCACACGCACTGCAGACGCAGCTCCGTATTGCCAATCTGGATATTTTATACCTTGGAAATATTAGATGGCTGTAATGTATTAGTATATTTTATTGTTAATGTATTAGATAGTGTTATAATTTTGATCTTTAAACTATATTATAATTCATGTCTAAATATAGTACATTTAAATGCTATAATTATGCGTTCGTAATAGGGCATAGAAATATCTGCATTCTGTACTTCAATTTGTAATTATAAGAGGGATGTAAAATGCTTAATGTTTTCATACTGAGTATTTGTCGATAATGCTTAGGTAATTTTATTCACAACATAACATCAAATTGTTTTCTCAAGTTGTGTAGTAAACTCTCTTCCGAATTGAATTGAAAAGTGAGGTTACTGAAATATGTAACGTGATCAAAATAAAAAATTCGGGACTTTTCTTTTTTTTTAACCTTCCGCATATACCTTTATAAAGAAGAATAAATAAAAATTAGCTTTGTAGAAATTTAAGTTTAGGTTAAAAAACAATGCATAACTTCTGTTTATAATTAAATACGATTGGCTGTAAGATAGCGTATAATCTTTTCAGCAGATTAGATAAAAACAATTAACAATCTTATTACAAATCTTTAAAAAAATATTAGATAATATTATTAAATATAAATAACCAACATTAATAAAGTAATAACTAAAGACGTATACTAATTACTAAACTTATATACTTTATAATCTGGTGGCCCTGGGTGGCAAAATTCATGCTTTGCCACATTGCGCATCATTCCAATTCGTCCCGTGTGAATCCATAGAGGCGACTACATCTAGTTCGTCATTCATCTAGTTTCTGTGATGTTAGTGCTGTTAGCCTTTTGGCTTTTATAGCTCCACGGGACTGCGGGCTCGCGGCCTGAAAGGCAGCAAGCTATAAAAGGGGGGGGATGATGATGGTGATTATATACATTTGTGCAACGTTACTTTCGTAACGGTGTTGACACCTACGAGAATTTTGCGTTTCACGGATATATTATCTAACCGCCGTCGTAATGTGCCGTTAACTATGATTACATTACTAATATATGAATGGAGTGACTATGCATGTTAATAAAGCGACATGCATGCCCTCTTTCAGAGTGAACGGAAATTACCTGTTTCAGAGTTCTAGTCATTTCCTACAAAATTTCAAAACATTTCTCATGCGAGCAGCAAAATATGGTGAAAAAGGGACATATTTTTAAAGTTAAGAAAATTCAATGTAATCGTATTAACTTTTCCATATTATCTACATTTATATTTTCACATGTTATTTATTTTGCTATATTATTTTTTATGAACTTATAAATCGAAATAGAATATATTCTTTATTATAATTCATTTAACATATTTATTTTCCTATGTTGTTTTTTTATAAATAGAAATATAAATAATATATATTATTTATTTATTTTATACGCTCACCTTGGCTCCTACTTTCCGGAATGTATCCTTGGAGTACACTGACCGCCTTCAGTTGTTAGCGGTTGAATTTTCTCCGAACCTCAACTATGGGCGGTTCATTGAGTCCAGAGCAAAAGCAGCCGTAAGGAAACTTACTTCACGCCGGGGTAGCTTCTTACCTTATAGAATAGAATAGAATAGAATGATTTTTTATTCAATATTGATTATTACATAATACTTATTGAAAGTCATTTTTTATTTACCACTGGTTCGGAAAATACCTCTGTCCTGAGAAGAACCAGCAAGAAACCCAGCGGGACTTTTTTTAAACATATTTCACTTAACAATAATTTTGTTTATACAATTTGTAAATGAATTTTCATAGAACCAGCATGGTGGCGATCACCCTATTCCCAGGGGTTGTTTTCATTCATGTATTCCTTGATATTATAATAACCCTTTTTGTACAGCCTTCGTGTGGTCGTCCGCGAACTCCCTGAGGAGCTCGAGACTGAGCATGTACTCAACGACCTCAAAGCCCAAAATCTCCCGGCGGGAGATTATGGACTAATACGAGCACAGATGTGTAAGGAGCCCCCCCCCCACGTTTCGGCAGGGGAGGTGTGTGCTTACGAAAAACACCTATACACCTAGCGCGTTGGTACGCTAGGGTGTGTACCTAGCTGTTGCCTAATGCAACAAGCAACACAAAAAGTTAAAACGATGGCCGCCTCTGAGGCGTCGGGTGTGTTTCACTCTACTTACGAATACCGTTACCAGGAAGTCAGGAAGGAGAGTTACGCACAAAACGCACCACAACGAGCGTTTATTACACTTCACAACAACACAGTGAGACTGCTGTCTCCCGAGACAGCGTGCTTCGCGCACCACAATGAGAGCACCAAGGCAGTGACCAAACACAGAGCACCAAGTAATATGGTGTATTCGGTGAGTACGTGGTTAAATTAATTCATGCGCAGGAGCAACGAGAGTGGAGTGACGGGAGTGAACTCAACCGACACGTCCGGAGTCTACAGAGCCCAAGCGCAGAAGAATGATGAATGATGAATGAAATAGCTTCTTATATACTCGTAGTAACGGTTTTTATATGTACAACTTCATTTCTAATCGCGTGGACCGTACGAAATACGGAACGTTTCTTGATTATAATAAACGGCCATTACTGGGTTTTGATTTGGTACAGCCGATATGATGAAATAATCAGTACAAAAATATACCAGAGCTTATAAATGCTGGTGTCCAAAGAATATTTAACGTGCGAGAGGTCTGTGCTGAAATCGAAAATCTAATTGCCAAGAGTAGCGATTCGAAGGCAAATTTTTGTTTGTTTATTTTATTTAATTGTTTGACCTTTTACGGACCGATGTTGAAAAAAGCAACTTTAATTTTACAACATTTTTTTTACTTATTATAAGCCAGTGCTTGACCACAATCCCACCTGGTGGTAAGTGGTGATGCAGCCTTAGACGGTAAACCGCACTGTCTTAGCGTAACAAAAGTCTATTCACTCTTGCCTTGAAGACGACCAGATTGTATTTGGACGGAAAGATAGACGCCGGCAAATTATTCCACTCCTTTGCTGTACGCATTACAAAAGACGAAGCAAACCGTTTGGTTCTAATGCGTGGACTATCGACAACAAAGGGATGAAGACCCGCCGACCGCCTGGTTGTCCGATGGTGGAAACGAGAGGGAGGAATTAGCGCGTATAATTCCTGCGCACACTCACCGAAATGCATCCTATAGAATACCGAGAGACTAGCTACTCTGCGCCTGTGCTCGAGGCTGACAAGATTGATTTCAACCAAATCAAGGTTACCAATGAGGTAAGACCACTTCTCTCCACTGAGTCCAACGCTGCCATGTGGCATTTTGCAGCACCAGCTCATACGTGACAGCAGTACTTCATGCTCGACCGGATTTGCGCTTTATATAAGGTAAGAAGCTGCCCCGGCGTGAAGTATCGCCGCACCCCTGCAAGGACACCAAGTTTCCTTGCGGCTGCTTTGGCTCTGGACTCAATGAACCGCCCATAGTTGAGGTTCGGAGAAAATTCAACCGCTAACAACTGAAGGCGGTCAGTGTACTCCAAGGATACATTCCGGAAAGTAGGAGCCAAGGTGATCGTATAAAATAAATAAATAATATATATTATTTGTATTTCTATTTATAAAAAAACAACATAGGAAAATAAATATGTTAAATGAATTATAATAGAGAATATATTCTATTTCGATTTATAAGTTCATAAAAAATAATATAGCAAAATAAATAACATGTAAAAATATAAATGTAGATAATATGGAAAAGTTAATACGATTACATTGAATTTTCTTAACTTTTAAAATATGTCACTTTTTCACCATATTTTGCTGCTCGCATGAGAAATGTTTTGAAATTTTGTAGGAAGTGACTAGAACTCTGAAACAGGTAATTTCCGTTCGCTCTGAATGACGGCATTGGCAAACCGGTTAATAAAGCGCCATGCATAGTCAATCAATATCTCGATCACTCCATTCATATATTAGTAATGTAATCATAGTTAACGGCACATTACGACGGCGGTTAGATAATACACCCGTGAAACGCAAAATTCTCATAGGTGTCAACACCGTTACGAAAGTAACGTTGGACAAATGTATATCATCACCATCATCATCCCCCCCCCCCCTTTTATTGCTTGCTGCCTTTCAGGCCGCGAGCCCGCAGTACCGTGGAGCTATAAAAGCCAAAAGGCTAACAGCACTAACAACACAGAAACTAGATGAATGACGAACTAGATGTTAGTCGCCTCTAAGGATTCACACGGGACGAATTGGAATGATGCGCAATGTGGCAAAGCATGAATTTTGCCACCCAGGGCCGCCAGGCTATAAAATGCCGCCCCTAACCCTCTCATTTTTGCAAGTATTATAAAAATATAAGTCGGAAAAATCTTTGTAAGTTTGTATATTATATAGGAATCAATAAAACCATATAATTTTTTTTCATCTTATCTTATCCGTACCCAGCTTAAGTATGCGTGTGGAGATTATCTCTATTTTCAGTACATTCAATACTGCAGTATTCATTACATTCACATTATATTTACATTCATTACATATAATGTATTCAGTAAAAACTAATTTTCAGATTTTTTAAATTTTTAAAGTTAAGTCAGGGCTGCCATTTCTTTCTCAAAATGCCGCCCCCTAAGATCTGCCGCCCAAGGCCATGGTCATAGCCTTGGTCTAGCAGAGAAAATTATTACTGATATCATGTCGATAGCGAATCGAATGATTAGGGTTCGTTATAGTTGTGAAATGATCAATAATATATATATATATATAACACAAGAAAAATAAGGGTATGCCGGTATGAAATTATTTAGTGCGTCTTAATTATAAGATTTTGTAGATTTTTATGTAATCTAGTAATGATCAAACGAAATTTTATATATTACTAGCTTTTGCCCGCGACTTCGTCCGCGTGGAGTTCGGTTATATCGCGCCCATGTGTGAAAAAGAGTCTGCTGGTAAAAGCCACAATTATAACTAGATGTCGCCTGCAAAAGCTAGTAAACTACAAAACTTCTTTAGACACCACATTTTTTGCTAATCTATTACTGTGTGCGTACATAGAATTGCCCGTGTGAAAAACAATTTTCTCTCATGTTGTGATTTGTTTATGGTCATTGCAAAGCAGACTTTGAGGGGAAACTGTATTCGTTTGAATTCAAAGGGAATATCATTCGGGATCAAGGGAATTCTTGGTACAAATGCAGTTTCCCCTTGCGCACATCCAGTTATAATTGTGGCTTCCACTACATTGCGATGTAACTCTTTTACATTTAGTCTGAATCCGTTGCACAGTTGAGGAGGTTTTAAATTTCGCAACAATATGATGTGGAAGACCCGATGGTTTCAGTGAATTAAGAAATTCGACAGGGTAGTTAATTGCGTCATCTGTGTTGACCACAGAGTCTATTGACGTGTACACCATTTCTTCCCCCTCAAAAGACATTAACAGTATATCGATAATTGCCGCTGCTTGGTCGTTTTCGGGGTTAGTATGGCACGTTCACAACTATTCCATTGGCTTATCATGGATATGAGCAATATCTGGGTAAATTTTGGATATTAACTCCTGTAACGTAAATACAACTGTGCACAAATTATCAGGATGGTTATCATTCCGTCATTTATCAGGTAATCACCGTTGCCGATTTCAAGTAGAAGATTCGCAAATCCACCAGCAGACTTTTTCTTCTAAGTGTACCCGCATATTTTTCGAGCTTGAGGATTTTAATTAGAGGCGATAAAGTGGATCTCTTAAGACACACCTTGACTTCATCTGCTCTAGTTCCTTCTGGCACTACTGGTAGAGTCTGTCTAAAATCTCCAGCCAGCAATAGCGTTACACCACCCATTAACTTCTTATTTCCTCTTATATCTTGTAGAGTTCTGTTTAAAGCCATGGTAATTTCATCCCACACTATCATTTTCGTATGTTTTAATACTTCAGCAAAATTACTTTGTTTCGATATATTACAAATGGGAGTATCAGCTGTTGTTAAATTGAGTGGTAACTTGAAGGTAGCATGAGCAGTTCGTCCACCCTCAAGCAGTGTAGCTGCGATCCCAGAAGAAGCCACGGCCAAAGCAATTCCGCGAGTACTTCTAACTTTTGCTAATATAAATTTATGCCGGTAAATATGTAAACGACAGAACTTAAAAGGCACGCCAGGTATGTACTTGTGGATTCGCAGTTTGGTAATTTGCAACAGCTTGCCTGTGTACATCGGGATTTTTTTTCTGATAAGCGGACACAGCTTTACTATTTGAATCTGGCTTGTTCTGCCTATATCTTTCTTGTGCACTTTTTAATTGACTTTTCTTGTGTAATTAGTAAATCTCGACCTTCGTTTATTTTTCTTTTTTTCATATTTTAATGTCGACGATACAGATTGATCTGTTCCGCTGGTTGGAGATGATATTTCACTGTTTACAAAAGATGTAACAGTTAGTTGGTCAAGCTCTGAAAAAGGGATTACGCTCTTGGACAGGTACCTCCATGCAAAGCTGTGTAATTTTCTTCGCAACAATAGGCAGATAGGTGTCAAAATGTCCATTAGATAAATCACGGCTAAATCGTAATCGCCTTACTGACAGTATAGCAGACCGTTTCGATATACTCCAAACCGAAACGGAAATATAAATCCTACAGCTACCAATTCACAAACTCCACTGTAAGTTTCATTTTTCAACATATCGGCTGTATATTCATTTGCTGTTGAATAATTATCGCCATTTCTGTCGTGGGTCATAACTGGAAACCTAGGCCAATCATTTACCACAAATCTAACAATTAGTGAACGCACCACCATCGCATTTTCTTGGGTTCCGTACATTAAAAATGAAAGAGCACGAAACAAACAGGCGCCGTCACCTATGATGGGGACGACAGTATGTTCTTCCATTTTTCCTTTAATATTAAAAGTTTCTGTAGTCATTTTTTCAGTGAGAAAAATACTTCTATCAACAATACCTAATTGCAAATCAAATCGAATCCCAAGTTTGAACAGTGGTTGTAAGAAAGACAAAACCAAGCAACTAATTCGAAACACGAAGCAAATCATAAACCGTAAGCAAGCAAACAAAGTCGAAGTCTAGTCAAATATCCGTTAACAGTGAATAGGTACCGTATGTGGTACAGGTTGAAGCGCTCATTCGCCATTCACTTTATATTAGTTCGAAAAAACACAACGTTACCGCGTTCTAAAACGATACCAACGCCATCTATTGGTAGGGATTGGAACTTGAAGATCAATACAATATAGGTAGGTACCTAAGTATTTGTTTTGTTTTTGCCACTTTATTAATTTGTAAAAAAATATATTTGATTTGTTTGTTTATTTTCATTGTTTTTTAATTTTTAAATTAGTATTTTTTGTTCAGGTGTAATTTTGTGAAATTTTTTTGTACAAATCTTCTTGTCTATTTTGTTTTATGTTTTGTGCAATAAAAGTATATTCTATTCTATTCTAATAAATTATGTTTAAAATATTTATCAATATCATTTACGTTATTTACGACCCAAAAACCTTAAAAATGACACCTAAGTCACCCAACCCATGATGATTTTTACATACAAACATACATCCATCCATCCTTTCATCCATGTTGGTTTCAAGCCATAATCGATGCTATTTTCGTAATTAACGTCCCAAAAAATCATAAAACGACACCCATATTGACATTTCAACCACATCGCACCCCCACAGGGGATGATGGTAGGTATTTCCCGTCTGCTACGTTGGATTTTGAAATAGTTGTTGTGTACATAATCAGCGACCCGATAAACCATAAAAACGACACCCATGTTGATTTTCAGAACTTGTCAACACTTTTCCACCTTTTAGGGGTTGAATTCTGAAAGAGCCTGAAACACTTGTTTACTCATTTATTGATAGGAGTACTCCTGTGAAGTTTCGAATAAAATAGTTTAACTAATCTTGTTTCCCGATACAAATTTTCAACCCCTTTTTCACCCCCTTAAGGATTGAATTTTCAAAAACCCTAGGACACGTAATTCCTTATTTCTAATCGTTAACTTAAACACAAAGTTTCAGGCTTCTAGCTCTAAAAATGACGGACTTCCATACAAACTTTTAACCCCTTTTTCACCCCCTTTTTGGTCTGTATGCCAAATTTCAGCGAAATCCGTTCAGTAGTTTTGGCTGTGCGTTGATAGATGAGTCAGTCAGGTTTGCCTTTTATATATATAGATTCATTTCGATAATATTTTTCTAAAGATAGTTTATGTATATGCGTAGTAGAGCCATGCTGCAGCTATAATACATATAGATGACGGACGAATGGGACGGCTCGATCGGGGACCGGGCCGTACCGGGCGTATGACCACGCTCTCACAGAATACCAGCGTAAAATGGCAGCTTAATGCTGCTATGTTTCATATGGTGAGTGCAGAGAACGGAAGACCCTTTTTACTGCAAACTAGGAATTCCATCTTAGTCCTCAGGGGTGACAACGCATCGGCATTTTGATTCTTATTCGAGGATAGATGTAGATGTCGATGGGCCACAGAATCCACTTACCATCAGGTGGATTGTGTGCTCGTTTGTCGCCCTTATTCTATATAAAAACCCACAGTTTACATGATACATGGTTACTGTGACTCATAGACTAAGCATTAGGACACCATTTCTGAAAAGGCACCCGTCTGTGTGTTATATCAACACATAACACTAACATATCTGAAAAGGCACCATTTCTGAAAAGGCACCCGTCTGCGTGTTATATCAACACAATACACAACACACCTCTTGCCTATTTCAGGAGGACTGTTAGCTCGTTTGACATTCTTATGTCATTAAAATAAATATAGATCTAATTTTTTTCTTTAAATAGGCATAAAATGCCTTATCTAGATCATTGCTTGCATTATAAATTTATCTACTGTTGTCGGACTGAGTATTTTAGATAAAACGAGAGAGACCTATAGCGTTATCTCAGAATATTTTATGCTTTAAGTACTAGAAACTCTACGCTATAGACCTTTCGTGGTTAACGAATGGGATGTTTCTAGCATATTTAAATGTGTATTCTAGTCGTATTCTACTACATATACATATAGATACATAGGCCTCCCCCAAAAAATGAAACACACTGAAAAACACGTTCCTGAGCCATCTACATCCATCGATTTTTTGCATATCTTACTGGTCGATACTCTAGTGGGGGCCACTCTACACTTCGCTTAATTGTGCAAGGCTGCTACTCGAAAACCTTTCTTCCCCGTTAGTCGTAGGTTCTTTGCGATATATGAACTTCTGAAGGACTTTATGTATCGGTTATCTTTCAGAAGCTCCGCTGTTAATCCATCTTTATCCGGGGCCTTGCCATTTTTAAGGGGCGGGAAAGCTATTATTTATATTAATGACTTCGAAATGTTACTGTAGTACGTCGAAAAAACATGAGAGAAGTATTATAAATGTTTACTATATGGAAAGATTCTTTATATACTCATACATTTTTTTCGATATGCTCTTCCCGATCGAACTGATAAATTCGCATTTAACGTCATGGCTGCACAGTTTTTTTAACCGACTTCAAAAAAGTAGGAGGTAGGTACTCAATTCGACTGTATTTTTTTGTGTGTTACCTCAGAACTTTTTTCTAAGTGAACCGATTTTGTGATTCTTTTATTATTTGAAAGCTGGTTTTGATCAAGATCTGACCAGTAGTTTTTGAGTTATCCTTAATAATGTGTATTTAATTGACTTAGACTACATTGACGATGTTCTTATTTTATTTATATTGAAGTCGGTTGTACAATTTTATTAATTTTATCACTTGTTTCTAAGTGAAGTTTTTATGGGCTTGTTTATATATTAGTCAAAATTAATGTTTTTGTTAATCAGTTTTCGAGAAAAGGTTACTTGAAAGAATGCATTATTATGCTTCGGTGTGCCAAGTTTGTGGAACCTGTTTTTTTATGGGATAAGGGTGACAATTGAGCACACAGTCCACCTGATGGTAAGTGGTTGCTGTGGCCCATAAACATCTACACCTATCATGCGAATCAAAATGCAGATGCGTTGTCAGCCGTGAGGACTAAGATGGAATGCCTCTTTTCCAGTAAAAAGGGTCTCCGGTTGTCTACACTCACCATACGAAACACAGCAGCATTAAGCTGCTATTTTACGCTGGTGTTCTGTGAGAGCGTGGTCCTTCCTCGGTCGAGCCGACCCATTCGTGCTACAACTATACAATTAATATAGCTGCAGCATGGCTCTACCACGTATAAAATACCACGTATAAACCTCCTGTAAAAAATATGATAATTGATAAGTTACGTTTAAGTTGGGGATTTAATTTAATTAAATGAGCTTTTCGGCATACTTCAAAGTGGTTTCTAGCCATATAAAAAAAATCGAAGTCAGTTTTTCTATTATTTTCCATTGGCGGATAAATACATAAAAAATAGAGAATTTCAGTTTGTTATATCAATCCTAAAACATTATTTTATTATACCAATACTGCCAAGTCGCGTGATGGCAGTGATCCATTCCATTCAGCCTATAAAAGTCCACAGCTGGACATAGGCCTCCCTGGATTGCCTCATGGGGGAATTTTGTCATTGTTGCCACACTTAGCAGGCGGATTGGCGACCGCAGTTTTTTTACAATTTTGAGTTGTTATTAGGCAGATACTGCTGTCCCTCTTTGTTTTAGTTTCCCTCTGTCGCCTCTCACGACACCTACGAGGCGATATGGGGTCTTCTTTCATCGCCACTACGCGGTTATTATTACCATTACATTATATTTCATGGGTATCGTAAGTGATAACTATAGGAAAGGTCAAAGATACAACATGGTATACTGGCATCATAAGATTTCATGAATTGTGATAAGTGTTAGTATAACATTTCGTATATTATGCCAGATGTGAAATATCTAAGCCAACGACATAAAGCAGCGTCAAAGACGCGAGTTTGGCACTGAGATCGCCAAACCGCCTGTCAAGCGTGAACGACAAATCTATCTATATAAATAAAATGATAGAAGTTTGCAGTTGTGCGCGTATCACGGAAAAAACTACAGGATAGATTTCAATTAGGTTTTCTAAGTTTTATTTGTTAGACACTAGGCCCTTATCTAAAAAAATTATGACGATATCTTCATTTAATATAAAGTTATTAAAGTTTTAAGAAACAACGATTTTTATACGGGGTTTTTCACATGCTTAACTGTACGTCGCTTGCTCTCGCGTTACTAACCCAGATAATTATATATTTTACATACGAAAACTTTATTAATATATCAAGCAACGCGGACGAAGTCGCGGGTATCAGCTGGTCCTCCATACAATAGAAATTACGCATGCCCAGCAGTCGATATTTACGGGATAATAAAAAAGAAGAATATAGATCCAGGCTAATGTTTTAAGTTTGTTAGGTATCTAACTCTATATATAAAAATCAATTGCTGTTCGTTAATCTCGCTAAAACTATAAAATGGTCCGACCGATTTTAATGAAAGTTTGAGTGAGTCCTTAGATGATTTAGATTCGCAGTTAGACCTGGTAGGTGGCGCTGTTGTCGAGACCCTAAAATCACCTGCGCGAAGCCGGGGTGAATCACTAGTATAATAAATAAAATAAAAATATTTATTTCAATTACATTATACTTTAACATGCATGATTTGGAGATCACCTTTTAAGCAAGGAGATGCTTGTCTTAGGTGACTACGCTCTTCCTCTTAAACATTATTTAGTAGACATATAAATAAAATTGGAGTGTGTGTCTGTAATATCGAAATAACTGCCTTATATTGAGAGGAGGGTTATTTTAATGCCATTAAGACATGAATGACCATTTAAAAAGTTTTATCTGTTTTTCTGCCTGCCTATCTGTCTGCCTGTCTGGGCTAATCTTCGGAATGTCTGAACTGATTGTAATGAAACTTTACGAACAGATAGAGAGCAATGCCAGGAGTGATCTAGGCTATACTGTATCCGAAATACTTAGATTTTTTTGAAAAAACGAAAAATTAATAAAATACTTATATGATATTTGATTATATTAGTTGTAAATAATGCCGCATTAATAGATACTACCTACTACTACTCCTATAGACACTACGCCTACCTAGGCGAAGCTAGGGTGGGTCACTAGTATTAAATAAAATTAATTTAAGTAAGAACATCCCAAAGTATCCCGAACCTATAGATGTTTATGAAATCTTTACCCTAGTCGCTATCAGAAAATAGTTTTGTAGAATTTCCCGAATAACGTAATACCAGTAATACTTAGCTTATGTTTATAAAATAAATAATTTGCGATTTTGTTTCGCCGTGTAATATTTCCTAGTTTAATGCGACCCGACGGGAGAAATAAATGTGCTTATTGCTCTGGCAACGGAACCATTACTCAGTTTCCCTAATGGAAATCGATACATTTACTATTGCATGAAAGGCTTTTGCGATATGTCCGGAGGTAGGAGGTTTTATTTTAATTTAATTTGCCGCCTTTTATATTTACTGTTATTAATAAAATTTAAATATATTACCGTATGTCAGTTATATTCGCTAGGTGATAGAACTTCTTTTTAAATATTTTTGGCGGCAAACATCTATGTAGGTAGTTTCCAATTTTTTCCGGTGAATGAAGGAAGAGTAAGAGAACCATCAAATTTTGCAGTCTGTGGTCTGTCACATTATACCTCAGATTTGACAACGTACCTGTGACCTCCTTTGTTTGAAGTTGGTTGCAGTAATCTTTGGGTTGTAGTAGTTACTTACTCACTTACCATCAGGCAGTCTGTTATCGTGCTTGTTACTCTAATAACCGTAAATGCTATTTGCTTATGTATAAACGTTGTGGAGAGCACATAAGCTCTCTATAGGAGGGAGAAGTTTTAGTCTTTATATGCGCCATTCTCTACATTCTACGCGATTTCAACGGACGCAATGCTATTGCGGTAGTAGTTAAGACCGCAGAAGGCGAGCCGTGTCAGTTTGAAAAATACCGAAAAATTGCGATTAAAGGACAAACTTAACCTTGCAGTGAACCAAAATATCCCTCATACATTGGTATCTCATCACGGACGTTCATAGAGCAACACAGGCAGATTACCCGTGTTGCTCTATACGGTCGATGCTTCAACTGCTATAGTCATAAACAATAAAATGTCGATAGGGATTTATAAAAATTGGTTTAACATTAATGTATCGATCGTAAATTAAATCTCAAATTATTAAATCGATAATAAGATACTGATATATATACTGATATAATATTCTATCTATTTTACATCGACAGCTGCGTGTTATTAGTGTTTGCAAAAATATAAGTATATTCGCGCTTTAATCATCCTTGTGTAATAATTAGATAATCGTGGGCGGGCAACAATCTGATAAGCTTTCGGAACTGTAATCTTTCAATGTCAAATTTTGATGTTTATAAATTGTATTTCGACCAAAGTGTCTTGAATCTGCGTTAAATTTTAAATCCGCATTGAATTAGACGACGCTTTAGGTTTAATCACGCCCATGAATGATCACCACATTTTTAATTTAGATGCTTCAAATTTTCACATGCTGTATGCATGTGAAAATTTGAAGCATCTTAGCTTTTTATATAAAAGCCTTCTTTTAGAGTGCTCATTATATGACTCACAGAAATAATAATTGCTGCATGTTTCTCGATCCTTAAGTTAAATTATAAATGATCATCACGTTCAGTAATTTTTTAGTCATTTCACGTAAATTTTAATGAATTGCCACCCGGAGCCTACGCCAGCTATAACGATGAATGCTTAACGAGACTTTTGCCTCATTACCTTCAAATCTGAAAAAATATCCATTTGTAGAAAGTTAAACATTTAGGGGATTGATTTTTTTTTATAAATTAATGTATATATATACGCTGCAATGACGGCTCCATGGCGCAGTGGCTTAGCATTGAGTTGCGGCGCTAAGGACTGCGGGCTCGAATCCCGCTCGGAACAAGTACTTGTATGGCCTACAAATAATTGTTCCAGGATGTTTGTCCTTGTACAATTTATGTTTGTTATATCCACGATACAGGAGAAAATCCAAGTGGGGGGGAGGGGGGTTACCCCCGTTACCCCCGTTTAAAAAAAATACAAACTAAAACTACTGGTTACATTATACTAGTACGAGTATAAGAATTAGTCGAGTTATGGTTTTTACTTTAGATTTTTACATGGTAGAGCGAAGCCGCATCTGTATTATGGCTGCAGCACGAATGGATCAGCTCGACCGGGTAAGGGAAACGACTATCAATTAGATATAATATGCTCGTTTGCCACACTTGTTAAAAAAAGTGTTAGCATTTTGTTAAAATTACATTACGATGCTTTATTTATATCAGACATTTTGTTTAATGATATTTTATCTAAATAAATTGTACGTATTTTAAGATAAAGTTATTAACGTGATTTTTTTGAATTATAAAAGATTAACCCCTAGAAAAATCCAATATGGCTTAGTACAGTTATAGCAGCCGCTAGATTTTGCTGATATAAGGATGTAAATTGTCGTGTACGCCGTTTCGAGGGTGGGTGAAAGAGGAGGGGTGTCCCGGGTAACCTGTAGCATATCTGTTGCGCCGGTTCCCGGCCCAGCCTGGCCGCAGGCACGCAGGCAGTCTGTGCCGTCGCGCCGTCTAGCCGCATCGCTTGCGAAACATCGCGTCCGTTCGCGCGCCAACACGTGTAAAGCTTTGTGCAAGGAAATAGGCCAAACAATGGATATCGCAATTTTACGACCGTTTCACGGAAACCACGCTGATGGATTGTAATTTTAAGTTCTGGCAAGGTTAATTTTAAGGTAAATATTTTTGTCAGTGATTTTTTTGGTAAAACCTTTACTCATAATTAAAAAATCGGAAAATGTTTAATCCTTTTCCTTGGGATGACCAAAAATAATTAAAGAAGACCGAAATCACAGAATATTTGTATTCAGTAAAAGGGTAAAAAGAAATTTTAAAATCATATTTAGACTATATTTTTTAATAATTAGTTCGTGGCAAAGTAAAAAAATAATTTTTTGCTTGATTATTCCCAAAAAATTACAAGCTCCGTCGGTTCTACAGTTTTTGTGAATAGATTTCGTTGAAGGAAACAAAAAAAAAGTTAAATTTAAACCCATTCTTAAATTATTATATTGTACTTGAAATTAGAGGACAAATATTTCAGCTCCGAGTAAATCAACGTCAACCCGTGTCTATAAAGTTTATAAATAGGGACCCTGGGGCCTGATATATTTGAAGCCTCACGTCTGCATTTGCTTAAACCTATCCAGTTTTCCAGTAAAGTTAAAAACATAGAATATGTACCATAAGCATATAATAGTAATAAGCATTGTTAGTAAGCATTATTAAAAATTATGCATTATCTTAAGACACGTTGCAGAGATCGTAACAATTACAATATTGATAAGCGACTTGTCGAGGTAACTGTTCAATTGAGTTTTAATTTTCTTTGCACAAAAATAATATGTTTAAGTTACTTAGTTATATTTAATACATAGTTTTTTTTTAAATTTAATTTATTAATTTAATTTGAGATTTTATTCAATATAACACTGAAAATAAAAGTCAAAAATAATAATAAAATGAAAGACTGCCTCTAAAATACTTTCGAATTTTAAAAAAGGTTGAATTTAAGATGCGATAAGGTTCAGTGAAAATTTGGCAACCATTATTTATCAACGTTCACACAATGGAACATCCCTTTGCTGAAATCTTACGATTTGACACTTACAATGATTGAGGTCCTTCCCTAACGTATTATATTCTACCCTGGGCAACACTATTCAAGTTTGTATTTTGAATTCGAAAACGCTGTAATCTCATCTGTGTTTTGTTCAATATTATATTATATTAAAAGACAAAGACATTGAAACTCTTAGTCATGATTAAAATATAAAAATATCTTAGTTAAAGATTTGAAAATCAAACCTATCCTCGTATATTATTTGTAGTATTTTTAAATACTACGTAATCAATTGCAATTTTTATGAATTTTTTATTGAAATAAAAAGTATCTTCTTCATTTTCCAGTATTTTTATATGGTCCTTTAAAATGATGGTCTTAAAACGATTCTAGAACCCTGTGGCTTTTACATTTACATTTTGCTATATCTTCGTGGAAGTGCTTAAGATTTAGAAGCCTTTTCATCTACTTATTTACTTACTACCAAGATTGATTACTCTAGTTTCAGTAATTGGGTCTCCGTATCTAGTAACCATGAATACGAAATATTATCAGCATTCTGCAGTTAATTTACGTTGGTATGCAGTAACGATGTGTAGTAGGTAATATGCCAAACGCAAACCTCACCACCACGCGGTGAATCCTGGTTATCGATGAACGAGATCATGTGCGTACAGCTGATGACGGAAAATCTATTCCATTTATCTTAAACCAACATTCCACATCATCATCGCCTATCTATTATAGTTATTCTTTAATAATAATAATAATCATCATCATCATCACCTTCCTGTAAAAGATAATGAGAATCAGCATCTCTGCACACAGCTCACCTGTCAAGTGTGGTAAATATGGGCAATTTTTTTTACCTAATGCCAGCAAGACACTCTTGGAAAGCAACACGTTCAGCAGTGGATTTAAAACAGGGCTGTTGATGATGACTATGATGACTCTGTTATTGTATATATATACATAAAATAAAATTAGTTATAGCATAGTGAGTTATGTGATTTGATTTAATATTGTTATCTCTATAAATATTGTAGAGTCACCCAGAAAGTACCGAAATAGTTTCGTTTGTTTTAAATTCTCATTAAAATGTTGCTTTGAAGCTGACACATATGAAGGGTGCTCAAACTTTAGAAATCCGAACCCATCAGGCTTGTGAGCTTGTTACGGAGCGGATATACTATTACCATTATCTACTATAGTGGATCGATAGAGATAGAGATAGCCAAATTGATGCATACGAGTACTTCACATTAAATAAACCTAATCATATCGTGAGTCCTGGACTTCTAAACTAGTGCTAGTGCTAACTAGTAAAGTGTTTTATTTAAAACATGTGAAAATGACTTATTAATCGAAGAATTAAAAAAAGATGGTGAGTTGTGTTCTGTGAAGTGATTTTGCGGCAATTCGCAACGAGTTCCGATGACCGGAATCGCCCGGCCGCGCTAGATCGATCCCGCGTGAGCGGCTCGGTACACGTAAGTGCATCTAAAGCTTGTATATGGTAAGCAGACAGAGGAGTTTCCTATTTATAATAAATACATTTTAAAATATTTATGTAGCATATAAAGAAACAACATAGCAGTGGACTAATAAGAGACAAATAAGAATAAAGACAATATAGTAAATGGTATGGAAACAATTCCAAATGAAAAAGAACAAAAATTGGCATTTCTAAATTTCATAATACAACTGGTATATTACTACTGATAGAACATAATTAAGTTTTTGCTATTGATGTTAGTTGGGCAAACAATAATTAGTCTGTACCGTTAATAAATTGAGTTTCACTAAACTAGCGAACTCTCGGGGTTGTAAATGCGGGTGGCAAATAAATAAGTTTGTTCTGTAGATATCAGATCATCGTCTAATCAACATCTTTAATTTAAAAAAAATCGTATGTTTGCATAATACGCGCGGATGCTGTTGCCGAATGCCGACGCAAAAATACTTTCATCGAAATACCGCAATCATAAACCAGCGTGGTCTGCGGCTAATGTTTATTTACACTGTAGGTACTATACGTTTTGTAGGAATATTTACGATGAGACCGCCATACATTTAAATTTTTAACAAAGCTTAGGGCAGCGGTATAATTTAAGAATATTTTTGGTGACAAGCAAGTACCACAAAGTCAAGTAATGGGATGCTGGGGCCCATATCTACCCATATCTGTCCTCGATTAAGAATCCAAATCAAATGCGTAGTCACCTCTGAGGACTAAGATGGAATGCCTCGTTAGGTACCAGTAAAACGGATCACTAGATAAGAAAGGTCCGGTTCTCATCACTCACCAAACGAAACGTAGCACATTACGCTACTATTTTACGTAAGAATTCTGTGCGAGCGTGGTTCTTCCCTGATCAAGACGAACTATTCGTGCTGTAGCCAGAATACAAATGCAGAGGGGCAGCGGGGTCTCTTCTCCGTGAAGAATTACGCGAATAACTTTTTTAAATTAAATATAAATTCAGTTTTTGCACTTCTGCAAATTCACCTCTCCTATTTCAAGAATTAGTCTGTCAGTTTCAGTGGGATTAACATGATCAGCAGCATCTTTGCTACACCCATTCGTTGACTTTGTCTCATTTTCGTGATAGGATGCCAAGGCGGATCTACGCGACGTTGCACGCACCCCGTAGGGTTACTATGTATTCCGTGGTTCTGTGCAAAAATTGTGCATCATCAACTTAAGGAAACATCTCTAAAGACTAAGTTAGAATAAAAAAATATTTCTATTATAACGCTATCAGTATTTTATGAAATGCCAATTGTTATTTTTCTCCTGCGTGGTGTTAACGTGTATCAATACGCTTTAACATTTTATTTTCAAAATTTCATACTTTTTAAAATTAACCTTGCTTAAAAATACAATAATATAATAATTGGACTTTATTTTTTTATAACTGTAGAATACTATGTTTATATAAATTATACAACTCTGAGACGGGCAACTACGCAACTGCGATGAGACGAAAAAACATAACTTTTTCGTTTCACCGCAGTTGTCATCTATTTTTATTTGTTTTGTTTTCCAAAGTTAAATGAAACTAATTTTTACGGATTATATCGCGTTTAATTTTACTTTTTAATTCCGACGTTTCAGGTGCTTTACAGCACCCATGGTCACAATGAGGTGTTTGACGTCCCAATGTCATAGTTAGTCCGGCTACCTTCAGTTTTTAATATTAATTTTGGTTCGATCTACGCAGAATGAGCTTACAGTATCTTGAAGTCTAGCAGTGGTATACTTGGGTTTGGATTTAATTTTATTAATTATAGGATCCCAAGCAGATGGCAGCACCCATCCATCTTCTCTACTGAAATTAGGATGTTTTTAATTTCAATAGTCTCGCGAATCATCCTAGGTAGGAATCGGTGTTTTTGCGAGGATTTGCGGTCTATCAAATCGAATGTAATG
This sequence comes from Parnassius orleans, assembly GCA_029286625.1. NCBI lineage: Eukaryota > Metazoa > Arthropoda > Insecta > Lepidoptera > Papilionidae > Parnassius > Parnassius orleans. Next base: position 2,610,109 of record JAGSMP010000152.1, read on the forward strand.
GCGGGACGATCTTGAACATGTTTACAACTGCAGACTTCCTGATACGTCGGTGCTTCAAGTCAGCTATATGATTTTTACGCGGGTTTTATATATCTTTTGTTTGTCCTATGTAAGAGAGACCACATTCACAATCCATCTTGTACACTCCTGCATCTTGTAGAGGATATGACACTTGACGGATAGTAAAATTGACTAATCTTCTTCGGCGGCTTGAAGTATGTTTTAATGGAAGCTCGCTTCAAGATGTAGCCTACTTTGTCTGTGATTCCTCTGATATAGGGTAGTACAGCAGGCACACGCTCGACTGTGTAAGCTCATTCTGCGTAGATCGAACCAAAATTAATATTAAAATACTGAAGGTAGCCGGACTAACTATGACATTGGGACGTCAAACACCTCAGTCCCCTGTGACCATGGGTGCTGTAAACTGGAAACGTCGGAATTAAAAAGTAAAATTAAACGCGATGTAATTCGTAAAATTAGTTTCATTTAATGTAGTCTTCGTGTAAATATAAGAAAACATTATTTCCAAGAGTTATTAAGAAAGACATTTTTGCAAAACATGGTGGTATTATTAGAATTTACTTCTAATATGTTAAAATTAATTTTTGTTTTTTAAAATTTTATATTCTTCGGCAAGGGCATTTTATCTTCAGCCTAGTAGGCTGAAGATAAAATTCGTATATCATACAAATTATATTGTAAATTATAATCATCTAAAATTAAAAAGAGTGTCGCCGTGTAGTGCAGCGTACGTGTCGCAACGACGATGGAACATACCAGAGAGATGTCATGATTTCCGATAGATTTATAGATTTTTTTCTAGTTTAAGCCAGAAGTAAAATACCCAGATCAGCGACGGGGAGTTGCGTCAAGTTTACATAATATAAAGATATAAAGATTAAAATCTTAACTTCACTTAACTTACTATTAAAACCTATATGTAGTTTAGGAAATCTGATCCCATAATAGATAACTCTTTTTTTTACATGACTTAATAATCCTATAAAAGTCTACTGCGAAATATAGGCCTCCCCCATATATTGCTTTCTACACGTATGGATATGACAAAAATTCCCGTTTTGCCATAGTTACCATGCTTAGTAGGCTGGTTGGCAACCGCAGTTTTTTTATTATTTTGAGTGGTTGTCAAGGAGATGCTGCTGCCCATCTCCTGTTTCAGTTTCCTCCTGTCGCCCTTTCCGACACCCATGGGACGATATTGAGTATGTGTATATTTTACACCATAAAATATTTTTATTGTATACGATGTTATTTTTATAGGATAGGGTGACAAACGAGCACACAGTCCACCTGATGGTAAGTGGTTGCTGTGACCCATAGACATCTACATCTATCCTCAATAAAGAATCAAAATGCAGATGCGTTGTCACCCGTGAGGACTAAGATGGAATGCCACTTTTCCAGTAAAAAGGGGCTCCGGTTCTCTACACTCGACATACGAAACACAGCAGTGTTAAGCTGCTATTTTACGCTGGTATTCTGTGAGCGTGGTCCTTTCCCGGTCGAGCCGACCCATTCGTACTACAACTATACTACTAATATAGCTGCAGCATGGCTCTACCACGTAAAAAATAATATAAAATATATAAAAGTACATATATTTATTATTTTGATAAAAACTAAAAATAAAATTGCTATTCTCCACATTATAGAAGAACTATATATATTAACATATATTCACTAGGAAAGCTAGCTGCGTTTCCTCGCTCAATGGCTATAAAGGCTAAGTGCCATTGGGCGAGAAAAGAACAGCCCTCTTGTCACCAACGGCGGCGATAAGTTGCGGTTACAGTTCCTTTAGGAACGCACTTGACCTCCAAGTTGACGCTTACCGCACGTGACCTCCAAGTACCGATAGTCTCTACATTTCGCAAATATCCATTCACCATTCAGAGATTAATATTTATGCCATTCACGTTTGGCCGCATCTGCTGTCGCCCCGACTCTAAACGAGGTGCCATTGAGATATGAGGCTGTCAAAGTGTCTACGTACGTAGCACGTCAGAGTGTCTGCCCACTCTTTCCAACTTCGAGTCTCCTACTAACGTCTCCAAATATTCTACCAGGTCAGGCTTTTTACGTGGTAGAGCCCCGCTGCAGTTATATTATGGTTGCAGCACGAATGGGTAGGCTCGACCGGAGTAAGACCACGCTCTCACAGAATACCAGCGTAAAATAGCAGCTTAATGCTGCCGTGTTTCGTATGGTGAGTGTAGAAAACCAGAGACCCTTTTTACTGGAAACGAGGCATTCCATCTTAGTCCTCAGGGTTTTGATTCTTAATCGAGAATAAATGTATGTCGGAGATTCAATATAGGATCCCAATTTTGATCTCGGAAATACATCAAGATAGCGTTAATTGTTAAAAAAAATAAAAGTGTGGAATCGGGTGTTCAACTTGCTCTCTTGCTTACGCAATTAATCATTACATCAGTATAGTGAAATTACAGTTCGACAAACCGTAACACGTCCCCGCCACTATCACACACCAGTGTAACGTGAGGTACGTAATTACATGATAACACCAAAGTATGCAAACCAACAGCAACACTACTTATCTCAGTGTAACACAGGGCAGCTTCAAAGCAACACCAATCCTCCTTGCCTGCACTAGAAGAATTACAACAACGAACAGAACCACGACACTATCTTAGCACTAGTAGAATGACTACACTCGTAGAATGACTTAAGCGGAATCTCTCGCGCACGGCGCCTACAGTGAACTTTATACCGCACAAACAAGTGGGGGTTTCTCGATATACCCTCGATTCCACCTCGATCCACCCGGTATTTTTTAAACGCTCCGACATGTAGATGTCTATGGGCTACATCATCCACTTACCATCTTACTCACTTACCTACTTTAAGAATTAAAATGTAGACGCGTTGTCACATTGTAGGTTCTTTGTAATAAGCATGGTTCTACCACAATGTAAGATGTACATATTAACTTGATTGTTAAGCGTGTAACCGACGTGTAACAACCAGTGAAACATTCTCGCTGGGACAGATTTTGCCTTTATATCGATTAACCTTTATACTGCTAAAATATTTATAGCACGAAATAACCTTCCTAAACGGAATCCTAGGACCTATAATTATATAAGCTGGGTTTGACAACAATTTGCCAAATCCCAGAAGTTTGACCGCAAATTTCTGTTAATATAATTTAATTTGTAAAGTTATTAAAGGAATTTACCCAATAACGTTATTCCGAAACCATTAAAAAAACATATTGCTAATAAAAGTGTGGTGACAAATATCATGCTAGTATGTGAATGTCATTTTTTTATAGAATAAGGGTGACAAACGAGCACACAGTCCACCTGATGGTAAGTGGATGCTTTGGCCCATACACAAATGCATATGCGTTGTCACCCCTGAGGACTAAGATGGAATGCCTCGTTTCCAGTAAAAAAGGGTCTCCGATTCTCTACACTCACCGTACGAAACACATCATACCTTAAGCTGCTATTTTACGCTGGTATTCTGTGAGATCGTGGTCCCCGGTCGAGCCGACTCATTCGTGCTACAACTAATATGTCTGCAGCGTGGCTCTACCACGTTAAACTTTGTTTTTTAAATTTTCTTCTTCAGCCCGTAAAAGTCCACTGCTGGACATGTACTACTCCGTTATAGGGAAGATTTGCCATAATCGCCACACTTGCCGAAGGATAGGCAATCGCTGTGCAAGGCGTCTTTGACAGTGGTGCCCGTCGCCGGTCTGGGTAATTGCACACAAGGGCGCATCTCTTAAAATAGCAATTTCCAGTGCATAACCCACTCTTACAAGTTCATAATAATGCAAGCTTTATTCGATGGTTAATTATAAGCCTAGTTGTGAAATAAGGTGTGTTTGAATTCACGTGTTGGTTTGTGCGTCATTACGATCAAGTGGTAACTGACTAATGCAGGCAAAATTTGCCGCACTTTCCATACAATGTATATGTAAACTAATTCGGCAAATATACAGATTGATGGTGTGAATAGCTCTGCTAAATTTAATGCCCCACAATATTGTTTTAGAACGATAAATGTAAGTTCAGTTTTATTCAATTCAATTGACATTAATTTATCACAGATAATCATTATGAACGCGGCGTAAGGGAAGCTATAACCCTCTCGTGCCCCATCGTTATCACATGAACATATTATACAGGATCACCCCCGTCATTACATCGGATTTGATTGACATTCCGTTTAATTCTTAATAGAGTGGACACCTGTAGTTTTGTTTGTTTGTCAACAACGATGCACAGCAGGTGTATGTACTCGTAGTTACCGTTGCCCACTTACCATAATGTGATTACAAGTTAGTGACTCTAATGTTATAAAAAGTTATGTGTATTTTTTTAATTCTCTCTTTCCTTAGTGCACAGTAAACTGTATTGTATTATATTGTATTGTATATTCTTTCAATTTTCACGTTTTTCTTCAGACTTTTCTGATAAGGGTGAGGAGTTTCTTAGCGTTATTTGGCGAAGTACTTAAAATATTTAATACAAAAAGTTCATTATAAATATTAAAGTAGTGCTTTAAATAGCCTTTAATTAGGGCCCTAAACGCAGACCATAGGAAAATAACTTCTTAATTTACCCAGAAAATTAACCTGAAACTAAGTCGAAAATTCAATAATATCACGTCTATATTGGGTTCACTGTATAATAACTATTTCGAATTTTAATCATCTACGAGAATGTTCTTGAAAAAGTCTAAGACGAAAAAGTAAATGTCTAAGTGCTCCATTTCTTAAGAAAGGAACAGGTACAAAAATTGTACTGGAATTTATAAATTGCTTGAATGGGTATACACTTAAATACATTTACCTAAGGCAGTTACGTTTGTTCATGTCTTTGCATTAAAATTTGTATTTACAAAGTTCTGAAAGTGTTTTTACTCGTCATTTTTCGAGGGGCTTTAATATTTTTCTCGAGCTCGATTATTTTGGAATGCAACAGCTGCTTAATCTCTTAAACGCGCGTCATAAGTGAACAAAATTATATTTGTTTAAGAAAGCTTTTAATAAGAGACTGAGTCCCGTGAGGCACAGTTTAAGATAATCTGCAAGAAAAATATCAATAGCAAGTAGACAAAATATAAACGTTACATTGATAATCGCCTGCCAGTCAAAATACTCGACGGCAACCTCGTGAAAGCTATGCTCGAGGAAGAAATAGTTTTGCAACTATACACAAATGTTTGCGCTTATTTTAATGTCTGATATTCACAAAATGGTAACGTCAATTTTAATGGTGGTATTTAGCCAGACATAGCCCAACGGATTAGTAAGCTGAAGTGGCAATGGGCCGGCCACATAGCTCGAGGAACCGACAACCGATGGGGAAAAAAGGTTCTCGAGTGGCAGCCTCGTCGGTACGAGGTGTAGGGCAACCGCCCACTAGATGGAGTGACGACCTGGTAAGACATGCAGACAGTCGATGGATGCAGGTGGCTCAGGACCGTGCTTTGTGGCATAACTTGGGAGGCCTATGTTCAGCAGTGGCCTTGTGAAAGGTTGTAATGATGACGATGATGATGATGATTGCATTTAGCCATAAGCAGGAGTGTTACCAGGCCTGGGCTGACGCATCAACGTCGTTGGATGGAAACACCAACACTCTTAAAGGAAGTATAATTAAGGGATAGTCAGAGCACATCGACAGAAACGGCGAGAACTAGTTCGCCTTTCTTCGGGAAACCGTGCAATCTAATCTCTCGAAAATACTGTCCAAGGGATCTTCTGCCAATCATCTCTTTCAATACTGCGGAGGCAGGACGACTCATTGGCCCATGCTGCAAAGAGGAAAGCCTACCTTTTAGGCTCTCTCTTTGTGCTTAACACGACTTTCGATGACAGAGAGAACACACTGTCTACAATCCCGCAGTGTGGGTGCTCCATGTCGGATATGCGGCTTACACAGGGTTTATTGCATAAAACACTCCTCAACAAATGGCATGGGCTTGACGGAATCCAACCTTTTAGGTTAAAGATGTGTTAGCACAAGTTCAATCAAAGCACAAGTGAATGGGGAGAGACTACATCTTTTCCGGTACTCCCCATTCAATTTGATCGCACCGTATTAGTGTCATAAAATACTGATGTAACTAGAAGTTAGAATACTTTTGTGGTGGTTGGACATACTGTTTGGTAAATTCAGAAAGTATTTTAAATTTTTAACATTTCTAAAATTTCTATCAGAACTTCATCCTTTAAGCACAATTAGACCATTTTCTTAAAGTAGCCGAGGTTGCCGTGCGCAATGCTTATGTTTGCATATTTGATTGCATTCCTCCTAATCGTAATAAGCAATATTGTGTACTTGCAACAGATTGATTAAGTCCTTAATGATTTATTTATGACTAGCTGTTCCCGCGACTTCGCCCGTGTGGTATTTAGGGTTTTAATTATGTTGCGCGGAACCCTAATTCTTTTTCTAAAATATAATTAGCCTAAATTACTCCTTATAACATCAGCTATTTGCCAGTGAAAGTCCCGTCGAAATCGGTTCAGCCCTTTCGGAGATTAGCCGGAACAAACAGACAGACAGACAGACAAAAAATTTAAAAATTATGTTTTTGTTATAAGTATAGTATATACTTTCATATGCATTTAGTAAAAAGCATATGAATATTATAGTTTTTAATGTTGTATATAATAAAATATTGTATTTTAAATGTTGTGTTAGTAAAAAGCTGTTATTTTGTCATTACAAACAGACACTTCAATTTTATTTATTTGTATAGATAAACTTCTGTTATATACAAAAAACATATTATGTAATCTATAATTATCATCATCATCACCAGCCCGTAAAATGTATTGCTGGATATGGCCTCTCTTTGGCGCTTGGCAGGCGATTTGACCGATCGCAGTCTCAGACGTCTCGTCGCATCTTTGAAGCTATTCTCCGTCGTCGGTCAGGATATTTTACATCTGGCGTAAACGAGGAGGAGCTTTATTATTAATATATTGTAATTGGTATTAATTCAAACACTTCTTGTATTATCAACATACATTGCCAATGAGGAATCCACGACTTCTTCTGCCACCAGGGCGGCGCCACTAGAAAGTGAGGTATAATATTTGACAGATTTCATAGCGGGGAAGTTAATTTGTTCGGAAAATGTAAAAGTTATTGTTTATTTCTGTACTATTAGCTATATTTTAAATTAATAACATTAAAAATAAATAAACCAAACCACAGATATTCATAAAAGTAGAAAAATTAAAAAAAGTTAAAAATGTGCAAAAAGTTAAAGAGCAAACTACTGACGCATTGTTTTGTGTATTAATATAATACTCTAGAAACTGATAAACTTTTATTAATAAACAACTTCTCAATAAAATTACATTGTGTAACAAAAACTTTACCTCAGTGTCAACTAGCGACATCTGGTGAGCAGAAAATTATTAGCCCTCATTAGGTGATCTTTGTGAGTCAACGTATCCGCTGCGTGTTTCTGTTGGCATTGGCAGTGATCGGCTGTTTATGTAAATAAATAATTATCAAACGTAATGTACCTCTTATATAATTGTTTTAAGTTATATTTGTTTTACTTGTTACTAATTACAATTTTGTTTAGTTAGAAATGTTGTTATACAATACAATACAATATCTTTATTTCAGGCATAAAGGACTTAAAGGTTAAAAAAATTGGCCCGTACTAATATATACTTTAACCCAAAAATATATATTAAAAAGAATAACATTACACTATTTCGGGAACTTTCTTCTTTGGTGCGTCCCTGTATCGATACATTACCCCAGAGGGCCAGAAATCGGGGGCGAGGACTATCTCTTAGTATTTTGCAGGAACCTGGAGTACGTAGGATTTGAAGTTCTTTGACCTATTGGACACCAGACGCTGGAAATGTACAAAGACTCTGTGCGGCATCGGCTTCGTTCTTTCTCGAAACGCAGAACGTCTTTTCCCGACTTACGAGTATATAATATATATATTTACATATATATAGATTGTGTAGAGTAGTTTAACAAATTTTGTTTTTTGATTTGATTGGATTTTGATATGAGACCACCTCTAAAGTATCACCTCTTTAATAAAAAATAATCATGAAAAGCGGCGGGATGAAAATATCGCCTAATATATACTGTATAATAATAAATACGTATAATTCAAGATTGAACATAAAACAGTTGCATATAGGATTATGATAACACAAAATTGTGTGTTTTACCTAGTTTAGAGAACACCACCCGACATTTCACCATTTTTATTATAAAACTGAAGTGACAATTGAACTTACAGTCCACCTGTTGGTAACTGGAAGAACTTAAAACAAAGAAGACTACAGACTGATGCGTTGTCACTTCTAAAGACTAAGATAGAATGCCTCACAGCCTGTAAATATACCGACTCTTACTACCGACTCTTTTAGACCGGAACATAGCAGGGCAAGCACTGCCATTTCGCGGCAGAAAAAGTACCTACCCCGACGGAATTCTAGGTAGAAAAGGAGTCCTACGACCTAGTTAAGTTTTAAATGTAAGCGAAGTATCAGACTTTATACGTCTCACTGCTAGGCACAACAATTCTCTAATTCCTGTCTTCGCCGAGCGCGTGGTAAACCAGCACTAAATGTTTCAATTAACTCGAAGACCTTCGTTTTCTCCTGTACTATACGTAATTTAAGGTGAGCACTTAAACTCTGAGCTATCGCGGCTTTTCTTTGTTTACTTATTTTATTTATTTACTCTTTATTGTTGTCACCTTACAAAGGATTACAATGGGCGATTTAAAATCACTAAGAATCTCGCCGCCTGTTTGGGTTGCTCCGGAGGCAGACGAGTGGTTGTAAGTAGGAGTGGGATATACTAGGTAATGTTTTTTTATAGACTATGGGTGACATATGAACACAGTCCACCTGATCGAAAGTGGATCCTGTGGCCCAGAAACATCTACATATATTTTATCCCCGATTAAGAATCAAAATGCAGATGCGACCTCTGAGGACTAAGATGGAATGTCTCGTTTCCATTAAAAAGGGTCTTCGGTTCTCTAGATTCATGGCGCGCGCGCCAGGAGCGCGTAATCGATACGCGGCTTCACCCACAAGCTGCACGTGTAGAATGACTGGTAAAACGCCTTGAAAAGAGTAATTTTCAATTCTCTCGTACAACGTTCAAACCTGCGGGACAGCATGTTGCACCGGACCGACAACGCTCTTCGCTCCCTCTCTATATCATCGTCATCATCTAAATCTTCATTAACTTTGTGACCAAGGTATTTAAATTGGGACATTCTCTTGAGTGCTACACCATAAAGGCACACCGCAAGAACTGTATTAGGCTTTTTAGTACCCACTCGAAACACCATAACCTCACTCTTCTTTATATTATGTAGGAGGCCATGAGACATGGCGTATCTTTCACACACTCCAAGCAGATGTCTCAGTGCATCAATCGAGGGACTCAGCACCACCATATCATCTGCATAACTTATGCTGTTTATTATATTGCTGTCAATGCTGCATGCTGCTGCTGCATGAGATTGGGACCACCATACTTGTCGCGTTCGTGAATGCAAGGATCAGAAAATCTTTCTCCGCTTCTTCTCCACACTCGCATATGTCGATCGTCACTAAAAAAATTCACCTCACACTCATCCGTGAAAAGCACTTACGTCATTCCTACACGCCCCATACAAAATGCTGACGTGCAAACCTTAATCGATTTGCACGATAAGTCCCGGTGAGTTTTTTTTTGTTAAATATGCCGAATGCCTTCTGATGTTTTGCTTAACCACGAAGCACCATAGTAAACAGCATTTAAAATTGTAAATAAGGATTCAATTAGTGCTGGCGGTAGCGGATGGGTTGTTCGTGTACTTATTTTCAAATACACTCCGCTTATGCTCTAAGCTACCATGACGAGTTTTTATTTTAATTTAAATGCCGAAGCCCATATTATACTATTTAATTGTAACAGTGTTTTGTATAAATAATTAGCTAGTACCCGGCGCGTTGCTGCCACAGAAGAAATAATTGTGGAAATATCGTTTTAAATTTGGAAGTTATATTGTTTATATTAGGTTTGATAACACAATCATTGAAGTTGAATAATTATAAACTTTCAAATAAATTTGTCAATGCGCAAGTGCAAGCAATAAGTTGACAAAGTTTTACCGCAATCTGATGAACGGTATGGCCACGCATTAAGTACGAACAAACTTTAAATATAAATATAAACATTCACGCCTGTCACCCAGAGGGGTAGGCAGAGACTATGTATAATGATTTCTTATATTTACGCGAACACTACACATTTAAATAAAACTAGTTTTACGGATTTTATCGCGTATATTAAATTATTTTATATTCCCGACGTTTCGAGTACTTTACAGTACCCCATGGTCACGGGGGGGACTGAGGTATTTGACGTCCCAATGTCATAGTTGACCACGGTTACCTCCAGATTAAAAATTATTAATTTTTGTTCCGATCTACGCAGTATGAACTTACAGTATCTTGAAGTCTTGCAGTTGTATGCTTGGGTTGGGATTTAATTTTATTAATTATAGGATCCCAAGCAGATGGTAACACCCAGCCATCTTCTCTATTGAAATTAGGATGTTTTTTGATTTCAATAGCCTCGCGAATCATCCTTGGAAGGAATCGGTGTTCTTTAGCGAGGATTTGTGGTCTATCAAATCTAATGTAGTGACGGGGGCGATCCTGTACATGTTCACAGACTGCAGACTTCCGGAGCGTCGATTCTTTACATCAGCTATGTTATGCTTAACGCGGGTTTTATTGATCTTTTAGTTTGTCCTATATAGAGAGACCACATTCACAATCAAGCTTGTACACTCCTGCATCTTGCAGAGGGACATTACACTTGACTGATGGTAAAAACTGACTAATCTTCTTCGGCGGCTTGAAGTATGTTTTAATTGAAGCAAGCTTCAGGATGTAGCCAATCTTGTCAGTGACACCTCTGACATATGGCAGTACAGCAGGCACTCGCTCGACTGTGGCCGGCTTCACTCGTTCACTGTGACGTAGGCGCGGGACCCGAAGCTTATTGTCGTGCAAAACTTGCTTGACGTGTTGGAGCTCGGCGGCCAGGTGTTTACTGTCACAGATCACTCGTGCTCTCTGAAACAAAGATTTACCCACGGTAGCTAACTGTGAAGGATGGTGATGAGAGTCACCGTTTAAATATCTATCTGTATGGGTCTTTTTTCTATACACAGTGTGGCTCAAGGTGTTATCAGGATTCCGAATTACTAACACATCTAGAAAAGCTAAAGAGTTGTTTGCCTCTAACTCCATTGTGAACTGAATTTTAGAATTTATGGAGTTAAGATGGTCTAAAAATGCAGTTACTTTATCTAAAGGTAGAATTGTGAAAGTGTCGTCTACGTACCGCTTGTAGAATCTTGGATTTACGGGAGAAGTAAGTAGGGCTTTCTCCTCAAAGTCTTCCATGAATATATCGGCGACAATGGGAGATACAGGTGAGCCCATCGCCACTCCATCTACTTGCTTGTAGAACTCCTCCTTCCACAATAGGTAGCCAGATGTAAGGCAGTGTCTGAGTAATACTGCATATTCTATGGGCATGTTGTTTTCCTCCAGCCTTCTAGTTACAATCGAGATGCAGTCTTCAACAGGTGAGCATGTGAACAGAGACTGCACATCAAAACTGAACATAGTTTCATTGTCTGCCAGATGTAGGTCTTTAATCTTGCTGACAAAATGGTAGGAATCCTTTGCGTGTGCTCTTGTATGTCCCCTGCGGTGTGAGTATTTTCGCTAAGTGTTGAGCCAATCTGTAAGTTGGTGAATCGATTTGGCTAACTATGGGACGTAGTGGAGCATTGGGCTTGTGTATTTTTGGTAACCCATACAACTTCGGTGGTTTGGCAGACGTAGGTATTATCGATTTACGTCCAGATTTAATTTTTCGGAGTGTTTCTTTATGAGATCACTAGTTGTTTTAAGTGTCTTATTTGTTGGGTCGTTTTTAACCTTTTTATAAGTGCTTGAATCCGACAAAAGTTCTTGACATATCCATGACTACCGTGGCATTTCCCTTATCTGCGCGGAGAATCGTGAGTTCTGGTTTATTGCGTAGGTTATGCAACGCTTTAAATTCGTCCTTAGGTAGATTCGGTTTCGGCGCTGAACTTCGACGTAACATAGACGAAATGTCTTGACGTATCGCTTCCAAATCTTCCTTTTGCATATTGTTTTTAAATAAACAGTCCTCGACACTGCAGATAATTTCCTCGTACGGTAATTTTTTCGGTGTTATGGCGAAATTAAGACCTTTCGATAATACTCTAATTGTTGCATCATCCAGAGTTACGTGGTAGAGTCATGCTGCAGCTATATTAATAGTATAGTTGTAGCACGAATGGGTCGGCTCGACCGGGGAAGGACCACGCTCTCACAGAATACCGGGTAAAATAGCAGCTTAACGCTGCTGTGTTTCGTATGGTGGGTGTAGAGAACCGGATACCCTTTTTATTGGAAAAGAGGCATTCTATCTTAGTCCTCACGGCTGACAACGCATCTGCATTTAAATTCACAAACGAAGATAGATGTAGATGTCTATGGGCCACAGCAACCACTCACCATCAGGTGGACTGTGTGCTCGTTTGTCACCGTTATTCTATAAAAAAAAAAGTTTGTTTTGACAGATTATAGACCGCGTTTGATCTATGATCCGTGTTTGTGGTCAACGGTTGCGCTTCGTTCTCACGTTGACACAGATGTTTGACATTTAATTTGGTCGTTAATTTTTGATATTTTACTATATGTTTGTTTTTGCATTCGTTATATTTATTAATTTCTCGTTTATTTAACGTTTCGATGCAAACATTATAATCAAATGTCGTTAAGACTGCCTTTAACTCACTGAATGATGTGTCTATGGATTTGTTTATGTCATGTAGATCGGAGCGTTTTTTTTGGATTACCGTTCGTAACAACTTTTTACTTGCCTGATTTAAGATCTTAGCACTTCTTCGAATGTCCTTTTTGGTGGATATTTTGACACACGTAGGAATGAGATTATAGATATATATATATCCCCACACTACGACGCTGACGACAGCGGCGCGTAGATTGTTACGCGCCGCGTACCGCGCGCGTCGGTCTCGCTCGTCAGCGTCGCGTACGTCGGTCGACTGACGAGCGTGGAATAGTGCGAGCGCCCTCACTCTGTTACCGACGACCCACGCGTGCACGTACAGTTGTAATGAATATCGATACAGAACGTGTTATTTATCAAATGATTTGTAATTTTTTTTTAAGTATTCCATTCAGCGGGGAAACGCAGCCAGCGTTCTTGGCACGATACCGCGGGGAGTAGGACTGTATGATAATTAAGTTACTAGTTTTAGTTTTTTTTATTATAGTTTTTAATATTTCAATTAATACATGTTTATCGCCTGGAAAATAATTCAGTCAAATTTATCATCAGGTGGTGGTTCCTGCGAATGAGATGTAATATACGTGGTAGAGCCACGCTGCAGCTATATCATGGTCGTAGCATGAATGGGTCGGGTCGGCCACGCTCTCACAGAATACCAGCGTAAAATAGCAGATCAATGTTTTTACTGGAAACGAGGCATTCCATATTAGTCCTCAGGGTGACAGAAAATCTGCATTTTGATTTTTAATCGAGGAAAAATGTAGTTGTCTATGGGCCACATCATCCACTTACCATCAGATGGGCTGTGTGCTCGTTGATCACCCTTATGCTATAAAAAGTAGATGCTTATTCCTCCTATTCATCTTGATTTGTGAATGGAATGCCTTCAACAGTTTCCAGTACTCGTTCCGATGATGTAACCTGGCATTGTACTTTCAGCCAATAATTGTCGACGTGCAAGGTTGCTTATATCATTTGCTTCCTCGTGACTACTATCTTCATCGCTAATGTCTACATTTTCGAGTGGAGTGATGAATATATCTGCAGAAGATATAGGGTTAACATCTTCTAGTGCCGATATAATATCGTCACCAGTCAGCCTGTGAACATAACACAAGAAAAATAATGAATAATAAAATAAAAAGACGTTTAAATATATTGCATTGAAAACAATTTTCATGGAGTCTTCTGTTGCCAGCGCGCCTTAAATGGAGCGTAATAAATATCATTGTTTCAATGTTTTTAGTAATAAAATAGTTCATTATCATATAAAAATTGTTAAATTAAATAGACGTTGCTCGAGTTTTATTAATTATTTATTTAACAAAATTAGCACGAGTTACAAAAGAGTACATGGTCACTTGATGTCACAGAGTAGTAAGTGACAGCTAAATATTAAAGTGCGCAACTGCATCAAATAGGCGCGAAATTCAAATGTAGAATATTACATTCAACAAAAATATAACTTCAAACTTGTCTTATAATACCTATATAAAAGTGATAACTTACGTTTCCTCGAACTTAAAAACACCTTAAATGGGGCGCTAGGAGAATATGTGTTAAGTGTACATTTAATATTCTTATAATCGTGGCGTTAGAATATTCAATATACAATATCCCCCTCCACCGTTTCATATCGTAGGTGTCTTAAGAAGCGACTATGGGAAATGTCAGATAAAATCTCACCTGCGTCCATCGACGTCTTTTATCTTTTACCAGGTCATTACTCCATCTAGTGCAGCCGCCCTACACTTCGCTTACCGGTACGAGGCTGCTGCTCGAGAGCCAAGAACGCTCCTCGAGAACTTTTTTTCTACTTTACATAATATATTTCAATTATTCAATATACATCCATTTTGCAATTTTAGTGTATTGTTTGATAAGAATTATTTAGTCTAATTTTTGATGTAACTGTTTATTTTATTTTCTGGTAAGTTCATACTTTATTTATAAACTAGCGATCCGCCCCAGCTTCGCTCGGAAGACTGGACTACCCACCGGGTCCAATTGTGATTCTAAACCACCCAGAGACCCATATAGAGACACACTCAAACACACATAAAATTTAATCAGAAAGTTTATAAAAATTTGAGAGTCACTGCCTTATTTGTGTAGGTATACTATGTTAGATTTAAATCACTCACTCACTCTGTAAGCACTGCATTATTTTTCTTCATCATCATCAACAGCTCGTGAAAATCTACTGTTGTACGTGGATCTCTCATTGTAGGAAGGACGTGCCGTAATCGTCACGCTATCGAGGCGGATCTCAGTACCTCACCTCAGTACCTTTGAAGCTGCTCCCCGTCGACGGTCCATTGTAGTAATATGTACTACAGTAGTACTGCTACTATCGGTCGAGCCAGTTTCGAGTTCTAGCGAGACTAACGGACAGCAATTGATTTTAGCCATGTTCAAAAAGGAGTTGGTTGTTAATTCAGTGTATTTTTTGTATGTATGTTATGTTACGCGATATCTTAGCAGATTGTAAATCGATTTTAATGATTCTTTTTTATTAAATATGCTTTACCTCCATTGTTGTCCTATTAAATTTTGAAGAAAACTTCCGCCCTAAGGGTGGAAAATAGGGAAAAGTTTAATATTGGACTATTGTTTATGGAATTTTATATCTGCGCATTGGGAAACGATTTCAATGATTCTTTTTTACAAAGTAGACTTTATCTCCAGGGTGGTTTCATTAAATTTTGAAGAAAAATTCTGGCCCTTAGGTGGAAAATACGGGAAGAAGATTCATATTGGACACTTGTTTATGTAATTTTTGATTTTCATTTACTTCCGCCTAACCGATTATAATGAAACTTGGCACATAGGCGTAATTTACATGACTTAACAATATTATGGTCAAGCTGCTCTAGTAATAGGAACTAAAGGCAGTCGAGGGTAGCTCATCAAAGGTGCATTTAGACATTGTTTTTGCATGTTCCTGCTCTTATAATTGACTTGATGAGGACTTTAGACCTCTTTGAGTTTCAACTGAGGTCTGATGGAATCTATTTATTTTTATTATTTAATTTACTTTAATGTATTTTTATGTAAATATATCATTTTCTTTCCCAACCAGATGAGAATACTATATATAGATACTTACGAGAAAGTATTAAAATAAAATTTTAATACTTCCTCGTAAACAACTCCAATGGCCTCTTCTGTAAAACAAAAATAGTTTCTGAATCAGCCGCATTTCCCCATAGCAAAATCCCAAGACATTATGCTATGAAATAACTGAAATAAACTAGTCTAGCTGTCTCGACACTAGTGAGACCTCTAATCTTTACAGCATAGGCTGCAGAACTTAGTCTGCTTGCTAGTTTGGATATAGGGCCCACTGAAGCTTTGCGTCGAGAATGATGCCAAGAAAAACAGTGGATTCAACAGGCTCAGTTCTTCCCCATTTAAAACACATTGGTACCCAGATTTTTAACATTCGTTGTTGTAAATTTAATACATTTAGTTTTATTTCCATTTAAATGTAGATTATTAACGTTAAACCAATGCACTAATTTTGATATAGCATTATTCACTTCGTCACATTTAAATGATTGACGTTTAAGTTTAAAATCAAGGATATCATCAGCAAATAATACTGTATCATGATTATCCTACAAGGAATGTAAGTCATTAATATACCAGAAATAGAAATGGGCCGAGAATCGAGCCTGAGGACACCATTAGTACAGGTGACCCGGAAGAACTTTTACCATTGATAATAACTTTCTGCATTCTATTACTTAAATGAAATAATAAGTTTAAGCGCTGTGTTCTTGACACCATAGTACTGTAGCTTCCTGATTAATGTCTCATAGTGAACACAGTCGAAGGCCTGGAAAGATCACAAAATATACCCAAAGCATCCTCATTCTCCCACATGCAAAAATATGTTTTAAGCTCAACTCCAGCGTCAGTTGTCGAGCGACCCTTGTAAAACCAATTGATTTTATGTAGCAATTTATTAATATTAAAGAAACTTAAGAGCTGATCTAAAATTATTTTTTCAAAAATTTTACTATATTATGGTAGTACAGAAATCGGTCTAAAATTGGCGGGGTCTAATTCTCATTGTAGGAAGGACGTGCCGTAATCGTCACGCTATCGAGGCGGATCTCAGTACCTGACGGCTCGTACCTTTGACGCTGCTCCCCGTCGTCGGTCCATTGTAGTAATATGTACTACTGTAGTACTGCTACTATCGGTCGAGCCAGTTTCGAGTTCTAGCGAGACTAACGGACAGCAATTGATTTTTAGCCATGTTCAAAAAGGAGGCAGGTTGTTAATTCGAGTGTATTTTTTTGCATGTATGTTACGTTACGCGATATCTTGGCAGATTGTAAACCGATTTTAATGATTCTTTTTTTATTAACCTTTAAGTAGTGATGTGGTTTGGATGACTCATAAATGGTGATGTGACGTTTTATAGACGTCTACGCAATTTATGTCAATAGTATGAACTTAATTATTAATTAGACATTTTTTTTGTATAAAATCAAAATAAAAACCCTCTTTTTAATGATATAGACTAAAATTTAATCCAATTTAAGCATTAATCAACATTTATTAGGACATTTGGCAAAAGTTACGAAAAAATCACATTCTATAAAAGACGCACTTCTTAAGTGTTATGAAATAAACAAACAGACTTATTTTTTAACAAAAAATAAAATTTCTTACTTCTTCAACTTAATTACTAAAATAATATAGGAACTACCACAGAATCAGTCTTCTAAATTCAGTCTCAGTCAGTACAGTCGCTGCAGATTGTTTTGGAACAGCCTAGGCATATAGGCTTATGACATGCAACGCATTTGTACCTTGTGCGTCGCTTCAGCCTTGCTGGACACACCTTACAAGTCTTTTTGTCATTTTCACCAACAGCTGAATCAATGCGGCTAGGTTCTGGCGGTAAATCTTCGCCAAGAATCCGTTTCATTGTCCGTCTTAGCTCTCTTGGAAGACGGTCATTGTAGACTCGTCGTTGTAAATGTGGTAAAACTAATTCTAGGGCAAGATCCTGTAAGAATCGTCCTCTTAATATGTCTGATACGTCAGCACACTGCCTATAAAGCACAAAGGCATTCACTCCGCTCAAGTCTAGCAATCTGAAAAAAAATGCTAAAGGCCATCTACGAGTGCGGCGGCTACAGGAATAGTTCGAACATTTTTTGTCAACTTCATCAACCCCACCCTTTGTCTTATTATACTCCATTATGATAACCGGTTTCTTGATAACGGGATCAATTTCGGACGTGTGATGCATGGACGAAATCAGTAAAACTGCTTTAGATTTCTTGGGAACATAAGAAACCAAGGTAAAGTCTTTTGTAAATCCATGCAATGCTGTTTCAGGTCTTGTTTTGGACGCTTGAAATTCAGGTGGAATGTGACGTTTATTTTTTTTAGAGTTCCAACATAAGTCAGACCTCTCTGTTTTAGCTGCTCCATTAGCTCATAAGAGCTGAACCAGTTGTCAGCAGTGATGTTACGATTGGTGTTCTCAAAGTCTTTACAAAGTCGCAAAACAGACTGTGTAGGAATTGCAAACTTTTTGTCATCTTCTGGTAAACCTAAACCGTCCGATTCCTTGCCACAGTAGATATAAGCATTATAGACATAAAATGTCTCAGCATCACAAACTAACAAAATTTCAAGTCCGTATTTTGCTGGTTTTTTGGGCATATAAATTATGAACTTGCATCGGCCTGTGAAGGGAACAAGCATTTCATCTACGCATAAGCACCGGGTACATAAACTTTTTTGCAATTAGATATAAACTTTTCAAATATATCCGAAATTGCTGCCAGTTTGTCAGTCTCTAGTCGTTGCTGTCTGGTTTCTACATCGTCAAAGCGAATGCAGTTCAAAAGTGTAAGAAATCTATACTGAGACATAACTGCACGAAATATCTCTCGGCCTGAACCATCTGTAGCAAAGATATATTTGGCATTCTCATGGTTAGATTTGAAGACAGATGAGTAAAATAATAACCCGAAGAAAGCCTTCATTTCTTCTGCGTCCGTGTTGCGAAGCTCAGGTTTTCTGATTTTTATATTTTACCCGTATCTGGGCAAGTTTTTGTTGGTATATTCAATTATTTTGTCAGTAATATCGTCATCCATAAAATGTCTCACAAGGTTTCTAAGTTGGTGAATGCTCTAGGCTGTGATCTAGGTATGTCAACCAAGTTGTGGCTTAGTGAATGACAGTTCGCATCACTGGTTCATCGCTTGACCATTTAAAACCATTCTTACCTATGTAGTATCTTTGGGATTCTGTGTGTATATTATCTTGTATTGAAGATAGACCTGAATCTTGCATCATAACTGAACTGCAGGGTGATCTTTGTCGTTGAGATTGGGTTTCTTCATCCTCAGATTGTTCTGAAGCCGAGTCATGATCACTGTGCAAACAGAAATCTGGATCCACTTCTTCATCGTCCACATCACTGAAGTCTCGCTCCAACTCAGCCTCTATCCACTGACTTAAGGTCTTTTCATTTGTCAAAGTATTTAGAGCTACTCGCTTTCGCTTTCGACTGTTTCCTGAAGGTCCAGGTTGATCCATCTAAAATAATAACGTACACAGTGAGGTGACGAATATGAGACACTTAGAAAAAAATACACTAATACTGTAGTGACGTCTAATAAATCATTTCCGCAAATACTGACATCACGTCTCAGGGACACCAAACGGTCGTACAGGTGTTGCTGCCACGAGCGTGAGCACTCGACTGACCGATCACGCCACCGAAACCCGAAGGTAGCGGGAGGGGCGGGAGCGTCTTTAAAAAATTAACGCCACGAGACTGATTTTTGCATCGAGGCCGTCTGTGAGACACCCACGTCACTACTTAAAGGTTAAATATGCTTTACTTCTATTGTTGTCCTATTAAATTTTGAAGAAAACTTCCGCCCCTAAGGGTGGAAAATAGGGGAAAAAGTTTAATATTGGACTATTTTTTTATGGAATTTTATATGATATCTTTGCATTGGGAAACGATTTCAATGATTCTTTTTTTACAAAGTAGGCTTTACCTCCAGGGTGGTTTCATTAAATTTTGAAGAAAAAATTCTGACCCTTAGGGTGGGAAATAGGGGAAGAACACTCATATTGGACTCTTGTTTAAGTAATTTTTGAATTTCACCTAGTTCCGGTTAACCGATTCTAATGAAACTTGGCACATAGGCGGAGTTTACATGACTTAACAATATTATGGTAACCTCAAGCTGATCTAGTAACAGGAATTGAAGGCAGTCGAGGGTAGCTCATCAAAGGTGCATTTAGACATTTTTTATAGCATGTTCCTGCTCTTATAATTGACTTGATGAGGACTTTAGACCTCTTTGAGTTTCAACTGAAGGTCTGATGAAATCTATTTATTTTTTATTATTTAATTTACTTTAATGTATTTTTATGTAAATATATCAATTCCTTTCCCAACCAGATGAGAATACTATATATAGATACTTACGAGAAAGTATTAAAAAAATTTTAATACTTCCTCGTAAACGACTCCAACGATTGTGATGAAATTTTGCAGTTTGTAAATTGCGCCGCATTATGAATATAACGCTTTATTACAAACGGTACATGGAACATCTGTGAAAATATTAACAGCCCTTTCATCGTACTATGTCTACCATCATACTAGATACGTTCTCGCAATTTTGACTCGCTTGCCGCATAGCGTCTAATGGAATCAATCTTAGATTCATTTCATAAAAGCTCGTGTATCAAGCGGAGTCGGTGAGAATGTTATTCTTCCGTTTCATTTTATAATGAATCAAGCTGATTCGGTGAGAATGTTGCTCTTCTGCTTTCATTTGATAAACTCTCGTGTGTCAAGCTGATTCGATGAAAATGTTGCTCCTCAGTTTCGTTTATCAAGCTAATTCGTGTGGTCAAGCTGATTCGGTGAGAATGTTGACCGTCCGTTTCATTTGATAAAAAATCGTGTATCAAGCTGAGTCGGTGAGAACGTTGCTCTTCAGTTTCGTTTGATAAACATTCATGTTTTCATCAAGCTGATTGGGTGAGAATATTGACCGTCCGTTTTATTTGATAAAAAATCTTGTATCAGTCTAAGTCAGTAAGAACGTTGCTCTTCAGTTTCGCTTGATAAACGCTTGTGTATCAAGATAATTTGATGAGAATGTTGATCGTTCGTTTCGTTTGATAAACGTTCGCGTATCAAGCCGAGTCGGTGAGGACGTAGCTCTTCAGTTTCATTTGATAAACGCTCGTGTATCAATCAACCCGAGTTGGTGAGAACGTTACTTTTCAGTTTCGTTTTATAAACGCTCGTGTATAAAGCTGATTCGGTGAGGACGTTACTCCTCCGCTTCGTTTGATAAGCGCTCGTGTAGTATCAGACGGAATCGCTTAGCATGATATTTTGGATTTTCATTACATCTGGGGGAATTTGCGTAAGCCCTCATTTGTGAAAGACTTTTAGCACTCTACTCATCACTCCCTTTTAGAATACTTATTGAATTTTTAACCTTATTTTTTCTCAAACGATCTTTCATTTCGTCATTTCTTTACTCCAACTATCGCAGTCTCATTAGAGCAGCGCGTTTAGAAGGCCTATCCATATTAATTATAATACTTAACGCTTTAGAGTATACATAAGCAAGCTATGCTTATGTATACTCCAAGCTTAACACAAAAAAAAGAAAAATAAAGACTCCAAAAATTACTGATTAGGTATTATAAATATTCAAATAATAATAATAATAATTTTCCGTATAAATTTCTTCTTTTCTTAGCAACCAAAAATTATTATTTTTAACTTTTTAGTAGTGTGGGCAAAGTTTTGAAGACTATTTTATTAATTTTGGAAAATATATATATATATATATATATATAAAACAACAGATGCTCTTTGACAACGTTATGCGCACCATATTTTGTGACCTTTTTATTTGTTTTAATATATAATATTATTATACAAATAGTTATTGTTAGAATATACTTATTATTATAATTATTCAATATTATAATGCAAGTTAATATAATATAATTATAAATAAAAGTAAATTATTTTCAAGATGTAGAACGACAATCGAGAAAACGTTTTTATTTTTAGCATTTTGTTTCACGACAGACCTCGATCGTTTGTTAGTTATTGTCGGTCGATTTTATATTTATTTGATTACCGAAGTGAAATATCAAATGCAGACTTTCAACGTATTTTGATTTTCTTAATACAACGTTTTTCTATTATCGTTTTTGCAGTTAGGTGATGGACACGCTGCAGTCAAGGTATTATTTTAGTAGCAGCACAAATGTGTCGGCTCGTTCGGAAAAGGTCCACGGTAATGCTGCTGTTTCGCATGTTTAGTTGCGAGATTCAGAGACTCTTTTTACCGGTAAAGAGCCATTCCATCTTAGTTCTTTTGAAGGTTTTTATGAACTATAGCATCCACTGAAAAAACATGTCTCATCTATCCCCTGCTCCGCAGTCATACTAGATATGTATTTAATTTCTTCCTGAATCAAAGCATGAGTGTTGTTCTAGTATGATTGAGTTGTATGAATGGCAGTGTCTTTCGCGGAATAAAAATAATTTATGCGTCAAAATTATTTCAATTTAATATCGTGTAAAGATAAATTATAGCAAATAAAAAAAATATCTTAGTGACAGCACAACTGTTAGTGATTACCTATATTTTTGTCCCTAAAATTGCAACCTAAAGAGAAGACAATAATTATAACTTTTAACAAAAAGTAAAAACCGCTAAAAAATAAGTTATTTTTTTGCTACCCTTAGGGGTGGAATTTTTGACCTTTTTGACCACCCTTGAAGTATAATCTATTTAATAAAAAATAATCATTTAAATTAGTTTTCAATCTGCGACGATATCATATGAAACTCCTTGAACAATAGTCCAGTATGAACTCCTCGTTTTTGAAGTAACTTGAGGAAACTTTGTTTTCAACCGACTTCAAAAAGGAGGAGGAGGTTCTCAATTAATCGAAATCTTTTTTTATTTTTATGTATATTCACCGATTACTCGAAGATGCCTGAACCGATTTGGAAAATTCTTTTTTTGTTTCAAAGGGTATACTTCCCAGGTGGTCCCATTTATTTTTGAAATTAGTGAAAAAATGACATTTGACATTTGAAAATGGTGAAGAGGAAGCGATGGCTGTTAACTAAATTAATGACTTATTATCATCCCCTTAAGCTAACATCAACTACTGCGCCAGTGCATATACCCTGCAAAGCTTGGTCCCGTGGTTGATCGAAGTGACAGCGGTCACCGACTCTTATTTTGTCCGTCCTAGAGATGACTTAATTTACTTTTTTTTTTCTTTTTTTTACGTGACCTCCATACTAGGATTTTCTTCTGTATCGTGGGGACAGTTTTATGTAAACATAAATTTCACTAGGACAAACATCCAGACCCAGAACAATTATTTGTAGGCCATACAAATACTTCTTCCGTGCGGGATGCGAACCCGTGGCCTGTTTTGTTGTGGTTTGGTGGCCATCATATTCTCAGGAGTTGCTGACGTTCTAAAATTTAGCACAATTGCGAGAGGTAAAGGGTACACAATGACCAATCAGTATAGTTCTGAGACCCCGGCAAAGGGCAAAGCGATGAACACCATGAGGTTTTAGCCGGAAGGAGTAAGGCATAACCTGATTATCACCCCCGCGATAGACAGGTGTCCATGAGGATTTCTCCACGTACAAAGAAAACGAAGGACTATAATTGTGTTATAATATTTTGTTTATATTGTGGATATAAGCTTGACGAAACTGTGCTTAAAAAGTAATATAATCTCTATATCGCTCAGGAGCGACTCAGATGTCAGGGTTATCAAGAATATTTGACGATTTCCATCTATTTGAACCGGCCATGTTTCAACGAGGATACGACCCATGTCATCATGACACGGGTCAGATACATACGAAACACCGAAGTGTTCAGATATTCTACATAACACATGTGTGCTATGCAAGGTTTAGTTTAAAGTTGAATTGAGGAGATGTTATAGGTCCCTGGTCCCAAAAGCAGTTTTTCTAGACTTAGGGTAGGGACCTTCAAAAAAAAAGGGCCAACCTCATTTTTAAAAGTCCGGCAACTCACCTGCATGAGCCACATGATGTATGCGGTATGTGAAGCTAGGATGACAAACCGATTAGCTGGGGTGCCTTACAAGAATTCTTGTATTAATCAAGTATTAAATCATAAGAGGGCAGCGGATGAACAAGCCAAACAAACTTATCAAAGCATCGTTAATAACAACGCGTCATAACCATATAACCGACTTTATTACCCTCATTATATTCTTAAAAGAGCCGTGGTAGCTCAGATGGTTAGCGCTCGCCGTAAGTTTCACAGTACGCGAGAAACCCGGGTTCGATCCCCGCCGGCACCAATGAAATTGTTAATTGCAATTTTAAGTGCTGATTTACCACGTGTTCGGCGGTGAAGGAAAACATCGTGAGGAAACCTGCATGTCTGAGAAATAAAAAAAATATTTGGAAGACATGTGAAGTTCGCCAACACGCATTGGGGCAGCGCGGCGGACACTTCCTTGTCCTAAAACCCTCTCAGAAATGAGAGGAGGCCTGTGCCCAGCAGTGGGACGTATATAGGCTGTAACTTTAATATTCTTAAAGTAATAACATCAATATTAAAAAGTATATTTTAAAATTTTATACGCAAGTGGAAACGGCAGCGAACATTTTCATAATCCACTTGAATGAATAATATTTTAAAATAAAATCAAACACCATTCCAGCTATTACTTCCACTTTTAAAACGTTGTGTTTTTGCCTGTGTACTTCATCCATACCATTACAGCTAAAGTCCACTGCTGAACATAGGCCTCCACCAGAGATTGGATCATATGGGGGATTTTGCCATAGTTGCCACGCTCGGCAGGCTTGGCAACTGCAGTTTTTTTGTTATTTTGAGTAGTTGTCAGGAAAATGGTTCCGCCATTATCCTGTTTCAGTTTCCCTCTGTCTCCACTTACGACACCCACGGGACGATATGGGGTAATGAATATTCTTACACCGCGTCTACACGGTTGCCTGTTTTTATTTAAACTAAATTCCATTGATTTGAAATATATGAACGAATACTATATTCAACAATTTTTATTTGTTTTTAACCGACTTCAAAAAGTAGGAGGTACTCAATTCAACTGTATTTTTTTATGTGTGTTACCTCATAACTTTTTTCTAGGTGAACCGATTTTGTTGATTCTTTTTTTATTTGAAAGCTGGTGCACGTGGTCCCATATAAATTTGATCAAGGTCTGACCAGTATTTTTTATCATATATTCAATATAAATTATAGTTATCCTTAATAATTTATATTGAAGTCGGTTGTACAAATTTTTTAATTTTACCACTTGTTGTGCTTTACGATATAAACAGTTGATGCCATTGAGAAACAGTTGATGTAAACATTTTATTTCCCTTTCCATATCAAGTGGGATATCATTAGATAACAGATAGATAACATTAAAGATAATCTGCACGGCGTAACCTTACACGTGTTTTAACACACACTGGCTTAATAACTTTTTTTCATAAACGATAACCTTCGGTAATGATGATATTTTTCTGTTTAAGCGAAAATGAAGGTGATATTTTGATTTAGTATTTACCCACAATCTATACATATAATAAATCTGTAGAAAAGTCGTGTCTGTAATTGTAATATACTCTTGAAAAAACAAATCTAGGGGACTAAATAAAGGGTACTGAAGCGAAATTAGTGGTTTTTAGAATTTTTGTCTGTCTGTGTATTACCGATTTACACAAAAACTACTGAACCAATTTCCATAATTTTATATGTACGTAGTTAGTAACCCGGGGCAACTTATAGGCTACTTTTTATCCTATTAAGGAACTTAAAAAAGAAGGTTAAGTATTTTTCTTCCTTTAGATGTAAATTTTCCATTATATATGATTATGTTAGTTAATAGGCGGGATGACGGATGTTTTTTCAAATAAATATCATATTTGTAAATAAAGTTTAAAATTATTTACAAATATGATACCTTTGCATAACAATTTGAAACTCCGCTGACGATATTACGTTTATATACGTTTTAATTATCAAAATAGCGCCATCTATCATCAAATGAAAAAAGCCTATATTTAGCCTTTAGTAACTAATAAATTAAATAATATAGATAACTTACATTTATATGTTTAAATAATTAGATTTATAAAATTATTTAAAAATCCTAACTTTTATTTTTTTAGTGTTTTCGTTATTTCATATTAAAAGAGTAATAATTAAAATTTAAAAATAATAAATAATAGTGACATCTATCAAACGCATGAAAATTTATATTTTTTTGATGTATGTAAACTGATTAAAACTGGTCTACCTCCAATTATTGCAAAATTCTCATTAAATCATTGTTTCGTGAAATGGTGTCATTTCATGATATTTAACACTCTTTGTTGACCATGTCACGATGTAGCTTAACCAAATCAACGAATAGAGATCGTTAAACGATATTAATAACTAAACACGCTCTCACAGAATACCAGCGTAAAATAGCAGCTTAACACTGCTGTGTTTCGTATGGTGAGTGTAGAGAACCGGAGACCCTTTTTACTGGAAAAGAGGCATTCCATCTTAGTCCTCCCGGGTGACAACG
Source organism: Parnassius orleans (assembly GCA_029286625.1). NCBI lineage: Eukaryota > Metazoa > Arthropoda > Insecta > Lepidoptera > Papilionidae > Parnassius > Parnassius orleans. Next base: position 2,636,688 of record JAGSMP010000152.1, read on the forward strand.
CATCTGCATTTTGATTCTTTATTGAGGATAGATGTAGATGTCTATGGGTCACAGTAACCACTTACCATCAGGTGGACTGTGTGCTCGTTTGTCACCCTCTCCTATAAAAAAAAAAAAACACAACATTGCTATTTCATGATAATATGGTCATATCGTCAAATATTTTTTCACCGCTGATAGCGTGTTTTTTAACAGAAACAGATTTTTTTAACAGAATCACCATCACTTTATGCCTTTTTTATATAATAAATAAATGTTTGCGGATTTGGGGTGGCTCATGAGCCAGTCGCACCCCAACATTCTATAGCTGATATCACTAGATAGTATAGTTTTGACTTTCATAGTTTTAATGTAATATAGCGCCCTCTACATTCTGCTAAATAAACTAATGATGAGTAACTGATAAAATTGAATTTCAGAATGCTACTGAATAATTATTCTTGCAGCATCAAAAATTGTCACACTTAAAAATATCTAGACCGGTGGCCATTATCGGGATGATTTACCACAATTACCACGTTTGGCAAAATGGCTAACAATACTGTTATACACAACACGTGTGTTTTGAGTGCACAGTATCCATAACTGTGTACACAAAACTGAGATTAAGAGATAAGGTCTTTAGTTGAATATATTGGGTGTCTGTCGGCATAGATTTCATTTTACCAACTTCATATGTTATCACGTTATCTGATGTAGTTGATAAACAAAAGATTAAAAGATGTGCACATATTATTGAAAATTAAGTGCACTGTGAGATTTTATTTCTACTTGATGGAATAGTTCGTGGCATCGTTGGGTTTTTAATTACTAGGTAGATGTGGTCAACAATCGTACAATTGCTTTGTTTCAGTTTTTATGAATTTTATTTAAACAAATACGAGAGCCGTGTAGCTCGCCGTGAGATTTCATCATGGTACGGGAGTAAAGCGTGTAAGAGTCCTTTGAGGACAAATTAATCTGTTATGGGAAATTTTAAGTTCTGACTTACCACGTATCAGGTGAATTGGTGAAGAATATCTTCGTGGGCAAACCTAAATGTCTGAGTAGTTAAAAAAGTCGAGGAAATGTGAAAACCGTTGAAGCATTGCAGCACACTCTTTTCTGCCCATAAAACACTGTAGGTAATGAGGAGCCCTGTGCACAGTAGTGAGACGTATGTAAGCTGCTATTTTAGTTTTTATACCTTTAATGAGACTTATAAATCAGTTTGTCATTTAAGATTTTTGTATTTTTGTGTTTTCATATTATCAGACAAATCAAGATTTTTGTGATAGTCCTGGTTTCATAGTTCACATGAGATAATATGTAAATGAACAGGCTGTTGCTAAAAAATACTTTAAATATCAAAGATAGCAGATTTTACTTAAACAAATGTTTATTTTATTTTACTTATTAAATGCGGTAATCAAACTGATCCAAACTAAAATTTCATAGTATATAAGCATTATTATATATATTTACATATATGTTAATTGCAAGTTTACAAGAGATGGAAAGTGGAAAGTGTGAGAGTGATATCGAAAGAAGAGTGAATGCAGGAAACATGGTGAATGGAGCTTTACACTCCTTTAAGAGCAGTCGGAAGGTGTCTAACAAGGCTCGTTTGGCTGTGCATGAGGGGGTGTTGGTTCCAACACTCATGTATGGAAGTGAAAGTTGGGTATGGCAGAAGAAACATGAAAGCAGAATAAATTCAGTTGAGATGAGAGCGTTAAGAAGTATGATAGGAGTTAAATTGAGTGACAGGATAAGAAATAATGAGATAAGGAAACGTTGTGGTCTGAAAGAAGATGTAGTGACAAAAATTGAGAAAGGTATGCTGAGATGGTTTGGCCATGTCGAGAGAATGAATGAAGAACGATTGACGAAAAAGTGTATAAGGCGAGTGTGAATGAAAGTGTTGGAAGGTAGACCTAGGAGGACGTTTCTCGACCAAATCAGGGACGTCTTGAAAAAAGGCCAGGTCAAGAGTACTCTACACCGAAGAGCATGTATGAAGGGAATAATGAAAGTGGACGAAGCGAAACAAGTATGTAAGGATCGTAGCAAATGGAAAGAAGTGGTCTCTGCCTACCCCTACGGGAAAGAGGCGTTTATATGTATGTATGTATGTATGCATGTTAATTGCAATTTGAAGTGTCGATTTACCATGTTCTCGGCGGTGAAAGAAAACCTGCATATATGAGAAGTAAGAGAAGAAGCGATCACCCCTAGTTGAGGTGATTGCGCGGTGGCACTTATTTTTGGCCAAAATCTCTGTGGCCTGTGCCCAATAGTGACATGTATGTAGGCTGCTACTTTTTTAGTTTTAATGGGGTAGTTATGCTTTTTTTATTTCATTCATATTTTCGGAGATGTTACTTTTTTGTTTTCACACTACCGTAAATATTAACGGCAGCAAAAATTCAAAAGAATAGAACTCATCATCGTTATCATTACAACCTATCAAAAGTCCACTGAACTGAACATAGGCCTCCCCCATAAATTGTCAAATAGGCTGGATATTTGCTATAGTTGCCACGCTTGGCAGGCGGGTTGGCAACCGCAGCCTTTATTATTTTGAACTGTTGTCAGGAAAATGATGTTGCCCATCTCCTGTTTGTCTTCCTCTGTTGCCTCTTAGGGCACACACGGAACGATATGAGGTGGCGGATTCTCTTTCGCCGCCACAACAAGGCGAACATTTTTTTGCTTCCGATCATGAGTGTAGTTTTACCCACGTTCACTGCGAATAGATCTTCATTTGCAATAAAAGTAATCTTAAGGATTTTATCGTGTTTAATTTTAATTTTTTTAATTTCTGACGTTTTGGGCACTTTTAAGAACCCATGGAGACGGGATGGGGGGCTGAGGTGTTTGACGTCTTGATGTCATAGTTTACGAAGACTACAATCAACTTTTAACTAATAATGTTTGGTCCGATCTACGCAGGACAAGCTTACAGTATCTTGAAGTCTTGCACAGTAGTATGCTTGGGTTTGGATTTAATTTTATTAATTATTCTCATAGCGCCTTCTGAATTCTCCCATGTATTATGTGTTTAATTAGCTCAACACCGGAGTCAGTCATCGTGAAACCAAACTGATTTTTGTGGAGCAAAATGTATTTGTTGTTGCATCCCTTATTGCAATACCTCAAATATTTTATACGTAATCATTTCGAAGAGTATACTACAAATCGATGAGAGATTACGTTAGCCTAAAATATGGATGGCGTATTAAATTGATTTATGAAATCTTCGATGGATATAATATCGAGATAACTTTAGCGAGAAGAAAACAATTTGCCGATACAATAAAACATTTTTAAAGCTTGTCCTGCAACAAGAAATAGATGAGAATTGATTTAGTACAGAGCAAAAATGAAATCATAATTGGATTTTGATTTGACCAAGGGGCAAACTTTTTCCTTATTTTAAATAGAAATTATGTATTATATTTTTAAAAGAGCGGCTTGTAATTAGGCTGAAATGATGGTGAGGAATTACAAATCCGGATTATCTCGGTACTGTTATACTCACCATGATCAAGTTTGGGGGTACGCTTAAATGAAATATAATGATTCGAGGAGAATTACAATACATCCCGAACGAAATCTAAAATTTGTGATTATACATACACAACATATTCGACCCAGTTACGATTCGAACCAAAAATTATCATTTTTAAGAGACTATAAGGATAACTTTGGCTTTAGATAATATGCGAGCGCAATTTATCTATCTCTTCTTTTAGCTTAAAGATCTTATCGTCGATCGAGTCGTCGAAGGTGGCGACCGAACTTACGCCGGAGATACTTACCACTCTTTGCCCTCATCTTACCATGGTCGCTATCAAAGCAAGGAATAGAGGGGCCGCGAGAGACTGAGGATCTGTTTTGTGTCGTTGCTCTTCTTGTGTCGTTGGGAGATGTATGGAATAGTTGCCAGTACGCTTGGCAGGAGGGTTAACGACCGGAGTTTTTATCATTAAGTTGTAACAGGAAGATGCAGTTGCCCATCTCCTGAATAAGTTTTCCTCTGTTGCCTTTTAGAACACTCAGAGGATGATACGGAGTAGTGAATTCTCTTACTTCGCCACTACATGGCAATAATTCCTAAAGAAGAGAACTTTTAAATGTATATATACCTTGGCATTGATAAAGCACTAAAGTTCGTATCTGATGTAATCACATATGAGAGCATACAGAACGTTATCAACATAATATATCTCATTGAACTATTTATTATCTTTGTTCGCTAATGCATAAATGGGTTTAGGTGTCGCTTATTTCTACCGTGTAGGTGTTTCTTTGGAACTGTTATTATGTAGGTAACGTGTATATTACTAGATCCATATTATATATGAGTCATGGTAGCTCTGGGCATAACGCGCGTTTTGTATTTCATCGTATGCAAGCGACCTAAGTTCGATGACCGTACCAACCGTAATATGGTAATAGTTAATTGCAATTTTAAACGCTGGAGACAAACATCCTGAGTAAGAAGGAATAGAGAGAGAATAGAGATTTGCAATCATGTGTGACATATGAAATTTATTCGAAAACATCAGTTAACCCGCACTTGAGCAGACTATTCTCACGTCCATAATAAGATAGTTGTGCCTTTTATCTTCTTTCTTGATAAAATATTTTTGTACTTTGTAGTGTAAAACAATAACTTCTACAATTATAGTTTTATAATCAAGCAAAAGCGAAATAGTTTTTGGCTAGTGAATGCTGTAGGCGCGTTCTTCAGTATACAGTTGCCCAGTATTTCGTTGGATAGATACCTGAATTCGTGCAGAAAAATTCTTTGAACATTCTGGATCTGCAATATGTTTAATGAGTTATAAAAGTCAATACAAATGGACAGGCAAGAAATGATTATATATATGAGTTTAGTTTTTTATTTACTATTAAATATATTTTTTTCAAAAAGTTTATTCATGTTAAATTATATCGAAATGACACCCAATTTTTAAATTCATTCAATTTATTTTCATTGTACCTAAAAATATTGACAAAACCATATATTTTAGGAGGAAGGCTGCCAATGTAAACATAATTGTGCGTAAACAGTGCCGACTGTTTGAAAATTAAAGTGAATGATTTCCAATCGTAATAAATTTGCTACTGTAGTATTTTGGTGTGGTTTACCCATTTTATCAAACGGGGCTAATTTTAAACAGATGTTTCTTGTTATACATTCTAGAACACAACATGAAAAATTAAACATTTTTAAAATTTTTTGTATGCAATAAAAGATAAATGTACTTTATCCAATTTCAGGCCAAAGAGTACAAATCATAAAAAGTTGTTTTTTAATTAATTTTAAATTATAAATAATGGCTCTCCGAGCTACCTTCCATTACTTCCGAGTTTGAAGTATACTACTGTGCCGGCGTTGTCACCGTGTCATTTTCAAATGTTTAAATTAATACGTGAAGGAAGAAAAATCTTAGTGTGAGATTCGGCATAGTTGAAGTTTTACTGGAGAGAGTGCAGAAAGCTAAAATTTATATTATATAATATGTGTATACCCATTACAGCCTATAAAAATCCACTGCTGTAATATATTAAAATAAATAGTCATTGTTAAGGTTCATACTACCAATGTCAAACATATTTTTTTTATAGGAGAGGGTGCAAACGAGCAAGCGGCTCACCTGATGGTAAGTGACTACCGCCGCCCATGAACAACTGCAACACCAGGAGAATTGCAGATGCGTTGCCGGCCTTTTAAAAAGGAGTAGGCTCTTTTCTTGAAGATCCCTAAGTCGTATCGGTCCGGAAAAATCGCTGATGGTAATCGATTCCACAAGGAAGTTGTGCGAGGAAGAAAACATCTTCTAAATCGCACAGTGGTGGACCGCAAGTCATCCAGATGGTATGGATGGTATCGTGACTTTTGTCGCGATGTGCGATGATGAAATTGAGCGGCTGGGATTAGTCCGAACAATTCCTCAGAGCACTCCCCGTGGTAGATGCGATAAAATACGCAAAGAGATGCAACATCTCTACGCAGCGCCAGTGAGTCAAGCCGATCGGAAAGAACTCGGTCGTCGACGATTCGAACCGCTCTGCGCTGGATGCGGTTAAGTGGAAGAAGCTGGCACTGGGGAGCCCCTGCCCAGAGATGGGAACAGTATTCCATGTGAGGCCGAACCTGTGCCTTGTAAATTTGCAGGCGGTGTGCCGACATGAAATACTGTCCCGCTCTGCTGAGCACGCCAAGCTTTTTAGAGGCCAATTTGACCTTCTCTTCCAAGTGACCACGAAACTGCACGCCACTCGATATGTCGACGCCGAGGATTCCGATACTGGCTGAGGCAACAAGGGGACTGCCTTGAAACTGAGGAGACACAACAAAGGGGTTCTTTTTAGCGGTAAACGCGCAAACTTGTGTCTTCTGAGGATTAAACTGGACTAGATTTAGTCGCCCCCATTCCGAGATTTTGTTCAGGAAAGACTCGACTTCAGACACAAGTTTGTTCCGGTCCTCAGCGACGTTTTCCCGAGAAATATTAGCACGGCCGGTGTATAGAGCATCACCAGTGCTGTCATCCGCATAGCAATGAATGTTGCCGGTTTGCAACATATCATTGATATGCAGAAGAAACAGCGTTGGTGATAGCTCGCAACCTTGTGGAACACCAGCGTTAATAGGCTTGTAGTCGTAGCATGCACCGTCTACTACAACCTTGATGCTCCGATCAGCCAGAAAACTGGTGATCCAATTGCACAATTTCTCGGGAAGCCAAATAACACATATAAGTTTCACGTTTATTTACGTTCATACAGCCAATATCAAACACACAAGTTTGTGGTCAAATAGTTGCACAGAGTAGAGATTGTCGCTAAATAATTTTTAAATGTTGCCAACAAATAATTACCGACAGATTAGCTGAATGTGCTGTGAATTTTGTGTAATTTTTCTAGTGTTCCTTTTAAGTGTGTTGACGGCTCCGTGGCGCAGTGGCTTTGCAATGAGTTGCAGCGCTAAGGGCCGCGGGTTCGAATCCCGCACGGAACAAGTATTTGTATGGCCTACAAATAATTGTTCTGGGTCTGGATGTTTGTCCTTGTGAAATCTATGTATGTAAACTGCCCCCGCGATACAGCAGAAAATCCTAGTGTGGAGGTAACGTTGGTATGCAAAAAAGCATAAAAGCGTATATTTTGTAAAGAAATGCCGTGTTTTATATATTAATGTGCAGTTGAAAGTTAAACACAGCTTGGTTATCAAATAAACTTAAAAATTTATTCTAATGAATTACTAGTTTAAATAAATATGTCGCAGCTCGTTGGTTTAATCTAAAGAAAGGTTAGTCAAATAGCTTAACGTACCGTTTGATCATCTATCACAATTTGCTACGTTGATCAAGGGTTTGGTGGAAGTTTTCGTTCGAAATTAAAATTAGAATTCAATTCCATTGGATTTTTTGTAGGTGAATTTTAACAACAGAAAACATTGAATTATGTTTTCTGTTGTTAAAATTATCACAGAGCGCTATTAAAATCGGTAAAATTACATCAACTGTTGACGCAATCTTGTGAAATGACTGTTTGCGTCGTACTGGTAAATTTAAACGACCTGGCATTTCTTAATTCAGCCATGCAGGAAGTTCTGACTTTTGGTCAGCCTAAAATATTAAACATTATACGCGTCATTGTAATTCGAATGCAACTAACGTCCAATTTTTTTTTTATAAAAAACGTAACGTTTAAATGAACCGACTGATTAAATTAACAGGCTATGAAATACATATATACAATTCCCGTATTTCTACACAAAGCTATCCGGTCACGAGTACTGACACCGATGAAGCTGTAAAAATACCCTGGCTAAAAAACAAATACCTGCGAAATACAAATTAACGAAAAGTATAGCGCCCAACGCGGAATATATCCCCAGGTAGGAAGGAGATTTCCTTTAAAAAAATACAGTTAAATTGATAATCTCCTCCGTTATTCAAGTTGGCTAAAATTGCGTCATATTCTATTCAATACATGCATAATGTTTTAAGAATTATTTATAATTCAATTTTTCACTAAGAAATTTTAATCAGTAACATCATTATTATCATCATATAACATAATAATTGTATGATATGAATAACTCGGTTACTTTAAAGCATAAAAAATAAATAAAACATAAAACATAAAATATGAATTATTTAATAAGAAAATAAATTTCATTTGAAGAAACACCAGCTTTTGTTCTGAGAGGATATAAATATTACGAGACAAAATCAGATTAGGAAGTCGGAAAATTCAACAGAAATTGCTTGAGGATTTGTGTACGGATAGAAAAAAAATTGTTTAAATATTTACAACGCAGCACATTATGAGTTCTTTTTTATTTTTGCTATTGTTTTTGTTGCAATGTTATAGTAAATCAACTACGTTACCCATCTAAATTTATATGTATAGATGAGAAACTTAGTTGATATGCAATAAAATAGAAGTGTATGTCTGTAATATCGAAATAACTGTCTTTTATTGAGGGTTATTTGCATGCTAATAAGACATGAATAAGCATTATTAAAAAAATTGTCTGTCTGTCTGGGCTAATCTTTAGATTGGCTGAACAAGTTGTAATAAAACTTCACGAACAGATAGAAAGCAATTCCGGGAGTGATTTAAGCTATATTTTATCCGTAAATATAGTAGTTCGAAAACATCAAGCGCCCAAAACTTACACGTTCTGTTGAAAAATAATACATTATACCATGTGGTTTACAAATATTCTAACGTAGCAGAGCGACGCTGTAGCGATATTATGGTTACAGTACGAATGGGTCGTCTCAAGTGTCGACCGGGGAAGGACCACGCTTTCATAGAATACCAGCTTAAAATAGCAGCTTAATGCAGTTCGTATGGTGACTGTAGTGAACTGGAGACACTGGTAACGAGACATTCTATCTTAGCCTCCAGAGGTGACAACACATATAAAATTTTTATCATAATCGAGGATAGATGTAGGTAAACCGTCTGCTCGGTTGTCACCTTTATCCTTAAAAAAATATTAAATTTACTTTAAATCCTGGGATAATTTTGACTGCGTAGTTACTCACTTCAAATAACGACCTTGGATTATCCAATTTTGAACCAGTTGTTATTTTACTTTTCTAAAGTAAAAACGCTTAGTTTATGAGCAAGTCATAAATGAGCAACTTACTTTAGATATAATGTAACCATAATGAACGGTATGTTCTAAATATCATGTCATAAGGAATTTGAACTTCACGCGAAAGAAATCGTAGAAACTTCTTGAGTAGATGACATTCAGTGTTGATCGAAATGATGTCGTTATCCAAACCGTAGCCGCGATGTCCTGATGCGTGTGACGTGTGAGGGACTTCTAGTGTGCCTCAAATATTTTTATTTATATTTTCAGTAATGCAATTTTCCTCACGACGTTTTCATATGCAGCAGAGTACATGATAAATCAGCACTTAAAACTATAACTAACAATTTTATTGAGGCTGTTGGAGATATAAATCGAATTGCTGTGTGCTATGTAACACAAGCACCTTTTTCCTGAGTTACCACGGCTCACACACAATGTTTTAATATTAAAGATTTATTTTATTACGTACGTATAATGATGCATTGTTGCATCGAGTTTGATATATTAAGGAATGCATTCTTATTCTTCTTTATTATTCTTTACAAGGAGTATATAATCAATACCTATTCTACTTCTATGGGACAATTTTATACATAGATAACAAAGATTATAGTAAGCACAGAACACAATTACTCTCTACCGAAAGATAAGTATATACTGTAGAAACTGAGAAGGTTGGCAGTGAGTTTTAATGACGACTTACAAACTATAATATTTTGAAAGTTTTAATAAATAATGCCGTTAGTTTAAAAAGTTTGTTGTTCTTTGTTTTTGTAAAAATTACAAACGGTTTCTGCCTAAATTACTATTTAATAAGCAACAAAATACCTTATGAATTCAGTTTTGTGAAACAACCTAATATTATCCAAGGGTTGTTTGTGGCGTGTTTATGTTCCCACAAAAAATTCATAAAACCAACAAGATTAACAAGCGTTCTTCAAACATATGTTTTTCGTCTAAATAACAAATTAATGTTGCTTTGAAGGTTATCTGACGAAACCATATATCTAATTTAGCGTCTTTTTCGAGAACGAAAAATACGTAAAAATAGAAAAAAAATACAGACTCATTTTCTGATGTATTTGAAAAGATAATATAATAAGAAGATGCTAAGTGTTTGTCACAAAGTAGAAGCTCCAGTAATTGTCTGAGGACTTAAAGTCTTATTGGTATTTGTATTTTGACGAACGGATGGGCTGGCGGTCAATCTCAGTTTTACTTTTATATAAAAAGATGACAAACAAACCGAAAACCGTTTTTGAACCGACTATGTTACGTGCTGTAGCTATAATATCGCTGCATCGTGACTCTACCACATAAAATGAAGGCATTATTTCTGTAAAAAGCAATAATTTTTGGGTTACGCGTAACTTTCCTGTGTCTGAAAAGCCCTATCCTAAATGCTTTTACTTTACTACCCCAATCTTATCAAATAACTGTTACCTAAATCGGCTTTAGGGAATTAAGTCAGTGCTCTTTGTGTAAGCGTTCAGTTGTCGTCTTCCGTCCTGCTATGTACTAGGAAAATATAATTATGAATTTATATAGTCCATTCCGTTCCTGAAATAAAACTTTTTTTTAATAAGGCGTAATAAAATATATTTTGTTATATATTTTACGTTTAAGGGGTTTATTTGCAAACATTAATATGATATTACTTAAAAAAATATTGTCACATCAACTTTTAATTTATTTTTATAAGAGACATAAAAATGACGAATATAAATTTAAAAGAAAATTCTTATTGAAAAAATATTCAATGGACAAAAAACTTCACAGAGCTTGTAAAATTCTTAATTCACCGAATAAGTCCATGAATTATAAAGAGCCGAGAGCTTCACCGCTCCACCTTCTTGGAAGTTTTAAGTGGGAAGAACAAATTGATGTAAGATGAAATGGTGTTGTAAAACCACTAAGAGGAAAAAAAGGAAATATTAAGTAGACTTTATCATTGAGAACTATTTCCAACGAAAAGTTACACGTTAAATTACTTGAAAATATAACTTAATGTATATATTTAACTTTACAAAAAAGATAAACAAATAATGTTGGTTGCTTATCATGGCCTGTTCATTTCTGTTTTAAGAATTGGTGTAATATTTTGTGGCAACTGTAGTGATAAAGTAAGCATTTTAAAGCCCAAAACGCTGTCTCAGAGCTATGCTCAGTTTAAAAGTAACAGACAGCTGTCTACGAGTTATATACCTCGTACCTTCCATGCCTTTATATTATAGAATTTGTTATATCAGTGAAAACGAATAAACATCTATTAGCCATCTTGAGCGGAACTGGAATACGAAGTAAAAGTATGAGAACACAATATTAAAACTTGTATAACAAGAGTATTAAAAGTTCTTTAATGAAGAAAATAGTTATTTGCACGGTACCCGCATTTTATTAAATAAATAACAAATTTTATAAAAAATCAAATTTAAGATTATTTAAGAAAAAAAACATTTGACGGCATTATTTTTAGAAAAAAGTTATTACTTAAGTGAGTTTTTAGCCATTAAGTAATTTTAACTAAATAATAAAAAAATCTAAATACTGTTTAAGCTAAATTTACATGCAGAATGTACAAGAATTCATTAACCAAATGCAATATCATTTTCTGTACCTATACATATTTCTGTCAATTAGGTGGTATAACTCCTATTCTTTCTGCGAGTCCGTCTGGGTAGGTAACACCCACCGGAACACTGTCCGGTCTGAAGGGTATAGCGAGCTAGTATAATTACAGGTTCTGAGACATTCCTCCTCAGATGTGACAAGGTTTCTGTCATCGTTGCAGTAGCCACTTACCATCAGGCGGACTGTAAGTTCGTTTGACACTTCAATTTTATTTAAAAAAACATTAATTGAAAATAAAAATATCTATTCCATTTACCACTAATGTTCTTTAGAATTATATAGGTTGACCCACTAGATATTTTTCCTGTGGGTTGAGGTGTTTACATACATACATTGCATATGGACAAACAACTAGGCCATGAACAATTAATTGTAGGCCAAACAAATAATACAATCTTTCGCTCTTACGGCAATAAGACTCTGGAAAGAAATACCTTTTGACATTAAAAAAGCTTCCAAGAAGTTTCTTTTGAAAAACAAAGTTCATGAACACTTTAGAAAAGCATTGCAAGTGTGAATTAACGCTTTTCCGAAAGAATGTTTCTATCGTCACATATTTTCCAAATTTATCATGGCATAGATATATATATATATATATATATATATATATATATATATATATATATATATATATATATATATATATATATATATATATATATATATATATAAATTATATGTATTTAAGTAGATTTATGTATTTGTTTCTTCTGTATTAATATATTTATATATATATATATATATATATATATATATATATATATATATATATATATATATATATATATATATAAATATATATATTCTATATATATATGTTTATATATTCTTATAGGATATAAGTAGATATTCTGGTTTATCCATACTTTTTTTCAAAACCATCAAGTGGACTGTGTGACAAAAAAGCACACAGTCCACTTGATAGTAAAAAGGGTGTCCGGTTCTCTACACTCACCATACGAAACACAGCAGCTTTAAGTTGCTATTTTACGCTGGTATTATGTGAGAGCGTGGTCCTTCCCCGGTCGAGCCGACCCATTTGTTACAACTATACTTTTAATATAGCTGCAGCATGGCTCTACCACGTAACACTTCGTAAACATATTTTTTTTTCATTATTAGTTTATTTTTTTGCTGCACAACCTCCCTCAATTTTATTTCGGCTTAGCCTAATGGCTGTCTGAGAGAGAATGCCTTATGGCATTAAGTCTGCCATATGTACAATTTTTTGTGCATAAAAGTTTAAATAAATAAATAATACCGAGTGACCAAATGTTCTTGATCGTCTAAATCTGCCTAGAAGGTCGCCGATTCTAATTCACTGTAATATTACAGTTATGCTCGAATATAGGAAGAAATATAAACAAAGAGTTTTTGAAAAATAATACTCTAAGTATAGAAAATTACTTATAAGGTATATTATGGATTCTGACCTGAGTATAGTATGTAGGTTAGCTAAGTCTATAAGATAACATTGTTGCTACCAAGTTTGTTCACACCCGAGACATAGCGCTTAGATCAAATCCTTTCATTACAGTAATTCAAAGTCGCTCAGCCAGCTTTGCACAGGAGGATGACTCACTGGCCCACGACGCAAAAGAGAAAGCCGACCTTTAGGCTCCTTTTGCGTCCAACTCGACTCTTGATGACAGGGGAACACACCGCCGACCATCCCGCAGTGTAGGTGCTCTATGCCTGATGTGCGATTCACACAGTGCTCAGTACGCAAAGCACTCCTCTCCTGGACATCCACAAGTCGAGTGGGCCTGATGGAATCCCGCCAATTGTGCTGAGGACGTGCGCTCAGAGTTGGCACCGGTTCTAACGCGTCTTTTCGGTACTCCTACTCCTAGGCGTTGTCCCGAATTCATGGAAGACAGCTTTCGTGCACCCGATCCTAAAAAGGTAACCGCTCAGATCCGTCCAATTACAGGCCTATCGCCATCACCTCCTTGTTCTCGAAAATAATGGAGTCAATTATTAACTGCCAGCTCATGCGGTACCTTGAGGAGCACCAGCTGATTAGTGACTGCCAGTACGGTTTCCGTCGGGGTCGCTCAGCTGGTGATCTTCTTGTTTACCTAACACATAGATGGGCGCAGGCGATCGAGTCCAAGGGGGAGGCATTGGGCGTTAGTTTGGACATAGCGAAGGCCTTCGATCGGGTCTGGCACAAAGCGCTTCTTTCGAAGCTTCCTTCCTATGGGCTTCCCGAGAAATTGTGCAATTGGATCACCAGTTTTCTGGCTGATCGGAGCATCAAGGTCGTAGTAGACGGTGCGTGCTCCGATTACAAGACTATTAACGCTGGTGTTCCACAAGGCTGCGTGCTATCACCAACGCTGTTTCTTCTGCATATCAATGATATGTTGCAAACCGGTAACATTCATTGCTATGCGGATGACAGCACTGGTGATGCTCTATACACCGGCCATGCCAATATTTCTCGGAAAACGTCGCCGAGTACCGGAACAAACTTGTGTCTGAAGTCGAGACTTTGTTGGACAAAGTCTCGGATTGGGGGCGACTAAATCTAGTCCAGTTCAATCCCCAGAAGACACAAGTTTGCGCGTTTACCGCTAAAAGGAACCCCTTTGTCGTATCACCTCAGTTTCAAGGCACTCCTCTTGTTGCCTCAGCCAGTATCGGAATCCTCGGCGTTGACATATCGAGTGACGTGCAGTTTCGTGGTCACTTGGAAGAGAAGGCAAAATTAGCCTCTAAAAAGCTTGGCGTGCTCAGTAGAGCGGGGCAGTATTTCATGCCGGCACACCGCCTGCAACTTTACAAGGCGCAGGTTCGGCCTCACATGGAATACTGTTCCCATCTCTGGGCAGGGGCTCCCCAGTGCCAGCTCCTTCCACTTGACCGCATTCAGCGCAGAGCGGATCGAATCGTCGACGACCGAGTTCTTTCCGATCGGCTTGACTCACTAGCACTGCGTAGAGATGTTGCATCTCTTTGCGTATTTTATCGCATGTACCACGGGGGAGTGCTCTGAGGAATTGTTCGGACTAATTCCAGCCGCTCAATTTGACCATCGCACATCGCGACAAAACTCGCGATACCATCCATACCATCTGGATGATTGGCGGTCCACCACTTTGCGATTTAGAAGATGTTTTCTTCCTCGCACAACTTCCTTGTGGAACCGATTACCACCAGTGATTTTTCCGGACCGATACGACTTAGGGACCTTCAAGAAAAGAGCCTACTCGTTTTTAAAAGGCCGGCAACGCATCTGCAATTCCCCTGGTGTTGCAGTTGTTCATGGGCGGCGGTAGTCACTTAACATCAGGTGAACCGCAGGCTCGTTTGCCCCCTCTCCTATAAAAAAAAAAAAATCAAGTGGGTACTCCCACTCTGAACAGATATTAATATATTTTATTATATATTTTTCTACTTCTTCACTTAGGGATCTTTGTCCACCTTGACTTTTCATTTTTCTTGTAACTTGTTTTAAACAGACTTAGCTGTATTACATTGCTTAGCTATTTGAACAAGATATTTATTCCCAGTATAATAGGCTTCTATTGCAGTTTTGAGGAAGAAGAAAAGAAGATTATAACTCTTATCAGGCTTTGAGTTTTTTGAGACATACACGTGAGGCATATCTGAAAAAAAAAACACAATGCCTATCTGTTTTTGTAAATATTTGCCACTCAATAAATCGACACTGCAATGACACAACTTATCTATTTAAGCCACAGACTGTAAAATCATAGCTTATAATACTTGCCTATTTATGAAATAAAAGATCTAAAACAAAAACCTGTTTGCCTATATATATAATTATAAAATGGTTGATAATGGTTCATACACAAGTCGTACCAATTCAACTCGTTCTCATCCTTTTAACCCCTCTTACCCTATTATTTATACCTGCGACGTTCTTTCACCCCAAAAACAAGAGATTTTTTATGTCTTTCTAATTTATCATAAAATATTAAAATTATTCTACAACTGGGACATACCTTTTATGTATATGATGGCCCAAACACTAAATAAAATATTTAACATACACTCGTCTTCTTTAACTACAAAAATATGCTAAACAAATTTTCAGTCTCTATTTTACTTCCTAAATGGGATCATTTTCAACAATCTTTTTTTGTAGGATAAGGGTGATTGAGGAGCGTACAGTCCATGGATTTTAAGTGGATGTTGTGGCCCATTGACATCTACTTCTATCTTCGATTAAGAATAAAAATGAGGACCAAAATGGAATGTCTCGTTTCCAGTAAAAAGGGTCTCCGGTTCTCTACACTCACCATACGACGCAAAACAACATTAAGCTGCCATTTCACGCTGGTATTCTATAAAAGCGTGGTCCTTGCCTGATCAAGCCGACCCATTCGTGCAACAACGTTGGATTGGTATCTTAGGATACGTTTTTCTTATTTTCTAACTAAACTAAATACCTTTCCCTTCAAAACGGCTTTCCATACAAACTTACATCCCCATATTTAATTCATTTTGGGGAAATATGTGGCTAAATCTTTTTATGGTGAATGTTTACATTATAAAAGAAAATTACAGTTTAAATTTCAGATAATTAGCTTCAGCTGATGAATTAGTCAATGAGGACATGCTGTTTTATACCTATATATTATATAAATTTAATTTATGAATATTTAAAAAAAGAACAATTTAATAAATATGGAACGTCAGAGACACGCGGACAAACAAAACAACCAGAAAATAAAAGCATCAATTAGTTTTTATTTTGTTTTTATTGTTGTATCCAGCTGAGTTCATAAAAGGATTCGTAAGGTAAGGATCACTAAGGTCCTAAGATTAAGAACTTAATTATTGTCAAAAGATTTTCATGTACAGTAATAATGACAGACGAAAAATACTTTAATGTGTATGTTCTATGCTAGTCAAATTATTAGAAAAGTCATTAGGGCTAAGCTCTCTTTGGTACTTTATATTAAAAATGCAATAAACTTTTTATACCTCAATGTGAGAAGTAATCCCAAACATAACTCCTTTTTTCGCTTCTTTCTTTAACCCCAAAAGTTATTAAACGAACCCTCGGGTATATCGTTTGTCAATAATATGGGTATTATTGATAGAAGATTTGCAGCTACATAATATTTTTCTGTGAATATTGGAATTGAAGCACAATTTGACGAATATCGTATTTTGTCGGATTATGTTTAATAAATTCACTTCACCTTCAATAATTTTATAACTATCTTTATCCTTATCAGCGTTTAGCAGTCACATGGGTCTCTCCTATTGTAGGAAAGATTTACCATTATCGCTAAGCTTGCCTTGGATTTGCGATCACAGTATCAAATGTCTCGCAAAATCGACGTTGTTAATGATATTGACATCTGAACCAACCGACACGTGCTGATATAATATTGCCGCATCGGTAAAGCGGGGTATTTGACACTACTCGTACTCGTGGGCCTCTGCAAAATTTTTGCAGATGGAATTATTCTCAGAAACGTATGCTTCTATTGCGGATATCCTCAATCTGCTGGCAGTTTATAAAAATTCAATTTCCCTTCCTGAAATTTTCATATTTATTTTATAATAGCTTATGATAACTATATTCGAGTGATTCCAACTGAACGTTTTCGGGGCTTTGGATCAGAGCTCGAGCGATTGGTGATGCTTCTCCATATGAAATCGGCCAGCACTTGACCAATTGAGCTTCGTTGCTTAGCGTTTGTTGCAATCGGGATGTGCCAAATTTGGTACGTTAACCTGTATGACCTTCAATGAATACCTTTTGCTGATTCTGAGTATTAGATACGCAACCCTTGTCGACACATTCCCAAACTTCACTACGTTATTGACGAGAGACTTGTGGAAAATAAAGCCAACACATCTTTGGATAGACGGTCGTCCTCCCGGTGAGTTGTGAGTGAGGGAATAAGTTGCCAGATTCGGGAATTACCGTGTCCTTCTCTCTCTTCGAACGTCAGATAGTCCTATAATATCCGATCGTAACTTGTCTATATCTTCTTCCAGCACCAGGTTTTTCTTCCGTTACGTGGTTACGGAACAATAAGGGGTAGTAGATATTCCTACATTGCCACTACACATGAAGATGTAAGTGTGGTAATAAATATGTATGTTTATGTCTTTTGTCTTCATGCTACATAGGTAGGAGCAGCTTACTAAAGAATAGTTCCTATATTCGACTGCTGAAGCCAACATTAGTGCAACAGCAAATTTTTTTTATTGGGTCTAAACGTGTGTATTCGAATAAGCATTACATTCTGAATCGGTTTAAATAGTTTCAACGAGGCCGTATTTCAAAGCTTGCGTTGTGAGTGTTGAATGTACTAAAATAAAAAATAAAATGTTATGATGAATTATTAGAAAAGGCTAATATTGATTTTGTTTATGAATTCATTTCTTTTGAGATATGAAGTTTTAATAATTGTATTCATTAGTTTTGGCTTTGGATTAGAATTAGAACTTCCCGGTGGGCATTCGAGTCTACACGATTTGAATTTTTTCTGTGTTAACACACAAACACTTGAATCGAACCCGTGGCCCACGATTAGCGATGCTTAACAACTTTAACCTGGCCTAACGTCGATAACACGAGTGATAGGAGTAATGTAATGGTGAGTACGGTGGTAATAGCACAAAGTGCTTCTTATATTAAGATTTTATTTCGTCACCACTGTGTGTTTTAAATAAATATGGAAATTTTGGCGTGGTTATTTCGCTATTGGTTGGAAGTTAAGCTATTTCTGGCGTAATATGTACACGTAAAAACATAGATTTTAGTTATTATAATATTTTTTTAAGGTTTTTAGTTTTAGGTTCATTGTTCTAGGACATATTTTATTTTATAAATTGTGTAATACTTAAACTTTGGAATTGTTAATAAATTTTATATAATAATATAATATATAATAATATTGTAAATTTTCAAACATATATCCGGTAGTCGACATTTAGGAGACAAACATTTTTATTGATATTAGAAACGCCTTTTTTCAAGAAATGAAATCAGTCTTCGATATACATACATACATACATATAATCACGCCTCTTTCCCGTAGGGGTAGGCAGAGACCACTTCTTTCCACTTGCTACGATCCTTACATACTTGTTTCGCTTCGTCCACTTTCATTATTCCCTTCATACATGCTCTTCGGTTTAGGGTACTCTTAACCTGGCCTTTTTTCAAGACGTCCCTGATTTGGTCTAGAAACGTCCGCCTAGGTCTACCCCTTCCAATACTTTCATTCACACTCGCCTTATACACTTTTTTCGTCAATCGTTCTTCATTCATTTTCTCAACATGGCCAAACCATCTCAGCGTACCTTTCTCAATTTTTGTCACTACATCTTCTTTCAGAGCACAACGTTTCCTTATCTCACTATTTCTAATACTGTCACTCAATTTAACTCCTATCATACTTATTAACGCTCTCATCTCAACTGCATTTATTCTGCTTTCATGTTTCTTCTGCCATACCCAACTTTCACTTCCGTACATGAGTGTCGGAACCAACACCCCCTCATACACAGCCAAACGAGCCTTGTTAGACACCTTCCGACTGCTCATAAAGGAGTGCAAAGCTCCATTCACCATGTTTCCTGCATTCACTCTTCTTTCGATATCACTCTCACACTTTCCAACTCTTGTAAACTTTGAACCCAGATACACAGACTCCTTCACCTGTTCAATTTGTTCACCTCCAATCACGATATTGCAGTCTGTCACTGCCTCATCTCTTTCAAACACCATCATCACTTTCGTCTTCTTTACATTCATCTTCATTCCCTTTCTAACAAAAGCTCCACTCATAGCAGTTACCATCTCCTGCAACTCCTCGGCCGAAGACGCAAATAATACTTGGTCATCAGCATAGAGAAAACATTTGACGAGTAACTCATTCATTCTCAACCCACTTTCATTCTCTTTTAAATCTGTCAAGCAATTGTCCATGAACAGATTAAATAGCCACGGTGACGCTACACATCCCTGTCTAACACCTTTTTCGATATTAAACCATTCAGTGTATGCCCCGTTTATCCTTACACAAACACTAGAATCCCTATAAAGAGATTGCAATGCTCGTATGAGGATACTGCTCACACCGTTCACGGACAGTGCTGACCACAATTCATTCCTCATTACTCTATCATAGGCCTTTTCTAGATCCACTAATGCGCAATAGACCTTCTTGTTTTTAGCCAAATACTTTTCGGCTATGTACCGCAAGGAAAAGACCTGATCCATACATCCCATTCCCCTTTCTAAATCCCGCTTGTGCATCCCATACTTTTTCGTCTGTTTCCTTCACAACCCTTTCAATCAACACTTTCGCATACAATTTACCGACGACGCTGAAAAGGCTTATACCGCGGTAATTTATGCAGTCCTGCCGTGACCCTTTTCCCTTATATCATCCGGTAGTCGACATTTAGGAGACAAACATTTTTATTATAGAAACGCCTTTTTTCAAGAAATGAAATCAGTCTTCGATATTCATATTTTATATCTATTTAATAAAGTTTTAGAGATAATTGATTCAATACATACAATCAAAGTGGGTGACAGCAAGCAAAGAATGTTGCAGTTGCCAAAAATAAATGAGGAACCAAAGATCGCTTCTTATATTATTTTACAGCATAAAATAATTCATTGCTTATTATGTAATTTGAAACGCAAATTACCTGCAATTTGACTAAATTTTAAAACATTTATTGAAGATTAAATATATTAATATTACGGTATGAAGGGAACTTTATAACGATGTATTCACGTTAAATTAATATAACGGAGAATCTACGCTGAGCATTCATAATCCAAAATGTATTCTACATTTACGATAAGATTAAATATACTTCCATCCCGGCTTTGCTATACATACAAAGCGATTTCCTTTCTTAATTTTGATTTGGTTGCGCAATAAAGCCATAAAAATATTTTCGAGTATCTAATGAATGAAGAGGATGAAATGAAGTGTAAAAGATTATTTATTTTTCTATTACGAAAATTCTTTTTGTGGAGAAACATATTATCTTTGTAGGTAGAAATTATTTAGTCGTAGGATTAATACTTATGATTATGATATAAATTACGCTAAAAGATAATAGAACGATTTACGATAAAATATCATAATTCTGTTCCCTGGACCGACCCCAAACTTTTTATAGAATAAGGGTGACAAACGAGCACACAGTCCACCAGATGGTAAGAGTTTGCATAGATATCTACATCTATTTTCGTTTGCGGATTTAAATGCAGATGCGTTGTCAGCCGTGAGGAGTAAGATAGAATGCCTCTTTTCCAGTAAAAAGGGTCTCCGGTTCTCTACACTCATCATACGAAACACAGAACCATTAAGCTGCTATTTTAGTTAATATTAAACTGGTAAAGTCCGGAACTCGATGGGCTGCATCATTACTTTCTGAAGAAGTTTGTGGTGTGTCACGCTATGCTTGCCCCACAGTTTCAAGAGGCTATCGATCAGAAGTCGTTCCCGAGCCTCTTTGCTCCTGGAATAACTCATTTGCGCAAATCGCTCGTCTTCTGGACTTAAATCAGATGATGTCGCGCTCAAAATGAATGTTGGGGCAGTTGTTGTAGAACCAAGGAACCACTACTCATTGGCGCGGTCATTAGCAAGGTTAGCCACCTTGCTAATGACCGCGCCGGCCGCGCGACTGGCAAACCAAGGCTGAAATATACCGATACCTGGGTAGTTCACAGAACATAGGTATCGATGAGGTGGATATGAAACAGTCAGCTCGAGATAAGTTTTATGCCCACGTGATATAAGTGCTTAACAGACTTTTGTTGGGTGTTGATAAGAAACACGTATATAACGGTTGGGTCATGCCTGTCCTCATTATAACTTTGGCATACTCAGCTGGACTCAAAACGAACTTTAGCCCTGGTGAGAAAATCAGCATTAAGTACTATGACGAATAGAACAGCATAGAATAGAGAATAGAATAATATTAATTCAATATTGATTCCCCCGTGTAGTGGCGGGTAAGAATACCCACTACCCCATATCTTCCTGTGGGTGTCGTAAGAGGCGACAGAGGGAAACTGAGGCAGAAGATGTGCAGCAGCATCTTTCTGATAAAAGCAAAAAACAATAAAAAAACTGCGGTTGCCAACCCGCTCGCCAAGCGTGTCAACTATGGCAATATACCGCCCCCCCCATGAGCAACGACACTAATAAACGGCCCCCAGTCCCCGGCGGCCCCACTATTCCTAGCTACGGTGGCGACCATGGTAACGGCGGGGCAGGGGGTGCTAAGAATCTCCGGTGGAGTTTCGGTTGCCACCTACGACGACTCGACCTGGCAACATATAACGCACGCACGGACTGACGAGAAGATCCTGGAGCTGGAAGAAGAGATAGAAAAGTTGCGCTGGCATATTATAGGATTATCCGAGGTCCGAAGAGAGGGGGAGGACACGGTAATCCTCGAATCCGGCAAATTGTTCTATTACCGGGCGACCATCTGTCCCAAGGAGGTGTCGGATTTATCGTCCACAAGTCTCTCGTTAACAACGTTGTGAAGATTGGGAGTGTATCGACGAGGGTTGCGTACCTTATACTTAGAATCACCAAATGGTATTAGCTGAAGGTTATACAGGTTTACGCACCAACCTCGGCACATCCCGATGAGGAGGTGGTGGAAATGTATGAGGATATCTCTAGAGCCATGCATTCCTCCAAAACCCATTATACGGTGTTAATGAGAGATCTCAACGCAAAACTAAGCACAAGAGAGACCGGTGAGCTGAAAGTAGGGAAATTCGGATTAGGGCAACGGAACCCAAGGGGCCAGCAGCTGGCCGACTTCATGGAGAAAGAGGGACTCTTTATGATGAACTCTTTCTTCCAGAAGCGGCCCTACAGGAAGTGGACCTGGTCGAGCCCCGACGGTTCGACAAAAAATGAGATTGACTAAATTATGACGACTAGACGGCAACTGTTCAGTGATGTCTCAGTGATCGCGAGAGTGAAAACTGGTAGCGATCACGGAGTGGTTAGAGGCACACTGAACCTAAACGTTAAGTTGGAGAGGTGTCGTCTAATGAAGTCAACGCTCCGTCCCCCTCGTGCTCTAATCCAAAGTCCCGAAACCTTTCAGCTCGAGTTACAAAACCGTTTTCAGTGCCTAGAAGATTGCAATGTAGTGGACTATATGAATGACAAGCTCGTGGAAACTGTCCATGCGGTCGGAGCTAAGTTTTGCAAGACTCGCTGCAGAAGAACACAAAAACTCTCCGATCACACTCTTAATCTCACGGCTGTTAGACGGGAAATGAAGCTGCAGTCTTCAGTAGATTTGATAGCATACAGACAACTGAACAGACAGATCTCCAAATGCATGCGGCGGGACTTACGCAACTTTAATACTGCTCGTATTGAAGAAGCGATCGAGCGGAACCAGGGCTCCAAAGTCTTTGCCAGAGAGGCGAGGATGGAATTACAGCGGAGCTTCTGAAAGCGGGTGGAAAACCGGTGCTTGAAGTCCTTCAGAAGCTCTTTAATTCCGTCCTCCATGGTGGCACTACTCCGGAGGCGAGGAGTCTTATTCTTCAAGAAAGGCGACAACGCTCTCTTGAAGAACTACAGACCGATTTCCCTTCTGAGCCGCGTCTACGTGCTGTTTTCGAGAGTCATTACGAATCGTCTCGCACGCATACTCGACGACTTCCAGCCTCCCGAACAAGCTGGTTTCCGAAAAGGCTTTAGCACCATAGACCACATACATACCCTTCGGCAAATTGTACAGAAGACCGAAGAGTACAATCTGCCACTTTGTCTTGCATATGTGGACTATGAGAAAGCATTTGATTCTGTCGAAATTTGGGCGGTGATGCAGTCCCTTCAGCGGTGCCAAGTGGACTGTCGGTATATCGAGGTGCTGAAGTGTTTGTACAGTAGGGCTACGATGGCTATCCGAGTATAGAACCAGAGTACGAAACCTATCCAACTGCAGAGAGGTGTAACACAGGGTGACGTAATATCCCCGAAACTCTTCACCGTTGCGTTGGAAGACGTTTTCAAGCTACTGGACTGGAAAGAATACGGTATTAACGTCAATGGCGAGTACATCACTGACCTTCGATTTGCCGAAGATATAGTCCTTATGGCAGAATCGCTGGAGGACCTAAGCACTATGCTCAATGACCTCAATAGTGTCTCCCAACGGATAAGTCTTAAGATAAACATGGACAAAACAAAAATCATGTTTAACGTCCATGTCACACCTATGCCGGTAGTTGTTGGGAGCACTAAGCTCGAAGTTGTTGACGAATATGTTTACCTGGGACAACTAGTCCGACTGGGTAAGTCCAACTTTTACCAAGAGATCAATCGACGGATTCAACTCGGCTGGGCAGCGTTCGGAAGATTACGACACATCTTCTCGTCAGACATACCTCATAAAATTAAAACTAGATTATACAACCAGTGCGTGTTGCCAGTGATGACCGATGGATCTGAGACGTGGTCCTTCACTGCTGGCCGTATGAGGAAGCTCAAAGTCGCTCAGAGAGCTATGGAGAGGGCTATGCTCGGCGTCTCTCTGCGTGATAGACTTAAAAACGAGGATATCCGCAGTATAACCAGAGTAACCGACATAGCCCAAAGAATTAGTATGCTGAAGTGGCAATGGGCTGGCCATATAGCTCGAAGAACCGACAACCGATGGGGAAGAAAGGTTCTCGAGTGGCAGCCTCGTACCGGCAAGCGAAGTGTAGGGTGTCCCCCCACTAGATGGAGTGACGACCTGATAAGACATGCAGGAAGTCAATGGATGCAGGTGGCTCGGGACCGTGCTTTGTGGCATTCCTTGGGGGAGGCCTATGTTCAGCAGTGGACTTTGAAGGGCTGTAATGATGATGATGATGATGATGAATATTGATTACAAGTAATCTTATTGCAAGTCATTTTTTTACTTTACCACCACTGGTTCGGAAAAAAACCTCTGTCCTGGGAAGAACCAGCAAGAAACCCAGCGGGACTTTTTTTTAAATAAATGTTACAATATAAATGATTACAAACTATTTATAAAATTTATTTTAGAAACAGTTTGGAAGCGACCACCTCATTCCCATGGGTTATTATTAACCAAGTATTAATTTATATTATAATATCCCTTTTTATACAGTTTTTGTTTCATTAAATATTTAAACTTGGTAATAGAGAGACCTTGAATATTTTCGTCCCTTAGAATGTATCATCTGAGATCGTCAATAGCGAGGCTGTACCTTCCGCAGCGGCTTGGTGGACGTGACTTTTTATGCGTCTCACCATGCACATTAGCGTGGTGTGCAGCCTCCGTAAGTACTTCTTGACGAAATCGAATGAGTAATTCTACAAGGACACTCTATCATTAACCATCGAGTAATGGTAAGACCTGGTAGAATAGAGCGTCTCCAACCGTGAAGCGATATGGAAAGAGAAATAGCTCCATCGGAGGTTCTACAAGGCCCTTCACGAGCCTTTCGTAGACACGGTCGCCTCCCTACACTAGCTACTTTTCGGTAGACTCTTCGAGGAAACCGAGGGTTTAGTCTGTACGAAACAGGATCAGGTTGTGAAGAACAACAACTATCGGAGATACATTCTAAAGGATGGCACCATCGACATCTGTCGAGGTTGTCGCCATCCCGATGAGTCACTTAGGCATGCCATTTTAGGTTTTTCTGCGCTTTCTAACACTGAGTATTTGGACAAACACAACCTAATAGCCAGGATTATAGTGTGGCAGTTTCCGTTCCACGGTCTCGTGGAAGTACTTGCTGGAAGCCGTGCTCGAAAACGACCGGGCACTTTTGGGATGCGTCATCATCACAGACAGGCTAACCCTTTGGCCGTTTGGTTTCCCCTACCGAGGCCTTACATCTGGTTGGGTTTTTATTTATTTATTTTAGTTCATTTTATAGTAATTATGTATAAATAAAGTGTATTATATTCAACTTATATTTTATCTCATTCATCATCGTTATTATATATTTATAAATCCAAACCAACGAGAAAAATTACAAAATATCCGAATATTAATAATTATATCTCTAGTGCAAATGATAGCTTCCGATTATTCGGAAGTTGTTGCCAAAGTTGATAACACAAACGATGCGGGTGACGGCTCGTTTGAGTTAACTTAGAAGTTAGGCTCCTCACAAGACGAAATGGCTACCTACTCAGGCATTTAGTTTCGATGAATATAGGTAGCCCATCAACATCATGGTTTAGTGGCAGTTTAAGGAGCGGCCAGTGTTCAGCAGTGGACTTGTTTGTTATGTTGAGGATGATATCGCCATGATCGAAAACAGACTCGCTGCTGGACATCATTTGTAAATAAGCAGACCCTCGACGGCCCGGTATCGTAATGTCTACATGTTTGATGGTGGCGCTGTGGGACCGCGTTCTTGGATCAAAAACGTCCGAGAATAAGTTCGAATCAAATGTCTGGATGTTTGTGCATGTGCAATTTATGTATGTAAAACGAATTCACGATACAAGAGATAATCCTAGTGTTAGGGAAAAGTTTTCCAAAAAAAATCAAAGCAAACCGCAAAACAAACTCTTAAACGTGGCGACAACTATCGAATAATATCAGTTTGTTATCAGAGAATGATCATATTATATTATATTTACACGTGGTAGAGCTTGGTACGGTCTGTCATTAATCTATATATCTAGTCTGTCATTTAAGTAAATTTCGGCATGTTTAATTATTTATATTTTAGTTTATGATATTATTTATAGTGTACTCTACCCTTTAATTAACTTTTCACTTCTTTTTATTTCCTTTTCAGGTTGTCCGGAAGAAATTGCTGTATAGCAATAAGTCCGCCTTTTGTTTTTCTCTCTGTTTGTTTCTTATTGTCAGGTTGTAACACGAATGGGTCGGCTCAACCGGGGAAGGTCCACGCTCTCAAATAATACCAGCGTAAAGTTGCAGCTTAATAGTGTTGTGTTTCGTATGGTGAGTGTAGAGAACCGGAGACCCTTTACTGGAAACGAGGCATTTCTCCTAGTCCGCAGGAATGATAACGTGTCCTTTTTTTTATAGAATAAGAAGAATAAGAATATTTGTTTTACTTAAAAGAGTATTTTTTTTAAATAAAAAGTAAAATCCGACATTAAAGATTTTTTTTCTTTTCAAGAAAATAATTTCACAATCTGAAGTCGGGGCATTAATTCTTTTATACACTATGTCTTAGAACCGATTTCAGAATGTGAAATTATTATCATCCTTTTAGTTCTTTGATGTCGGCTTTTACTTTTTAATAAAAGTTTTTTTTCATCGATTTCTCTAAAAAGGTCGAAGCCGGTTTCAATGTTTCTTTTTTTATTAAATTTGAAGCTAAAATTGCTTACCTAAGGATGGTTATATAGGGGTGAGGTTTTTAATGTAACTATATAAACGAAATACTAGTTGTTACCTTGCCTTGAGCTTGTGATTTTGTTTAGTCCACATAAAAGGGGGAAAAAACTTTAAATAAAAAATAAAAACAGACTTCAAAAACTGGAAATAATATAATAATCCACATAATAGCTTCGGAAATCGGTGCTAAGACATACTCGTAGTGTACCGAAGTATTAAAGTTTCTCTTTAAATTAAAGTACTTGACATATTTTGTACGCCAAAGTTAAACATAAGTACATATACAAGTATAATAAAACTAGCGATCCACCCCGGCATAGCACGAGTGATTTCTGGATCTCGACAACAGCGCCAACTACCGAGTCCAATTGTAAATTTAAACCATCCAGGTCCAACCACCCACTCAAACACAGACAAAAAACTTCATCAAAATCAGTCCAGCCGTTTTGGAGTTGTGTCTCACACACGTACAAAAGAATTATATGTACATATATACATAATAATATAAAACAAAGTATGACTTATCTTCTTCTGAATCAATTGATATCATTATAATTATTTATTTCTATGAAAATAAATACTTATCTAATGATTTTGCACATTTGAGTACGTTTTTGATTTTTTGATATTTGATCTTCATTCGAATAGGTGAAACGAAAAGTGTGTACACTTCTAGATATTTCTGCCCCAAATTTAGTCGTATACGATAAAACGGGACAATTATTGGCATCCTGCACTCATCTTACGCGGGACGCATCTGCTAAGGTTCTTGAAATAAGACGTCCTGCCAATTTCGGGACGGTTAGGAAGCCTGTAACTTTATTTCTTATTTATAATATGTATAAGTAGGTAAGAATAGATAACAGTTCGGAAAGGGGATAAGAGATGGAGGAAGGTCATGAGATGGCGTTAGTTTCAATAGTCAGTCATTCTACCTCGGAATAGGTCACTGGCATCACTGATTATACTTTTCTCTTTGAATATGTTCCTTGACAACATGTAAAACTGCCGGTTGTAGCAGTTATGATGATATTTAAAAAAGAGATGGAGTACAGAAGTGATTTTCGAAAGAAACATACTCCCCATAATTCAGAAGATAGTGAAAATAAATTATCCTAAAGTTGCTCTCGAGATATTCAAGAAGTATGTGAATACTATTATTTTTGAACCACAGAGCAACGTGCGGCGACAATAAATATTATATAATTCGTTATAAATTATCCAACTTTTGATGTTAGAATTGACTTTTGAAATTATTTCAATGAAATAATATTTATTATGATTATATTAATAATATATATAATATATAATATTATTTATAATATAATTACAGACGTAGTAGAACCACGATGACTGGGTGTTTGGGATCAAATAATTAATAAAATTAAATGCAAACCCAAGCATATTACTGTATGCTTCAAGATACTGTAAGATCGTTCTGCGTAGATTGGACCAAAAATTAATAATTAAACGTTTAAGGTAGCCTTCTCACATCAGAATCTCAAACACCTCAGTCCCATGTGATCATGGGTGCTCCAAAATACCCAAAAAGTCGGGAATTCAAAAAATTAAACGCAAAAATTAAGTTAAATTCCATGTGTTCGCGTAAATATAAGAAATCATTTTCATTTATAACATTTACAATATAATTTCTGACGTGGTAGAACCACGCTGCAGCTTTATAGTTGCATAGTGAAAACAATCGGGAATTTGATTTTCAAACCGGGATAGTTACAATGACGGTCAAAATGGCTACATTAACCTGTTTTTATAGCCATTTTGACCGTCATGAATTACACTAAATTCTTTTTGACACAATACGCAATGTGCTTTATAATTATTATTTGGGACTAATCTACTGACCAAATAATTTTTGGTCCAAACATCGGAAAAACTGCACAAGCGTCTGTGTGCGTTTTTTTCGATGCGTGTGTTTGTATTGTTAGTGCAGAGAACCGGAGACCCTTTTTACTGGAATGGATAGAATGACTCGTTATCATTCCATCTTAGTGTTCAGGGATGACAACACATCTCTTTTTTAATTGTGATCGCATGTCACCCTTATTCTATAAAAAATATTACTTTTTTATTTGTTATAAGCCAATTCTTGACCACCATTTAATCTAGTGGTAAGTGGTGATGAAGCCTTAGATGGTAAATCGCACAGTCTTAGCGCAACAAAATCCTATTCAATCTTGCCTTGAAGACGTCCAGATTGTATTCGGACGGAAAGACAGACGCCAGCAAATTATTCCACTCCTTTGCTGTACGCATTACAAAGGATGAAGCAAACTGTTTGGTTCTAATGCGTGGAATATCGATAATAAAGGGGTGAAGACCCACCGATCGTCTAGTTGTCCGATGGTGGAAAGGAGAGGGGGGAATTAAAGCATGTAATTCCTGCGCACACTCTCCGAAATACATCCTATCGAATACCGAGAGGCTGGCTACTCTGCACCTGTGCTCGATGCTGACAAGATTGGTTTCAACCAAATGAAGGGTACTAATGAGCCTCTTAGCACGTCTCTCCACTGAGTGTAAGGCTACTAGGTGGCATTTTGCAGCACCAGCCCATATGTGACAGCTGTACTCCATGCACGACCGGACTTGCGCTTTATAAAAGGTAAGAAGCTGCCCTGGCGTGAAGTACCGCCTCACTTTTGCAAGGACACCTAGTTTATTCAGTAACAACCTTCTGTTATAATACATATAGAACATAATATGCAACACAGCAAGCAGTTAGAAGTAAATACAATATAACTTTAAAATAGATGAAATATGCAAACCAACAGTAATAATGCTTAATACGATGTGACTGAGGGCAGCGTCTCTGCAATGTAATCATCTTCTTTACTTTTACCAAAAGAATTGCCACTACGGGCTTAATCATCAGTGTAGAATGACTGGCTACTTTAAGCTGGTTGCCTTCGCCGTACTTTTTACTGCCCGAACGAGTGGGGGCTTAGAGTTTACCCTCACTATTAGCACTTCTATTTATTTTCTATCGATATATAAAAGCCATACTAATTTTGAAACCGTTTGGAGATTGTTCATTTATAAACCCTGTTTTGCCATTTAGAGGTCCTAAAAACAAGAGATGGCATTTATGTAATCAAAAATGCATTAAAATAATTGACCTTTATTTCACCTCCGAATGAGGTCATAAAGTGCGCTTAATAAAGTGAGGCCAATATCTAGTGATTTAAATTTAAAAGTCATAGTTATGCTTGTTAACTTTTATCCAGATGTCAAGTTGTCAAAAGTCGAAGTTTTGTTTTAAAATACGATTAAATTATTTGATTTCGTACTTTGCTCGATTTCTAATTTGATTGGTACAGGATTTGCATTTATGTCACATAACGAATTGAAGCTATGTTACTTCGATGTCATAAAATATATTCTCCTAATCCATTTCGTAAGTTCTACAATTCAGACGTTTGAGTGCTGTAATTAGAATTCATTCATTGATCGTCCATTGTTGAAAATACGCCTCCTCCCAGCCATTGCCTAATAGGGAGGAAATTGAAAATAATTGCCACGCTTGGAAGCCGGGTTGAAAATGTTGTTTTTTTATAGAATAGGGTGACAAACGAGCACACAGTCCGCCTGATGGTAAGTGAATGCTGTGGAACCATAGCCAACCATAACCAAGCTGCAGCTATATTTATAGCATAGTTGTAGCACGAATGGGTCGGCTCGACCGGGGAACGACCACGCTCTCACAGAATACCAGCGTAAAATAGCAGCTTAATGCTACTGTGTTTCGTATGGTGAGTGTAGAGAACCGGGGACCCTTTTTACTGGAAAGAGGCATTCCATCTTAGTCCTCAAGGCTGACAACGCATCTGCATTTTGATTCGTTATCGAGGATAGATGTAGATGTCTATGGGCCACAGCAACCACTTACCATCAGGTGGACTGTGTGCTCGTTTGTCACCCTATTTCTATATAAAAAAAAATCTATATTTATCCTCGATTAAGAATCAAAATGCAGATGCGTTTTCACCCCTGAGGACTACGATGGAATGGATCGATTTCAGTAAAAAGGGTCTACAGTTCTCTACACTCACCATACGAAACAAAGCAGGTTTAAGGTGCTATTTTACTCTGGTATCTGTGATAGCGAACCCCAGCCGAGCCGAGCCATTCATGCTACAGCCATAATATAGCTGCAGCGTGACTCTACCACGTATAAACTGCCATATGCTACCCATCTGCCGTTTCCCTCTCCCTTACCTCTCTTACGACATCCACGGGATGATGTGGGGTAGTGGATTATCTTACGTCGCCTCTACAAACCGTTATTTTATTTTATATTGCGTGTGTAAAAGAACGGTCCTGTAAACGATGGTGGTGGTAGAGCCACGTTGCAGGTATATCATTGCTCTTGCCAAGCGTGACTACCATGGCAAGTATCCCCCATGAGGAAATTTATGGGGGAGGCCTATATGGACAGTGGACTTTTAATAGGCTATAATGGTAACGGTAACACTTCGTATCAAATAGAATAACGTCTTTATTGATATTATGCGCTCTATATCAGCTCATTATGCCGAGACTATGCTGCCTTGCTGCATCACTGTCTTACCAATCAAGGAAAAAATATTATATGAAGTCGAAATTAAGCAAAAATGAAATAAATTAGAAGCAAAAAACGGTAAGGATATAATATTATACAGGAACAAGGTTCAAATAAACCGTAATAAAAGGTGTAAACATCAGAGAGTAACATCATGTGAAGATATTTCAAGCGACAAGTAGGTTTATTTTTAATTTTGGCAAGAAAATGTATTTTAAAAGTTCATTGACTTCAATACTGACGGAAATGTTCTTTTTCTTAATTTAAGTAAAAATAGAAAAATAATTGGATATCACGATGATGTGATGCCAACTTGAAAGGTTAGGACTGATTGCGGCCATTATATACCCACAATATTCCTTTTACCTATTTTGCCCCATATTTGTTTTCTTTTGCTTAAAACGGGAACACAGTGGCACAAACAGCAGGTGTTTGAAGCATAACAGAGTCAGAATAATTGGTTTGACTGTGAAGCATTTCGTCTTGTTCTCAAAGGTCACAACGCACCGTGACCTTCCTAAAACGATACTGTGTGTTTTTATTACCACCGCATAACATATCATTATTGGCTTAATGTAATTGGTTAAAATAGTAGAAATTTAATAATAAGAAAGGACTACAATATGAACAAAAATAAGGGCATTTTCATTCATACCACCAGTGTGTATAACCAGGCAGTGGGATGAACTATGTTGGCTTTATGTGTCCATGAGCTGAAGTAGCTTCTTACCATCATCATTCTACCAAAAATAAATGTATTATAGTACTGTTAGCAATAGCCCTAACAAAACACACAGCCAATATTTACTCTTTTGTGATAGTAGCGGTTTCTGATGCTGTGTTTGAAACTCACACATAGAATAACTACGTAAAACTTGCATGTCAGAAAAATTCATAATATTTCGCGTAGGTACATACATCAGTAACCTCAATTACACCAAACCGAAATTCCATGAACAATGTGCAGTGTGATGGGGTGCGGCATTACCAGGGCAAAACTATCGACACTGTGTTCACACAAGTTCACACAGTGTATAGCTGCAGCATGGCTCTACCACGTATGGTAGAGCCATGCTGCAGCTATAATAGTAGTATAGTTGTAGCACGAATGGGTCGGCTCGACTGGGGAAGGACCACGCTCTCACAGAACACCAACGTAAAATAGCAGCTGTAGAGAACCTGAGACCCTTTTTACTGGAAACGAGGCATTCCATCGTAGTCCTCACGGGCGACAACGCATCTACATTTTGGTTCGTAATCGAGGATAGATGTAGATATCTGTGGGCCGCAGCAACCACTTACCATCAGGTGGACTATGTGCTCGTTTGTCGCCCTTATCCTATAAAAAAAAACAAGAAATACGTCATCAAACAGGTTTTTGAGGAGTTCTGTGTCTAGTAACAGATTCATACGATTATCAGTCTTTACAAAAAGATGTTTAAACAGATAAAGAATGGTGCAAATGCCAATACAAAGATATATACATATAAACATCCATATTCATTGCCTTATATCTTTCCAGAGTGGAAGCCAACATATTTGGGACGGTTATTTATATATATAATTAAGAGAATCAAGCAATCTAGGTCAATGACGGGAAGCGTCGCTAAGCTATGTTTCATATTGCGATATTTATACTACCTGAGAAATGCAAAAAATGAAAATTATACCTTTAAAAAGTGGATTAATGACCAACAACGGAGTTGAATTAGGCGGAAAATAAGGAAAAGTAATAATAAATGATTACAGTTTTACAAATTTAACCGGGTCAGCGTTTTCCCACAAAGGATCAATTTTGTATACAATTTCGAAATACGGATATAGCCAATATTGTATCTTTATATAAGAATTTTCATACATTTTTAATAGCTAAATATTAAGCCGAGAGTGTGCACGTTACGATATTGCACGGAAGGAGGGTCAATCATCCGTCAGTCTTAATCGGGTTAAGCTAAATTTACCTTGCGGACTACATTTAAGCCACCCGAATTTTCTGCATATGTATTTGACAAAAACAAAGTAAATATTTAAGTAAAGTATAGTAATCTTATCTGATAAAACGCCTATGCTATTAGTTTGAAGGAGCCTAGGAAGAATAAAGAATAGGAATACTTAAAAATTGAAAAAAAAAGAAAAGTTTTTAAAATTAATAGAGCATAAGCCCTTGGCCAGTAACACTTAAGGGTTCTTAACGCACGAGGAGAAGCTAAGTGTAGTCACACTACTTCAAGAAAGTAATTAACTACTAATAAATTGTAAGGGTTTGCTAGGCTTTTAAGCGATCATTTAAATTTATAGATAATTGTGATTGAATAATTATTGTTAATCTCTGTTCCGTAATCCGAATCCAATGAATTTAAAACGAAATTAAAACAACAATAACTGAAAATAATTAAAAACTGTGGTTGCCGACCCGGCTGCCAAGCGTGGCAACTATGGCAAAATCCTCCCTATAGGGCAATCTATCGGGAAGGCTTATGTTTGCCAGTGGACTTTTATAGGCTGTAATGGATGGATGATGGAATAACTGATTCAATATTTTATGCTAACTCAAGATATCACCATTACAAAAGTGCAATAGTGTCGGTTCCGCACTCATCAATTCGACTGCCCAGCGTGGTGAGTATGAGCAAATCTGTCGTCAAGCTACGCTTGCTGGTTTGAACTTTCTTTAAAATTTCATGTAAAGTTGCAAGTGGTGTGCCTTGCAACTTTACAAGGCGCAAGTACGGCCTCACATAGAATACAGTGCCAGCTCGTTCCACTTGATCGCATCCAGCGCATGCTTTCTGATCGGCTTGACTCACTAGCACTGCAAAGAGATGTTGTATCTCTTTGCGTATTTTATAGCATCTACCACGGGGAATACTCTGAGGAATTGTTCGGACTAATTCCAGCCGGTTACCATCGCACATCGCGACAAAACTCGCTATACCACCCATACCATCTGGATGATTGGCTGTCCACCACTGTGGACACACGATTTACAAGAAGTTTTCTTCCTCGCACAACTTCCTTGTGGAATCGACTACCACCAGTAATTTTTCCGGACCGATACGACTTAGGGACGTCGAAGAAAAGAGCCTACTCTTTTTTAAAAGGCTGGCAATGCATCTGCAATTCCACTTGTCTTGCAGTTGTTCATGGGCGGCGGTAGACACTTACCATCAGGTTAGCCGCATGCTCGTTTGCCCCCTCTGATATAAAAAATGCCTTCTATTAAGGCAAGCCGTTAAAGAAGAAGATTTCTTTAAATAACGCTCTAGAGAATTTCTATTTTAGGGATGTAAAGGCTTAGCGTAGATCATCTTTCTCTGTCTATATATTGATTGGGTTCCTTTCATTTGTAAGACTCTTCTTACTTACTTCTTTAATTCGATTGTCAATGTTTTCTCTCATTCAGTCGAATCATTCTCCAAAGATACATCTCGGAAAGTAGTAGCTAAAGTGAGTGGGCTCCATTTTGTGACGAAGAGACATGCCTGTTTTGGAGCGTTGAATTTTACAAAATTGATATTGCACCATTCGTAATATATCCGTAGTTTGAGATTCTGAGAATTAACTATAGATTCTTCAACCATAGATGCCGGACATAAGCAGATCAGTAATATGAAGGATGAAGCAGTTGCAAAGAGAACAGATCCATGTAGAACTCTGGCGGTAGTCACCATAGGATCTGACGAGCAGCTCTCGTCGACGACTTGGAGAGCACGGTCTCTCAATCCTTTAGCCATTAGACAAGAGCTATTAAGGGTTGCGACAACTTTGGCCGGTTCATTGAGTCCAAAGTCAACACCGCTGCAAGGAAACTAGATGTTCTTACAAAGGTGCGGCGTTACTTCTTATAAAGCGTAAACCCGGTCGTACATGAAGTACTGCTTTCACAGAGGCTGGTGCTGCAAAATGCCATTTAGTAACATTGGACTTAGTGGAAAGGCGTGCTATGGGGCTTATTGGTGACATTAATTAAGTCGAAATTAATCTTTTCAGTCTCGAGCACAGGCACTATACTCAATTCCTCCCTCCCCTATCTTCCATCGAACAACCAGACGCTCAGTTGGTCTCCATCCCTTTGTTGTCAATATTCCACACATTCGAACTAATCGGTTCCTTCGCCTTGCGTAATGTGTACCATAAGGAAATGGAATAAGTAATTTGGCAACGTTTGTATTTCCGGCTGAGTCCAATATGTCTTCAATGCAAGATTGAATAGGCTTTTACTATGCTGAGACAGTGCGAGCCCATCGTCACACCATCCACTTGCTTGTATTTGTATTGTATAAGGCAATATCTGAGTAGTACTGTATATTCCGCTGGTATATTGTTTTCTTCTAGGTTCCTAGTCACAATTGAGAAGGAGTCTTCAATATGTAGGCATGTAAATAGTGACTCGTTTTTGGGGATATTTAGTTTCAGCGCTGAACTTCGACGTAACAAGGACGAAATTTCTTGACGTATGGCCTCCAAATCTTACTTTTCCACATTGTTTTTAAACAGACAATCCTCAACGCTACAGATAATTTCTTCGTAAGGGATTCTTCGCGGTGTTATTGCGAAATTCATTTTCATGCGTAAAATTAGTTTTATTCCATGTGTAGTATTCGCGTAAATATAAGAAATCCTTATGTGAACCAGTACGGACTATTTGTTAGAGCTTATGCTAAAGCTTGCATCAAATTTAAGGAGATTTTATTAGAAATATCTTTATGTAATCATCAATTATACATGTTTTTGATAGCCTGATAAATTAACAACTGTTACGTATTTACTGACATTGTAAATACAAATTTAACAATACCCATCACTCGTTGTTGATGCTCATATATCTAAATGAAAGATTTATGTGTATATTGTTATAATTCTGCTTTGAAGCAGACTTGTAAATTAAACACGGGTTGTTTATAGTCGCAGAGAAAATATGAGCAGAAAAAGGGCGTAACCTCGGAAACCCATTAATTCATATTTACTACTGCACATTTATGAACATTTATGAAACATAAAAAGTTTACGAGAAGGTAAAACGGCTGCAGACATATTCTAGAGCTGCTCGTTTTATGGGTCACCTAAAACAGTTTTAATTGTATGTACCGGAAGATTTATATCGAGAGCTAATGAAAATGTTCCGTAAATAGAAGTAAATTAAATTTTATGTTTATGATATTTTATGCTATTTATTTTATGTTTTGATACATAAATATTTGCTATTCTCATTCCTTTAAGCATTTCGACGGGACCGTAAAGAATCTATTCGACAGACCTCAGAACTACTGTTGAACTTATGACCAAATACTCAAACGCTACTCAATTTTAAGATGTCGTTAAGTCACGAGGTATCACAGTTACTGACTTAAAGTGATAGAGACACCACGAGGCTTAATGGCATCTTAAAATTGAGTAACGTTTGAGTATTTGGGCATTAGCCTTCTCCAATACTTGAGTGAATTTGAAATAACGCTTGGTAGACCGACGATAAGAGAAGCAGATTTTTTTCAGCTTTCACGAGGTTTTCCGTCACTGGTCTTTATGTTTTATACCGCCGAATATTAAGAAAGACTGCAAAAAAATTAAGTGATACAAGTATCGTATTTCTTTAAGCCACGTATTGTGGCATAATGTTTTTAAGCAACATTGTTGCAAATACTGTTGGCGTTGATGAGTTGTAGTCCGAAAAAAATGCAATGAATACATGGTTTTAGTAATGTGGAAAGTAACGAGTCAATCCAAATTTCTAAAATAAATCTGATAGGTATAAGTTTATTGAAATAAAATATTGCGCCGTAGTGCTGAGTTATGTTCAATAGAGTATAAAAGTGGGAGCGAAACGAACGAGAAAGCTCATAACATTTGAAATAAAAAAATGCATTTGCGATATCGATATCCCGATGACAGTTACGTTTAATACGGGGTAGAGCCATTTTGCAACAATATTATGATTGTAGCACGAATAGGTCTGCTCGACCGGGGAAGGAACACGCTCTCACAGAATACCTGTGTAAAAAAAAATAGCTTAACGTTACTGTGTTTCGTATGGTGAGTGTAGAGATCTGGAGACTCTATTTACTGGTAGCGAAACATTCCATCGTAGTCTTCAGGGGTGACGACGCGTCTGCATTTTGATTCTTAATCGAGGATAGACGTAGGTACGTGGTAGAGCCACGCTGCAGCTAAGTTATGGTTGTAGCACGAATGGGTCGGCTCCATCCGTTTAATATGGTCGCTTTCTTACAACTCAAACACTACAGCCTTGTTTGCATAGATGGTTCTGTGATACGATAGCTCTTCATCAGTCAATCAAATAATAAAGTGTCAAAAGGGCGCTTCTTTATCGACGCCATTTTAACAGTTGATATTATTGTAAATATTTTAATATAGTCAAGATTACAGGAACGTAAAATGATTTTTAAAACTATTTAAAATCTATTTATTTCTTAATTACAATTAAAATTATAACTACTTAATTAATACGTCTTGACAGAAGTCGATGTCAGAACGAAGTGTCCGCTCCCATGAGCTCTGCCTGATATCTCATGCAACCAAAAGCGCTGACTCTACAGTTACTGGATACTGTCTAATGCTTATGCAGCCCTCTAAATCGAACCGTAACAACCCTATGGTCTTGTGGTTGCATAACTCCTCCCTCTCCAAGAGCGGAATTATCGGCTGCAGTGTTTTCAGCTGTTGTCCGATGATTCCGCCATCTATTAACTAAATTACTTTTACATTTTCTTAAAACACTAAGGAAAATAACAATAGGTAAAATGACATACAGTAATAAAGTAGCTAAGCTAACACCTCTGACCCTTATCACACTATTATCACTTTGATCACTATATTCACTGCCACTGAATTTAAGATTTTGGTTCAACACGTATGCTAGATGTTTCAGGTCGTCTAAGGCTAAGCCTTTCAGGTTAACTGCTCCAGTATCCGTCAGGTTCAGGTGATCCAGTCTTGGTAAGTTTAATACTGGGGTCACTCTATAGCCCAGTTCCTTAGCAAAGTATAGGCGGTGCAACAATTTATAATTATCTATGAAGGTCTCACAATCCTCACTAATTTTATGATGTATGTGCCCAAAAGTGATTCTTTAGTTATGTCATCCTGGCATTTATTTGTTAATATTATTCTATGGTTGGCGTATATAATCCAATTTACAGGGCCGATAGACTGGATTTTGACATCCTCAAGATCAACGAGCCGAGGTTCGCATAGTGTGAGATTGTTTTGGAATTTCATCAGTTGTTCAGCACATGTGTTTCTAGGATAGGATACCATGTTGGAGCTCATACACAGGAATTCATCCGCCGCTATCTCGGTGCACGGCCGGGAGACCGGTAAGTATTGTGAACCTTTCACCAAAATGTAAGGATACTTGGGAATTATTACAGACGTTCTGTTTCTAAGTGCATCGAATACAGGTAATGGGTATAATTTGTAATAATTGTAATTAAAACTATCAGTAAGTGGAACTTCCATCAAGTACGTAATCTGGTTTGCTTTCATGTAGCTTTTATAACAATAGTTCTTTCAATTTTCACTAAATTCTCTACATTTACAGGGTACACTAGGTTATCGACTTTGGCAATATCATTAAGTATCACTAACAGTTCAGATGAATTAATAATTGATTGGTGTAATACTGAAACTTTACTGAAAGCTAAAGCAGTTTCTATTTCACTAAGTTTAAGGTAAATACTACGAAAGTTACTAATAAACATATTATACATGCCTAAAATATACGTGTTATAAATTGAATTATTTTCTTTGGTAGCAATGTATTTTACTATTCGTTCAATTCTTTTAAGCGTTCATCTAATATTAGTTCATTTTCATGTAAAGTTTCTGTACTATTTGCCAAGCTATTCAGCATTTTAGAAACAACGGTGATTTTACTATCAATATTAATTGGTTGTTCTTTAACTTAGATATAACGGAATCGTATCTAAGAGCATCTTCGTGATCTAAATTGCCGGTGATTGCTTTAATGGCTGATCCTAGGGGTCTATGAGACCTCTTTTAAATCTATTGGATGGTACAAGTTGCTTAAATTTTTCAATAGTTAAATGCAAGAATAGTCAGCTTGGTCTTCATGGCTTGGAATTCATAAGCATATGGTTTATTAATATCAACTAATCTACTAAAATCTTTAAACTTAATAATATTTAAATCTAAATTTTCCTTAATTCCTAATAAGTTCACTTCTTTAACTATAAGCCACCTGCTTGTTTGCCTAAAAGGCTTGCCTTCTTTTACAGGAGCAGGCCGGGTTGCTGTCAATTTTTGAAGTTGAAGACTGCGGGTCCAAAGTATGAGCCATAGTCAGGATGACCACACCACCTGTGGAGGTCGTTTGAAATTTTTAATAGGGACCTTTGTCCCGTTCACCTATTTTAACAGGAACGATATTACGTTCTTCAGGACCTTGAATAACAGCTTTCCTGTACCTAGGTTTGTCCTTACTTTTCCTAATATTGATGTCCTTTACGTACGCTATTTGCCCTTTGTTGAGTACTACCTTTGTTTCTCCTCCTTTCCGTTCCCTAGCCTTTTCCTTTTGTTCAATCATTCGATCGGAAATGTACTTATATAAATATTTAGTGCGTTTTTGGTGGTCTTTTAACAGCTGTTGGGTATAGGCCCTATCGAAATCGTTATCAAAAACCTTTCCAGAATCAGTGTGCCCAAAGCAGACTTCAAACGGAGTTAAACCAGTAGTTGAATGTATTGTGTGGTTATAAGCCATTATAGCGTAAGTCATAATAGAAGCTGCATCTGTAAATTTCTGCTCATACTTAGCAATACGATATATTTCAATTATTGTCGAATGAAAACGTTCTATAATACCTGTGGAATTATGATTATTGGGTGTTGATGTGAAGGTCTATTTTATACATATTTGTAAGTTCTCGCATTAGCTCATTGTTAAACTCTTTTCCAGGATCGCAAGTTATCTTTTAGGTACGCCATAGAATGAAAAGTACTTTATAAGGGCTCGAACTACCTCAGGTGTGGATCTATTTGAGATTTCAAATGCTTGACCTAATTTACTAAAAGCATCGATTAAGGTAAGAAAATATTTGTTTTCTATAGAAAAAAGATCTATGAAAACTTCCTGAAAAGGAGAATGCTGGGTCTGTGTTAGTTGCAAAACCGGTTTAATTGGTTTCTGTCATGAAATTTTGGTATGGCAATTATTAATTACAGAAACCGTTTCCTGCATATTATCCCAAAAGTAGTTCCTACGTATGCTTACCATGGTTTCCTTTATACCACGGTGACATGTTTTACCCTCGTGATGTTTTAGAATTATTTCCCTCTGTTCGGCCTCGTCTTCTACATATGACGCTCTGTACACTCGAAGAATTCTACAGTGCCCTTTTGAATAGTTCTATGATAATTTTGGAAAATTGTTTTCTATGTGATTCGTCCTCAAAGTAAATGAAATATTTAATCTTTGGTTTTACATACTCTTTTAAAATTGTTTAATTAAGTTTTCGTTATTTATAGGTAAGAAAACTTCTAAAATTTAATGCTTTTTATTTGAAATATCTTTGACCTGCATTTCATTCCTAAACCAAGTGAATATAAGTATTTGATTGGGTTTAGTATCTACAACTTCCTCAATATAGGTATACCTGTTGATTCTAATTCTAAAGCTGAGTGTACTGTTTCTGTGCTAATAGATGGTACAGGATAAGTTTGTTCAGTTAAATCTATTGGATCAGATGCTGAAAGAGTAGCTGATAGGTCAGACACGGTTATTGTATCAGGTTCTCATTTGGTTTGTTAAGTTTTGCTATGCGGTAAATTTCGTCGGTCAAGCTGTCTACATAGTTTTTAAGGTTTTGTCTGTATCGGATACGTTCACTTGCATCGAATCATTGTCATCGTCGGAATCTAATGCGTTTAGTTTGATACGAGATAGGGCGTCAGCGTTAGTGTTCTGCTTTCCATTTTGTAGATTACCTCAAAATCAAATTCTTGTAAACGTAGTCGCCATCTTGTTAATTTACTATTTGGTTCTTTGAGTGCATAGAGCCAGGCAAGGGTCGGTGATCAGTATATACGTAAAATTTTGTCCGTACAGATAAGGTCGAAATATTTAACTGCCCATATAATGGCTAGGAGTTCACGTTCGATTGTGCTATACTTTGTTTCAGTGTCACTTAGTGTGCGACTGGCATATGCGACTGGTTTTCAGAACCAATTGCCTTGCCTGACAACACGGCGCCTAATGCGACAGATGACGCATCTGTT
This sequence comes from Parnassius orleans, assembly GCA_029286625.1. Taxonomy (NCBI): domain Eukaryota; kingdom Metazoa; phylum Arthropoda; class Insecta; order Lepidoptera; family Papilionidae; genus Parnassius; species Parnassius orleans. The sequence goes on from JAGSMP010000152.1 coordinate 2,678,627, forward strand.
GTTAGTATGTAGGGTTTAGATGGGTCTGGGTATTGTAAAAGAGTGCATTAATAAGTAATTCTTTGCATTTCTCAAATGCTTCTATATATGATTTGTCGATAACAATTTTATTTCTTTTCTTCAAGCAGGAAGTTAGGGGTTGAGTTATTTTCGCGAAATCCCTAATGAAACGACGGTAATAACCTATGAGTCCTAAGAAACTTTTTATTTCAGTGGTAGTTTTCGGAAGTGGGTAATTAATTATTGCTTTTACTTTGTCGTCGTTCGGTTTAAGTCCATTTTGGTAATACTGTGACCTAGGTAGAGGACTTCTTTCCGCAAAACTCAGATTTATCAAGTTGCACCTTGAGGTTAGTCTGTCGTAGTCTGTCAAAATCATGCGTAACTTTTCAATATGTTCTTGGAGACTTTGAGATGCCACAATTATGTCATCTAAGTAGACTAAACAGTGGATCCCTTGCAGGCCTCTTAGAATGTTGTCCATTGCGCGTTGGAAGGTTGCCGGTGCTGTCTTTAAGCCGAACGGCATCCTTAAACTCGTAATGGCCAAACTCAGTACTAAACGCAGTTTTTGTCGGTCACTTTCGTTGACTTCAATTTGATGATAACCGCTTGCAAGATCTAAGGTCGAGAAGTATGTACATTTGCCTAATTTATCAAATATGTCGTTTATATTTGGTAGAGGATATTTGTCTCCTATAGTCACTTCGTTAAGTCGCCTATAGTCGATCACCATACAGAAATTTACGTTCCCCAGACGCGTCGACCTTTTTGGTACTAAATGAACTGGGCTCCAAGGAGAAAAGATTCTTGAATGACATTGTCTTCCAGAGTTTCTCTACTTGCCTCTTTATTTCTGAGCTTGAGCAGGTGGTTGTCTGTACGCTTTAGTATAAATTGGGTCTTCATTAACGGTACGGATAAAATGTTTCCTTGATTGGTGAACGTCAAGGGCAATTTGTCACAGTAAAGATGTCTTTGTATTCCGTACAGAGCGCAAAAATAACGCTCTTCCTCATTCATGTGTTCTAGTCTTAATTTACCTAAATTTTGTAATAGGAGTTGGTCAATGTCGGTATCAGTTTTATCTAGGGAATTAACTAGGGTTTTCTCGCTGTCATTAAAAGTCTCAGTTTGGAAAGGTCGTGTCACGGTCAGGGTCATTTCCTGTTCGAGAGTATTTTGGATAACTGTGGAAGCATATCCGTTATTGCACGTCACAATAGCACTTGCATTCTAACCCTTCACAAAACTGCTTATAATTTAATATGCTTCGCCTGAATGTACATCGGTTGGTAGTTTAACACGTAATTCCGATCTAGGAGGTAAAATAAAAATGTGATTTTCAAAATTATGTATAATAGGGATACTTGTAAATTTTGTCGAAAGTATATGACGCTTTAAATCGATGACAGCCTCTAATTGTTTTAATAAGTCATTACCTATGAGGCCATCATAACGCGAATCTACATTATATATATAGAACTTATGATATTCGGGGCTTTTAAATGTGGGTGGTAACGGAATAACTATGACCTGATTATGGCTACTTGTAGCATGTGTACTAATGACCTCGAAGGGTTCATTAAAAATGTCGTTTTTAAAATATTGGTATGCTTTGCGTGGGCTTATAAATGAACGTGTGCTACCGGTGTCCAGCATAAATTTGGAATCTAACTCGGGATATATATATAAGGTAATTTTAAATTAGAGTCACAATTTAGTTCTATGGTTTCAGGGGTTTGGCTGAGGCGTTTATGCAAAATTTTCAATATTTTCTGTCGTCTTAATGTCATTTGTGTTTGCCGCGTTGGTCTCCGTTTCCGCGGTTACAGTTTCTTCAGATTGATATTCGGGGTAATAGTAAGAAGCGTCATTAGGATATTGATCGAAATAATCTGGGTTTTCGTAGTAATACATGTCGTCGCTATAGTCATTCTCATTTAATTCTAATTCGTTTAACCTAAAACCTTGCTGCGGTCGTGCTACAGGTGCTGTGCGCATCACACATCTGTATTAATTCGCGGTTGGTTATGCTGAGGACATTATTATTGTTGTATCGCTGTTGCATACCGAACTGTTGAGGACGCATCGAAGGTAAGGGCTGAAGGCCTACAGGTTTATAGCCAAATTGAGGTGGACGATATCCGAATTTCATTTGGTTATTATTAGGTTGTGGTGGTCGATAATAATTTCCGAAATTGTTAAATTGTCGCTGCTGACCTTGAGTGGGAAGCGGCATCTGCACCTGCTTATTCGGTGGGATGCCAAAATTATATCTAGGTGGTTGGTTCATTGGCATAGGCTTAAAACTAGAAAAATGTTGAGGTTGAGTATTATTATTACCGAATTTAAATGATGGGGATGCGTTATGCGATTGTGAATGAGATGCGAGATTAGATCCAGACATTTTGTTTCTCATTTGGTACTGATATGGAAGTTAACTTCTTCTAATACAGTGGAAGCGCATCCTCTAATGAATTTGGGGCCTTTAGACACTTTTCTCGAACTAAATGTTCCGTAAATTGTACGGAAAACGTTTAATGATGTATTTTCATAAATGGCCTTTTTACTACAGCGCATATTTGGTCAGACAACCGATTAACTTTGCCTATTAAAATTGATCTCAAAGATTGAATTCGACAGCAAAAATCTAAATAACTTTCTCCGGGTTTAATTCTTAAAGTCTCAAGTTCGATATTTAAACACTCCTCACTACGCGAGTCTCCAAAATGCTGAATTAATAATTGCTTAAACTCATCCCACGTTTCGATATCATCGCGCTCCCCGACTAATGCAGCTGCATTGCCGATAAGGCGGCTTGTTATTGTATTCATCACGTACAAATTCTGTTCCGTCGTGCCAGTAAATTTAGCTATAACATATTCACACATTCTTAAAAATAGATTTAAATGACGTTTATCTCCATCAAACGTAGGGATGATTTTAATCATTTCACCGGAATAAGTCTGATATTCTCCATAATTATGTATTAATTTACACACACAAACAATAAAAATAAAATGAAATGTAAAAAACCTAAATATCACACGAAATTATTAAGAAATAAAATGTATATGCTTAATAAAACTATTTCTTTGTAAAACTATAATTTGTTTATAATTTGCAAATTAAAAATAGGTAAAACTCAAATTGTTTATTACATACAATTATTTATTTAATTTTAAACTATTTAACCAGAATACGTTAAAATGAGAAGTTCGATCTCAAGATAACAGAACGTCGAGGTAGTGGAAAGGATGGTGAAAAGTTCTACTCACCAGCCGCCAGCTGCTCTCATGGTTCAGGATCAGCTCCGCTTCCTTGACAAATTTCTTTGGTTCGAGGATCGTCTCGGTTTTCTTCGCGCCGGACCTCCGATTACGACAGAGTTTTATATCGAATTCGCGAAGGACGCAACGCTACCGAAGTGTGACGATCCTACCGGCTGCGCCAGTCAAGATTACGGGAACGTAAAATGATTTTTAAAACTATTTAAAATCTATTTATTTTTAATTACAATTAAAATTATAACTACTTAATTAATACGTCTTGACAGAAGTCGATGTCAGAACGAAGTGTCCGCTCCCATGAGCTCTGCCTGATATCTCATGCAACCAAAAGCGCTGACTCTACAGTTACTGGATACTGTCTAATGCTTATGCAGCCCTCTCTAAATCCGAACCGTAACAACCCTATGGTCTTGTGGTTGCATAACTATATTGTGTAATGTAGTAAGTTTTATTTAAGTTGATTTTTCAAAGTGTTCGTAATTACTGCCTAAGCTTATTTGCTGTTTTTTTCTTAATATATTAGTTATAGTAGACGACTTTGTGTTTTTGTCTCTGTCCTCCTTCTAGTTTTGGTTTTATAGGGCGGCAAAACTTAAGGTAACTTAAGGTAATATTACCCTCACGTACCTTACAGCGTAAAATAGCAGCTTAATGCTGCTGTGTTTCGTATGTTGAGTGTAGAGAACCGGAGATCTTTATTACTGGAAACGAGGCATTCCATCTCAGTCCTCAGGGGTGACAACGCATCTGCATTTTGATCCCTAATTGAGGATAAATGTAGATGTCTATGGACCACAGCAACCACTTACCATCAGGTGGAATGTGTGCTCGTTTGTCAGCCTTATTCTATAAAAAATGTCTATGGGCCTTAACATACACTTACCATCAGATGGACTGTGTGCTTGTTTGCTACCCTTAAGCCGCGTATCGATTATGCGCTCCAAGAGGTCGAACATTGGCGCGCGCTCCCGCCGCGCGAAATGGATATCGCTTTGTAACGCGCGCCAAATTGTTCGTTGGAGCGCTTATACGTGGAGCGGGCCGCTCCATCTGGTGTCGGTTTTTTACCGCGCATCAAAGTAGTTAAGTTTTGGCGCGCGCACCAATTGGGACGGTTGTTTTCATTATTCGTGTGTTCGTTGCGTTCCGAGCTATGGATCACCAAAGTTGCCGTAAATTGATTAAATTATATGGTTCAAAAGAACTACTGTGGCATAGCAAAAGTCGTTTTTTTCATAAAAAGCGCTCAGAGAAGATGCATGGAACTATGAAAGCGGCAGCTGCTCGTACACGACCGACATCCATGTTGAACGGTCAAACACTGGAACGGCTGCCGCGCGCGCCAGGCGCGCTTAGTTGATACACTTCGAACATTTGGAGCGCGTTCTGCGGAGCGCACTGGTCGGCGCGGTCATTCATGGAGCGCGCGCCAGGAGCGCGTAATCGATACGCAGCTTTATTCTATAAAAAATTGACTGAGAGGTGTATAGACGGATCCGACTTATCTTCTCATTCTTACTATCACTCATCATTATGACACATCTTCTCGTCACCTATACACTTGAATATATACCTATACACCTATATAAACTTGAAAACAAGAATGTACAACCAGTGTATGTTGCCAGTGAAGACTCATTTATCTGAGACGTGGTCCTTAACTGCTGGCCGTGTGAGGAAGCTTAAGGTTACTCAGCGAGCTATGGAGAGGGCTATTAAGAATATCTCTGCGTGATAGACTTCGGAATGGGAATATCCGCCATAAAACCACAAAGAGAGAGGTAAAGAGAGAAAGAGGGAGAGGGAGAGAGAGAGAGAGAGAGTTAGACAATTTAACAAAATTTACACACAGTGTTTAATCAAATAATAATTGTAGCGTCGCATGTTTTAACTAATAAAACATAATATAGAGATTTTAACCAGTGGCGTAGCTATGTAACCAAGGGCCCCGGGGCAGAAATGAAATTGGGGCCCTGTTTAAACTAAACTAAATACTTTAAAGGTGCAAAACCACTTCATAGTCAGCTCCTTGTCGCCCACTGCAGGGCATAATAAAGCAAAGCTACTTACTACTAAGTATTATGTGTAACGCATAAACAATGACGAAGTAGATTACAGTTAATAATATAGGCAGACAACATAACAGTGGAAGAGCCACACGGCAGCTTTTGCTGTCGCACGGGTGAGCCAGACTAGATGGAGTGACTACCTGGTAAGACATGAAATGAAGAGCTGTAATTAATGAATGTAATTAATGGGTGGACCGGCTCGAGCCGAGGAGACCCACGACCTTACATAACCAGCGTAAAGTAGAAGTATACTTCGCTTGTTAAGTGCAGGTGGTTGGAGGCCTAACCCCTCTTCCCCTTAACATGGTAGTGTAATTAAATAAGAAACTATCCTAGGAGGGTACCAGCACCCCTGGTATTGAGGAATCCCTGGCTGAGCATCCACGCCCAAGCTACCCTACTCTTCCTTAGCGCGGGTGCTCAGGCTGCCACGCGTATCCTGGCAGCGTATACTTCTCTCCTATCCGGGGTACAAATTATAACACCTTTGTACCTCAGGCTGGAGTTTGCGTATACGTCAGAGAGGACATCTGTTCTCGACGTCTCGGCAGTCTTGAAGGTCAGCGACGACCATCCCCGCGTCTACGGGTGCCTCTATAGGTAATGCCGACACAGACCAACTCATCGACTACTTCCAAATCGCTGCAGACTCCGTGCTACAACAGGTCCCATCTGCAGAGATCGTGATCCTTGTTGATTTTAACGGCCACCACACTGAATGGCTTGGTTCTCGTTTAACCGATCATGCGAGAAGATCTGTTTATGACTTTGCGTTGGAATATGGTCCGACACAAATGGTTACTTAACCTACGCAGATTCTAGATGTGGAGGATCGTGCACCTTCCCTGTAGGACCTTCTGCTGACCTCTCATCCGGACGGATATCAGGTCTCCGTCGACGCCCTTCTTGGCTCATTGGACCATTGTCTGATACGGACTATGGTGCCACTCACACTCCCATCGCGGTTGCGTACTGCAGATCGCCGCCGTGTTTGGCACTATAGGTCGGCCGATTGGGACAGGATGCGGTCTCTTTTTTGCATCCTTCCCGTGAGACAGGGGCGGGTATGCTTCTCGCCGGATGATCCCAACGTGATTCTGTCGCTGATGTGGTACTTCAGGGAGTAGAACTCTTTATTCTATCATCTGTGGTGCCTGATTTGGTCGCTTTGGTTTGTAAAATTGCATCGCGCTATAATAGGAGTGCTTCACCAGCGCTGTTAAAAAGAAGTATAATTTCGCCTTCAGTTCGGTACGATACGGTTTACACAGCGCTCGGTGCGCATAGCACTACTCTCCCTAGACGTCAAGTCGAGTGGACCTGATGGAGTTCCTCCTATTGTGCTGAAGACGTGTGCTCCCTAGTTGGCACCAGTCGTAACGTGTCTTTTCTAAAACTCTTTTTCCCTAGACGTAGTCCCGAGCTCAAAGAAGACAGCTTTAGTGCACCAGATCCCTAAAAAATAACCAAAAATCGACCGCTCACACCTACTCAACTTGTTCTCCAAAATAATGAAAACCAATGTGAACTGCCAGCTCATGAGGTAGAAGATCACCAACTGAAAAGTGACCGCCAGTACGATTTCCGTCGTGGTTGCTCAGCTGGTGATCTTCTGACTTACCTGACTCATAAATCGGCGGAGGCAGAGAGGGAGATCCTGAACATAGCGAAGGCCTTCGCTCGGGTTTGGCACAAAGCGCTTCTTTCGAAGCTCCCTTCCTATTCCCGAGAAATTGTGCAACTGGATCAGTAGTTTTCTTGCAGATTGGAGCAACAAAGTCGTAGTAGAAGGTGCATGCTCCATTTACAAGCCTATTTATGCTGGTGTTCCACAAGGCTACGTGCTATCACCTACGCTGTTTCTTCTGCTTATCAATAATATGTTGCAACCCAGTAACGTGCACTGGTGATGATTTTCAGAGGAATCGTTCGGATTAATTCCAGCCACAAAATTTCATCAACGCATTTCACAAATCCATATCATTGGGATGTTTGGCTGTCCACTACTGTCGGACCGACACGAACGATAACGAAGAGCTTATTCCTTTTTTAAAAGCCGGCAACGCGTCTGCAATTCCCCTGGTGTTGTATTTGTTAATAGGCGGTGGTCGACACTGGCCATCAGGTGAGCAGCATGCTCGTTGTTCTATATAAAGACACAATAAAATAAAGTAGACAATTATCTTTAACAATGTTATATTAATTTATGTTCTGGAAGTGGGAGTAACTTTTGTGATATCTGTTCGATCCGTTCGCGGTCAGGGGCCAAAAAGTTAAAATTCAAAAATTCTATATACAACTAGGATAGTACATAATTTTTCGTACGTCGTTCTTGGAGGCCGAGGGGCCCCTTTAGCTTGGGGGCCCCGGGGCACTGCCCCGCCTAGCCCCTGGGTAGCTACGCCACTGATTTTAATGTTTTGTTAAATTCCTCGGATGTGTGAATAGAATACATTGGTTACTCGTTCTTATCTGTATTATTACAGACCCCACTCTTCATAATACGTATATTGAAGACTGCCGCATAAAGCTAAAGATACGAGTTTCGTATAGAGCACATGAGTAAAGATTACTTACTTTGCGACAAGTGTGAGAATGTTATTGAAAAGGTTAATATTTATACTATAAATTATAATTATATATAGTAGATATTTTATGCTATTATTATTACTAAATATATTGAAAAATAAGTAGCTTATAATAAAAAAGTACATTAAAGTAAAACGTGTAAATAAATTTAATTAATTTAACATTTTTCCCATTGCATCTTTTAAAAACTAGTAATTTAAATAAGTATATGAAAGTAATAAAAAAAATAATTGTAATTTATACTTAAATTATTATACTTAAAAACATAGAATATAAGATATTCTTCTTAAATATTGCACACTTAATTAGCCGGGTGGGTAAGAATCCATCAAATCATAACGTCCATTAGGTCGTAAGAGGCAGCATGTGAAAATTTGAGTAGGATTTTAGACCTGCGATATATAAAGGAAAATAATTAACTTCTTATACTGGATATAAAAAAACTAAGACCAAAATCGGAAAGCAACATCGAAGCACTTATGGCTATCTGTGACATCAATAGCTTCACGAAAAAGATATTCCCAAACCGGTTGAGTAATTGATGAAATAAAATAAAATAAATGACTATATTATATCGAAATAAATTACTTACCTCTTCTGTACATCGAAATTAATAAACGAAAACCTTGATAGGATCACTTTGTTGTCCTTCAGTCCGTCTATCACTTGAACTATCAAGACCCTTATTCTTAGGAACGATCAGTTATTAAGTTGAAATTAATAGACTATATTATATACTAAAGTCTACGGTTCCTTAGCGGCGTAAAAAAATCAAGTTTTTAAGTCATTCAAAAGATACGACATTTTAAGTCACATATTTTGATACTCGCCAACTCACTCAATCACTCATCAAAACCTGTATGGTACTTTAAGTTGAACTAGAATCATGAAATTTGACAAGAAGAAGAAGAGATCTCATCGCACAAGTAAAGGGCAAAATCCGTAAATTGTTAGTGTGTAGTTATAGCACATTTACAAACAAATTTATATTAAAAACTTACATTTTGTAGTTGGAGCATCTACCCTGATGTAGACCGATGTATGGGAGAACATTCTTTCCAAATGAAAAGTTAGAATGGTCTTTCAATCTGACTTGCCTTTTTGTAAGAGAAATATTCGGTGTTTGCCTTACCGATAATTTCCGGAATGGATGAAACTATATTCATTTAAGCTTATACGAAACCTTACGAAGGCGTGTTACACTCGCAATTTTTCGGTTTTTTAATCTGTAACCGTTTTCGATATTAACATTTTAATATTATTCATATTTATGTTTATGTTTAATATTATTTTATTAACTTCCCAAAGCCCAAATTTTGACACAATATCTCTACGTTCCAAGGTCTATAGAGTTAGATGCAATGGCTTTTAGTAGGATGTATAATGTATGTAGTAATGTACGAATGTACGTTCGTGGCTAATTTTCGCCTTGCATATCACAAGAACAAAATAGATATTGACGTTGGACTGGTTCCATTCGGCGCAGAATGATCATATTAGAACCTGGTTAAGTTTTTATCAAAATAGATCAATGATTTTTGTTACGATAAAATTATCTAAAGAAATAGCGAACTTACCGCATTTTACAATTGATAATACATAAGTACTATTTTTCATGCAGGTTTTGAACATGGTCTGAGAAATATTTAAGTTAAGTTAAGTTACAGCCTATATACGAACCACTGCTGTGCACAGCCCTCCCCTCATTTCTGAGAGGGTTTTAGAGCAAGGAAATGTCAGCCGCGCTGCCCCAATGCGTGTTGGCGAACTTCACATGTCTTCGAAATTTTTTTTTCTTATTTTTTAGACATGCAGGTTTCCTCACGATATTTTCCTTCACCGCCGAGCACGTGGTAAAACAGCACTTAAAATTGCAATTAACAATTTCATTGGTGTCGGCGGTAATCGAACCCGGGTTGAAAATTTCAGAGAAATGTTTAATATGCAATAATTTAATGGGTTTCCAATTTCATATGCCAGGTTTCCTATTTTTATCACTTCTTATTAGAAAGCTTGTAAGGTGGACCTCCTGAGTCGCACCTATTTTTTTATTATCATATAACGTATAAACATAACAAAAATAATCTTAACAAAAAAAATAACTTAAATTAAAAATTTTATAAACCCCTGAAACAAAAAGAGCTGATGATCTTCAAACGGCTGAACAAATTTTCTTAAAACATAATTAAGAACACTTTTATAAGAGGATATCCATCGAAGTAAATCACCCTGTACACCGATTTGATATAATTTATGTATCAGAATATCATGTGAAATTTTGTCAAATGCTTTAGTATAATCGGTGTACACTGCATCTAACTGTAGTCCACTGTCCATAGCAGTATAAAGATGATCAAGAAATTCGCAATCAAGAAATTCTACGTTATTATCGTCTGTTATCGTATCGAAGCGAGCGCGTATCAGCTAGTGACAAAATAAATAGATTGCAATATTATTTATCAGAATGCAGTGACTACTTTAGGTGTTACGGGCACTACTGCTGGACAAAGGCGTCTCACATTGTAGAGAAAATTTATTATAATCGCCACGCTTGGCATGTCGATTGGCGATCGCTTGCGTCTACCCTAAATGTGATGGTTATACCGTCATCTATCGATTTTTCTGGTTCGGATTAATCCCAGCCGCCAAATTTCACGATCGCACATCGCGGCAGAACTCCCCATACCATCCACACCATCTGGATGATTGGCGGTCCACCACTGTGCGATTTAGAAGATGTTTTCTTCCTCGCACAACTTCCTTGTGGAATAGTTTACCACCAGGGATTTTTCCGGACCGATACGACTTAGGGACCTTCAAGAAAAGAGCCTACTCCTTTTTAAAAGGCCGGCAACGCATCTGCAATTTCTCTGGTTCCCCTGGTGTGGCAGTTGTGGTGGATCTCTTATAAAAGTGTTTAACACAATTAAGACACCTTTCAAATGAAAAAAACTTAATCAAAATCGGTTCATGCGTTCAGGAGCTATGATGCCGCAGACACAGATACACAGATACACACTACAAACATATAACACTCCTCTGTTTTCGTCGGGGGTTAAAAACAAAAGTAGTTTTAGTAAAAAAAGTGTTATAAACTCTGTAAACACTAGGAACATACACAAGCTGATGATACCAGTTGCTCGACTCCACTGTATCAGTAATTCATTCTTGGGGCAATGTATACGACAAAGTCCCAGAAAATATACAAGGTCTCTCTATTACCAAGATTAAATATTTTATCAAACTATATAAAAAATTTTCATTATAATATAAATGAAAACATGGTTGATAATAACCCCTGGGAATGAGGTGGTTGCTTCCAAGCTGTTTCTAAAATAAATTTTGTAAATAGTTTGTACATTCTTTCATAATAATGTATAATTTACTTTTAAAAAAGAGGTCCCGCTGGGTTTCTTGCTGGTTCTCGCCGGGACAGAGGTTTTTTACGAACCAGTGGTAAAGTAAAAAAAATGACTTTCAATAAGAATTGCACGTAATCTACATTGAATAAAATATTCCATTCTAATCATAATAATAATAATAAAAATCTATAAACTCAAATCATCTACTTAGGTATATTCCTTGCGGGATAGTGTCAAGAATGTACGTAGAGTACATTTTCCAGTTGAATGGCTAAACTTAATGGGTTGAAATAAGGATGGGAGAGATCCTAATACGAGCCACTGGTAGCGGCTATATTCAGTCACGGAGAGATTATTTCTGATCTGTCTCTGTGACAACACCCCGCGTGAACTCAATGGATCGATAGCTTCTACAACAAATGTACAGTCATCTCTCAGAGTTAGGTGCTAAAAGTACCAAAATATCTCAATGTGAGTACCGTAGAATCCAACATAAGGGATTTACTTTTATCATAGGGGTCTATAATGCTATTTTTCTAAAAATATTTCTAAATACGGACCCTTCATCGCTTATATAATATAAGCATACATTATAATATTATAATATATAGCGTTCTAAAATAATACTATGTTCTTCATAATCGCAGGTGAAGGTGGCAAGCGCGGAGTGCGCGGCGTGGGGTGATGCCGGTTCGGAAGGGGCTACTCGCGCCCCAGAACACGTTCCTTGATACCATCGCTACACGCTTCGATGGCACCCGTAAGTTTTCCTACTCATTAAATTTAATTGTGGCAGAACTTTCATTCGCCAGTAATATATACGGCCTGTGTAAATCAATGAATTATTAAGACCGGCAATATTTTTATTTATTCAGCAATTATCGCAGATTTGATATTTTATTCACAACCGAAAGGCTCTCCCGACTATCTTAAATTTTCATAATTGCTTTAAGAAGTTTTCTTTACAAACCTATAACCTTTAAATAATTGTTTCGGGTCAGGATGATTTTCCACGTGAAGTTGATTATGATTTATGACTCATAAAATATAGTACATAATCTATAGTCTGACCGAAGCTATTCCCCTGTGATGCACTTTTATACCGCTCGAAGGAGTGGGAGTTTTTTTTTTCACCCACATTCCTAACATATACAACATATAACAAAAACCATGTGCCCTGTGGTTCCTGTTAAGTGCGTCAACAAAATCAGTACTCAAACGTATAGAAATAACTTTACTTCAGAAAACTTGACCATATTTTTTTAAATTAATTGTGCATCGGTAAAGCGGCGTCTTTGACAATACTCTTATTCCCCGGCCAATCCAGAGGTAATAAAACAACATACAATTTGCAAAGAAAATTTAATTAAATTTAATAAAAATTTTTCATGGTCTAGTTTTTTGAAGTAAATTTATTTCTATACATTTGAATACTGTTTCCAATAACACACTTAACGGAAACCACAGGTTTTTTGTAACATGTTGTATTTTTGATTTATGCAGATCTTAGAAAAAACGAAAACAACTCGTTGATAACAAAAGTTGACGTTGTTGATAATAGTAAACGACAATCGGCATATTATTTTTTCGGTTCCAATGCATTTTTCAATACGTTTGTTAAAATGGCATCTCTCTACTTAGATTTTGTATATGGAGTAGTCTATACGCATAGTATTCATACATCATTGATATTGTTTAATATTAAAGTTAAATTAATAATAGTCTAAAACTTCCTTAAATACAATTCCAGACTCAGCGTCTCGCCATTGTAATATTTTAAAATTAGCTTTTTTGTTATTTTTATCCTAATGTTTAATTCCAGTGCATTGACCGAATCACGTCAGTAAAATTAGCTACAGATTCGCAAATGTGCAACATGTTGCAGACATGACCGCAATAAAATTATTTATAATCCACAAACAATAAACACGCATCAAAAACACAAGAAAATGATTAGAAACGTGGTAGAGCCATACTGCAGCTATATTAATTGTATAGTTGTAGCACGAATGGGTCGGCTCGACCGGGGAAGGACCACGCTCTCACAGAATACCAGCGTAAAATAGTAGCTTAATGCTGCTGTGTTTCGTATGGTGAGAGTAGAGATACCCTTTTTACTGGAAAAGAGGCATTCCATCTTAATCCTTACGGCTGACAACGCATCTACATTTTGATTCGCAAACGAGGACAGATGTAGATGTCTATGGGCCACAGCAACCACTTACCATCTGGTGGACTGTGTACTCATATGTCACCCGTATCCTATAAAAAAAAACTCTTAGTACACAAAATAGCAAACAGAATAAAAAATATTCCAAGAGTCTACAACACTATACACGATAAATTTGGTTACAAAATGTACAATTAAAACATTTTGACGTAATAACGCCCACGACAAACAATTGAAATCATAAATGTTAAGTAACCAAAAATCAGCTGTGAGCGACGTAAATAACAATCGTTATTCAACCAAGGAGAAAACAATAAATGTACTGAAATAAAAATTCTCCAAAATTTATAGCAACTTGATTTAGTGGAAGAGAATTTTATTTATAGAAACACCGGAAAATTAAACGATCTTTTAGTTTACTTTCGGCTCGCACGTGAATATATTCATGTATTTTAGAGTTACTTTTTTACGTTGATGGAATTTACTACGCGTTGTGTAGTGTAGCTTTGACACCACACCCAATGTGATAAGAGAATTTGTCATATTACAACGTCCCATAGAGTCAGAAGAGGCGATTATTTAAGAGACAAGAAAGCCCAAATGATCTCCATAGATGACGGTATATCATCTCGTACATATGCCCGATGTGAAATACATAGACCAGTAGGAAACAGCATCAAAAGTGCGAGTTCTCTGGTATTACGATCACCAATCCGCCTACAAAAGCGTGGCGATTAAGGCAAATTTTTCTACGATAGGAGAGACCTATGCTTCACAATGAACTGGTACTAGAGATGAGTAGCTATTTTAATAACAAGCTAAATAGCGATTATATCGATAATAAATTATAGGACTCCTTTTGAACCTAGAATACCGTCTGGGTAAATACTTCCCTCTTACAGTTTTGTGCTGCCAAGCTGTACTTCTTGAACTGGGGTATAGATCCAGTATAGGTTTGTCAATAATTCTATCTTGGTCCTCGTAATCAATAACGGTTTTATAACCTTCTTTGTTTGTAGTTAATTGCATGTTTCCATAGGTTGCAGATGCCAGATTATCAAGTGGTCTGAAAATTCGTATGACACTTCAATTTTATTAAAAAAAACTCACGGTTACGATATGTGTTGACACGATATCACAATAGCAATCTGCTTTAGCTATTGCCTATTGAATAGCTAAGGCGCTAGTCCGCGCTAACGAAGCTATTCGCAACTTACTAGATGGTTTTGGCGCCACCGGCGTTGGTTGCTACGAATTGGCTATTCGTACCAACCAACGCCAGTAGCGCAGACTGTTCATGTATTTACGGCAGCTGAAAATAACCAACTAAATTAACTATGCGGTGTTATTCGCTTGGTTAATACAAGTTTTGTTTAGTTAGCGGTAGATTTTTTATTTTGACATCTTGTAAATATTTATGTTTATTAATCATTACCCTATATCGTCCTCGTACCGGTAAACGAAGTGTAGAGCGGCCCCCAATAGATGGAGTGCGAAGTGGATGGATGAATGTGGCTCAGTACCGTGATTTGTGGCATTCCTTGAGGAAGGCCTTTGTTCAACAGCGAACTTGCGATGGGCTGTAAAGACTATGATGATGATGAAATATTTTCGTAACCATCACGGCTGAGAATCATTCTCTCAAAATTTCTACATTCATATCATAGGTGGCATTTTAATACTTTAAAATAAGTTTTTTATGAATTTCTTTATTAATATCATAAAGTAAATAAAATAAAACAGGTCATTATGAAACTTAAGTTATTGAAAAAGAAAATCATATACAAACTCTGTAATAGGCGAAACGTGTTTGCAGCTGGGTACTTGGGCTTATACAAGCGAATTGGTAACTATCAGTTACTAGCGATCCGCCCCGGCTTCGCACGGGTGATTTCTAGATCTCGACAACAGCGCCACCTACCGGGTCCAATTGTGAATCGTTTAGGTCATCCATCCACACACTCAAACACACAAAATATTTCATCAAAATCGGTCCAGCCAGTTTCGAGTGTTTGCGAGACTAACGGGGACAGCAATATTGATATTATGTATAGAGATTGAGATTGATTGAATAATTATTAATTGAATAGCTACATCGTCAATTTTTCAAGACGTCTGATACTGCGATCGTCAATTCGCCTAACAAGCGTGACGATTAAGGCAAACCGTTACTACAACGAGAGTGGACAATATACAGCAATAGACAGCCCAGAGTCAGGAAGTGGCAGTATTCCACCCCCGCACCTCGGAAAGATCGTAGAGTCGTTGGTCCTGCGCCTGATCTCTCTTCGGTTGTGTCGGATTGCCGCTCTATCGGAATGTGAGAGAAAACGAATAGAGAGTGCACTTGTGCTTGCGCACATACTTATTGCTCTATAATCCTGCCCTGCGCAGATGGTTAGTATCCGTTGAGATTGGCCGCTGTGACCGAATTTCGGTCAGAAAGATATTATTATTATATGTTGGTTTAGTGCCAAAATAGAAAACAAAATTTGGAACCGAATGGTGGCACTGTGTTCGAGTTACTAATGTATTTAAATCAAAATCATCGCGTTAAATACCGAAAAAGGTATAATAACAATGGCTGCCGAGCCAACTATTATAAAGTAGGTTGTTATAGCCTATCCTATATATACGTCCCACTGCTAAGCACACACCTCACATTTGTGTGAAGATAAAGTACAGAATAATATAAGAAAATATATAATATACATAATTATACTCATACTCGTAATATATCTTTCTTTGTTAGCCTACGTTTAATTATGAATAATTCGTAGTAAATTTAGCCTCATTTAAATAAACATAGCGATTTAGGTGTAAAAATAACGCGGCAGTTGAGCTGTCATAAATAATGTTTGAGAAAAATAACATCTTATATGAAAGAAAAACCTTGGAAAAGGACCACATGTTATCTAATAAAAGCTTTAGTATATTGAGTCTTGTTTTTTAATATCTAATATGTAACTTTTAATTGGTAATTTTTGCTCACAGATAGTAATTTTGTGCTCGGCAATGCGCAAGTGCCGTCATACCCGATTGTGTACTGCTCGGACGGTTTTTGTGAGCTGACTGGTTGGGCGCGCGCGCACATCATGCAAAAAGGTTGCGCGTGCAAATTCCTGCACGGGCCCGACACGTCTGAAGAGCACCGTCATGAGATCGACGCCGCTCTGGATTCTAAACATGAACTTAAACTCGAACTGATATTCTACAAAAAGAATGGTAATATAACTGACTAAAATATAAATTATCTACCGTAACGTACCACACGTAATTTTAATTTTCACGAGTAGTTAAGTGCTTGATGCCAGTACCGACTCTTTGTCACTTCATATACAGAATCATAGAACGCATTTGTAGCAACTGTTTTTCAGTTATTTTTATATATTTATTTCAACAAAAATTCCATCGTTATTAACAAAAAGGATTATTATATTATTAAGGAATACGTAACTGAAAATAAGCCCTGAACTGAGGTGATCGCTACCATGCTGGTTCTATTGTAATTCATATAAAAATTGTACTAAATTACTGTAAAGTTATGTGTCTAAAAACTAACTTTGTAGGGATTCTTGCTGTTTTTTGCCAGGACAGAGGTATTTTCCGAACCAGTGGTAAATAAAAATGAATTTCAATAAGTATTTTATAATTATATATATTAAATAAAAATTATTCTATTCTATTCTATTCACATTGTACATTATGTAGGCAGGTAATAATTTTCAAATTCAAATTCATTTAATTATTTACTATAATTTTAACAGGCAATAATTTTCTGAGAAAACTTTTAAGATGTCGATTATTCTTTGTAATAAAGACTCTTTCTTAGCCGTACACCAATAAAGATCAATAACTATTTCGCTCAATTGTAGATAAAATGAAGCAAGCAACTTTATGAAAAGTCTCACATGAGCTTGAGCAACTTTTTTAATCTGGTTTTATTTGAGAACTTCATTAAAGTTTTGAACTTTCCAAAAGTTTTAAGTAAAAACAATTTGCGATGTTTATAATATATCTTTATTTGTTAGCCTAAACGTAATAATAACACAGTAAACTACTCAAAACAAAATAGGGCCCATTATTTCGTATTATTGAAATTTTAGAATACCTATATTTATTAAGATTTTGTGAAAAAATATATTTGAACCGGGGTATTAGAAATTATGTAATCGTAACTGTATTTTGTATGTATTTTAAATTGAAGTTGTCTTTTTATTTAAAAAAAAAGGCAAGTTTAATTTTAAATACATACAAAATACAGTTTCTAGGGAAAGTTTTTAATGTTATGGGAAAAATAAAATGTGATTATATCCACTTCTTCGCAGTGGTGTAAGAAGAGGTGGTAAGTTTAGTAGCAGGTTTAGTAGCTGCAGCTATATTTATAGTATAGTTGTAGCACGAATGGGTCGGCTCGACCGGGGAAGGACCACACTCTCACGGAATACCAGCGTAAAATAGGAGCTTAATGCTCCTGTGTTTCGTATGCTGAGTGTAGGGAACCGGAGACCCTTTTTACTGGAAAAGAGGCATTCCATCATAGTCCTCAAGGCTGAAAACGCATCTGCATTTTGATTCGCAAACGAGGATAGATGTAGATGTATATGGGCCTCATCAACCACTTACCATCAGGTGGACTGGGTGCTCGTTTGTCACCCTATTTCTATAAAAAAAAGGTAGGTCCCACTCTGCTCCTTATTTACTCTCTGAGCCTATCCGATACATTTTCAATGAAATGTGTAATGTTTTGTTCCGGTAATTGTTCCCAACAGACTTTTAATGCATTTATGACTTTTTGTTGACTTTTGATAATGCTATGTAGTTCGCTTTAAAGCTTCTTTTCGATTAATACCATAAATGTTGGCCATGGCAAAACCGCGATATTGATTTCAGAAAGTGCGCATTGGGTGCAACGCGCCGTATTATTATTATATTCATATTAAAAAATAAAAACAGAAAAAACCTTCATCCAGAATTACTAGCTCTATTTCACCCAAAAAGCTTATTCCACCCCATACCATAACACTTGGGCTGTTTCGTGGTTACATAGTTCTCAAAAATGTTGGCCTTCTTTTCTCCACACCCATAATCTTCTGTTATGACTAAAAGAATCACCTTAGATCCGTCTGTAAAGAGTTCAGTCCTCCAGTTTTTCACAGTCAAGTCCGAATGCTCGTGGGTGAACTTAAGCGCGCTTCACGATGCATCCATGTCAGCTTAAACCAAAGGACGCATTCTTGATGAACCTTGACCATCTCCGTGGAGTCCATTAAGAATGGTTTGATCACTGACTCGTCTATCAGTAGATTGTCGTAGCCAAGCTTGTAAGGGCTGGGTCGTTATAATACATACACTCACGACGCAGTTAATCTGATGTGCGGTCTTCTTAGGTACTTGCGGCTGTGACTCATCCTGAGCCAGATTTCTTAGCAGTACTTCTGTCTCTTGATAGCGTTTACCTTATATATTGGATAGCTCTTCGCGATACACCGACATTATTGCATACGATCTCTGAGATCGATCTACTGAAGCATAGCAACTGCTCTTAGTAATTAGGTAATTAGGACTAATACCGAAATTTGCCGAAATTAAATGTAAAGGCAAAAGAAAATTATTCTCAATTTTTACGTGGTAGAGCCATGCTGCAGATTTATTAGTAGTATAGTTGTAGCACAAATGGGTCGGCTCGACCGGGGAAGGACCACGATCTCACAGAATACCAGCGTAAAATAGCAGCTTAACGCTGCTGTGTTTCGTAAGGTGAGTGTAGAGAACCGGAGACCCTTTTTACTGGAAACGATGCATTCCATCTTAGTCCTCACGGGTGACAACGCATCTAAATTGTATTCTTAATCGAGGATAGATGTAGATGTCTATGGGTCACAGCAACCACTTACCATCAGGTGCACTGTGTGCTCGTTTGTCACCCTTATTCTCTATATAAAAAACACACTCACGACTTCACTTTTTCTGGCTGCTCGTTTGAAAACACCATTTGAGTTATCATTTTAAATATTGTTAAAGACTCTTAAACATATAAGCTTCACGTATAAATGCTTCACTTAGCTAATGATAGCCCTGAGGGCCCTTTTTGTTTCGAGTAGTATATTTGTTAACGTAACGAAATGGAACAGCGCATGTAGCAGAGTTTTGTAAGGGTATTTGTTCACTCACTCATATTCAGTTTGTTTTATTAATATCGTATTTACTCACCTACAACGACCCGAATACGAAAACGTCTTGAGAACAAACGCCCTTTGGAATGTGAGAAATACGGGCTACATTAGATTTTTTACGGAACTAATTTATAAATATAATACGCAATCAAAACACTATTTAAATTGTTATAAATTTGTGGCTTAAACGTAATTTATACTATTTATATAGATGTAACTACTTTTTGCTAAATGCTTAAACTTAGCCATAAAATTCACATTTCATCGATTCATGGTGTACATATTTTCAGGTTCTCCCTTCTGGTGCTTGCTCGATATCGTTCCAATTAAAAATGAAAAGCGTGAAGTGGTTTTATTCCTTGCTTCGTTCAAGGATATCACGAATACAAAAATGGCCGCCATGAACACGAATGAGGAGTTTGACAGCGGTAAGTGTTTTATTTTAACGATGCTTACGATTCTTAAATGTAAACCTCGGACTAAGATAAATTAATAATTAATTGTATTTAATTTCACTATCGTGTTGGGGTATAATACTAATAGTGATTAAATATTTTTTGTAATAACATGCATAAGCACGTTGTTCTAGTCAAAACAGGCTCTACAAAATTTGATTGTGTTAGATTCAGCTCCAATAAACCCTGGTGGGCTGTAGCAAATCTTGAACATCACCGCACGGTAAAACTCCTATGTCATATTTATTGAAATTATACTAGGTAGAGTTAGATTTACTAGACAGTAGATTTAATAGGGTGAAATTTATGTTTTTATTTATCAATATGCTTGGATAGTATATTTTTGCTTAGTAGAATTTATGAAGTTTTAAGTAATAGAAATTATTCGTAATAGAATTTCTTCTTCCTCTTATACAGGCACTTACTAGATTTTCAACCTCATTTTTCTACATACATACATACATAAACTCTTTCTCTCTTCTGTGGATGATAATAACCCCTGGGAATGAGGTGATCGCTACCAAGCTATTTCTAATTTGTTTTGTGTCGTTAATTGTGTAACATATAATGATTGTAAGCAGTTACTTTTTTTTTAAAAACGGTCCATTGGGTTTCTTGTTGGTTCTTCCCAGGACAGAGGTTTTTTTTCCGAACCAGTGGTAAATTAAACAAAAGAGTGACTTTCAATAAGTATTATTTATTATCTATATTGAATAAAAAAGTTGCCAAAGAGATAGGCAGGGACTACGGCTTTCCATTTCTATAAATATTCGCATACATGCTCATCGGTTAAGGGTATACGAGTATATACACTTAATTCAGCCCATCTTCATCAAATCACCAATTAGGCCGATAAACTTCCGTCTGAGGCGACCCGTACTGACTCTGCCACTCACTTTAAAACAATCTCTTCCTTTCTTTTAATTTATTTGTAAAATAGCAATTAAACTTTACTTATTACTTTTTACTTTATATATAATGATGGTAACTAGCGAGGATGTCAACCATTTGCATTTTGATTCTCAATTAAGAGTAAATGTGGGTGTTTGTGAGCCACAATATTCACTTACTATGAATTGGTCTCGTTTGTATCTTTAAATTGTATAAAATTAAGTTAATTATCCTCCTCGATTGCATCTGTACCAATAAAACTTACATATTTTATGATTTTATAAAGAAACTTCTTCACTCAGAGATAATAATTACGACATTTTCTGATAGTTTTCCGAAGTTGACGTTTGCATGATGTCGCATTCTAAATTTCTCGCGCGCCAATTTTTTAATAAACCACCATTTTGTAAGCGTAGACTACGTGGCAAGTCTCGCAACAATTTGTCAAGCGCTCCTGCGCCATTGCAACTACTTACTCTATATAGTAAGTTTTTACATTTTAGCTACAACCTACAGAATGATAGCGAGTCCTCCTTTATAATACATCTAATCCCGAAAATAGAGTAGCTTTTGGAGCAGCCAATTAATTGATAAATACACTGGTTTTACTTTAAAAGATGAGATATATTTTTGAGCGTCAAAGTGTTGCTTTTTTTACGTTTCTTACGCACGTAATATATAATAAAATCATTATTTTATCATCTAAATTGCTATCGTTTTCGCGATATATACAGTCCTCCTACCCTCCTCACAGCCTCACATCTCAGTACGTAATACACGTATAACTTATGACGGTAAAGTCTGAGAATCTGGACGTTGCAGCATATTCACCGCAAGTAAAACTGTAAGAAAATATGTGGGGATTTTTAAATATACAAAAAATGGCACATGCGATCGCTATGAAACGGCTCTGCAAGCAAGACGATTTTACGATTTTGTTTTTGTAAGTTGAATTACGCGACATGCTTTGGTGTGAACGACTTTAATTCGTTGAAGTGATATAATAAAAATTATAACAGTAGTATTAGGGGCGCGGTTGTTCGCAAGGGCTCTTCATTATAAAACGTACTATTGTGTTAATTATATACAGCATTAAGATGCGAGTTTATAACTTTAGTATCAGATCTATAGTTTTTTTTTTGCAATATTGCTTTAATCCTTATGTATAACTTACGAGTAGTATAAAAATTAAAAGTCCTAAAAGTTTTTTACTCGCATGAGTGACATTTCAATAGAGATTTTTAATTTTAATTTGCGTTACGTACATTATGCACGCTATACTATATCTATGCATACTAAAAACTCTATTCCTATGCCATTCCTTGGGTGTTTGATTGAAAGCATGATATTGCGTAGGAAGCCTTCTTTGATCCTTGTATTTTCTATATCATCTTTGTATTAAAAGCATGGTTGTACTTATTACTTGTACTTTAATTGTAAATGCATATTTTTGTTGTAAAATGAGATTTGACATTTTATTTTTGAAACTAAAACGGCATTTGAAAATGGCTATTGATATTTTTTTTACAAATTTAATTTAAATTATTTACCCTTTTCTTACTGAAATTTCTTAAATTATATCTTTACTACGGTGATCAATACAGGGTATTTTTCATATTTTTTATATTATTTAATACTAGCGATCCGCCCCAGCTTCGCGCGGATGATAAACAAACGCTGCTCACAAAAAAAACTTATTTATCATATAAAATAACCATAAATGTTACTTAATCCCATTACTGTTTGTATTAAAATTGTGATCTTTATTTTAACGACAAACAACATAAGGAAAACCCTGTACGGATTTAAAAAAGGGACAAACTCGGGCTTTACGACAAATAAATAGCGATATCAGGGTGAAACAGTAACGGGGCGATTTGTGCGTGCAGGAGCCGCGGTGCGGCCTTCAGCTGGCGTGGTCACTCTAGCGTTATCCCCATTTGTACCCGCAGCGGCACTTTTGGGCGCCCGGTTCCGAGCTGAATCTAGTTGCCTACTTCCAGACCCTAATGGCAATCTTGACCCTGAAGCACCCTCGCCCGCCAACATGGGCAGGCGACGCTCAAGGGCCGTACTGTACCAGCTTTCAGGACATTATAAACCAGATAAGATGAAGACAAAACTTAAGCTTAACAATGTTAGTAAGGTAAAACATTATTTTCTGGATATATAACATTTTCAGCGTAGAGGTAAACAATCTCTCATTTATTAGTTAGTTGTCTGCTAATACTAAAAGATAGTATAATTATGGCTACAAACGTACATATCGGCCCTAAAATTTACGATTAATTATTTAAACCTATTGAAGTCCACTGCATAACTGCATTCTTTATGGAAAAGCTCATTGTTGGTGATTTCATTATTATCAAGTTAATTGTCGCTTCTTGCACAGAAACATGCTTCTCTTGCTTAATATTTGACAGTTGACATCACGTGATAAAAGATGAGTATTCTAGCCCACTTCGATTTCCAATACTCTCCTCTCTTCCACACAACTATTTGTAACGTTAACTAACAACTTTGTCGGTTGATTTAAGTAATTGAATGAATTATATTATATATTTACTCTTCTTTATCTTCATCAGCTCGTAAAAGTCCACTACTGGAGACGGCCTCTCCGGTTATAAATAGGATTTACCTTTATCGTCACTCTAGGCAGGAGGATTGACGATCAAAGTATCAGATACTCCTATCTTTGACACTGCTACCCGTCCAGGTCTGGGCATTTTACGACTGGCGTTAACGAGATAATTATACCGCCTTCCATTGAAAACCAATCATTGTTCCCCATTCCTTAGTCGACCCTTGCGACACCCACGGACTAAATGGGATGATGTGCCACAACACGGCATTAGATTCAAGTCATTGTTAAATTACACAATGTAGATTTATTTCTATTATTATTGCAGATTTTCTTTAGAGAAATATTTTAATTATTTTTCTTTCACTTTTAGAATCTACTTCACTCCTCTGACCCACCTTTGCCAGAGTACAAAACGTCAGCGATAAAAAAGTCAAGATTTATTATCTCGCATTATGGCGTTTTTAAGACCTTCTGGGATTGGCTAATTCTTATAGCAACATTCTATGTAGCTGTCGTAGTTCCGTACAATGCCAGTTTTGTTCACGAAGGACATCCAAGGATCAGTGTTACCAGTGATGTAGTAGTCGAAGCCCTCTTCATTATTGGTATGATTTCTTTGTTTCTTTTTTTAATTTATTAGATAGTATAATATATCCCAACCAATTTCTGGTATATATTAAGAATTAAATTTTAGGCGTAAATATATTATTATAGAAACATTTTATATGTAACAAATTAAACTTTTCAAATTCTAGTACTTAAATTTTTCTCAGAGACTTAGACTTGTACGGCCTTACTTATAATCGTTGATTATAGCTTGCTTAACTTAAGTTTTAATAATCTATATATCTGTCTTTTTCTATTGTTATTTATTGAAGAGAGACAAGGAATTCGAAAAATTGTTTAAATTGACATTGATTTTTAAATGTAATTAATAGAACTAGCGTTACATTATAGATGAACAAACTAAATTAGCTAAGATCATCGTAATAAAATAAAATGGGTAACGTGTCGTATTATCGACGGTGGTACGTCTTTCTTAGTGTAATCGTGTTGGGACTAGTGGTGCTGGGATTAGTGGTAATGGGGATAGTGCACGCAATTGAGAGAGGACGGGAGGTTTTCTCTTCCAACTAGCTAATTAAGTTTTAACATCTTTAATTTTATGTGTGGCCGGTAGTGTTTTACTGTTTGTGCAAGTATAATATGCACAATTTTTCCATATTCTAAGAATATTTTTATAGACCGCTCCTGCGCCCACCAAACAACTGCTCAGTGGTGAAAAAAAAAAACCTCGCAAAGGAACCGGGTTGTAAAAATAAAGTATATTATGTGGAGTCCAATAAGCATTGAAATAGTGCATCGGACTCTATCCTGCTCTAAAACTCCTATTAGATATAAAAGGAATGTACCCAGCGGTGGGATTTTTGTAGATTGTTACTTTAATTATGTTTAACTTATGTGTAAATTTTTATTTACATAACATAATATACAATATTTTATTATATACAATATTAAAAACAAAATATATACTAGAACAATGAACCTAAAACTAAAAACCTTAAAACAATATTATAATAACTAAAATATATTATTAAAAAGGAGGCCCTTTGCGTAAATTATTAAATGACATGTTGTCACCCTTTAATCAATTTTAGACATAGTGCTCAACTTCCGGACAACATTTGTAAGTAAAAAAGGAGAGGTCGTATCAGATTCTAAAGCGATAGCCCTTAATTACATCCGGTCTTGGTTTGTGGTGGATCTCCTGGCTGCGCTTCCGTTTGACCTACTTTACGCTTCCGACGTTTATAGTGGAACGGTAAGTTTTTAATAGTAATCGATAATGCAATTGCGTTATAACAAAGATGTTAATTAAGTTTTATTATACTTTATGTTAAAATTACCAAAATCGCTTTTAATTACATAAATATGCGTAGATAAAAGTTAAAAAGTTACATGTCAATTAGGATAATTACGTTCGGTCAAGTTAGGAAAATAAAATATATAACACTCATATTTCAATTAGGAAAACGGGATTCGTGTGCCCTTGCAACATTGACCCAATCATTCTCTGTACCGTGTAAACATGCTCCTTGTAGAAGATAAATTTTTTTTAGTAGTAAATAGTGGTTTCGTATTGTGGCGTCGGGCTTAGCCTGTATAAGAGGTAAATTTATTATTAAGTACGGGTCTAATCCTATCCTATAACTTTGGATTAAAAATATCCATGAAATATAATAAAAGTACCTTTATTTGTGTTATATTGCATTTTGGTAAAAACATTGATCTTAAATATAACAAACCTTTGACGTAAGTACTGTATAAATAATGTAATATTTAAGTGGTTGAGTTTAATCACATGTGGACACGTTTGTATAAACTTATCGTACCATTACATGAGTAACGTCAATTTCGAACAATTTTTTTTAAACCTTACCTCCACACTAGGATTTTCCCGTGTATGGAGGCAGTTTACGAACATAAATTTCACAATGACAACAATCAGACATTACATACATTCATTCAGACCCGGAATTATTTGTAGATCATACTCATACAAATACTTGTTTCGTGCGGAATTTAAACCCGCAGCCCTCAGCGCCGCAACACAGCAGTCACTGCTCCACTGATCCGTCAAATTGTGGGGTATACAGAGTACTTTAGTAACTGAAACTAAGTGTACTGAACGTTAGTGAATAATAAAAAAAATAAGTGAATAATAGAATAAATGATTAAGCTGTTACTGTTACTGTTACAGCATGTTAAAGTCCACTGCTGAACATAGACCTCCCCCATAGATTGCCTCATAGGGAGGGTATTTGCCATAGTTGCCACGATTGACAAGCGGGCTGGCAACCGCAGTTTTTTATTTTTAGTCGTTATTAGGAAGACGCTGCTGCCCATCTCCTGCTTTGTTTTTCTCTGTCGCCTCTTACGACACCCACGGGATGATATGGGCTAGTGGATATTCTTATACCACCACTACACGGTACATGATTAAAACCTCAATGTTATTTGATGGATTTTGCGCAAAAAACGGAATAAAACAGGATACCTCTTTTCAAACAGGAATCGACGCACGGAAATGTACATTTAGTAAAATTAACAAGACTACTTCGGCTGGCACGGTTATTACAGAAAATGGATCGATACTCTCAATATTCAGCTCTAATTCTGACCCTATTGATGCTCTCGTTTACTTTGGTTGCACATTGGCTAGCGTGCATTTGGTTTATAATAGCTGAGAAGGAGATTGAGCACCACAAAAATGAAAGTTGGGATTTAGGTACGCCTTCTATTTTACTTAAATTATTTGTTATATTTATGCGTGTTCTTTTACTGACATTACGATTTTGAAACTTCACTAAGATAACTGTGAACATGAACTGGACTTTTGTTTTTAAATGTTCCTATTAAATTGTTTAATTAAAGTTTAAAATAGTAATAACTTGTAACACTATATTTGTGTAATGTTACTCATAGGATGGATTAACAATTTAGCAGAGAGACTTAAAGTTCCTCACACAAACATATCTCACAGCGAGAGTTACGTCACTGCACTCTACTTTACATGCTCTTCATTAACTAGTGTGGGTTTCGGCAATGTATCGGCTAATACTCTGCCAGAGAAGATATTTAGCATTTTGACTATGTTAATTGGAGGTTTGTGTAATTTAATTTAAAAAAATACTATATTTAATTGATCATTAACTCCTTAATTAGTAGTAAAATTTATTTTTCTTGACTTATTTATATTATATTTTTTTTAAAGAAATGTAATACTTTTTTTATTTTTTAAAGCGCTCATGCATGCTGTAGTTTTTGGAAATGTAACAGCTATTATACAGCGTATGTATTCAAGACGGTCATTGTATCAAAGCAAGTGGCGAGATCTAAAGGACTTCCTTTCTCTTAATCAAGTACCAAAGGAGCTAAAGCAACGTATGCAAGACTACTTTCAAACAATGTGGTCGCTTAATCATGGGATCGATATTCACGAGGTATTAATATATTACTACGTACTATTATGATTAAGAAAATATAATATTTCTTTCTGAAAGTAAATACAAAAATCAATATGTATACGCTTTTACAACAAAATCCCAGAAAATGAACAAAATTTGTCTATAAATAAGTTTAAATGTTTTATTAAAGGAAAATTGTACAAAAAGGGTTATTATAATATCAAAGAATACATAAGTGAAAAAAACCCCTGGGAATGAGGTGATCGCCACCATGCTGGTTCTATTAAAACTCATTCAAAATTTGCACAAACAAAAAAACAAAATTATTGTAAAGATAAAATATGTTTTAAAAAAAGTCCTGCTGGGTTTCTTGCTGGTTCTTCCCAGGACAGAGGTATTTTCCGAACCAGCGGTAAATAAAAATGACTTTCAATAAGTATTATGTAATTATCTATATTGAATAAAAATTATTCTGTTCTATTCTATTCTAAAAAGTGTGTAGGGATTAAGCACATTTTCTACCGACTTCAAACAGAAGGTACTCAATTCGACTGTATGTTTTTTATGTATGTTACCTCATAACTTTCTTGTACGTAAACCGATTTCGATGATTCTTTTTTTATTTGAAAGCTGGTGCTTATTCAGGTCCATTTGATCAATGTTTGACAATAATATATATTGAAGTCGGTTGTACAAAATTTTTAATTTTAACGAAACGAAACATTCGAACGGTATGAAAGCCGATTCTGAATACGCAATCGCATCATTGGTAGCGCGAATGAGCTCACCGCTCCCAATAGATTGTACTGGTTGCAGAGTTACAAACTCGACCAAATTTACGCTATCTACTTAATGCACAGATTTAAGAACACTGGAAGGATTGCCTGTGATATTGTCACTGTCAAGGGTCTGGTTAAGTCCTTCATGTGGGTTTATGGGCGATAATGCACTGTCATATATCATTCGTAATAACCAACTGCACTTATCCCTTTCAACGTCCTGCCATGGAATGTCAGTTCGCCAGGCTTGAATCCTATTTGACACGCATTAAATATGCTTTAAACAGGAGCTCTGCCGAGTATGGGTAGGATTCAATGTATGCAATATAAACCTAGATTATACTGAATTTTATTAATTTATTTCATTTGTGTGTTTAGCCTCAAAATAGGCCTCTGTTTCGGCGATTACTTCCTCATCGGCTTTAAATTTCTTTCCAGCGAGCATTTTATTGAGGTCTGAGAACAGGAAAAAGTCGCTGGGGGCCAAATCTGGAGAATATTTATAGAATTAGATACGGTGGATGCGGAAGCAATTCGAAGCCCAATTCATGCAATTTTGCAATCGTTTTCATCGATTTGTGACACGGCGCATTGTCTTGATGGAACAACACTTTCTTCTTCTTCAAATGTCATGTCGTCCTTCATACGCTCCAATAACGCTATATAATAGTCGCTGTTGATGGTTTTTCCCTTTCCAAGATAGTCGATGAAAATTATTCCATGTGCATCCCAAAATACGGACGCCATAACCTTACCGGCCGACTGTTTGGTTTTGGTGTGGATTTTTATGATTTTTTCGTCCGTAACAGCTTCTTTTGGACGTCCACTGCGTTCATCGTCTTCGGTGCTCATATGGCCTGTACGGAATTTAGCAAACCACTTACGAATGGTTGCTTCGTCCGGCGCAGAGTCCGGATAACACTTATCATGCCACTTTTTGGTATCAGCAGCACTTTTTTCATTAAAAAATAGTGTTTCATTAACACACGAAATTCCTTTTATCCATTTTTTTCAAAATAACAAAAGTTGCTTCACTCAAAATGCTGTATCTCACAAACTAATAATCAGACAGCTGTCAAATTTATACACATTTCTTTTGAAGGTTGGTACTCAATAAAAATGATAAGGATTTTATTCTAGTGGCGCCATCTCATAGAAACGACACGAACTTTTCAGCCCATCTATTAGATATTCTATGCTAGCAGTCAGATCTTGGTTCCGAAATCCAGTCATAGTCAATTTTGCTCAAACACAAATTGTTGGTTTTCGAGTCTGATAGTAATGTGTTTATCCACGTGTTTTTGATCCAGCATCTTAGCTTACCTCCAATCTTATTGCAAAAGCGTTACTGCGGGAATGGAATTAGTCGAAAGTCGTCGTTGTGGTCGAAATGTAAGAGGACATTTTGTATGCAGATATACTTTACACAATAATTAAATAATATGTATTATTTTAGACACTGAAAGAATTTCCTGAGGAGCTCAGAGGCGATGTCTCTTTACATTTGCACAGAGAGATATTATCGCTTCCAATTTTTGAAGCCGCGTCTCAGGGTTGTCTTAAGTTGCTTTCTCTACATATTCGAAACAACTTTTGTGCTCCCGGAGAGTATCTAGTTCATAAAGGCGATGCACTCACTTACATTCACTATATTTGTAATGGTTCTATGGAAGTAATGCAAAATGATATGGTAGTTGCAATATTAGGTAAGTAATCTTCTTTGACAAAAGTCTCAATAATTTAATATTACTGTAAAGTAAAAAATAAATATTAATTGTAATATATAGGAAAAGGAGATTTGGTGGGTTGTGATATGAATACTCACTTACACGCCTTCAATGCAACAGGAGGATCACAGCCCAATAACTCCGACGTTGTTGTGAAGTCGAGCAGTGATGTAAAGGTATTACATACATGTGTATAGTTCTTCTGAGATGTGAACTTTGTTATTTATACGGATTTTAAGTAAATTGTCCAAAACATTTTTACAGGCTTTAACTTATTGTGATTTAAAATGTATTCATATGGGAGGATTAGCTGAAGTTTTGCGTTTATATCCTGAGTACCAACAAGAGTTTATTCACGATATACAGCATGATTTAACATATAATTTAAGAGAAGGTTATGAAGCAGAGCAAGAATCTGATGGAAATGGCCATCCCTCGCTGACTCTTCCATCTATTTCTGAGGATGACGAAAATGCTGCAGAAGAATACGCTCTTTCACCAAAGAAACCGTCAATTACTAATACTAACAGTCCTCGTCACAAGTTTAGGTTTGTTCATATAAGTATTATTTTGTATTACAAAATAATATAGTAAATAAAATACAAACATATAATTTTTTTATTACATTTTTAGGTCTGACGGACAACGCTTAACTCATAGAGAACTACGTGAAAAAATAGAAAGACAACGAAGTGTTGCAACTCCTAAACTTGGTAGAGCTGATTCTCTAGAAGGCCTTAATTTAGAAGTACATAACACAAGATCGTCTGTAGATAGACTTGACACTCAAGTATCTAGTCTACATCACGATGTGGCTGCATTAAGTATGGAGGTGATTTACCATTCTTTACTTTGAATTGAAAAATGAAAAACTAAGCTTAAATAACAAAAGTGTTTAGGAATATAAACTTATATATATATATATAAGTCTAATCTGTTTTAATACAAATATTTTATTAATGATAATGATGTTTTATTAGGTTCGTAATGCAATTCAAGCACTACAAGAAATGACAGGCCCTTCTGGATGGCATGCAGCTCATTCCAATCCAAATTTACAATGGAACGCACCGCTTAATCAACTTGCTCGAAGTTGCAGCCATCCTCCTGATGTTTTTTGTTGGGAACAGGTACTTTATTTCATTTAAGTTAATAAGTTAGCACGACTTTATTATTTAACTTTTATTTTTGTTTTACAGCAGGAAAGACCAGTCACACCTGAAAGGCTTAAAATTCATCGTAGTACACAGACTGAGCCGTTTCTTCATTCTGTTACTCAATACATTATGGAGCACCCAGCGACAGTCATGCTTCTTTTAGGTATAGACCCGATGGCTAATCTAGCTCCTGTTATGCCACCGGCTGTTGAGTTCTATGATACTCGAGGTCGTCGGCCCAGTACGCTTGAGCAAATTATAGAGACAGAGAACGGAAGCCAGACGCCGTCCAGTACCGCCAGTGATAAATTTGAACCTAATAGAAGTTTAAGTGGAAGTGCCAAAGAACTTAATATACAACAAGACACGAAACAAACTCAAGATAAAGTTTTTAAAACTCCTATTTTAAAAAGGAACAGATATTCTGCCAGTGATATTTGTGAAGCATCAGAGAGATTATTACCAACAAAAGGATCACAACCTAGTACATACAGTCTTAAAGCGAATATAAATGGTTAAGTTCATCTGCTCATTATTCTTACTAATATTATATGCGACAGTACAGTATTTTAAATTTTAATTGTTACAATGTGGTTGCTGTAACCATTAACTCGTTTATTTCTATTTCAAAACATTACATGCACTTATTTATTTTTTGTAATATTTAAGGTGTACATATCAATCACTAGTTGTTATTTGTTTTATTTATAAGTCTGTGTTCTTCATAATAACTACGTTTAAATAGGTAAACATAAAAAATTTACGCTATTACAAAAATTAGAAACTTTAATTATTTCAATATTTTCAAGGTAATCGTATAGTTGAAATACATTTAATGTTAGTAGGAAACTTCACACAAACTGAATGTTTGGTTACATATATAGGAACGCTTGTGTACGATACTTAATGTAAATTTACCTTTACCTACTACTTACGAGTACATAGTTATCAACTAATTCCGTATTAGAATAGGAACTCTCAAAATGTTTGTAAATTTTCTAAAAATAATTTATACTGTCGTTTTAAAAAAATATATATATTTTATGAAACTTTTTGTGCCAAATTATATCCACTACTACTTTTGTCACCTAGGACAATACTGATTTTTACTCTTAATCATTACAATATTAAAAAAAAATAACTTCTTTTCTCTTGTGTATTGAAATTGTAGCTAGTGATTGCTTTAAGCAAAATAGTAAAGGTACTATTGGTTTAAAATAGACTTCCTGTCAAAATATCAGTATTATTACATTTTAGAAGGAAATATTAATATATGGTTGGAATGATAGGTAACTAGTTTAGCTCACCTCGAACGCGAAGCGGAGAGGTTGAGCTTTACTGTAAACTTTACAAGGTTGCGCTACCCGCTCTCATTAAATCATTTAAATCTCGTTTATCGTTATAATACTATTTATCGTAATTCATACATAAATGTAAGTACGTACACTTAGCAAAAATTTTTTGATTAATTTATTTCAATTTTCTTGCAAGCATTTGTTGGATATTCGAACAAATATAAAATATTGAATTATTAGCAAAATTGTAATTGAGAATGTCCGCAATAATAAACAGATCAGTAGTGTAGTGGCTAAGTATTTTTAGTTGTAGCGCTACGTGTAACGAGTTCAATTACAAATAAAATTGATCCGGGTTTGTATGTATTTTAAGTGATTTTATGTATATTTTATTTTATTTAATGATTGTATTTTAAATTATGTTTATAAATTGCATCCACTTACCATTACATATTTTTATGTAATGGGTACGTTTTTATAAAAAGAACAATACTGTTATAAATATATTATTAAGTATATATTAGTTTGTTGTTAAATATAATATTATTATAATTTTTAAGTATATTTAAATTGATTTAAGGCATACAAAAAGACAAACCTACTGGGCTGAGGTCGATGTGCTTATCTCTGTGAGAGAATATCACTTGCAATAATTAATATTAGGTATAATTAGATAAAAGGAAAAACTCTCGAGAGGCGAAATTGGATGATGGATTCTCTTAAGCCGCCACCACACGGCAAACTAAGGGATGTGCCAGAAAGATCTTTCGGCTTCCGATAGATGGCGGTATAACTATAGCGTTTAAGCCACGCGCAAAATACCCAGATCGGCGACTGGGAGCAGTTTCAAAGATGCGAGACGTCTGGTACTGCGAGTCAATCCGCCTGCTAACCGTGACTGTTGAGGTAAATCTTCCCTACAACAGGAGAGGTCCATTTTTAGCAGTAAACTTTTACGGGCTAACGAAAAGCAAGAAGAACAATGTAATAGAATTATTTGTGTGTGGTATGTTCATACCGTCTTTGAAATGCATAAACTAAGCTACTTTAAAATCAAAAAATTAAACCTAATTAATTTGATTTGATTGCCACATTATTATTTGGGTAACGATGTGGTACATACTCGAGAAAACTATCCTTTGAATCATTATTGATTATCCAAAAATTGTAATATAAACTAAAATGTTATCTAATATTTAATCGCGAGAATTCTACTCTCGGATAAAAATAATTATATACGAACGGAGACGCTTACTAGCATTATGGAATAAAGATAATGTATATTACTTAGAAGTCAAGAATGTGATATGTCAATATGGAATGATGTGCAGTGCCTAGACTTTATATAGTTCTTGTTTTTTTCCGTTTTCTCTTCATCCGACATTACTTTATAACTGTCTTAAACTACGATATCCTTGCATTTAATGCCTTCAAACAAACAGATTTTTGTACATAGAAGAAATTATATTTGATCTTTTCCTGTAGTACAAAATATTACTTATGTAATGTTTAATAAAGACAGATTAATGTTTAATGCGTTAGTTTATTTTTTTACAAATCACTCCTTAGCTCCGTAGCTCTGTTGCAACCGTTACACAAGCTCCGCTTTTTATGAATGTTTCATATTAAAGAGACCTGAAAGCGTAAAGGGTTAATAAACATGCATTTTTTTCAAATTAGAACTACAATAATTTACCTTAAAGCACTAGTGCTAGGAATTCTTCGAAGTTACCTAGGAATTCTTTTAAGTTTACCTTCGCACGTTGCGATAAAATTCACAATTCGATCCACACCATCTAAGGACATGTATGTGGTCTATGGTACTAAAGCTGGAAACCGACCTGTACGCGAAACTGGAATTCTTCAAGTGCGCGTGCAAGACAATTCGTTACAATAACATGCTTGTAATTTACATAGTAATACATCAAAAAAAGCTGCGATTCATCTGCGCTGATGTTCTTTTTTATAGAATAAGGGTGACAAACGAGCACACAGTCCACCTAATCGTAAAAGGATGCTGGATATCCTCGATAAGAATCAAAATGCAGATGTGTGTCCCTTCCCCAGTCGAGCCGACCCATTCGTGCTATAACCATAATATAGCACGAATGGGTCGTCTATCACATAAGAAATTCATGCGCATAGGCGGCGAACACTTACTATCAAATAATCTTCGTTCACGTCTGTTTTCACACGATACGGCATGAGCAATGATGTTGGGGTGACCTACGTAACATGTAAAAATCCGTGACATATTATGCATTCCTGCCTTGCAATAACAACTTTGTGGTTATATAATAGCAATTCCTCATATTATCGAACAAGTGTTATTGAAAGACATGGCACCCAAGTGAAGAGTGATATAAAATGATACTGATATTCATCTAAAATGATTATGTTCTGCTGATGAACGTAAGTATTAACTGTTTACGTATACGAATAAGATATATTACATATTAAACAGAAACAGAAACTTTTTTATTTAATATATATTATAAATAATACTTATTGAAAGTCACTCTTTTGTTTAATTACCACTGATGATTGATGATTTGATGATGATTGATAATTTGCTATTCATTCATTAATTACAGCCTATCAAAGCCCACAGCTGAACATAGATCTCCCCATAGAATGCCTCATTAGGGCGATATTTGCCATAGTTACTACGCTTGGCAGGCAGGTTGGCAACCGCAGTTCACATTATAACATTAGCAGAGGAATCGTACGAACGCTTAGGAATTGTCCCCAAAATGCTAAAATGTTTAAAGATAACGGAATACCCTAAGACCAAGCTTCAGTACACGGGCACGTGAAAAACGAAACCAGTTTCTATGTTCGGAAGCTAAAAATACGAGCACTTTCCTCCTTTTGGAAAAGTTTCAAAAGGCTCTTTTAAGAAACCTCTACAAGTATCATTATGGGTACTATCCAATATATACTCCAAATAATTCCTCATCGGTTCTCGATTTACAAACTAATGGAAACTCGTCACGAAACGTAAATCAATTCGGAAGATTAAAGGTACAGACCTGAGTGCTAAATGGTCTTAATTTTTCGTTCCAAATAAACTTATGCCACAACCGCAAATATGAACTGCTTGCTTGCTTGCCGTGAGGACGCACCACCGCTCACCGCTCTCCTAAAAATTGCTGCTGATTTTCAGATGAATAGTCGTGATAGATGATAATATTAGGAATGCATGAAGTTCTATGAGCTAGAAGAATTAATGTGATGCTTTTTAGTGCTGTAATTTATTTTAATCATCTTTAATTAATGTAAAATAAAGACACTGTTTTTAATATTCAATATTCTACTTCGGTTCCTAAAATTTTATTTATCTTATAACATAGAGCAACACGGACCAACGGCGGACCGGAGGGTAGTAGTTATACGCAGGCGTTCCCCTCTTTCAAAGTATTAGTCCACGCGGTCCTATGCGTACAATAAATCTAGTTGCGCGGCTGAATCAACGTTCTACTAATATATAATATATATATACCGAATTGTTCAGTTTTTTGCTGCAAAAAGAGATCTGTTAAGTCAAATTTACAAAAAGATGGTACCTTTTATATATATGTATGTAATTTTTAATCACATTATTGCTAGGTTGCTTCCTTTTAAAAAAAATCAATAACAACGGTCGTGTGGTTTCGGATTTGTTTACCAGTACATGCCGCTCACCCTTATACAATATGCGGATAGGTCGAGCGACTGATTCGAGTCTGTATCTGAGTTGTCGCTGTCACCGAGCGATACTGTTATAATGTATGTATGTGTGTGTGAAATTTGTAGTTTATTGTTCTATTTGTTATGTGTGAGTTTCGTAGTGACAGGCGATTTTTGTGTGCGCAGATTTCCCCCCGAAAAATTACAGACAGTTCTTCGAGAAAAAACGCTATGGCTACTCCCCTCCAATACGCCGGCCCGTGTGCCTCTAAGCATTGTAAGGATGACAATTTGTTTTTAAACTCAGTCACATGGGATCATTATAATATAAGTTTATACCAATATATATGTAATGATGATATATGTATCGGAGACGTGGACATTCACTACTGGCCCAATAATGAAGCGTAAGGTTGCTCAGTGTACTATGGAGAGGGCTATTTGCGAAAATAGACTCTATGCTTTGATATGCTGCGTGATAGACTTAGTAATGAAGATATTCGCAGTAGAACCAGGGTAACTAGGGTTGTACAACTCTAATATAATACAATACAGTGTTCTACTATATTAGGAGACCAAATA
Source organism: Parnassius orleans (assembly GCA_029286625.1). Taxonomy (NCBI): domain Eukaryota; kingdom Metazoa; phylum Arthropoda; class Insecta; order Lepidoptera; family Papilionidae; genus Parnassius; species Parnassius orleans. Next base: position 2,715,393 of record JAGSMP010000152.1, read on the forward strand.
CTATATTTCTAAAAAAATAAGCGAAACTGCTGTATTAATATGGCGTAAGGCAATTAATAAAGGCTAAGTATAATTTTGAAATATCATTAATCATTATTATCATTCATCTTCATTCCAGGTATCAGTTTCTTATTAACAAGATACTAAAATGTCTCCGGTAATCGTAAAGGTCTTTTTATTTAAAAAAATATGGTAAAAGTGAGGCAAATAATGAAAATCATTCTTGTCTATTCTTGTTCATTTACTTCAGCTTTACAAAAGCAGTGAAGCACGAGCTTGAACACGAGCGGCGGTGGAGGAGTAGAGATGCATGAATACTTGTTCAAAAATGTTGACCTACTTGCTGTTCTCAGAGAGGCCTCCCAGTATCCATTTCATCAGTGCTTTGATGTTCATTTCAGTTTTCAATGGTATGGTTTAAGTGGTAGCTATGAATAAATATAATCTTTTGAATTATTCGTTTATTCATTAAAATGAAATGGACTAAATGATCGTATCAAATATTTAGTTTAATAAATAACTTGTATCTCTTTGTAGTTATAACTCTTGTACCTCTTTTAAAGGTATTTTGAATTGAATATTTTGAAATTAACTACGCCATACTATGAAACACAACAAAAAATTAACAAAAATTGCAAATGCTATTTTAATTTTAATAGCATATTTTTTATATTATGTGCGGTGTGATGTATCTTTGTATGTTTTACACTTATTTGTGCAGTATATTATATAAATTGTTATTTTCTTGCTCTGCTATATACAGCGAAGTTTAAGGCTCCTACTAGATAAAATGAAAACCTAGTAAGCCATGCAAGTAGTAGATGGAAGACGTGTTTTATGGCATTCCTTAGGAGAGACCTTCGTTCAGCAAACGACGTGTGATGGGCTGTAATGATGATGATGATGAACTTTTATAATAGAGCTGTGGCTATATCACGTGAATAGTTCAAATTTTAAAGTACACCTTAAAACGAATATTCTTCAAATAAACCTGCAATGTGTCTCATCTAATTCCATAGACGCCGTAAAAGGTGATTTAGATAAATGGATCCAGACCAGAAGATCGCATATAACATATCCAAACTGTACTACACGAGAAGCAGAGTCACAAATAAGTGTAACAAATGTACATCAGTTGACTGTTTACGGGCTCAACAGAAAGAGGCAGATGTAAATTTGCGGGAACCATTACATTAAAACCAGATTTAGAAAAATAAATTTTGAAACGCAGGAAAGGAATTTACGCTTTTGTTATGTAAAGTAACTCACAAGGCTAAAGACAATTAAGAAATGGACTTCGAAGGTTAAACTTAATTTACATTAACTTCGACTGACAATGCAAATTTTCGCACTCTAATAATACGAAAATAAATATCAATGGATAAAAAATAACTTTCTTTACTGAAAGGACTATTCGGGAAACTAAAATAAAACTACTAAGTACAAAACTTTTCTTGGGTCCTTTGTGCTACTTTCTTTTTTACACGCATTTTCTTCAATTTGATAGTTTGAGAGTTAGTTACAAAGAATAAAATGCTCAAATAATAATAAGACTTTGGTAAGTAATTAATCTGGCTTTTTTTAAATTAGCATTGAGGTGTATGATGTCACTCAAGTTTTAATCGTCAAATTTTTATATAAACTAGTACTGCCTGTACTCTGCCTTTATTCACATAAGATGCCAAAAGTGGATGATTGCTCCATAAGCTCAAAGATGTTCAGAGAGCGACGGAAGAGCTATGTTCAGATATTTGTTTGGAGTTTTTCTTTTTGATAAGATACAACAACATTATCATCATCATCATCATTACAGTCCTTTACAAGTCTACAGCTGAACATAGGCCTCCCCTAAGGAACGCCACAAAGCACAGTTCTGAGCCACCGGCAGCCACCGACTTCTTGCATATCTTACCAGGATAAGATACGTAATGAAGAAATTGCCAGAGAACCAAGGTCAACGACATAGCGTCACATTAGGTTGGGTTACAATCTTAAATTATAAATCTTAAATTATAAATTTGTGTATTTTAAAGTAACGGGCTGAAATGAAATAAAAAAAAGTAAAAATAAATAAAAAATTAAAAAGGGCTTTATCATACAATACTTTTCGATATTATTTCTTGATTGAAGAAGTAGTTATTTACTTTTGATTAGAATAACTATACAATTTTTATTAACTTGATATGTTTCAATTCAATTTATATTTATTTATATATTTATTACAAGTAAGAAAAGATAAATAAAATTAAAAAAAAAACTATTATTGATATGTTGGTAGACCTCGGAAAAAACTTTGCTCAATTCATATTGGACTTATTAAATTGCGAGAGAACCTAGAATACTGAATTAAACTGAACTTTCATCCAGTTCAATTCAATAAACCCTTAACTACATATTTTACGCTTATAAGAGGCTTTTGTTTCGATAAACGGGTCAAGATTATGAAAACCCCAGTTATAAGTTCGCGTAGTTCGAGACATAACTGAATTACTTCCATACACGGTGGGACGTTAGTGAACTGAATAAAAAATCTGAATTCAAAAGCTTGACGAACGGTATAAACTTAATAATGAGTATGTCTGAGTGATATTACATTTAACATTTTTTTTTATAGGATAGGGTGACAAACGAGCACACAGTCCACCTGATGGTAAGTGGTTGCTGTGACCCATAGAGATCTACATCTATCCTCAATAAAGAACCAAAATGCAGATGCGTTATCACCCGTGAGGACTGAGATGGAATGCCTAATTTCCAGTAAAAAGGGTCTCCGGTTATGTACATTCACCATACGAAACACAGCAGTGTTAAACTGCTATTTTACGCTGGTATTCCGTGAGAGCGTGGTCCTTCCCCTGTCGAGCTGACCCATTCGTGCTACAACTGTGCTACTAATATAGCTGCAGCATGGCTCTACCACGTATAACATTTTTATTATTGTTTTATTATGACAAATAAATCAATAAATGTTAATGTCATGAGTGTTCTCTGTAATATAGAAATAACTAACTGCCTTTTAAAGAGCTAATGGGGTTATTGTGTGCCATTAAGACATGAATAACCATTTTTTAAATTTTATCTGTCTGTCTGTCCGAGCTAATCGTCGTAATGGCTGATCCGATTGTAATGAAACTTCACGAACAGATAAAGGGTGCTAGGAGCAATCTAGACTCTATTTTGTCCGAATTCCTATTAAAAATCCTACCCAGGCGAAGCCTAAGCGAAGTTAGTTGCAAATAAATATCACAAATGACCGCTAGGTAGATAATCTGCTCTAAAGTGTACTTTAACGACCGGATTCTTTTTTACGCCAACATTTGTGTAAAGTTCACCATTCTTTTAAACCTACTTCAAATATGTGACTGAAAATTTGTACAGCTGCAGACAGTTTACAAACACCACTAAACGAGTGTTGTTGAGACATATCAGTGTGGTACGCTGCGGCGCTAGCGAATTTGTCAGGAGTACGAGTATATTGTAGCGAAGTTGTCAGGGCGTGGGTCAGGAGTTACATTGTTGTGTGGGCTTAGGCAAAAACAGAAAAATCAACTGATTTTGCAAAACAAAAACAGATAAGAGGTTGCTTTAAATGAGCAAATTCCATTACCGATTATTGGTACTACGCTACGGTATGAGGTACCAAACCATATTGCCATTAATATTCAAAATTTCTATTAGTATAGAATAGAATAGAATTATTTTTATGCCATATAGATTACAAGAATACTTATTAAAATTCATTTACGTTTTACTACTGGTTCGGAAAAAAATCTCTGTTCTAAGAAAAACCAGCAAGAAACACAGCAAAAACGCATTTCGGGCATGATTAAAAATTTATTAATATAAATACGTATATTATATATCTATAATATATAAAAACATAAAAATATCTATAATCATTTTAATCCAAAAGTATGTATTTGAACCAATTTTTATGTTTCAAAAATAATTTAATAATTTTTCTTAACTCAAATCGCCCCATAAAATAAAAGGTGTCGTCGCGTCATAATTTAAAATTAAAAATTTTGTACAACCGACTTCTATATATATTATTAAAGATAACATAAAAATTATTGGACAGACCTTGATCAAATTTATATGAGACCAATGAGGAGGTATACCCTATCCAATAAAAAAAAGAATCATCAAAATCGGACTACTCTGTAAAAAGTTATGCGTGGTCATACATAAAAAAACTAACCTCCTCCTTTTTTTTCGTCGGTTGATAAAAGGAAGCTATTGTTCCAATCGCGAGCTTTTACGTCCGACGGCTTAAAAACAAAATTTTCCGTAAAAGCTGCACCAACATTTTAAAAGATTTTTGAAAAAATTAAATACATAATGGATGTTTTATTATTTTAATTCAAGAGCATTTGCACCAGTTATTTGGATTAAAGAAAAACTTAATTATTTTACTCCACACAAATTTTGTACACCCCTGTCTCCACCCCCGTAAGGGGTTTTTATGAAAAATTACAAAATATGTTGTTACGAGTGGCGAGACCCACCAAGATTTCTGCATCAGCAGAATATTCTGAGTGCAGACCACAGGCAGGTGCTGAGTGGATAAATAGAAACTGCTGAGTTTCAGGGTGTGCGCACATGCGATTATTTTAAGCATAGAATTTTAAATTAATCTTAAGCGAGTTCTGGTTCTGGATTATATATCTTTTCTTTTAATTAATAAAATAAGTATTTTTAAAACGTCCTCCGGCCCCTGCATAATTTGACTAGGTATTCATTTATTTTATTTACGGAGTACTTTCAATAAGTTTCTTGTCAATCTCCCTGTAAAATAAAGACTTTAACTCTCTTTTTACTCTTTAAGGTTTGTGTTTGTCAATATCCTTTCTAAATGGATGGACGCAATAAAAGGAATCTATTGTTCCCATTTCACGTTTCCGAGTTTCCGAGTCAAGTCGGTTTGGGCTGTGCGTCATAATACAATATTTTTTATACAAACTTTGCATCCCTTTTCAAAGCTGGTTCTAGGTTTTGCAAAGAAGTAAAAAATATATATCTTATTATTTCAATTTAAGAGTATTTGCACCAATTGTCAAATTAAAAAAAAATTATCCATATTTGAACCAAATTTGAACAGCCACTAATACTTTTTCACTTATTTTATTTACTGAATACTTTCAGTAAGTTTTTAGTCCATAGCGGCGTAAAATAAAAAGTTTCATAAAAACTACATCCTATTCCACCCTACATCATAAAAGGAGCTGCCATCAAAAATTCTGATTTTTACGTCTAGCAGTTTGGGCCATGCGTTGATAGTTGAGTCATAGATTCGCTAAGTGTATCAATTTTAAAAGTAAAAGTCCACTACAAGGCACAAACCTCCTCATATTTCATATGGGGTAATGGCCAATGAACGCAAGTTTACTGGTTATGAAACAATTCGTTCGCCGCGCTGTACCAGTGCGTGTTGGCGGACTTCACATTTCCTCGAAATATTTTATTCCTTAGACATGCGGGTTTCCTCACAATGTTTTCCCTCACCACCGAACTGGTGTAAAAACTAAATTTTAAAGAAGAGGTTCCACAAACGAAATTTAATTTTCTAAGTCAATAAATAAAAATATTCTATTTCAATTATACTTGCAACGAATTCGTATCGGCACCAAGCCGAATACCGAATATTCTGCGGGTTTCCTGGCCGAATATAATACAATAAAAATTCAGCCGGGAAGGAAGTAGTGTTTATTCAGAGCATCTTTTCTCTGAAGCTGGGAAGAAAAGGTGTAAACTACTGCCGGAAAATGCAGAAAAATTAGTTTTTCTGTGCCATAATCTTCCATTTTTAAATTTTAATTACGATAATTCAAGTGCATAGACTTTTATTTCATAGTTTTTTTTATATAGGATAGCGTAACAACCGAGCACACAGTCCACGTGATGGTAAGTGGTTACTGTGACCCATAGACATCTACATCTATCCTCAATAAAGAATCAAAATGCAGATGCGTTATCACCCGTGAGGACGAAGATGGAATGCCTCTTTTCCAGTAAAAAGGGTCTCCGGTTCTCTACACTCACCATACGAAACACAGTAGCATTAAGCTGCTATTTTACGCTGCTATTCTGTGAGAGCGTGGTCCTTCCCCGGTCGAGCCGACCCATTCGTGCTACAACTATACTACTAATATAGCTGCAGTATGGCTCTACCACGTGCAAATTTTTATACGGAAAACGTTTTATAATACGGAAATTGATTATGTACACACCTATGACTACTTTAAAGATTACAAGAAAAATACATCATTTACAATGATAAATATTTTTATTTTACCTAATAAATTAATAATATTTTTATTTTACCAATTATCTGACTGCAACAAAACATTTTACTTACGGTATTCGGCCGAAAAGTACCTATATAGGATAAAAATAGCCGAATAGGCTGAATACCGAATAATAGCCATATATTCATTGCAAGTCTAATTTCAATATTAATAGCGCCTCCAAATACTTACCATGCTGTCATGTCATTGACACTGGGTTAGAATCCAATGAATCGCGAAATGAGTTGTTCTATGTAATTTTAATCCACGGTGATGCGTTAAATTCGGTCTTATATCATCGGTAATTGAGAAAAAGTAATTGATTTTGTAAGCTTAAAATCACGTAAATTAGTTACATATTACTTATATTTTTATAGCTAAAATCTGAAAAGTTCAACGGGCCATAAATATACTTTAATACTTGAGCCAGTGAATTAATTTAGTGGCGGTTCCTAGATTCGAAAAATCTAAATTATTCCCAAAAACGCAAATAGTTGGGTCTGGAATATAAATATATTATGATTGTTCCCATGATTCTGTAGAGAGTATTTGCTTGATCTTTCGCAAACGTTTCACGTAGTAGCCTACCCATGTCGGATGTAAAACTCAATAATGAATTTACATGCCATGACCAGATCAGGCCAGGATAGATCAATCGGCCTGATAGACAACATCATTATCATCGAAAGTATTAACAAGTTAGTAAGTGATAAGAACTGGGGACGAATTTTCCGGCAACGAGGCTTTCCATCTTTGTTCACATGGGTGAAGATGTTTCAGCATTTGGATTCTTAACTTAATCGAGGATAGATGTTGATGTGTTTAAGAATATAGCTTCCACTTAACATCAGGTCAACTGTGTGCTTGTTCTTCGCATTTACTTGCATAAAAATAGTTTTTTTTGGTTTATGAAATAGATGAGATGAGCATATAATATTTCTAAGTCACAATCATTGATAAGCTAAATAAGGTAACGGCCTACATATTACGTACTAATAGGCACGGGCCACTGCTTTTTTCTTAGAGGGTTTTGAAGCAGGATATTGCTTTAATGGGAGACTTCAAAATGTCTTCGAGACAATTTAATGTCAGATCAGACAGATTTTTTCAAGATGTTTTCCTTCTGCGTCGAGCGAGTGCTATACTTTTGGCAGTATTGCAATAACCAATCTCACTCGATTGGTTATTGCTCCCGGTGGGAATTGAACCTTTTTTTTCATAAGCTTATAACCATCCTCTGCTAGACGTAAGTGTATCTCCCAAGACAATCACGAAATGACGATCTCATTAACACCTCAATATCTCTCTCTCTCCCTTCACCATTGGACACCCGGCTCAGTGGGACATCATCCCTTTGTTGTTGATATATCACGCATTCGAACCTGGTGCTTTGCTTGGTTGTTAGTAGTGGTTACAGCAAAGGGTTTGTATACCAGCGCCTGTCTTTCCATCTGATTACAATGTGGGTGTTTTCCAGATAAGAGTGAAAAGTCTTTTGTTAAGCTCAGCCAGCGCACTTTAACATTACCACTTATAATGTTTAAAAATCTCCTATCGCAGCCATTGCATCCATAGCATTTGTCACCGTTATTGATTTCGCTAGATTTGTCATCTTAGCAAACTCAACACTGTCACAAAATTACGACAATATTTTCCAAATCATAAAAAATATGGCTGGTATTATAGTATAACTTGGAAAGGTCATTAATTTATATTTACCGCTGCGCGTTCACGAGAAAGAGAGACATAAAATTGTTTATGAGAATGCTAAATTGCAAGAATACTTCAAAGCTTTATGTATCAACTAAAAGTTATAAGTATGCGAAAAAAATGTAACAAGTCTAATAATGAAAACAAACGCATTCATAAGAAATCAGTAATCGATATAAGGCTGCTGTGGAATTCTTTAGGTAGAAAACGCTCAGTAGGAGTTCAATTTGGACATTTCATCAAAACTTTTTTTTTTCTAGTTTGGCAACTACCTATGGATTCTGCCAGCATCAAGTATTTATTTAAAAAAAATTCTAAATTCAACTTTAAATACAACAGCCTGGAATCAAGTTACTTTACCTATAAAATTTGGTGGTATTGGTGTAAGAAATCTTTCTAGTGTTGCATTGCCTGCTTTCCTTGCTTCCGTGCATAGTGTCAATGACTTATGTAACATCATTTTAAATAATAAAGCAGATCTGCGCTTTGCTGCGGAGGCAAGGCAAACATGGCTAACGCTCTATCCCGGCGAAAATGTTCCACTGGAAGTTAACCAACAAAACAGCGGAAAATTGTAAACTGATTGTACAGGAGCATAGTCGTGTTACTTGTGTAGGCGAAACTTTCATGTTGTGCAATTAATGCAACATCGAAAAAACATTCAGGACCAAAGAGATAAATCTGTAGACAACTTAAAAGAACTACTAAAAAAAGAGTCCTCCAACAAATTTCGCGACATTAACATTGGATCTTCAATTCCTGCTGTGATGTTGTTCGTGTTACTTTTTGAAAGTAGGTTAAGATGCAGCTGGGGTGGCCTTGGGCCACCCTATAACCACGTACATTATAATGATATAAAATATAATATTGGAAGAATGATCTTTTTAATTTAAATAAAATTAAAAAAGTATACCTAAGTCAAAAGTATTATAGTTTAAAGTGGCATTGACCAACGTCCTTAGTCAAAACTACTTTTGCAGATTTTTGCAGTTAAATGTGAATTTGGCCGGTTATGAGTTTAGACTGTAACTATACTTATAATTATTTCCTTTATCCCTTTATCCCAATTAGTCTAGTAAGATAGTTACATTACTAGATCGTGCTTGTATATATTCCTAGTAAGACAGTTATGAACCATTTTCATATAACTATATTGGTTATATATTGGTATTCATGGTTATATCACGGTTTCAACCATTTTACTGCAACATAAACAAAAACGAGTATCGATGACGATTGTTGCTAACATTGAGAACAAAATCACTTTAGATTTAAATCATCAAATCGTGAAATAACGTCACACAAAATACTACTACAATAGGGATGTCGTTTTCCTAGTACAACGGTAAATACGAGTGTAGGTACTTACTCCCATATTTGGCATACTCGTAGTATAGAGACCAAAGACACCACTTGTTGATAAAGCTCTACGCATAAATTACACGCAATATCTTTCAATACGTTTCTCTTTTGTCTTAATTGATAATTAAATTAGAAAAAGCGAGACAAATATATTGACTCAATTTATGTAGATTTAGGTTTCCTCTATGCATACGTACTATGTATGTAATTACTCTAACATACGATATTAATATTAAATTATCAATAAGAATTTGGAAAATCTGCCAAAATTTTCAGATTGTCTTTGTTTATTATCCTACTAATATTTATAATTATAAACGTGAAAGTTTGTGAGGATGTATGGATGTATGGATGTTTGTTACTCTTCCACGCAAAAACTACTGAATGTATTTTAATGAAACTTTACAATAATATAGCTCATACATCAGAACAACACATAGGCTATAATTAATAAAGATATTGTGTAAATTGGTCAAAATATAACGATAAGTGTTAAGTAAGTCGGAAAAAATCTGTCATCTGCGAGCTATTTTGGCGTGCGGTGCAAAAACTGTAAGAGTTACACAAATATAATGTATGGTGGAATTGTTTCTCCTAAATAGTTCTACAAAAAAGTCCGCGACAGTATATATCTATCTTTTATGTGTAAGCCATTATTACCAAAATAGTGAACCATAAATAAAATAAAATTTGATACTTTATTTCCAATGCACATTTTGCAGTAACAAATGGATTTTATCAAAATAAATACTTTAATCGCTTCTGATGTTCAAAATAGATAAACTTTGTCTTTTATACTACGTAATTTGGTAAAATATTATAAAAGTAACGACGATATACAATTGTGCGATCCGGCGCGCGTAGGGCGGTCGGGCGTACTGCGGGCGAGGTGGGGGAAAACATCGCTCACCGCCGCGTGAGCAAAATGTACCTCTTCACGCTTAAACCGCTGAACCGATTTAGATAAAATATGGTATCGAGATACTTTAAGTCCCGGGGAAGGAAAAAGGATAGCTTTGATCACGGAAATCATCCCTAAAGAGGGTTATGGAATTTACTATGAAAGTGCGATTATTCATGGATCAACTATGGTTTAAAGTATAATATCTATCTACGCGGACAAAGTCGCGGGCAAAAACTAGTAATAAATATAATTTAATTATATTACGTATATCAAATCTATTTTATTTTATTATTTTGAGCTTCAACTCGCCTGGGCAGCGTTCGGGACATTACGACTCGAATTCTCGTCAAGTATACCTCAAAAAATGAAAACGAGATTATGCAACCAGTGCGTGTTGCCATTGATGACTTATGGATCTGAGACGTGGTCCTTTACTGCTGGCCGTATGAGGAAGCTCAAGGTCGCTCAGCGAGCTATAGAGAGGGCTATACTCGGAGTTTCTCTGCGTGATAAACTTAGAAATGAGGATATCCGCAATAAAACCAGGGTGACCAATATAGCCCAACGTATTAGTAGGTAAGCTGAAGTGGCAATGGGCCGCTATATACCGGTAGGCAAAGTGTGTGTGCCCCACACTAGATGGAGTGACGACCTGGTAAGACATGCTGGAAGTCGATGGATGCAGGTGGCTCAGGACCGTGCTTTGTGACATTGACTTGGGGGAAGCCTATGTGCAGCAGTGGACTTGTGAAGGGCTGCAATGATGATGATGATGATGATGATTTAGAGGCCAATTTTGCTAAAATTGTAATAAAATATCGATAATATATAATTCAGTTATAATAATTATATTTTATTTATTTCAGTCTTAGTACCCAATTTTAAAGAAAAACATTTCTGTCTATCCTTCGTCAGCCATTGTCAATAAATAACAGAGCAACACGGGCCACCGACGGAGCGGAGGGGAGTAGCTATAGCGTTTTTGCCCGATAAAAAAATTGTTTTATCATATTTTGCTGGGGAAAATCTGTGCGTACTAAAATAAAAGTCTGTCACTACGAAACTCACACAACAATTAAAACAATAAACTAACAATTTCACACACACATAGATACATTATAATAGAATCGCTCGGTGACAGCGACAACTCGGATACAGACTCGGATCAGTCGCTCAACCGATCTGCATATAGTATGAGGGCGAGAAGCATGTGTTGGTAAGCAAATCCGAACACGACCGTTATTATTGTAATTTTTAAATTTATAAAGAAGTAAAAGCGTGTTGTCACCAACGCTGTTTCTTTTGCATATCAATGATATGTTGCAAACCGGTAACATTCATTTCTATGCGGATGACAGCACTGGTGATGTTCATACACCGGCCGTGCCAATATTTATCGGGAAAACGTCGCCGAGTACCGGAACAAACTTGTGTCTGAAGTCGAGACTTTGTTGAACAAAGTCTCGGATTGAAACGACTAAATCTAGTCCAGTTCAATCCCCAGAAGACACAAGTTTGCGCGTTTACCGCTAAAAGGAACCCTTTGTCGTATCTCCTCAGTTTCAAACTCCCTTGTTGCCTCAGCCAGTATCGGAATCCTCGGCGTTGATATATCGAGACGCAGTTCCGTGGTCACTTGGAAGAGAAGGCCAAATTGGTATCTAAAAGCTTGGCGTGCTCAGTAGAGCGGGCAGTATTTCATGCCGGCACACCGCCTGCAACTTTACAAGGCGCAGGTTCGACCTCACATGGAATACTGTTCCCATCTCTGGGCAGGGGCCCCAGTACCAGCTCCTTCCACTTGACCGCATTCAGCGCAGAGCAGATCGAATCGTCGACGACCGAGTTCTTTGGCTTGACTCACTAGCACTGCGTAGAGATGTTGCATCTCTTTGCGTATTTTATCGCATGTACCACGGGAGTGCTCTGAGGAATTGTTCGGACTAATTCCAGCCGCTCAATTTCACCATCGCATCGCGACAAAACTCGCGATACCATCCATACCATCTGGATGATGGGCGGTCCACCACTGTGCGATTTAGAAGATGTTTTCTTCCTCGTACTACTTCCTTGTGGAACCGATTACCACCAGCGATTTTCCGGACCGATACGACTTAGGAACCTTCAAGAAAAGAGCTACTCCTTTTAAAGGCCGGCAACGCATCTGCAATTCCTGGTGTTGCAGTTGTTCATGGCGGCGGTAGTCATAACATCAGGTGAACCGCATGCTCGTTTGCCCCTCTTCTTTAAAAAAAGCAATAATGTGATTAAATGTTACATAAATATGAAACGCCATCTTTTTGTAAATTTGACGTAGTAGATATCTTTTTAGCATTTTTATAGTACAACGATTCTTGAACTAGATTTAGTAGACTAAACTAGAGTGTTCACTAGAGTGAACAGTGCGGCTGCAACTAGTTTTTTTTATGACAGAGAGGAACGCCTGCGTATGGCTACTCGCCTCCGATCTCAGATAGAAAAAAATCTTGGGGAGTATGTATTGTGATAATGTTTTATTTATAGCAAAATGCTTTTAATTAGACCGTAAATATTTGTGTTTCAGCGAGAGAGCACATTCCACGTCAATATGAAGTTATGTAATATTAAAACTTTTGAGTGCTGCAGACAACTGTTTACTCAGCCGGGTTTTGTCAAAATTGTACTGACGGTAGGTTGTTTAAAGGTAAAAGGGGTTTAAATATACATATTAAACGATGCCATAGCAAAAGTATTTCGGCTTCACAGCCTACCGTACACATTCGTTACTCTTTAATGACACCAATCTATATCTATCTATACATCTATACAAATAAATAAAATTGAAGTGTCTGTTTGTAATGTCAAAATTACAGCTTTTTACTCAATGCATATGAAAGTATATACGGTGCTTATAACAAAAATACAATTTTTTGTCTCTCTGTCTGTTTGTTCCGGCTAATCTCCGAAACGGCTGGACCGATTTTGACAGGACTTTCACTGGCAGATAGCTAATATCATAAGGAGTAACTTAGGCTACTTTTATTTTAGAAAATAATTAGGTCTCTCAAAAAATTAAAACCCTAAATTACACGCGGGCGAAGTCGCGGGGAACAGCTAGTTTTAGTAATTTCGGATCAAATTTACAATTATCATCGCAATGTACCAGTGGTTAAAATAATTCCCAGAGGTGCGAGGATGCAGCTTGAAAAGCATTGTCATGTATGCTAAATCGCTGTACCTGGTAAGTTACTCGTTGTTTTCGACAGTATTAAGCATGTTTTAAAACAAAATTTGGTCAATTTTTAAACCATGTTGATAAATACTTAAACCACTATATTACTCTTATTATTTTAAAATATCATTGTCTTCTTGTACCCAGATTTACATACTTACTCCGCTGGAGCCCAGTCTGGAAATATTTAGCTATTTTTAAAGAAATTGATAATAATCTTAAAATAGCTAACATATTTTAATATTATTATCAATTTCTTCTATCTTTTGCTATCTACATACGCATTTTAAGACAATCGTCTTGTTAAAAATAAAATGTCTAATATGAGTACTTACTACTAATTCATCCTTTAGAACAGTGCTTTTCAACCTGTGGGTCGCCAAGTATTGTTCAACTGGTGGGTCGCGATCGTAAGCCAGGTGAAAGTAAAATCTAACTTTTTATTTCACAATATTTTCAGAGATTATTTTGTAATAAATTGTGGAATTTAATTTAATTGAATTCCACAATTTATTACAAAACAATAAAATGTAAATAATAAAATAATTTTCTAATTGAAGCCCATTTATTTTCTTAGTTTTACGTTTACCATAGTAAAAACGTAACTTCGTTTGCAAATAAAATTTCATTTTAACCATGCCGTCAGCAGTTATATTTATAAGATTTTCTTTTCATCTTTATGGTCAGATCTGCCAGTTGTACTGACATTCCAAGGATTAAGTATCCAACTATGTCCATTGTCAGTTTCAGGGTCCAGTTCTGAAATTAACTTAACAGTTTCATTTCCAAATTATGCAAGCTCTGTATAATGCAAGGAATGTTAGAACTTACTAAAGTCCAGTCGCGGAGACCTCTTTGCCTGACAGTGGTCACAAACATTTTGATGAACGGCTTATAAATATTTGAAGGGAAAAAATAAATTTACTAACTTATTAAATAAATTATTGTTATTATATAATTATTTATTTTGATTTTATATATAAAAACAGTTATAAAAATCGAGTTACAATCAATAATTTGGCAGAAATAAAAATGAAAATTCAAAATCAGAATCCGATTTCTCTGTATCAGGTTACTGCTTTCGAAGACGTCTCGCCTGTCACATTTATACAAAATAATCAACAGTTTTGTCTACATTATCATCTAGTCTATCTAATTTCGATTCTCTTTTTTATGACTGATGCAATTTTGCCATTTATTTGCTAAAATATTGCCCAAAGCTTCCTGGAGCAGCTTTTTAGCATCTGCTATCTTAAATGTTGTATTTTCCGAGCCCCATACCCCTTGACGTCTGCCCACTAGTTAGATGGGATTCAATTCGCAGTGGTATGGGTAATCTTGACCTGGCCTTTTTCAAGACGTCCCTGATTTGGTCGAGAAACGTCCTCCTAGGTCTACCCTTCCAACACTTTCATTCACACTCGCCTTATACACTTTTTCGTCAATCGTTCTTCATTCATTCTCTCGACATGGCCAAACCATCTCAGCATACCTTTCTCAATTTTGTCACTACATCTTCTTTCAAATCACAACGTTTCCTTATCTCACTATTTCTTATCTTGTCACTCAATTTAACTCCTATCATACTTCTTAACGCTCTCATCTCAACTGCATTTATTCTGCTTTCAAGTTTCTTCTGCCATACCAACTTTCTTCCGTACATGAGTGTCGGAACACACAAACAATAAACGAGCCTTGTTAGACAACTTCCGACTGCTCATAAAGTGCAAAGCTCCATTCACCATGTTTCCTGCATTCACTCTTCTTTCGATATCACTCTCACACTTTCCATCTCTTGTAAACTTTGAACCCAGATACAAACTCCTTCACCTGTTCAATTTGTTCATCTCCAATCACGATATTGCAGTCTGTCACTGCCTCATCTCTTTCAAACACTATCACTTTCGTCTTCTTTACATTCATCTTCATTCCTTTCTAACAAAGCTCCACTCATAGCAGTTACCATCTCCTGCAACTCCTCGGCCGAAGACGCAAGTAGTACTTGGTCATCAGCATAGAAAACATTTGACGAGTAACTCATTCGTTCTCAACCCACTTTCATTCTCTTTTAAATCTGTCAAGCAATTGTCCATGAACAGATTAAACAGCCACAGTGACGCTACACATCCCTGTCTAACACCTTTTTCCCTTACACAAGCACTAGAATCCCTATAAAGTTGCAGTGCTCGTATGAGAATACTGCTCACACGGTTCACGGACAGTGCTGACCACAATTCATTCCTCATTACTCTATCATAGGCCTTTTCTAGATCCACGAATGCGCAATGACCGTCTTGTTTTTAGCCAAACACTTTTCGGCTATGCACCGCAAGGAAAAGACCTGATCCATACATCCCATTCCTTTCTAAATCCCTTGTGCATCCCATACTTTTCGTCTGTTTCATTCACAACCCTTTCAATCAACACTTTCGCATACAATTTACCGACGACGCTGAGAAGGCTTATACCGCGGTAATTTATGCAGTCCTGCCGTGACCCTTTTCCCTTATACAATGGCACGATTACGGCTTTGCACCAGTCTCCCGGTACTTGCCCATTTCGCCAGCACAAATTGAAAAGGCGGTACAGCTGACTAGCCACTATGCCCTGTCCAGCCCTCAGCATCTCGACGGTAATCCTGTCATACCCTGCAGCCTTACCTAATCTCATACTTTTCAACGCTTTCACTATTTCATCCATGCTTATCTCACTTTCATCAACATTTATATTAGTTTCCATGGAAGGTGCCGGATGCTGTACCTGCACTTCCTCTCTTTCAAACAAACTTTCAAAATATTCTTTCCATCTCTTTAACACATTCTTCTCCTTTATAATGCTCCCATCTTGACTCCTGATTGTACTCAGCTCCGAGGTAGAAGTTTCCTCTGGCTATTTTGATGGATTTCCAGAAAAACTTGATGTTTGACTGGAAATCTTCAGTGAGCCTCCTATCAAATCATCCTTTCGTTCTTCTTTCTTTCTAGACACAACTTCTTTCGCTGCTGATTTCAATCTTTTGTACTTCGTTCTTGAAGTACAAAAATATATACGGTGCTTATAACAAAAATACAATTTAATGCTATGCACTGTCGGCCACTGACATGATCCACCTCCTCCTCGCCTCCTTGCTGCCTCTGCGGCAAAAAATTAGCGGCATTGCCCGCAAATTACCCGCGGCGACCTTGCACCGCACTTTGTTTCTTGATCAGTTGTCAGTGGGTAAGTTTTAATAAAAGGAAAAAAATATTATGTCGTTTTTGAAATCACTGACATCATTTTATTATGGACCTGGTGGGTCACCAAATTTTTATTACTTGTAAAGCGGTCGTGAATTTAAAAACGTTTAAAAACACTGCTTCAGAATATAGAAATGCAAGTGTATTCAATTCATTAATTTTTTTTTGTTTGTTTTAAGATAACTGGGTCATTCTACTGAACGTTACAATTTGAAAAAAAAAACTGTATTTCATGTATTTTTTGTAATTAATCTAATATCAATGACATTAAAACGAAAATCAAAGGTGGCTAGACAATAAAGAAGTAAAAATCATCAAAATTTTTACTTTGTTGTTATTATATTTAAAATATAGGTGAAATAACAGAAATGATGCAATTTTTTTTATAGACGAAGGGGCAAGCAAGCATGCGGCTCACCTGATGGTAAGTGTCGACCGCCGCCCATGAACAACTGCAACACCAGGGGAATTTCAAAGTTGCCGGGCTTTTAAAAAGGAGTAAGCTCGTTTCTTAAAGGTCCCTAAGTCATAACGGTCTGGAAAAATCACCGGTGCCAAACGATTTTCTAGTAAATTCCTAGAAAACTCCTAGTAAATCGCACTGTAGTGGACCGCCAAGCTGACAAGCCAAATGTTGACAGAAATGATGAATTCTTAGCTATCTAAAAAAAAACAATTCTTATGTAATCCTGTGTACTTCTAAGTGGGATATGTGCACACTTAACATCAACATTAAATCGTTTTCATAGTAATAATCTACAGACAAACAAAAATTTTAATTCTAATGTTCACAAAATTCTAATGTTCAGTAAATAATATTATATCACCAAAAATAAATGAAGTATGCAAACTAACAGCAACACCGCCCATCACGATGCACCACAGGGCAGCCTCTCTGCAATGTCATCATCTTGATCTCGCCTCTCTGCAACGTCATCGGACTTCTGTCCTTCTGTTCTATTATTCTTAAAGACAACGATTAAGACC
Source organism: Parnassius orleans (assembly GCA_029286625.1). Lineage (NCBI taxonomy): Eukaryota > Metazoa > Arthropoda > Insecta > Lepidoptera > Papilionidae > Parnassius > Parnassius orleans. The sequence continues at coordinate 2,733,090 of JAGSMP010000152.1, forward strand.
CGTGGAATGACTCCAGCTAGTTGCCTGCACAGTACTTAATACTACTTGAACGATTTTTAACGCTTATTGGTTTTCTACCCTAACTCGTAACATTTAATAAAAAGTAAGAGCCGAACAACGAAACAATAAAATAATTCCCACTTAAGTCGGCGCCAACACAAAGTGTATAGAAGAATTAAAGCCAGATGCTGTTTCGTGGAAATTATTTTATTCTGTAGATATTAGTTCCTTGAAGTCCGCTTTTATTTTCATTAAAACTTTCATTTATTGACCAAATATAAATAAATAAAAACTTGCTTTTTTTGTTTTTGTAACCCCATCACGATGATAAAAAATATGTCTTGATGTATTTTCTTACATATTTTTTGAATAACCAGTATATGGAAAAATTATGTTAAAAGCAAACTGTCAAATAAATGAAAGACGTGGGTAAAATTTGGGATTGTTCGTTGCATAGAATTTTCTCGTGATAATGAGGATCGAGTGTATATGGAACAAAATGTGTATATTTGGAAAGACTGTTGAAACGCTTTGTTAGGTGTAAATGTAAATCGATGATATTGTAAATTTACTCCCACCTAAACCATAAATGTGAAAAGGGAGACAAGTTCGACGGGATTGTCAGCTTCGCCGATAAAACAGTTGAGATCTGAGCAGATGCTGATGAGTGTTAGTGAAAAGTGTAATTTTTTTTTGTTCTGTCGTGTAGTGGCGGTTTAAAGAAACTACTAACCCATATCATCTCGCGTGTCGTAAGAGGCAATAGAGGGAAAATAAACAGGAAATGGGCAGCAGCATCTTCCTGATTACAACTTACAATAATAATAAAAACTATCTAAATTATAATTTATTAAGATTATTAAGATTTACAAGACCGTTACAGCCTATTAAAGTCCACTGCTGAACATAGGCCTCATAGATTGCCTCATAAGCGAGATATTCGACATAGTCGCCACGCTTGGCAAACGGGTTGGTAACCGCAGTTTTTTATGTTTGGTCGTTATTAGGAAGACGCTGCTTCCCATCTCCTGATTTGTTTCCCTCTGTCGCCTCTTACGACACCCCACGGGTTGACATGGGGTAGTGGATATTCTTACACCGCAACTACACGGTAGATATAAATTAAGCTAACACAAACCATTGAAACAAGCCGGTTTCCGAAAAAGATTTAATACCATTCATTCAAGGTGACTGTCCCCGAAAGTTTTCGCCGGTGTATTGGAAGACGTTATCAAGCTACTGGGCTGAAAAGGATACGGTCTCAGCATCAGTAGCGAGCACTGTAGTAGAATCATAGTAATCGACATAGACCAACAGATCAGTAAGCTGAAGTGGCAATGGGCCGGCCATATAGCTAGTCGAACCGACAACCGATGAGAAGAAAGGTTCTCGAGTGACAGCTTCGTACGGTAAGCGAAGTGTAGTAGAAGTAGTAGCAATCTTATCTCTTAAATTCGTTTAATATAATAGATAATATCCTTTAATTTTGTAAACTGATATTCCAGACAGCTATTACAGTTAGTTTTATAATTGGAAAACGACTATCGAGCATTGCCGCTATATTTATTTTCATTTGTAAAATTGCTAATTATTCATTGTCAAGGTAGTTAAAAATAATTATTTTTTGCCATATAATATAGAGCGACCGCGGCGTCCATTTTAAGTTTAGCGTATGTTTTTCGCGATAAACCATCGATAAACCATCGATAAACTTCACAACGCGCAATGTGGCCCAGCACATTCGTCGTAGGCCGAAGGCGAAGTTTTATCGCCGGAATACTATCGCGATCTGTGCGGCCTAGGCATAATCTAGAAGTGGCTTGATTAAACAACAGATCAGTGAGACAGTGAGTGATGAAAAAATGGCACTTTTCAGACCTTAATAACTCAAGAACTTTCATATTGAGTAACCACTCATCATTTTGGATTCTAGGTTTTAAGAGGGTCTTATTAGACAAGTAAAATTACAAGTATGTAGGTCTAACACTTTTTGAGTTATGGGGGGGTCAAAAGTGCCTCGAAATGGTTCGTGTAAATCTGCCGGTGAGTTGGCCTTTTCTTTTTCGAACTTGGCTGACACACTGTCACAGAATAAATAATAGTAGACACTGTCTAGATTAAGCCTAAGGGTGCGAATTTGAATGTAATGATACTGTATCCGTATCAAATTGGTAGGTGTTTCAATGCTATTGCAGTGTCTATTAGATCTGATATCGCTTACAGCGTGAACTAGTTATGTCATTTTTATACAAATTATGATCTTCAATATTGGAAGGCAGCAAAACGCGTATTGTGATATTTAAAAGGCAATGCTCACAATGATTTAGTATAAGAGAGTGATCATTGTTTAATGTTATATATATCGATTGGGCTGTAAATTGTTTAGATTGGAAGTCATATTCTGATTTTGCTTTTGTTATTACAGGGCACTTTCAAGTACAAAAGCCGATTATGTAACTTTATCTGAAGCTACACGGGAGTTAACGTATTTTATTGAACATTCATAATAACAGGTGTTCAATCCAAGTGTATGATATTATTCATTTAAATATTTCATTATAATTTGGGGGCGATTAAGATTATTAAGATTTACAAGACCGTTACAGCCTATTAAAGTCCACTGCTGAACATAGGCCTCATAGATTGCCTCATAAGCGAGATATTCGACATAGTCGCCACGCTTGGCAAACGGGTTGGTAACCGCAGTTTTTTATGTTTGGTCGTTATTAGGAAGACGCTGCTTCCCATCTCCTGATTTGTTTCCCTCTGTCGCCTCTTACGACACCCCACGGGTTGACATGGGGTAGTGGATATTCTTACACCGCAACTACACGGTAGATATAAATTAAGCTAACACAAACCATTGAAACAAGCCGGTTTCCGAAAAAGATTTAATACCATTCATTCAAGGTGACTGTCCCCGAAAGTTTTCGCCGGTGTATTGGAAGACGTTATCAAGCTACTGGGTTGAAAAGGATACGGTCTCAGCATCAGTAGCGAGCACTGTAGTAGAATCATAGTAATCGACATAGACCAACAGATCAGTAAGCTGAAGTGGCAATGGGCCGGCCATATAGCTAGTCGAACCGACAACCGATGAGAAGAAAGGTTCTCGAGTGACAGCTTCGTACGGTAAGCGAAGTGTAGTAGAAGTAGTAGCAATCTTATCTCTTAAATTCGTTTAATATAATAGATAATATCCTTTAATTTTGTAAACTGATATTCCAGACAGCTATTACAGTTAGTTTTATAATTGGAAAACGACTATCGAGCATTGCCGCTATATTTATTTTCATTTGTAAAATTGCTAATTTATTCACTGTCATCCAAAAATTTCATTTTGCGAACATAAAGTTCATTCATATTTTCCTTCTGTCACAGTTCGGTGTAATGACACAACAGAAAGAAAGTAACTTTATATATTCTTAAAAGAACATAATAGAATTTGTTATGTGGTAGAGCCATGCTGCAGCTATATTAGTGGTATATTTGTAGCAAGAATGGGTCGGGTCGACCGGGGAAGGACCACGCTCTCGCAGAATACCAGCGTAAAATAGCAGCTTAACGCTGCTGTGTTTCGTATGGTGAGTGTAGAGAACCGGATACCATTATAACTGGAAATGAAGCATTCCATCCTAGTCCTCAAGGGTGACATGCATCTGCATATTGATTCTTAATTGAAGATAGATCAAAGAAAAGAGATCAAATATAGCAATAATTGAAGAAGATCCAGATTCTTTTTGCGCTCGTTTCTTAACCGTAGATGAAACGTAAAATCCAAACCAAGGTGTGGAAAAGACCTTCTCCCCGGCAGCCAAGAGATTCAAGTTGTCTGTGTCCGCTGGAAAAATAATGGCCTCTGTCTTCTGGGCTGCGGAAGGTATAATAATGATCGACTATTTAAGTAAAGGATAAACAATAACCGGAGATTATTACGCATCATGAATCAAAAAACTACGCGAAGAACTAAAGAATAAATGTCGAGGAAAATTGTATGCTGAAGTGCTTTTTCATCATAATAACGCTATTCAATGTGTATTAGCTTAAAAGGCGATTACGTTGAAAATAAATACAATTTATATATACTTGACCTAGAGTTTCATTACGTTTCCATTTATAAACTTATTGATCAACCCAGTAAGTCTTAATTGACACAGACTTGAAAAGATAGGATTTTTTATAAAGTTTATAGAGTACTTAGTCCCCCGCGCTACTCGATTGCATGTTGATGGACTTCACATATTGTGCGAGCAGCTCTGTAGGTCTAATAAGGCCAGTATCACTGCGAGCAGTAAGATCGACAATAGATCAAAAAGAAAAAGATCTATTGTGATCGCTGCTATGGCTACATTGGGCACACTGACAGTTTTGTGCTCCTGGCCACTCATAAATATTTGCATTCAGAATTTTGTATTTGGTAAAACATAAGCAACTCATACATTGATTAAAATAATTTTGACGGGGAATCGCGTGCCAATTGTTATATAACACAAAATGAAATTCGTCATCCGTAGCAAAGAAGGAATTAACGCAAAAATAATTTAGGTTGATGACTTTTCGCAAAATTGCACTGCTCGACTTCAAAACGCTTTTGGGAAGGAGGTACCTCATTTAAGAACCGTAAGGCGTTGACACGTAGAATTTAATCGTGGCGGTGTTTCTATCGATAATTAAATTCGTGAAGATCGACCCTCAACTGCGATCATTGAAGAAAATGTGACTACTGTCAGGCGACTGATTGAAGAAAACCGGCGCATCACCGATGAAGATATTCGAGAATTTTTGGGTATTGATATGAGCTAAATTAAAAAAAAAAAATCAATATTAAAAAGTTAGGAAATTTTGTTGCCACTAGATTCCTCATGAACTCGCCCCAAAACGAACATGGGATCGAGTTGACTGGTGTAAAAAAATGTTGTTAAAATATGATTACGGACGTTCAAATGTGATTATATTGTGACAGGAGATGAAACATGGATATATTGTTACATTCCGGGAAAAGGCAACAGTCTTATGTATGGGTTGTTCGAAGGCAACAGCAAACCATCAAAATTGAGGCAGGTAAGAGTCGTGGGTAAAAAGATTATTGCTTATTTTTCTATCAGGCGAGTCCTGTGTACAAGATCGCGCACCAAGAAGTCGCATCCAATGGTGCACATGACAATGCTTCGGCGCACACTGCATGAAAAGATGGAGCTCGTGACCCATCTCGCACGGGTTCCAGAACTTGCATTATGAGATTTCTTTATTTTCCCAAAAATCAATGATTTCATGAGAAGCTTTGACATTTACGGAGCCAGAAGAGGTCGACCAGCACAACAAGCGCGTAAAAAACATACCCTCAGACCAAAGGTGTTTAAAAATGGTTTGAACGAATGAAAAAACGTTTAAAATGTAATGGAGAATACTTTGAAAAGCAGTAAATATATTAGTTTACAAATAAATTGTTTTATTTATGAGTTACGCAAAACTTTCAGTGTAGATACCCCACGTATAGTTACTGCTTCCTATCCTATATCTTTTTTTCTTATTTTCACTTCTTTTGGGCTAAATACTTACTTTCCGATTTTCAGATTTGCCAGGTGAGCATTGTGCATTAAGAGCGCGTATTATCCCAAATTGCCAATCGTAGATCGGATTTTTACATATCTACGAGTAATTCAAGTACAAAGTAACAATAAATATTAATATGGATATTACATCGTAATTTCGAGGGACGTCTTGAATAAAACTACTTTTACGGATTATATCGCGTTTAATAACTTATTTTTATTAATTCCCGACGTTTCGGGTGCTTTACAGCACCCATGGTCACGGGGGACTGAGGTGATTGACGTCCCGATGTCAAAGTTAACCCGGAGTACCTTCAGCTTTTTAATTATTAATTTTGGTCCGATCTACGCAAAATGAACTTACTGTGTCTTGAAGCCTTGCAGTGGTATGCTTGGGTTTAGTTTTAATTTTATTAATTGCAATATAATTAAAATTATTAATTGCAATTAATAAAATTAAAACTAAAATAAAATTAAAATTAAAATATTCGCCTCTACTCATGCCTTGTCCTGCAAGCAAACTTCGGCCATAAAATTTTATTGCTTTTGGACAATGCTTTGTAAAACAACTTTGAGTCATGCGCGTAAGGCTGAAGTTGGAAAAATATGTTTATATCATAACTATAACTACCTATGTATAATTGGAACAGTTTTTTTTATAGGATACCGATCATGCGATTCACCTGATGGTAAGTGACTACCGCCGCCATGAACAACTGCAACACCAGGAATTGCAAATGCGTTGCTGGCCTTTTAAAAGGAGTAGGCTCTTTTCTTGAAGATCCCTAAGTCGTATCGGTCTGGAAAAATCGCTGGTGGTAATCCATTCCACAAGGAAGTTGTGCGAGGAAGAAAACATCTTCTAAATCGCTCAGTGGTGGACCGCCAATCATCCAGATGGTAGGGATGGTATCGTGAGTTTTGTCGCGATGTGCGATGGTGAAATTGACCGGCTGGAATTAGTCCGAACAATTCCTCAGAGCACTCCCGTGGTACATGCGATAAAATACGCAAAGAGATGCAACATCTCTACGCAGTGCCAGTGAGTCAAGCCGATCGGAAAGAACTCGGTCGTCGACGATTCGAACCGTTCTGCGCTGGATGCGGTCAAGTGGAAGGAGCTGGCACTGGGGCCCCTGCCCAGAAATAGGAACAGTATTCCATGTGAGGCCAAACCTGCGCCTTGTAAAGTAGCAGGCGGTGTGCCGGAATGAAATACTGTCCTGCTCTGCTGAGCACGCCAAGCTTTTAGAGGCCAATTTGGCCTTCTCTTCAAGTGACCACGAAACTGCACTGGCTGAGGCAACAAGGGAGTGCCTTGAAACTGAGGAGATACGACAAAGGGTTCCTTTTAGCGGTAAACGCGCAAACTTGCATTTTCTGGGATTGAACTGGACTTGATTTAGTCGCTCCCAATCCGAGACTTTGTTTAACAAAGTCTCACCTTCAAACACATGTTTGTTCCGGTACTCCGCGACATTTTCCCGAAAATACTGGCACGACCGGTGTATAGAGCATCACCAGTGCTGTCATCCGCATAGTTACCGGTTTGCAACATATCATTGATATGCAGAAGAAACAACGTTGGTGATAGCACGCAGCCTTGTGGAACACCAGCGTTAATAGGCTTGTAATCGGGCATGCATCGTCTACTACGACCTTGATGCTCCGATCAGCCAGAAAACTGGTGATCAATTGCGCAATTTCTCAGGAAGCCCATAGGAAGGAAGCTTCGAAAGAAGCGCTTTGTACCAGACCCGATCCAAGGCCTTCGCTATGTCCAAACTAACGGCCAATGCCTCCCCCTTGGACTCGATCGCCTGCGCCCATCTATGTGTTAGGTAAACAAGAAGATCACCAGCTGAGCGACCCCGACGGAAACCGTACTAGCAGTCACTAGTCAGCTGGTGCTCCTCTAGGTACCGCATGAGCTGGCAGTTAATAATGGACTCCATTATTTTCGAGAACAAGGAGGTGATGGTGATAGGCCTGTAATTGGACGGATCAGGCGGTTATCTTTTTAGGGATCGGGTGTATGAAAGCTGTCTTCCATGAATTCAGGACAACGCCCAGGGTAGGAGTACCGAAAAAGACGCGTTAGAACCGGTGCCAACTCTGGAGCGCAGGTCCTCAGCACAATTGGCGGGATTCCGTCAGGCCCACTCGACTTGTGGATGTCCAGGAGAGGTGCTTTGCGTACTGAGCACTGTGTGAATCACATCAGGAATAGAGCACTCACACTGCGGGATGGTCGGCGGTGTGTTCCCCGTCATCAAGATTCGAGTTGGATGCAAAAGGGAGCCTAAAGGTCGGCTTTCTCTTTTGCGGCGTGGGCCAGTGAGTTATCCTCCTGTGCAGAGATGGTAGTGATGGCTTATAAATTCCTTGGACAGCCTTGGCGAGAGACCAAAATGCACGGGTTCCCGAAGGAAGACGAACTAGTTTCTTGCCAATTCTGCCTATGTGCTCTGACTTTGCCTTGGCAATAACTCTTTGAAGGACCTGGAGGCGAAGTTATACTTCTTTTTAAGCATGCTGGTGTTTACATCCCGAGCCGCCGAAGCCTCAGCCCAGGCCTGATAACACTCCTGCTTACTGCATAATGCAGTCTTACAGGACGACCAAACCAAGGCTGAGATCTGCCTCCGATGGGTACCACAGATGATGGAATAAATAGTTACATTCCTGTAGTACCACATCGGTGACAGAGTCAGCAACAGCGCTGGGATCATTCGGCGAGAAGCAAACCCGCCCCATGGATAGGATGCAAAGAAAGACCGCATTCCGTCCCAATCCGCCGACCTGTAATGCCAAACACGGCGGCAACCTGCAGAATGCAATCGCGAAGGGAGCGTGAGTGGCACCACACTCCGGATCAGACAATGGTCCGAAAAGTCGAGAGGGCATCGACGGAAACCTGATATCCGTCCGAATGAGAGGTCAGCAGAAGGCCCAACAGTGAAGGTGTATGATCCTCCACATCTGGAATCCGCGTAGGCGAAGTAACCAGTTGTATCAGACCATATGCCAAGGCAAAGTCATAAACAGATCTCCCCACATGATCAGTTATACGTGAACCGAGCCATTCGGCGTGGTGGGCGTTAAAATCGCCAAGGATCACGATCTCTGCGGATTGTAGCAAGGAATCTGTAGCCATTTGGACGTGGTCGATGAGTTGGCCTGTTTCTACATTACCGCAATGGGACCTATAGAGGCACCCGTAGACGCGCGGACGGTCGTCGCTGTCTACGCGTAGCCAAGGATGGACAGGTCCGAACCTTCAAGACTGCCGAGGCGTCGAGAACAGATATCCTCTGACGTATACGCAAACTCCAGCCCGGGGCACAAAGTGTTCTAATTTGTACCGGGTAGGATAGGTATGAAGTATCAGCCGCAGAGGACACCTGCGTCTCGGTCAAAAGAGCAGGCCCGCTTCGCCGTCTCTAGATGGTAGTGGACGGCGTTAAGGTTCGAGTGAAGTACCCTGATGTTGCAGAAGTCCACGGATAGAGTGACAGGGGTCGCCATGGTTTTATTGCTCTGTTTGCCCCGTGCAGTGTTAGTATAGAGCGGATTTTACCCCTCTCCCCAGAATACGCGGGCAGCCTGAGCACCCAGTTTTGAGTGTTACTTTTGTTTGAGACTGTGCATCTTGGGTTTTTGTATATCAATGCTTATAGAGTATAGTTTTCACGCGACCAAATCGGAATTTCATGTCGCTTACGCGTTTCATTCAATCTCAATTTTACAACGCAGAAATGACAGCCTTGGTACGTGCATAATTTATTAATAGTTAAATAAATAAAAAATCTTTTTGAAATACCTTTATATTTTTATTAGTTATCAATTATAATCATTAGTGACCAAACTTTATTTGCGAGTGCAATATGGTTGGTGATTTTGTAACTCACGGTACTTTATAATTAGCTTAATGGTAAGTGTGTGTCAACTAACCACGTCGGAGCGCGCGGGTTCGAATCTCACAAAGGTGTAAAATAATTTAGTTTTTATTTTTGTTTTTTTAGTATTCTAACTCACAGATCGGCAAAAATAAATTATTATTTGCCAAGTTACGTACATTTTATGGTTCCTTGCGTACTTTTTAATCGTGAGGTGTAAGTTTTGGTCGAAAAATGTTTAGTTACCGTATTTTTTACAGAAAATAATTGCTTATTAATATACTACCAAAACTATTGAATACTTTTATAAATGATTAAAATTAAATTTATAAAATGTATATATATTTTATTTGTACATAACTGGTTTCTCAGAAACGGGGCCTACGTTTTGTTATATCCCTTTTTACAACGCAGTTAAATCTCAGTAAGCATTTATTTCATCTACAGTACTTTTCCTTCAAATGACGTCATTCAGTAATTGCATTGTTCTTTTCTATGTTAATTTTAATTCCATTTTAATAGTCAGTTAGATTCAAAGCCCCAGGTAGATCGGACATAGATTCCGACAAATATTAGAGTTCGGAAGTCAGGGACAATATTAATTTTGTGTGTGAACTTTTTCAATTAAATCTTTAGGTTTATTTAGTGTTTTTTTAAAGTCAAACGGGATCGGCCTCCTAACAAATTGGTGTCAGAAGTGGGATGCCAAACAGAAGGTCATAAAAGACATTGGCATCTGAATCTGAGGTCCCCGAAATCACCAAAGTCGACATAGCCTTAGCCGTGCCTAAGCCTGCGCCTACCACAATTTTGGACGACGATCAGGCTCCGCTCTGTAGCGCGAGCCTGCACCACTCACACCTGGTCCTGAAATCTCCCGTCTGGCTGACGATAAGCCTCCACCAGAAGCCTGCATCAGCTGAATCTAACTCACCAACAAAAAAATATATTTGAAGAACTTTCTGCAACTTCCATTCCTACTATTTCCCGCGACGGAGTCACCGTGTCAGCGATTCCGCCTGCCAGCCGCCACGAGTGTAATGTTTCACCGAGCTTTTGTTACGACGCATAAATGCTACGTATAGAAGTTATTATTTTCCTGTAAGTCGTTTTGTTTTTTTGTTGTTTAAATTTAAAATTTACTTTTATTTTTCACTGTTTTTGTACCATTACTACCTTTTTACGTTGTTTTTATTGTGATTATTACATATAATGTTAAATTAAAATTTTAATTCTATGTCGCTTAAAGCAGAAAAAAGTAAAAACAATATGTCAGAAAAAATCACACTTGCGTTTTTGACAAAATTTATAAAATCTTATAATGGGGAGAAGGAATCCCTACCCGCTTTTCTCACAAACTGCGACAATGCAATATCGTTAGCTACACCAGATCAACAGCCTTTTCTATGCAAATTTATTATCTCACAACTTGAGGGAAAAGCTCAAGTTGCATGCAGTTTATAAACCTTTGAAACGTGGAACCAAATAAAATCATTTCACCTTTCTACGTTTGGGGAGAAAAAACACGCGACACATTTGTTATCAGATTTGCAAAACCGTAAACAGTCATCCGAGGATGTCACTAAGTTTTCCTTAAAAATAGAACAAATTTTAACAAAAATCTAGTCAGATATACACTATAACAGCAAAACGCTGAAGATCTTCCAGGTAGAATAGCCGCCATGGAGGATCTAGCATTAAATACATTTTTATTAGTGTTAAATTATACTATTTCCACTATTGTTAGATGTAGGAAACCTCAAACTCTAAATGAAGCTGTTCAGAAAAATTACAAAATTTCCAAATGTGCTCAATAAAACAATGTAATATATGCAATAAAATGGGTCAGGCTGCTACTCATTGTTTTAAAAATAAAAAACATTCTAATTTTAATCATAATAAACAAATTTCCCATTTATCTAGTTCTAACTCTGATAGATTAATTTGCAATTACTGCAAAACATATGGCACACCATATGATTTGATCAATGTGAAAGCGACAATATAATATGCAACAATGTCAAAATTTTAATAAAACTTTAATCGTTACTCTAACACTAATTCTAATTATATAAATTGTAGTTCAAATAATAATTCTAATTTTGTAAGCCGTAACCCTATTCATAATTCTATTATATTTATTTATTCTTAGTTCTAGATCACACTTTAAGCAAGGGTATTTACGTCGCGAATTGTATTGTATCGATAAAATCAAATAAAAAGGTTAACATCACCGTTTTAAACATGACTGACCAAGACTTAGAAATTAAAGATTATTCCGTAGAATTGACACCTCTCGACTATAGTAATTCTATTTCCTGCGAAAATTCAATATCTAGTAAATCTTTTTGTTCTATTCCAAATCTAATCGAATGGATCGAGTATTAAGCCTTTTACGCTGCTCGCATCTCAACGATGAAGATAAGAAAGCATTTTTAAATTGCTGTTCCGATTATATGGATATCTTTCACCTCGAAGGTAAACCCCGCTCGTTTACGAATGGCATCCAACATTCTATAGATACGAGTAACGCAGCCCAAGTTCATGTAAAATCATATCTCTTCCCTGAGTGTCACAAAGAAGAAGTCGATACACAAATTTGCAAATTACTAAATCAGAACATAATTCGTCCATCTGTTTCGCCGAAAAAATTAGACGCTTCTGGCAAAAGAAAGTGGAGAATAGTTATTGACTATCGCCGTCTTAATGACATCACGGTTTCTGAAAGTTATCCGCTGCCTCTTATCACTGATATCCTAGCGGTTTCCACCAAATAAAGATGGACCCTAAAGATGCCCCAAAAACGGGATTTACTATAAGTACTAATTCGAGTATGTGTGGTCACTATGAATTTACTAGAATGCCTTTTGGATTAAAAATCGCTCCTTCTACCTTCCAGTGGCTGATGAATACCGTTTTATCGGGATTGAAAGGTCTAAACTGCTATGTTTATTTAGACGATTGTATAATTTAAAGTCAGAGTTTAAATCAACATATGGAAAAATTAAAACTAGTATTCGATAAGCTCCGCGAATATAATTTAAAATTGCAACCAGACAAGTGCAAATTTTTAAGAAGTGAAGTAACTTATCTTGATCATATTATCACCGATAAGGGTGTCTCTCCTAATCCAGACAAGGTAAAGGCAGTCACCATTTCCAATTCCAAATTTCCAAACTAATATATATTATTGCTATATATGGGCTATTATCGCCGATTTATTGATAATTTTCCAAATTGACCAAACCACTTACTTCTTTATTAAAAAAGGATGCTACTTTCCACTGGTCTCAAGAACAACAAATTGTTTCGATGTTTTAAAATAAAAATTAATCACTGCTCCACTGCTCCAATATCCAGACTTTTCTCAGCCATTCATAGTAACCACGGATGCAAGTAATTACGCCGTAGGTGCAATCTTATCCCAAGGTCCTGTAGGCAAGGATAAGCCGATAGCTTATGCATCACGTACTTTAAACCGTCCCGAAGGCAATTATTCAATTACCGAACAATAACTTCTAGCCATTCTATTCGCAGTCAAAACGTTTCGTCCTTACCTCTACGGTAATAAATTCAAAATAGTTACCGATCATAGAACATTGGTATGGCTATTTAATGTCAAAGACCCAGGTAGTAGATTCATTCGTTGACGTCTAAACCTCGAAGAATACGATTACGAAATTGTTTATAAACAAGGCCGTCTTAATTCTAACGCCGATGCGTTATTTCGCTGCCCCGTTAATGTTATAGATATTAACACTTTAAATAATTCTAGTTATGAAAAATATTTTAAAGACCAATTTACTAATAATACTCCTATTTGAAATACAATAATCTTAGAATGTACTCAAGGATTACATTTATCTAAACTAAAAACTATTGCGTGTCTCGTCTCCTTAGATTTTGACTCATCTATACCTCACTGTGAAGAAATATTATCGCAGTTAGACAAGCCTGAGGACTTATTAAATTCCGAACGCGAACCTTTTACAATTTAATGCGTAAAAGATAAGAATAAATCTTACTATTTTATGTACAATACGGCCGACGTATCTTGGCGAGTCCGACCTTCGCGCAGAAGGTTGCGCAATAGCTTTTTAAGGAACAAAATGGTGGCATGAGGCGACGTACGGGGGCGGTGGTCTAGGCTAGAGATTGACCATAGTAAACACAATCGACCCTTTAGTCATAAAATATCGCAATCGATTAGTTTTATTTAGAAGTTATTGATTTTGTTTATATAAGATATTAAACGAAATAGATTTACAAATATAGTGAATTTTGTTGATAATAAACAAGATTTCGACTTAAATAAAAAAACTAAAACATATTATTTTCAGCTGAAAGACATAATGTACTTAAATATCAATTATCTATTAACGTCTTCTTGAGTAACGACTATTTGAGAAAATTTAGAACCTCCTTATAAATTGCAAATAAATATATTTTTATGTCTTAATTTTAATCGATTTGAATAAAATCGATTAAACAACACCCTCAGGCACGCGTGTTGGACATCCTTTCTGGTTACTTCAAAGCTTCGTGCTTATTCGGCAATGCTCGGTACACGGTAATATTTCTCAGTCACACGTTAGCATTGGTGTCGTGTTCGTGTCGCTATCTCTGTCTTGAGCACAGTCGGTTACAAAAGTTTTCGTTGTTATTGTTGTTTGTTTTATTAATAGTGTTAAGTTTGTTTTGTTTGTTTTATTTGTTTTATTTGTTTTATTTGCAAGTGTCAGTTAGCACTTATATTATTCGCCAAACATGCCACCAAACATAACAGTGTGTTAAATCGCCAGGCGAGAAAAATTATTTACGATTTAACGCAATATATGAAAAAAGAAAAGAAGAAGGCGTAAAAGATGTCGATAAAGTTTATTTAAGAGTTGCTAACGCAACTGGTGTGTCCCAACGCACAGTACAGCGGATCGCAACTGAAGGCAATATTTCGGGCTTACTTTCAGTATTCCGCACGCCTGGTAAAAAGGTCTAGATCAAAACCTATTACTGATATGGATAATTTTGACCAGGAGTAAAAGATGCATACACAACTTCCACAAAACTGAAAAGAAATGCCGACGATAAACAAATTACTAGCGAAACTCAAACGGGATATAAATTTTCAAGGTGGTAAAACGAGCTTAAAGACAATTATCAAAACTTGGGTTTCAAGTGGCGAAAGACCGAAACCAATAGAATGGTTCTTATAGAGAAGACCGACATTCGCCTGAAAAGGATCTTGTACTTGAAGGCAATGAAAAAATACAGGGACGAAGGGCGACCAATTGTATTCACTGACGAGTCGTATGCCCACCATCACATACAAAAGGTAAGGCGTGGTCAGATGGTTCCGCTCAAGGACCAGCGCCCGATATCAAAAGGTCAGCGGATAGTGATGGTACACGCTGGGTCAGAAGCAGGTTTGTTCCGAACGCGCTACTAATGTTCAAATCTGGCAGCAAAACCGGAAACTATCATGATGACATGAATTTCAAAAATTATGAGAAATGGTTACGGACCCAACTGATTCCAAATTTGAGCCCTAACTCGGTGGTGGTTATCGATAATGCTCCGTACCACAACAAATTAATGGATCCTGCCCCTACATCTAATGACAAGAAGGCAAAATGGAATCGTGGTTATTAGAAAAGGGTATACCATATGAAAAGGACATGCGTAAACCACAACTTTACGATCTAATAAAAAAAAACAAAGACGGAATAAAAAATACGTAATAGATGAAATGTTTAAACAAAACAACCACGATGTCTTCGTTTACCCCATATCATCCTGATTTAAACCCCATCGAGATGGTGTGGGCTGCCATTAAAGGGCACGTAGCCGCTAAAAACGTCGACTGAACGTAACCCGGACAATGGAGCTCATACAAGAAAAGTAAATTTAATGGGTCAGAATGAATGGAGTGCTTTATGCAGAAAAGTGCAAGAGGTCGAACATGACTATAGGAAGAGCGATTCATATTATTGACGAAATGACGGATCAATTATTCATCATTAATACAGCTTCAGATTCAGAAAGTGAGTCTGAAAGTGAGAGCGACGATTACGAAGATGAACCTATGCCAAGTACCTCACATGGTACACAAGGGGCCGACGACTTTATGTTAGGAATTTCCTCAGCGACAGTGATTAAATAATAATAAGTGTAAATAAATAAAAGTATTAAATGTAAATAATATTGTATGTGTTTGTGATAAAATCTGCCCCTATCGAAAGGTGAGGTATCAAAATTGAATCTTTAATTTATAATGTCTCCAAAGTGTTTTGATATTTTTGGTCACTGTATTAGGAAATTTTATTTGTACATTGGTATATATAAAAAAAATGACAATAACAGTTTTCTTCACGAGTGTTCATGCGCTAAACTTCGCAGAGCCTATATTCAGACTCATAAGATACGTCGGCCGTATTGTACACTAATGTTCATCGTTATGCAGAAACTGAATTTAAGGATATTTACAATTTAATGATAAAACTCAGAGATAAAATTTTAATCGAGAATCCTAATATTACAGATCTCGCCTTATCAGACTTTTCTGATCCATTTTATAATAGCTTATAAAAGTATATAATATGATATTTTATACTTTAATATAAGTATAATATATTTTCCATAACACTAACATTAAAATTCATATTATACAAAAATCAGTTAATTTATCCTACTCCTGTTGAAATCCTAAAATTTTAAAAGAGAATCGATTCACCTATTGTCACCCAGAATCAAATCGTATGTATAAACGAATGAAAGCCGCCTATTATTGGAAGGATATGTGTTCTGATATTGTATTATGTAAAGAAATGTCAATTATGCCAAATTAGTAAACCATTGAGAATGTCCAATAAGGCTCCAATGGAGATAACTTCTATTTCTACTAGACCGTTTGAACGATTAGCTCTCGACATCGTTGGACCTCTACCTGACGCAGGTTTTCAAAAATTCAAATTCATCCTTACATTACAATACAATTTAACCACATTTCGTGCTTATTCCCAGTCACAGGTAGGTACCCGTGAAGATATAGCCAGAAATCTTGTAAATTTTATGTCTCTTTTCGGTTTCCCTAAAACAATCTTAACGAATTTAGATACGTTTTTCACGTCTGATTTATTTAAAGAATTGACTGAAATCTTAAAAGTCAAAGCCTTATTTACTACTCTTTATCATCCACAAACAAACGGAGCCCTAGAACGCTCACATGCTACCTTAAAATAATACTTAAAATCTTTTGTCAATGACAACCAAAACGACTAGCATTGTTATTTATTTACCGCAATATTAGCTTATAATACTACTCCTCATTGGTATTACCATCTTATTTAGAAAAAGTACAATAGTTAACCAGTGTCATCGATAGATGGTGCTGTGCGAATGTAGTGCAGTAGATGTATTTTCATAAATACCTACTGCTGATCTTTTTGTAACTTATTGGCGGAATAACTTATAGCGCAATGTAAACTTTATTATGTATTTCTTAAAATATATTAATCGTAAGAACGTTGTGATGTATAGCTATAATGACGATCAAATCAAAGATTTAAGTGGCACTTTTTTAATTAGCGCCTATCTATTACAAGGGCAAATAATAAGATGTTCAACTTTAATTAAAAGGTAACCTAAAGGCTTTTATACCTTCTACTGCTGGGCACAGGTATCTTAATATTTCTGAGAGGGGTTGTTTTATGGAACTGCGTGTTGACGACATCATTTACTTACTTTCAATTTTTAAAATTTAGGTTTGCTCACATTGTTTTTTTCACCACCGAGTACGTAGTAAAACAAATTTTAAAGTGCTAATAACAATTTCGTTGTTTTCGTTTAGGATCGAACTTAGGTTCTGTGCGTGCTTGCACAACCAATTTCACCCCTCATGAATTATTATATGGTTATAAACTTAATATTCCTAATTATCTATATGAAACAAATAACAATACCACTTACAATGAATATATTCGAGCTTTACAATATCGAATGCGTTTTAGTAGAGAAAAGGCCATTCAAAATATAATTAATAGTAAAGAAAAATCTAAACAAAATTACAATGCTAGTTCACGCGAAATTTCTTATAAAATTGGTGACATAGTTTATATAAAACACCATCACCGGCTCCGTAAGGCCCTATCACCTATATGGAAAGGTCCACATAAAATTATAAAAGTACATAATAAGCATGACGTAACTTTACGAATAGGTCGTAAACATTTTAAGTATCATACAAACGAGATTAAGCCTGCTATTAACACTCCTCAAATTTAACTTATTTTATATATTTTTCAGAGCTTTACGCTATGGAAAAACCACGCTGGAATTTATTTTAAACCTATTACACATATTAATTTATAATTTTTATAACGATTATTGGAAAGTTATAACACATATAGACCTTATATCTTTAGATCCTTATCTCAATAAAATTGAAAATTTATTATATGATACCTTAAACCTTTGTTCCAAAATAAATACTAACGAATTTTCCCAATGTAAAGAGTTTCGAATCCTAGAGATTTTAATAAAATATAATTATGTCAAATTGCAATCCATAGCACATATAATCATGAATGAAAATGAATGAAATTCTTTCGCAAATCACAAAACTGATAATTTACTTCTTAACGTCTCTAGGATAAATAATTTATTGAACATAATTGAAAGCTCCTTACTAGCTATTTCTAACTTGCCAGACACAGCTATAAATGCTATTCTATTTAAGCATATTAATCAAATAAATAAACGTTTAGATTTTCCAGTGCAATTGAACATACATAATATTCATTATTTAATTGATGTTTCGAAAGTTAGTTCATATTATTATAACAATAAGGTTGTTTTCAGCTTGCAAATTCCACTGATAAATTCATTGTTTATAAAATATCCCATTACCGACTCCTCACGACGAGTCACACATACAAACCTTCGCACTTATCCAACCTTCTAATTTTATATTGCTACCTCACTACCGCGGACATGAATTCATGTCCGCATTACGTGCTGCTATTTTCATCTTAATTAATATAAAAATACAGTATATTTTCAATTGAATACTATTTCATTCGATTCTGAACGAACTACAGAGTATTCCCAAGTATTATACTCACTCAGTTACATAGACAAATTAAAAATAATTGACAGTCACTTTCGGGTAGTTGGTGCTGTTAGTTGCGTAATTGTTTTCTTTTTGTGTTTGTGATTTTGTTGGATTTTCTCTCAAAACTGGTAAGAAATGTTAATGATTATGACTTTACTAGATAATGTTTTTAAATGATTTGTTACAACAACAGTAATTTTTATTGTTTCAATTGATAAAAAGGAAAAAAAACCTCTACGCGACCAATTTATAACGGTCAAGATTTCAAATAAGATCTACCTTTTGAGATATTTAGCTATTTTATAGATAGTTTATTGCGTGTATGTATATTCATAAAAAATCTATTATTTCTAAATGTTATATCTATATGATTGTATAAAAAATTAAGGAAAACGCTATATTTTTACAAAAAATTGAAAATGAGGTTAAAAACGCGCGTCTAAACTGTTTATGGTTGAATTTTTAGCAAATGTTTGCGAGGTAAAAGTGGAATTATTATAATGATTACATGCATAATTTCGGTTCATTTTAGGAAGAGCATGTTATATAGATTATGAGAACATAAAAATAAAATAAAAACTTACACTTTTTCATTCATAAAACCAAATTTATTGGCAGTAAATACACTTTTTCATGATCCCTTAGAAACAAAGAGCTATACAAAACTATATAAATAAACATCTAAATGTCATTATTATTGTTTCTATTCATCTACAATCTTATCGGCTTTCAAGAACTGTCACTCAAACTTCTTAAACGTAAACAAACAAAAGTGACAAAAAGGTTGACTCAAGTGCCGCGCGCCGTGATTATGTTAAGAGCCCCGGTACATAGGGCCATTTTTGTTTTATGAGCGTACCTGAAGGGACTGACGATAGAATACATTATGCTGTGTTTAATGACTTAGATGATTGTAAATTTATTAATAATAACTATTCTATTTGTGAACTATTTACTATAACGTCCAGTATAAATAATCCTAATTGTGAATCGAAATTATTAACAGAGGTAACTTTAGTTATTATTTGGTCAAATCAATATTTGGCATAAATTAAAAATTATTGATGGATTTATGTACAATCTAATGTAAATAAATTAACTATCATATGTAATGATGATATTACTGATCATTCTATTATTGGCACAGGTATTGTCAAATTAACTGCAAATTGTATCGGTTATTCCAAAACTATTCAACTATTGCCAACAAGTACTTATCAATTTTCAATTAAATCAACTATAGATATAAGTTTTGATATAACAAAAGATGATTGTTGCAAAAGATGATTGTTGCAAAAATATTTAATAAAAGTTTCCATATTTAACGCCAATCTCTAAGCAAAGTTAACTTGGATTCCTAAAATATGCAAATCATCAGCTGGATAGTTTAGAATTTAAATTGAATAATCTTCAAAAGGAATCACATTTTATTTAATTTGGCTCATACTATTTCACATTTACATATATTTTAATTGTATTACTATTTCTATACTTAGCCTATAAACTATCTAAATGTTTAAGAAATCCTCACAATAATGGTGGACATTGTATACAAATATTTAATCAATGTAATAATAAAAAGTCATCGAAACATGATTCTAAAATTACAAATTCAATTGAGATGACTGATATATCAACATCTGAAGAAGAAAATCACTCGCCAAAATCTGTACCAAATTGTACTAACTATGAACCTTATAGAACTGTACACAAGGTTCACTCTTCCTCTGGAAGAAATTTTAATTTCAAATTTTTATTCAATTTTAGTTTTGAAAATGTTTATATTAACACTAATAATTAATTTTATTATTATACAATTTTAATTTCTAGTTTGTCATTTTATATTTTGTAATTGCTACATTTTACTATTTTTAATGCAATCTATGTAATTGTAATTAAAATTACTATTTTGTTTAATACAAGTTAATTTCTAATTTTACTATTTCACTTTTATATTATTTCATTGCTCAATTTTATATTGATTATTTGTTAAATCTTACTCTGTTTCTTTATAGTTAATATACACTATTTCATCTTTATGTAAAATCAAATAATTTGAAAGTTTTTATATTGTTATAAGATAAATTTGCAATATTCTATTATAACTTTTAATTTTCTATTTCTATATTTTGTAATGCCTTCCGACCTCTAATCATTTTTCTATTTCGAAACTTCGCTTTATCTTAATTTAGAAAAAGCTCAGTGAAAAGAGGGAAGCTGTTATATCCCTTACAACGCAGTTAAATCTTAGTTAGCATTAATTTAGTCAACTTTTCCTTCATTGACGTCAGTCAGTAATTGCATTGTTCTTTTCTATGTTAATTTTAATTCCATTTTATTAGTCAGTTAGATTCAGAGCCCCGGGTAGATCGGACATAGAATCCGAGACGTATTAGAGTTCGAAAGTCAGGGACAATATTAATTTAGTGTGTGAACTTTTTCAATTAAACAAGGTTTATTTAGTGTTTTTTTTTAAAGTCAAACGGGATCGGCCTCCTAACAGTACCTACGATTTGTATGAAATTTGGTACTTAGATAATGTTTTACTTTACCTACAAATTTACGTGTAAAACACATCTAATCGGAAAATTATTAATTTTTCTAATTCCGAGCAAAGTTCGGTCACCCAGGAACTATAATATAATTAGACACACATCATACAGCTTGCAAAGATGATTAGAAGAATAAAGAATGGAATAGTATATTGTGATGTCACGATCACGCTGTGCTTGACCGCACATTGACCCCGAGTGAGTTATGTTTGCAGTTCCGCCATCCGCCGTGCTACAGCGCCGCGGTCTCCGTGCGAGACGCGAGGGTGAAATCGCAAAATTTTCTGGCTCAATACTCATTCTTAAGGGTGCGCAATAAGTTAGGGTGTGCAGAGGTGTTTCTTCCGTTAAGGAACCGAATCGACACATCCTTGAGTTGCTTAGTCCCAAGAAAGCTATGTGTTTTTTTTAAAAATCAATTTCAATCAGGTCTTTTGCCAAAATATGCAGTCTGTTCTTACTTCTTCACATATCTTTGAAATATTTTACTCCTCAGACATGTAGGGTTTCCGCACGATGTTTTCCTTCATCGCTGAGCAATTAGTAAATCAGCACTTAAAATTGTAATTAACAAAAATCGTAATTAAATGTTGTAAAACAACGTATATATTAGTAGGGTAGCATATTATAAAGTTTATTCAGCTAAGTCTATAGAATCTATGGAGGGTTTTAAAATCTATTAAAAAAAACAATTAAAATGTTAGAATGCGTGATCATAGTATTATAATACGATTATCTATATACATAGGTATATAGATAATATAAAAGAACATAATGATTTCTTATATTTACGCGAATACTACACATGGAATAAAACTAATTTTACGAATTTTATCGCGTTTAATTTTAACTTTTCTAATTCCCGACATTTCGGGCACTTTCCAGCGCCCATGTTCATGAGGGGGACTGAGGTGTTTGACGTCCCGATGTCATAGTTAATGAAAGCTACCTTCAACTTTTAATTATTAATTTTGGTCCGATCTACGCTGAACGAGCTTACAGTATCTTGAAGTCTTGCGGTAGTATCCGTGGGTTTGGATTTAATTTTATTAACTATGGGATCCCAAGTAGATGGTAGCTCCTAGACATCATCTCTATTGAAATTGGGATGTTTTTTTTTAATTTCAATAGCCTCGTGAATCATCCTGCTCAAGCAATCTGTGTTCTTTTGCGAGGATTTGTGTATTATCAAATCTGCCTCGTTGGTCTAGTGGTTGTAGTAGTGTGACTGCTGATCATGAGGTACCGGGTTCGAATCCCGGATCGGACCAAAAAATCAGTTATTTAGCTTTACCATCAAGAAATTCTCAGTAGCTGCCCGGAGTCAAGAAGTTGGTGGTGTCTCATCCCCGTGCCTCGGAAAGCAAGTAAAGCCGTTGGTCCTGCGCCTGATCTCTCTGCGGTCGTGTCGGTTTACCGTCCCATCAGACTATGAGAGTGAGGGAATAGAGAGTGCACCTGTGCTTGCACATACACTTGGGCAATATAATCCTGTCCTGCGCCGATGGCCAGTCTCCGTGAGCACAAGGCATCTGTGACAGTAAACACCTGGCCGCTGAGCTTCAGCACGTCAAGCAAGTTTTGCAAGACAACAAGCTCCGAGTCCCGTGCCTCCGTCACAGTGACCGAGTAAACCCGGCCACAGTCGAGCGTGTGCCTGTTGTACTACCATACGTCAGAGGAGTCACAGACAAGATTGGCTACATCTTGAAGCGGGCTTCCATAAGAACATACTACAAGCCGCCGAAGAAGATTAGTCAGTTCTTACCATCCGTAAAGTGTAATATCCCTCTACAAGATGCAGGAGTATACAAGCTTGATTGTGAATATGGTCTCTCTTACATATGGCAAACAAAAAGATCCATAAAACCCGCGTGAAAGAACATATCGCTGATATAAAGCACCGACACTCCGGGAAGTTTGCAGTATGTCAACATGTTCAGGATCGTCCAAACCATTATATCAGATTTGATAAACCACGAATCCTCGCAAAATAACACCGACTCCTACCTAGGATGATTCGCGAGACTATTGAAATTAAAAAACATCCCAATTTCAATATAGAAGATGACTGGGTGCTACCATCTGCTTGGGATCCCATAATCAATAAAATTAAATCCAAACCCAAGGATACTACTGCAAGACTTCAAGATACTGTAAGCTCGTTCAGCGTAGATCGGACCAAAATTAATAATTAAAAGTTGAAGGTAGCTGTTAAGAAGTTCGAAGAATTAGTTACACTCGTCAAAATCATTTGAGCGGAGAGATCTGAAATAGCGAGCGACACATTTTCGGCAGCGGACGCAGGTAGAAAATACTGTGCCACTTCCACATGGTCTAAAACACTGGCTAAACCTGCAACTTCGGTAGTTCTCTGGAAAAAAACCTTCGCGATCAGTTCGTGTCGGGTTTATACAGCGAAGAGATGCGGTCAAGATTGTTTGCCGAAAAGAGTATAAAACTACAAAAGGGCTGTGGAGTTGGCCACGGCGCTCGAGGCAGCTGAGCAGCATGCAAGCACGGCATGTGCATCGGGCGGCGCGAGCACTGGCGGGGCTGGTGCAGCGGCGGCCCGCGGCGAGGGCGGCCTGCACCGGTTCGGCAGCGGCGAAGCTCGTGCACGATCCGGCGCGGCTCCCGTGCCTACGACGGTGACGTCACAGCGTCGTCTTTATGCGCGCTGCGGTAAGACCGGTCACGTAGCCGATAAATGTCGTTTTAAAAATTAAACATGTGATGCGTGCGGCCAGAAGGGCCATTTAAAAGTAATGGATCAAGGTAAAAGTGAACTTAAGAGTGCAAAGGAGACTCAGATGATGACTGTAATTTATTTAACTTGGTTACAAGTAATGACGGTGACAGACCGTACTATTCAAATTTAGTAGTAGAAAAGGTGCCATGAAAATTTGAAATTGAGACGGGCAGTGAAATATCGGCTATTTCGAAACATTTTTATGATAAACATTTTAAACATGTACCTATTCAAACAAACTTGTTATGTCTGAGATCGTATATTGGCGACGTTATCGAGACCATCGGTTATATTGTGGTAATGGTTGTCTGTGGTTGCAAGTCTGCGATGCTTAAGTTATTTGTTATTGAAAGCGGCGGTCCACCTTTAATGGGCCGTACGTGGATTAAGAAATTGAAAATAGAAATTGTTGAATGTCACAATATTAGCGACTCGGAGTCGGTAGCAAAAGCTTTGAGAGACGAATTCCCTTAAGTGTTTGCAGAAGGGCTAGGTACATTCAAGTCACCTGTATCGCTGCACCTCAAGGTTGAAACCCCTGTGTTTGTGAAGGCGCGGCCGCTGCCATTGGCACTGCGCCCGCGAGTGGAAAGCGAACTCAAACGGTTAGAACAAGAAGGGATTATTTACAAAGTCGAAAGGTCAGGTACGGTACGGTACGCCTATTGTCCCTGATAACTACTCAACCGTCCACGGTGACTACAGTCCCCAAACGACATCTTTCGGGTTAAACGTGTACAGCGCAAAAGATAGCTGTTATTAACACAGTAAAAAATTATAGATGGTGCTATTTTAAATTTGTCATATTTGAGAGTGAATTTTATCTGTGTAATAATAACAAAATATTTAGAAAAAAAAAGTGAAAATTAAATTACGCCAGTTTTGTTTGTGGACTGTTAAAATGTGAGAAATTCGATCAAAAATGTGATAACTTTTCTGTTTTTATACCTTATTTCTAATGTTATTGTACATCATACTGATTGTGAAGATATATTCTTTAGGAAATATGTATCATTACGACAATTCCAAAACGTTTACATATAATAATTTAGCTCGACATTTTAATCACTATATGCGATCATCGTTTATTGATTATATGTTGTTTAAAAGGTATTCTAATCAGTTTTTTTTGTGTTAAATGAATGCTAAATATAAAAGAATGCTTCACTATTAACACGTTGATAGCCATTAATAAACTAAATATCTGTTGAGATGTGCCTAGAAATTATTAAAACTTATTTTTATTTATTTACTTATTTATTAAAATTTATATTGAGTAAACATTATATACTTATGTATATTGAGTATACAAGATATTATTGATATTGGTGTCATTTTAAAGGGAATATCATGTACTATTATAATATAAAATAATGTCTCAAGTAAATATTATACTTTACTTGTAAAACTCGAAATAAAAAATAAATGCGATTTTTTTTGATTCCTATGTCCCTCCCATAGCTCTGGACTTGTTCATTCTTCTTTCCACATTCAATCTATTCTCCTTTGGAACGCACTCCCTCTCGAAATCAGGACGGCTAGCAATCGGTACGCGTTCAAGATGAAGGTTCGGGAACACATACTTAACAAATTGGCAGAATCATCATAGTAATAGTTTATATATATATATATATATATATATATATATATATTCTTATTGTTATTCTGTATATTATATATTTTATATACATATATGTGTATAAATATTAATATATTTTTGTAAATTTATTTGATAACATGTATATTTGTATATCTTTATGAGTTTATATACATCTGACATTATAATATGTACATAAGTATGTATTATACATTTTTATTATCTTAGTTATTTTATATTTCATTTTATTATAATTAATTTTATCTATTTTTGTGATGTACCTTTATATCTTATGTATTTTATTTCCATTTATTACAATTTTTTTTGTTATTTTAGTTTAGTATTCGTATATTAACTTTTTATTACACCTACTTCATTCCATCTCTGCATCATCCCAAGGTAGACTGGAAGAGAATGCCTTAGGCATTAAGTCCGCCTATATACCACTTGTGTAAATGAAGTTTTAAATAAATAAATATTTCCATTTTTAAGCGTTATTTTCAGCCTTTATTTTTAATTTGACCAATTTTCTTTTAACATTATTAAATTTTTAATTCTTTGAGTCTTTTGAGAATATTTTTTATTTGAATGTAGCTATAGTATTTTTTCAGTAGTAATCGTTTTTGTTGAGACAATCTCGCGGGGTCGTAAAAAAATAGTGACATTTAATGCGCGGACAGGTGAGGCGAAAATCACTCGCGGGGGAGGACGGTTGAGTAGTTATTAAGTCGAATGGCTCAATCAGAATATGTGGAGATTAGATAATAACAATTAATCCGATTTTAAAAAATTTTCATTATCCTTTACCACGGATTGAAGAACTTTTTGCGACCTTGGGGGGCGGCGAACAGTACACAAAACTTGATTTATCAAATGCATTCCAACAATGTTTATTAGATAAAAAATCACAGCCGCTGACAGCAATTACCACTCATGTCGGGACGTGCATTTACAAAAGAGTACCTTTTGGAATAAAATGTATTCCTTAAAACTTTCAAAAGATAATGGAGGAAACATTGAGTGGCTGGCCTTCATCGGCTGTATTTGCAGATGACATATTTGTAACTGGAAAGGATTAAACCACCCATTTAGCAAATTTGAGGGCAGTGTTAGAAAGGTTAAAACAAAATGGATTAAAAATCAATTTCAGTAAATGTCAATTCTTTAAGGATTGTGTAAAGTATTTAGGTTATAAAATTGATAAGGACGGCTTGCACACGGATTTTAACAAAATTAAAGCCATTATGGCAGCCGCATCTCCAACAAATGTAACTCAATTAAAGAATTTTATGGGCCTTGTTAATTTTTACTCAAAGTTTTGTTCAAATATAAGTGATATAATGAAACCGTTGTACAACTTATTACAAAAAAATGTTAAATGGCAATGGAATGATGAGTGTGAGGGTGTTTTTTGCCGAATGAAAAAAGTATTAAGCAGCGCACCAGTGTTGGTTTACTACGATCCTGCTCTTCCGTTGGTGTTATCAGTTGACAGCGGTACGCAGACAGCAGTGAGCGACCCGTGTGCTGCACGTCGCGTACACTTAACATCGCCGCGCAAAATTACTCGCAGCTGGACGAGGAGGCACTCGCAATTGTGTTCGGTGTGTGCAAGCACCACCAATACTTATACGGGCGACAGTTGATTTTGCGTAATGATCATCGTCCATTGAGTTACATCTTTGGGCCGAATAAAGGAATACCCGTGACAGTCGCAAGTAGACTACAGCGTTATGCTGTCCAGTTGTCTGCTTATAATTTTAAAATCGAATTTATTAAATCAGTACAAAATTGTCACGCCGATGCGCTTTCTCTTCTTCCTTTTAATTCTACTAGAAGCAGAGTCAAATGTGAAGACAGCGACCGTAGTTACCTTAATTTTGTGCAAGAAAATTTTCCACTTAGTTTTTAAGACATTAAAATTGAGATGGCAAAAGATTCCTTGTTGAGTAAAATATATGGTTACGTAATGTTAGGGTGGCCAAAAACTAGCAATATTGAAACTGAAAAAGCATATTTTAATCGTAAGGAACGTATTTGTGTGGATTGAGGTTGCCTGATTTGGGGTTAAATCATTACGATTGTAAATTTTGAAAGAAATTCACGACGGCCACCCAGGCATCGTAAAAATGAAGCAAATAGCGCGAAATTATGTCTGGTGGGAAACATTGGACGTTGATATCGAGCGAACAGTACAGGAATGTTCTGTCGCAGCGCTCAGCTCCCGCCCCTGCTCCCCTCCACTCCTGACCGTGGCCGGAATAACCATGGGCTCGATTAAATTTAGACTTTTTAGGGTCATTTAATAATAAGCATTATTTAGTTATTGCCGATGTTCATACAAAATGGATCGAGGTTGACCATGTTTCTGGTACGTCCACTGCGGTGGTAATAGATTGTTTACGAAAAAGTTTTGCGCGTTTTAGCTTACCTAAAAGAATTGTTAGCGACAATGGACCGCCTTTCTCCTCGGCATAATTTAAAAAATATTTAGACATTAACGGTATTCGCCATACTCTAGTTGCACCATATCACCCATCGAACAATGGGGCGGCTGGAAATGCCGTGAAACTGGTTAAGCTCAAGTCGATAATGAAAATGTTAATACGGCACTCAGTAAATTTCTTTTCTCATATAGAAACACTGAACATAGTACCACTGGTTGCGAGACCGCAATGCTTATCTTCTGACGACGGTTGCGTGGTCGACTGGACCTGCTGCGACCCGACATGCGAGACTTGGTGCGACAGCAGCAGGAGATTAGTAAGCGGCGACGGGACACCACTCTGCGGGTGGCCGAGTCCCAAGATCCCGTGCTACTACGGGACTATTTTCAAAACCGGGGACTGAAGGGACAGTGGTACGTCGAGAAAGTCCTGTTTCTTATACGGTAAAATCTCAAGATGGTCGTGTACACAAGAGACACATTGATCAAATCTTAACAACTAAACATCCAAAGTCTAGATTTTCATTGTCAAAGGTGGAAGAGGAGGCGTATGACAAAACTGATGTAGAGCCATTGGCGACGCCTGACACTGATCAGGAAGATCAAGTCGCAGAGGAATGGCAACTGGCAGAGGAGTCGCCTCCCTCGAGAACTGTGTCTGAAAGACGTGACGACAACATCAACAGACAACACCGAGGAATCGTGTCTATAGAAAGGCTGCATTACGCTGCTTTGACAAATTAAAAAAGCTGTAATGATATTTTATGGTTTATTTTCATACATCACACTCATCATGCACAGTTACAAACGTAGGAGTGAAACACATGTTGCAAACATCGATATTTAATATAGATAGATATCAATATAAGTTTATCTGCTGTATTATATTGGCATCTCGTTCATATAATTATATATATATATATATATATATATATATATTATGTAACCATTTACTTTATCATCATTCATCAACCATGCTTAGTGGATTTAACTGTATTTCCTTTACACATTGTTGTATTGACATTATAGTTTATTATTGTTTACTTAAAAAATGGCATGTCTTTCGTTTGTTTGAGTTAGATTATTTAAAATATAGGGGGAAAGTGTTATGTCGGTACTTCGATAATAAATGTAATGTGGATTAATTTAAGTTTTCAATAAAACAGTCGTTACCAGATCTCTGCCTTTTATTGACGTGTACATAACAGTAGCCTTCGTTAACTACGACATCGGGACGTCAAACACGTCAGTCCCCAAAATTTAATTTATTCTTTTGTTTAAAAATTAAGAATGACATGTTTTATAGCGTATTTTGAAATCAATCCTAAGGGTGTAAAAGGGGATGTAAGTTCGCTCGAAGTTCAGAATATTGTTCTGCATAGTATAATCAAATTTATATTATTTTTCGATAATACGTAGCAGATTTTAGTAAACTTTTGTAGTCCATAAATATAATTTTAGGTATACTAATCATATTAATACTATGGTTCATGAAATATTAAAATATACTCTCAATATTAGTGGCAAAATAAGGCTGATTATTAAAACTGTTTATTAAATGCTGTACTTTAATTATTTTGATATACTGACATTGATTAATTAAATAAGTCTTAAATTCCAGATATAATATGCGAGGTATCTTGATCTTTTAAAGAAATAAACAATTTTTAATTTTTAATTTTCATAATATGCGAGGTGCTATTCTATACGCACCTCGCGAATGCTGTGAGAACGAGAACTGCGATGTAAACATCATCGACGAACAAGTTGTCGCATACAAGTATTTTGGTTCTGTTATTCAAACCGATGACGTTGTCCAGTACTCCTAAGAATTTATAAATAGTTTAAGCCAATTAGGCCTTTCACCTTAAACACTTTTTCTTAAAGTTAGAGCACGTGTAACGATGTAAAAAAATCTTGTTCACATAAATTGTGTAACTGAACTAGACTACGAAGAAAAAGCTCTCTATATATAAAAGTTGTAGAAGCCACAGTAATCACTAGGTGTGTTCGCGGATTATTAAGTTTTTATTCCAAGAAATCCTTTAATTCCATTAGGCAAACTTTTCGAGTTTAAAAGCATACAATTCACTTCCAAATTGTGTTTTGCCATGACCTCAATAAATCACAAGGACAGTCGTTGAAGTTGAATATGGCATTGACATGACGAAGGATTGCTTCTCTCACGGTCAGAGTTTTATGTGACATGTTGAGGGTGAGCTCTGACAATAATCTGGGCATCTTAGCTATAAAAGGGAACTGTTATGACGGCGCTGTCATCGCGCTACAATAACGTAGACAGAACGAACACAACGGAAGCCTAAATCACCCTATTTAAGTTCCGGGCGGCTCAGTTTAGGTATTATACAACAAGATCCGTGTAAGAGTAACATGAAACATTGTCCGCTCCCAGGGCTGAACACCTTCCTCGACGAGAGATATTTTCTCTTCCACGAATAATTTGTTCATATATTTCAATATCCACATAAACGAAGTCGCAGGAAGAAAGCTAGTATCCTTATAAAATGTTAGAAAGCGAGGGATTCGTCAGTTTCTTCCATAATGAGTCACGACCCGTCAATATTCAAACGAACGTAGAAATTAAATTAAGAAATTCCTTTGTAAACTTTGCAAAATGTTTGCAATAAAACACACTTTGTTTGGACAAAATGTTGTTTGTTAAAATGTTTAAAATGAATTGATTAATTTGCTGTTAAAACGTTCAAGGAGAAAATTCAATTTTAAATTTATAAGGGTCAGAAGGCTTTTAACGCATAGTAAAATTAAAGCCTCTATACGTCCTCTCTGGTAAAGTCATGTAAATATAACGAGGAGCGCTTTAACTCCTTAATCAAACATAAGAGTGAGTATCAACGCTCCATACCAGGTTCATCGGGGACAAAATGTGTAAATAATAATGTAAACAGTAAGTACTTTATTTATTTATTCTTTATTGCACCAAATATGTGTACAAAAGGCGAGCTTAATGCTATATGGCATTCTCTACCAGCTAACCTTGGGTAGAACAGAGAGTGAGTTATGGGCAGTTAAGTAGTTAAAATCAAATTAAGTTAAAATATATACATGCAACACATACATATAATATACACATATATATAAAATATATATAATTGATACACATATATAAATAAATACACACATTTATAAATATATATCTCAATAAATGTATATATAAATAACTATAAACATATAAAGTAAGCATGCTTGGAGCATCCTTTAGTCATATAATGAATAAAGTTTTAGCTAGTAAGTTTTGCCCTTTTGTGCTATTGCACATTAATGAAAATATATTGATTATCTAAATACTTTAAATGTACATAAAATTATCTTGTTTACATTGCCTTACATACAGAGTTGGCCACAGAAAAATCAAATAAGATATGATTTAAATTTATTAATGAATAACTTTTCATGTAATAATAATTTAAACTTTACATTTAATTGCTATAGTTATAATAGTAGAATTAATTAAATAGACATAAATAATTATTTTTGACTAGAGATAGGTATTATTACCTATATATTAACTCAGCCAAGGCATTCCATCTTAGTCCTCACGGGTGACAACGCATCTGCATTTTGATTCTTTATTTAGGATAGATGTAGATGTCTATGGGTCAGCAATCACTTACCATCAAGTGGACTGTGTGCTCGTTTGTCACCCTATCCTATAAAAAACTTGGCTACGCAGACATCTGCTTCTATTGAGCAGCATAATGACTTAATATGGAATTTTGAATCAGTTCAAAGTAATTTAAATTAGAAAATGAGACAATAGTGGTAATCTCTAGCAGTTATAATAATTTAAATAATTTAGAATGTAGCTTACAATTCCTTTATTGTATAACTCCACAAAGTGATAATAAAATTGTTTACACCTGGTGTATCAAAATATACAAGGCATGATAGGCAAAGAACTAGAAATTGAATTGTTCTTAAATAGCAACAATATTTATATTTTATGTACACTATTACTGAACATTGGTTAAAAGCTTATAACTTAATGTTTAAGTTCAGTAATCACCAGGTGGTCAGTCCTTTCCATAGAGAAACGGTTTTAAGAGGTGGCTCCTTAATATTAGCTAGTAAATAATTATCATGTAAGGAACGTAAAGGTATTGTGAGCCTCTCTGTTGAGCGAAATGTAGAAATGGCATGTGTTGAGTTTGAGCATCTCATTGTTGTAGCGTCTACAGACCCCATGTTCTATATATGATACCTTTGAAAAATTATGGAGGAAATTTTTGTTGCTTAATAAACAAAATAAAACTGTTGTAATATGTGGAGACTAATATCAATCCTAGAAGCTTCCTCCAGCAATATTAAATTTAGATCATTGTTTAAATCATATGGTCATTTAATATTTAATTTTAGAGCCTACGCGTATTGTTGAATCTAGTGTAACATGTATAGATAACATTTTACAAATTTAAATAATAATAATAATACTGTAAAGTTAGAAACTTTCTCGGGCAGTGTATGGGGCAGTGGAGTATGATCCTATGTCATCTAGGCGAGCGGATGACGGCTGCGAAGGACCACATAAGGATAAGAAGGGTATCTTCCAGGGCGATTGTTTGAGTCCAATTTGGTTTGCCTCTCTCTGAACCCTCTCAGTACCTTACTGAAGGGCTCCGGGAGATTTCAGTTTCGTAAAGGAGGTACAAAAGTGACCCACCTTTTCTATATCACTTGTGATTTTAGTAATTCTATTAGAATGGAGCTGGGGACGGATAAGTGTGCGGTCTCCATGTTGAGAGGGTAGGGTAGTTAACTCTGAGGGCATAGACTTATCTATGCCCATCAACATAAGGACCCTTTCCGAGGCTGAAACATATTGTTGCGCGCCACTATTAATGTCTTGCACATGGCAACACTAGTTACCACTAGCGCCCTCTAGTATCGAGTAGCAGAACTAGGAGAGTCAAGATCCTTCTAGAAATTTCGGGACCGATATGTACTCGAACATTCTATATGTTTCTACAGTAGAATGTTCTGGAAAATATCTGAGGCGCTATATAAGGCCGGTATAGACCACGACCGAGTCAGTATTGAATTGGCGATACCAGCGAAGACTTCGAAGCGATACAACTGCGAACTTAAGCGATCTGTAGTAAAATTGTGTTTTGTTATTAGTGTGGTTTAAAGTTGTAATTAGTGTTGTGTAATTAAAGTGTCAATTTTGGTAATTCACTCGGCAGTTTTTAATTGTCTCGAACCCCAAGCTCGTAACAATTGGTGTCAGAAGTGGGATCAGATCATGCCGATTTTACCAAAGGACGACACGGAGGGTATCCGTACCCGAAGTCAACGCCAGCAAGAGACGGACCAGAGACGATTTGGTAATGCAACGCCGCAAACGTCGGAGGGCCAGCTGCCGACCACGGAGGCCGGCCCGTCAGCAGCTCCTGCATCTGCAGCACCTGACTTAGGTGCTCTGATGATGATGCTGCAGGAGCAGGCTCGCCGACAGGAGGAACAGGCCCGCCGACAGGAGGAACAGGCCCGTCGGTTGGAAGAGCAGCTGCAGCGTGGACAGGAGGAACAGGCCCGCCAACAGGAGGAACAGGCCCGCCAACAGGAGGAACAGGCGCGTCGGTTGGAAAAGCAGCTGCAGCGCGGACAGGAGGAACAGGCCCGTTGTGTGAAAGAGCAGCTCAAACGCGATAAGGAAGAGCAGATGCTCCTCATGAAGGACCTTCACGCTACCTTCGGGAAAGAGATAAGGGGAGGTGAAGGATAGGGTTGCTCAACATGACAACCGCCTGTCGGAAGCTGAAACCCGAATCGACCAAGTGAACAATCGGGTTGACAACGTGATTGCTGACGTGAAGAAAACGCTGGACGACCTCAAACTTGGGGATGGAGTTACAGCTCCGTGGTAGCTACAACACCTTCGCTACGTGGATTCAAAGTGCCGCCGTTCGACGGTACTTCTTCCTGGTTGGCGTACAAAATCCAGTTCGAGGCTGTCATGAAGGCGAACGGCTGGAATAAAAGTCAGGCCATGACTGCTCTCACCCTAGGCCTGCGCGACCAGGCCTTAACTGTTCTGGAAGCTCTCGGTAAGGAAGTGACTTACGAGCAGCTCCTTGAGGTATTGAGGCGAGATATGGCGACGCTCACCTGGAACACGTCTTTGTCAACGCAGCAACGAAAACCTGCAGCAGTGGGCCCTTGAGGTGGAAAGGTGGTTCGAAAAGCATACCAGTCTGTACCTTTTTTTTTTAGGAGATGGGGCAAACGAGCATGCGGCTCACCTGATGGTAGTGACTACCGCCGCCCATGAACAACTGCAACACCAGGGAACCAGAGGAATTGCAGATGCGTTGCCGGCCTTTTAAAAGGAGTAGGCTCTTTCTTGAAGGTCCCTAAGTCGTATCGGTCCGGAAAATCGCTGGTGGTAAACTATTCCACAGGAAGTTGTGCGAGGAAGAAAACATCTTCTAAATCGCACAGTGGTGGACCGCCAATCATCCAGATGGTGTGGATGGTATCGGGAGTTCTGCCGCGATGTGCGTTCGTGAAATGTGGCGGCAGGGATTAATCCGAACAATTCCTCAGAGCACTCCCGTGGTAAATGCGAAAGAAAATGCAAAGAGATGCAACATCTCTTCGCAGCGCCAATGAATCGAGCCGATCGGAAAGAACTCGGTCGTCGATGATTCGAGCCGCTCTGCGCTGGATGCGGTCAAGTGGTAGGAGCTGGCAATAGGGAGCTTCAGCCCAGAGATGGGAACAGTATTCCATGTGAGGCCGAACCTGCGCCTTGTAAAGTTGCAGGCGGTGTGCCGGCATGAAATACTGTCGCGCTCTGCTGAGCACGCCAAGCTTTTAAGACCAATTTGGCTTTCTATTCCAAGTGACCACGAAACTGCACGTCACTCGATATGTCGACGCCGAGGATTCCGATACTGGCTGAGGCAACAAGGGGAGTGCCTTGAAACTGAGGAGATACGACAAAGGGGTTCTTTTTAGCGGTAAACGCGCAAACTTGTGTCTTTTGAGGATTAAACTGGACTAGATTTAGTCGCCCCCAATCCGAGACTTTGTTCAGCAAAGACTCGACTTCAGACACAAATTTTTCGAACACTCAAATTTGTTCCGGTACTGGCGCCGTTTTCCCGAAATATTCGCACGGCCGGCGTATAGAGCATCACCAGTGCTATCATCCGCATAGCAATGAATGCTACCGGTTTGCAACATATCATTGATATGCAGAAGAAACAGCGTTGGTGATAGCACGCAGCCTTGTGGAACACCAGCGTTAATAGGCTTGTAGTCGGAGCATGCACCGTCTACAATGACCTTGATGCTCCGATCTGCAAGAAAGCTGGTGATCCAATTGCACAATTTCTCGGGAAGCCCATAGGAAGGAGCTTGTAAGAAGCGCTTTGTGCCAAACCCGATCGAAAGCCTTCGCAATGTCCAAACTAACGGCCAATGCCTCCCCCTTGGACTCTACTGCCTCCGCCCATCTATGAGTCAGGTAGACCAGAAGATCACCAGCTGATCGACCCCGACGAAAACCGTATTGGCGGTCACTAATCAGCTGGTGATCCTCAAGGTACCGCATGAGCTGGCAGTTTATAATGGATTCCATTATTTTGGAGAACAAGGAGGTGATGGCGATAGACCTGTAGTTGGACGGGTCTGAGCAGTCGCCTTTTTTAGGGATCGGTTGGACAAAAGCTGTCTTACATGATTTCGGGACTACGCCTAGGGAGTAGGAGTACCGGAAAAGACGCGTTAGAACCGGTGCAAACTCCGGAGCACACGTCCTCAGCACAATTGGGGGGATTCCGTCAGGCCCACTCGACTTGTGGATGTCCAGGAGAGGTGCTTTGCGAACCGAGCGCTGTGAGAACCGCACATCCGGCATGGAGCACTCACACCGCGGGATGGCCGGCGGTGTGTTCTCCCGTCATCAAGAGTCGAGTTGGACGCAAAAGTGAGCCTAAAGGTCGGCTTTCTCTTTTGCGGCGTGGGCCAGTGAGTCGTCCTCCTGTGCAGAGATGGTAGTGATGGCTTACAGAAATTCCTTGGACAGCCTTGGCGAGAGACCAGAATGCACGGTTCCCGAAGGAAGGCGAACTAGTTTCTCGCCAATTCTGCCTGTGTGCTCTGACTTTGCCTTGGCAATAACACTTTGAAGGACCTGGAGGCGAAGTTATACTTTTTAAGCATGCTGGTGTTTACATCCCGAGCCGCCGATGCCTGAGCCCAGGCCTGATAGCACTCCTGCTTACTGTGTAATGCAGTCTTACAGGAGCGACCAAACCAAGGCTGCGATCTGCCTCCGATGGGTACCACAGATGATGGAATAAATAGCTCCATTCCCTGTAACACCACATCAGTGACAGAGTCAGCAACAGCGCTGGGATCATCCGGCGAGAAGCAAACCCGCCCCCATGGGTAGGATGCAAAGAAAGACCGCATTCCGTCCCAATGCGCCGACTTGTAATGCCAAACACGGCGGCAACCTGCAGAACGCAACCGCGAGGGGCGTGGTGGCACCACACTCCGGATCAGACAATGGTCCGAAGAGCCGAGAGGGCATCGACGGAAACCTGATATCCGTCCGGATGAGAGGTCAGCAAAAGGTCCAACAGGGAAGGTGTATGATCCTTCAGATCTGGAATCCGCGTAGGCGAAGTAACCAGCTGTGTCAGACCATATGCAAGGCAAAGTCATAAACAGATCTCCCCGCATGATCGGTTAAACGTGACCAAGCCATTCGGCGTGGTGGGCGTTAAAATCGCAAGGATCACGATCTCTGCGGATGGGACCTGTTGTAGCAAGGAATCTGTAGCCATTTGGACGTGGTCGATGAGTCGGTCTGTTTCGGCATTACCGCTATGGGACTTATAGAGGCACCCGTAGACGCGCGGATGGTTGTCGCTATCTACGCGTAGCCAAAGGATGGACAGGTCCGAACCTTCAAGACTGCCGAGGCGTCGAGAACAGATGTCTCTCTGACGTATACGCAAACTCCAGCCCGAGGCACAAAGGTGTTCAATTTGTACCCCGGGTAGGAGAGATACGAAGTATCAGCCGGAGAGGACACCTGCGTCTCGGTCAGAAGAGCAAGGCCGGCTTCGCCGTCTCGAGATGGTAGTGGACGGCGTTTGGGTTCGGTGAAGTCCCTGATGTTGCAGAAATCCACGGATAGCGTGGCAGGGTCGCCTTGGTCTTGTTGCTCAGTTTGCCCTGAGCAGTTATTGTTTTGAGCGGAATTTTGCCCCCAGAATACGCGGGGCAGCCTGAGCACCCACGCTCAGAGTGGAGTAGCATGGTCGTGGATGCTCAGCGAGGATTCTCCAGGGTGCTGGTACCTCCTGGGGTAGTCTAAAATTTAATTCCGCTACCATGTTGATGGGGACAATTGGGCCTCCGGTCACCTGCACTCACCAGACGAAACGCAAAGCAGAGCTTCCACTTCACGCCGGTATTCTGTGAGGTCGTGGTACTAATCCGGCTCGAGCCGGCCCATACGTGCAACAGCAAAGCTGCTGCGTGGCTCTACCACCGTTAAACCTACCTCATTGTAGGGAACCTGGTGCAGACATTCATCGACGGCATCCGCGACCTTGAAGTCAGAGCTGCCGTGAGGCTCAGGCACCACGAGACGCTTAAAGGCGCGTTAGCCCATGCACTGGAGGTGGAAGCCGTACGGCAGGATCATCGATCCCATCGCGTCAGGAGGTTGCAGCAGCTGCAGTTCGCGACTGCAATAAGGATACAGCCCTAGGTGCTACAGCTGTGGGAAAGGCCATCTTCGATCCAGCTGCCCTAAGCGAACTGTAGAAAGGGAGGTGATTGATCTCGAGAGGGTAGTGCGGCTAACAGCACCGCCCAGCAGCAGCAGGGAACGAGTAAAAGCCAGGACTGCGGGGCGGGTGCTGGCTGATGTTAAAGGGCCCCAAGGTTTCGATCTCACAAACCCATGATGGGAACAGCCTAATCATCAAAGGCGAGGTCTACGGAACGCCGTGTAAACTGACCATAAACACTGGAGCCTCTCGCACGGTTGTCAGTTCCCAACTTAAAGTCAGTTCCTGGGGACTCCGCATACAACCGAGAGTGCATTAATTTGGTAACAGCCACCGGTCAGCACATACCCGTCCGTGGAGAGAAGGAAAT
This sequence comes from Parnassius orleans, assembly GCA_029286625.1. Lineage (NCBI taxonomy): Eukaryota > Metazoa > Arthropoda > Insecta > Lepidoptera > Papilionidae > Parnassius > Parnassius orleans. Next base: position 2,771,161 of record JAGSMP010000152.1, read on the forward strand.
GGAGTTGAAGCTAGGCAACATGATCTACCTGCATAATGTCATCGTGGCTGATATAATGGACGACTGCATCCTGGGCCTAGACTTCATGAGGAAGAATTGTTGTGAGATCGATGTTAAGCAAGGTGTTTTGAAATGTGGACATGAGGAACTTTTCGTGGAAGGGCGATACCGGGAATGTGTACAGCCTTAAGAAGATTGTTCTGCCGCCGAGATCGGAAACGATTGTGCCGGTTAGTCTTCCTCGGAATCCTGGGCAAGCTCATCGTTGTGTACTCGTGGAAAGGGTGGACTATGACCTTCCGTGGAAGTGGCTCGAACCTTGGTCAGAACCACCGACATCTCAGGAGTACGTGTGCTGAACCTTTGTGATCAGGAACAGATTATGGAAAAAGACACTGGTTGGTACTTGTGAGGAAGTGGATTGGTTGCGTAGGTGCCAATATCCATCGACTGGGACCCCAACAAGGATGCACAAACGAGGGTGACCACACTTTTGAAGACTGTCGCAGCGTTCTCTCCCGAATGAAGTGGTCAAGGCGAAGAAGTTGTTACTCAAGTACGCCGATGTTTTCTCGTGAAACGATGCTGACATAGGAAAGACTGTCTTAGTTCAACACAAAATAAACACAGGAGAAGAATTGCCTATCCGTCAGCGCCCAAGAAGATTGCCGGTAGCACGTGAAAAGGAAGTGGAAACCATGATTGAGGAATGGTGAAGGATGGTGTTATTGAACCTTCATCTAGTCCATGGTGTTCACCTGTGGTGCTGGTAAAGAAGAAGGATGGCAGCATGCGGTTTTGTGTTGACTACCGCCGTCTGAACGACGTTACAAAGAAGGACAGCTATCCTTGCCAAGAATTGATGACACGCTGGACATGCTTACAGGCGTAAAGTGGTTTAGCACACTGGACCTGAAAAGTGGCTACTGGCAGGTTGAAATTGACCCTAAAGACAAGGAAAACTGCATTCTCGACAGGAAAGGGTCTGTGGCAATTTAAAGTTATGCCGTTTGATTGTGCAATGCTCCAGCAACGTTTGAAAGGTTGATGGAGCTTGTACTTACCGGGTTAATTGGCGATGCCTGTCTGGTCTACTTGGATGACATCAACATCGTAGGTGTTGGTAGGTATATGTACTGAACATTCTATATGTTTCTACAGTAGAAGGTTCTGGAAAGTATCTGAGGCGCTATATAAGGCCGGTATAGACCACGACCGAGTCAGTATTGAATTGGCGATACCAGCGAAGACTTCGAAGCGATACAACTGCGAACTTAAGCGATCTGTAGTAAAATTGTGTTTTGTTATTAGTGGTTTAAAGTTGTAATTAGTGTTGTGTAATTAAAGTGTCAATTTTGTAATTCATTCGGCAGTTTTAATTGTCTCGAACCCCAAGCTCGTAACAATTGGCGTCAGAAGTGGGATCAGATCGATACCTGGGTATGTCACAAAATATAGGTATTGATGAGGAGGACATGAAACAATCAGTTTGCGATCTGTTTTATGCACCCTTGACCAAAGTGCATAAAACTACCTAATAATAATAATTTCTTTATTTCGACCTTTATTACATAATTAGTATAATTAGGTGAGAACTTAGCCTATTCTTAGTAATTACTTATAATAATAAAGAAAAGTTAAATAAATGAATAAACAAATAAGAGAATTAAAAAAAATCTTCCAGTAAGAACATAGTTTATTTCGAATTATTTACTTGCCAGTACATGCAAATTTTTATAACATTGGTTCAGGTACTGACAGTCAACTCTATTCGAAAACATCACTAGGATGCCGTTGGAGCTGGCACGGATCCTACGTACCAGGGATGTACACCGCTTACGTACTCGTATGATCGCGTAGAAGCAATCCACCTCGCTTCAGCGAATATCCCCGATGCGCTGCAGAGCCGAGGCAGCCCCATTAGCACCTGAAATGCATTATTGTATTGCACACTTAGGGCGCTGTACTGCTGTTGAGAGTAAAATAACCCAGAGGCTGCTCGTGTAGAGGGATGTACAATGAGCTTTAAACAGCGTAATCTTACCTTCTGTTATGCAACGAGCAAACCTGCGGGCTATCATATTAGCTCTAACAGGCAACGACCTGCGCCTCTATCAATATCTAAATTGTCCTCGGGTCAGAGGTTACCAAATATCCAAGATACTTAAAATGTTCTACTCTCTTCAGAGGATCCCATTCAATTTAATAGGAGGAACGATAAGTGGACTTTTGTTTCTGGCCTGAAAGATCATATATTCACTTTTGCTTACATTGTATTTTAGTATGGTATCATATCTTTAATGCATGGGAAAATTCACAGGATGCTTTGGGTATATTCTGTCACCTATCCTTGTCTATCCATGTCTTCACCATATCGATTGTCTTCACCATGAAACATTAATTAGGAAACTTCAACACTACGGTGTAAGAAGTGATGCTCTTAAATTAATTATTTCATATTTAAGTTACAGAACGCAAAATGTTGTCATTAATAGAATATGACGAAGTAAATAATGCTATATCTAAATTAGTAAATTGGTTTAATGTTAATAATTTGCATTTACATGGCACTAAAAGAAATGTATGAAAGTCATGACTCAAATGTCAAACATTTAAATACTAATGTAATTTTAAATGGGAGGAACTGAGTCTTGTCGATGCCACCATTTTCTTGAATCACACTGGACGCGAAGCTTCAATGGGGCCCCATATATCAAAACTAGCAAGGAGACTTAGTTCTACAGCATATATAGTGTTGAAACAGCTAGACTAGTTTACTTTAGCTATTTCCATAGCGTAATGTCGTATCGTATTTTGCTATGGGTACACGACTGACACTGAAATTATATTTGTTTTACAGAAGAGGGTCATAAGAGCAATCTATGATTTAAAGCCTAAAGAGTCGCTGCGACAAAAATTTAAGGAAATTAATATATTAACTTTGGCCTCTCAATACATTTATGAAAATGTAATGTACGTACACAAAAATAAAAGTAGTTTTACAAAAATAAGTGATATTCATTCTGTAAATAATAGGAACAGACACAAGCTAGTAGTACCAGTTACTCGACTCCACCGAGTCAGTAATTCATTCTTGGGGCGATGTATACGCTTTTACAACAAAATCCCAGAAAATATACAAAATTTGACCTGCTCAAAGTTCAAAAACTTTATTAAACTAAGTTTGTATAAAAGGGTTATTATAATATTAAGGAATTTATGGATGATAATAACCCCTGGAAATGAGGTGATCGCTACCAAGCTATTTCTAATTTGTTTTGTGTTGTTAATTGTGTAACATACATGATTGTAAGCTGTTAAAAAAAAAGTCCCGCTGGGTTTCTTGCTGGTTCTTCCAGACAGAGATTTTTCCGAACCAGTGGTAATTAAAAAGTGTGACTTTCAATAAGTATTATTGATAATCTATATTGAATTAAAAAATCTGTTTCCCACAGCTGGGCGCAGGCCTACTCTAATTTTAAAAGCGTTAGGGGCAATTAGCCCGCCGCGCTGCTCTAGTATGTAAGTGTTATATTTTATTTCACAGATATGGAGGTTTCTTCAGGATGTTTACTTTAAGCGCGAAGCACAAGATAAATCAGCACTTAAAATTATTGCAAGTAACAATTTCATTGGTCCGGAGGAGTGGGAGGAGAGTAAATGCATTGATTAGTAATGCGTTTTTCAGAGATTTCTTTACAAGGTCTCGACCACAAGTTATGCTTTTGCCGCTATACCTACTTCTTAAGTTTTATTGCAATGCGTCTTGAATTCTCAGATTATGGAACAAAATCTAACTTTAATAGGTACCTATATGGAGGTCCACATCAGGAGAAATGCGTCAGAGCAATTATTTGACATACTTCATATTTGAAAATCATAGAAAATTGCAATTAACAATTTTATTGGTGCCGGCGGGGTTCGAACCCAGGCCGCTCGCGTACTGTGAAATTTACGACGAACGCTTTTCCCTGAATTACCACTTATTTAATTAGGTATAATAGAAAAATTACACATCATGGTGTAATATGTAAGTAAACATTTACTGTGCTATGTTAGTATCCTTTATTGTTTTTATCCCCAATAAAAATGACCATGATATCATATATAACTTTAATTAATATTACAATAATATAATTATAGCATAATTAAGCAGTCGTCTAATTTACTAATAACCACCTGTTAACAACCAAATCTTTAATGGCCTACAAATATGTAATCAACCTCAACCCAGTGTAACACGCAATAGCACTACTGTCTGATCAGTATATTTTCTAAAATTTGGTTGTGTTCCGTGGAAACATTGAAAAGTTTATCTGTTTTAATTTTTTGGTGCTATAATATAAATTGACAATATGCGCTATATTTAGTGTTAAAAACGTCTTATGATTTTGTAATTCGAGCTGGATTACATTAGCTTTGGATAAGAGTACGACGGGAACAGAGTGTAAACTTCATTAGATGTGACCTCTCCAACTTAACATTTAGGTTCAGTGTGCCTCTCTCTATTCAGTGATCAATGCCAGTTTTTACTTTCGCGATTACTGAGACATAATTTAACAGTTCCCATCTGATAATTATGAAGTCAATCTCACTATTAGCAATAGAAATGTAAACCTCGCTTAAAAAATATTTACTTATTATTCGATAACGTAAGGTTGATAGTTGATAGTTGATAGTTACCGTGGATTCCATCGTTGTCTATCATTTTAGATACTAAAACATTCAAAATTTTGTGAAGTTGCTACTTACAATTAGAAGTAGATAACATTACGAGTAACAAAGTTTTGTAACTTATAAATTGTATTCGTAGAATCGAGTAATTCTTCTATTAAATTTGACTTTGCAGGGTATTTAATCGATGTTAAAATTCCGACAACGTAAATAAATAATAAGTTTAAATAAAAGTTGATTATATCAACTCAGTTTTCGCTTTTACCTTTATTTCAAGGTGGCGTGGCGGACTTATTAACATCAAATTTTGAACATTGAAACAAAATGTTTTTTCGCCCATCCGTTTTTCTCTAGGTTTTTAAATACTTGTGAAGTAATAATAAATATAATGCAACATGAAACGTTACGAAATCGCAGATACACTTGTTTTATGAGTTACTTTAAATAAAGCTTTTAAGTTACTAAAAATATTGTAAGTAGACCTTATATGGATAACTCCTACTGCAATGCGCATGCTGCACACTTTATGAGCACCAACATATCATATTGAATAGTTAAAATAAGCTGTCAAAACAATTCCGGCTGTAAAGAAGGCAGCTTTGTATCGCCCCGTCAATCTCATCCAAAATCCCCGTCCTTTTGTATGCGATATCAAGTTTATTCATAAAATCAGGTAAAGGTTGGCTACAGTGCTTGAGGCGTTCAAAATATGCCTGCTCGTACTCACTTACAAAGACTTGTATGTGGCTTGCAAATACATATAATAACTCTTTTCGCCGATATTCTTATTCATAATGTACTTAGGTGTGAGCTTAGTAATTTTCGTAAATAGTCAAATAAAATAAAGTTTTATAATATAAAATAAAAAGCATGGATTGTTTTGAATACAATGAGATCACATATCAATGTTAACTTTCTTCCTTTGTTTCTCCGAGGGTGTTACGTACGCCCGAGAGTAATTTAATGTTATTATTTTCGCAGCTCTGCACATAAATGAAAGGAATTAGGAATAAAAATAAAATATAGAAGGCAAATGCTAAACAAAAAATTATTTAATCTAATTTTTTTATACTTCAGGCTGAATAAACCTATTTATGTTAATGACATTTTCTTATACAGTTCATCTCGATTAAATAAATTAGAATAGAACGTATCAAATGTTTTTTTTTTTGTAGGAATCTCTTACATTAAAGAATGCTTTTGCTTGTTTTCGATACCGATACTGGCAAGATATTAGGTATATATATTTAAGTCTAAAGATTTCCAAGACATTAATAAAGCTTTTTCCACGACAAGTTTAAAGTTTAAAGTTTAATTCGCTATTATATTACGAGCAATAGAGCTTAACGTTTTGGACGACGTGATTCTACACTTACTGTGTGTGTGGAAGAATACATCAATTTCTCATCCTAATCAGCACTTTAACTCACCCCGCAGGAAAGTACTGGTGTCAGAAGCGGAATACTGATACTACCACGCGAAGAAGAGAGGCGTACTCCACGCACAAAGAAGCAATCGGAGATGAATGCTTCACGGCAACAGGAACAAAAAGAGCCGAGGTGCCTTCCTGCTGACTCTTAATCAATTCTTATAGCAGTCCCAAAAATCAAGGCCAGCGATAGACGAGAACCTGGCTGCGTATTTAGCCGCCATTCAAGGCCAGTTGCAAGAAGCTGTTTGCCTGGAGCTAGCAGCTGCTCACCGAGTATAGGAAGCTAGTCTGCAAAAACAGGTAGCCGCGTATCAAGAACTACTACTACTAGATTTTATTGGCCATCAGTAAGGCACAAGACTTCAATCGCTCGGTTATAAGATAAGAACAGTAGAAAAAAAAAGAAGAAATCTCATAAAAATCTGAAACACTTCTTCAAGTCAGACTCAGTAATACTGATTTCCGTTTTCAAGCACTCTATAATATAAAACATGTAACAAGAGGTACAATTTATTATGTGTATAATCTCCATAATAAAAATCAATTGCTGTCCGTTAGTCTCGCAAAAACTCGAAAATGGCTGAACCGATTTTGATGTTTTTTTTTGTGTGTGCTTGAGTGAGTCACTGAATGATCTAAACTATTCATAATTGCACCCGATAGGTGGCGCTATTGTCGAGATCCAGAAATCACCTGTGCGAAGCCGGGGCGGATCGCCAGTTATATAATATTAAAATATAAACAGTACAAATTGTACCTTTAATTTTTTTTTTACATTTTTTTTTAAACCGGAAATTCACGAGACACGACATGAAAGTAATAATATGTATAACGATTCTTGAAATAAAAAGAAATAATAACACAAAGTAAACTTGATTTTATGAATAGAATAAATTTCTCCACTGGTTTGGTAAAAAATCTCTGGCCTGAGAATAACCAGCAAGAAACCCGGCGGGACGCTTTTTTTAAACATTAATTTAAAATATAATACGTTGTGCAATTATATATGAAAACAGCGTGGTAGCAATCACCTCATTCCCAGGGGTTATAAATCAATCAATTACTGTTAAGCAGTAGAATACGCCTTAGTAAAATTATTGCTTAATATAAATTTAAACTTTTTTAAAGATAATTCCTGCATATTTTCTGGGCTTTTTATTTCTGGGGTTAAAGTGTATACCTAAACATTGCCCCATGACTTGGTGACATGTGCTTGTTCCTAGTATTTACAGCATACATCACTAATTTATTAATCTATTTTGTTTGTTATAAAATTTTCGTATATATACTGAAAGGCCAATGTTTATAAGAGTCTCTTTTGGACTTTCTTTTTTCGGTTACGAACTGCTCTTATGGCCCTTTTCTGTAAAAAAAAAGATAGTTATTATAATAAACTTGATATTGCATACAAAAGAACGAATTTAAGTGAACCACCAATTTTTAATTATTGGAAATCAGTTATTTTTTTGTACAACACTGCCTGTAAGAAAGCCTACGTCGGAGCTGAAGAAACCTCAGAGATGATTCTAGAGTGGAAGCCATCAGGGTTGGGCGGCCCAATTAGACCTCCAAATTGTAAATTTGTCAGATTCAGAGTTCTGTTACCACATGTGTTTGATAGCAGCAGGATTCAGTCGTAGACATAACATGTTTGGCAATTCCTGCTGCAATGCGCAAGCTGTCAGGCTGGCGTGCTGTGAAAGAGGTGGTGCCATTTTTCGGCCACCGCCACATCGTATTTTTGTCAGTTTTAATAGGTATAATCAGTCAGAAGAGGGTAGTTCTCTTTCGGTTGTCTAGCCTGGTCATTCACAACGCGACTGCAATAAATCGTTTTAAAACTATTCTTTAAAAAAAATTGCAGCCACATCAACCCACAGATTAAGAAATCATAAAAATTATTTAAGAGGCTGATGAAATGATTGATTGACACAATATCAATTAATTTCAAGTTAATGCATACCACATGGGGTAGTTAGCAGGTGCTGCTAAATAATTTTTATTTTTTATACAACTTATACGTTCCCAGAGAGCTGCACTTAAAGTTTTCTCTGTTAACTGTTAAGAACGCTATACACCAACTTTATGAATATTGTCCAATACGTTTGTGATTTTACTCGTCAAAACCAACTTGTCGCTGTATCTACCCTAGTCAAAACTTAATTAAATCTTAGGTTCTTTGCGGCAAAGGTGCGAAACGGGAAACAAAGGCCAATTCTCCTACCAAGCATGACAAAATTCTTAAAGTAGGGAAAATCCTCTCTACAATGAGAGAGGTTCATATCCAGCAGCGGACGTTAACGGGCTGATAAAAAAGAGATATGAATTATATATATATAAGAGTTTTGTTGTAGGTAAATTTGTATTCCATATTATGTTTGTCGTCATATTGAGAATACGCAAAGAGACATTTCTTAAATCTGTATTTGAACATTTATAAGTACTTATCTTATGATTTGTACCGAATTCAGTAATCACGTTTCACGCATGACTTTGCCAGTGCAGTGCATGAACCTCCGTATAGCTAAGAAAACGTACATTTGTATATGTTATATGGTTATATATTCTTAAACTTGTGGTAGCTTCGATTCAGTTAGTTTCAATTAAAACAAATAAAACCGTCCTTTACGTACCTACTCTTATCCGTTAAGGTAGTATTATATGCTCTATGTCTTATTCATATTATAATGAATATCATATAGACATCATCTAGTAAAATATATTGTGTTTCTTCTTTTAACAGGCATGTAAAGCCATTTGATTTTTCCAGCAGTCTTTGCCATAATATATTATATTTTATCAAACTGTCTATTTCGACGTACTGCACAGTGGTAGTAAACTGTTTAGAATTGAATAGAATAGAATAGAATGATTTTTTATTCAATATTTATTATTACATAAATACTTATTGAAAGACATTTTTATTACCACTGGTTCGGAAAATACCTCCGTCCTGGGAAGAACCAGCTAGAAACCCAGCGGGCCTTTTTTTTAAACATATTTTACTTAACAATAATTTTGTTTATACAATTTTTAAATTAATTTTCATAGAACCAGCATGATTCCATAAGACATTACGCTATGAAAGTAAATAAAATAAACTAATCTAGCTGTCTCAACATCTGTGAGACTTCTAATATTTCTTACAGCATATGCTGCAGAATTAAGTCTGCTTGCTAATTTAGATATATGAGGGCCCCATTGAAGTTTCGCGTCAATAGTAATACAAAGGAAAACAGTGGTATCCACAAGACTTGACTCCTCCCCCTTTAAGAGCACATTGGTAAATTTAATATATTTTGTCTTATTGCTGTTTAAGAGCAAATTTTTGGCGTTAAACCAATGTACTAATTTCGATAGAGCATTATTTATATTATGTATATTAATTGACTGACGTTTGAGTTTTAAAATTAAAGAGGTATCATCAGCAAATAATACTATATAGTGATTGTCCCGTACAAGATAAGGTAAGTCATTAATATAGATTAAGAACAGGAATGGGCCAAGAATCGAGCCCTGAGGAATGCCCATTGATACTACCGACCGGAGGAACCTTTAACATTGATCACGACTTTTTGAGTTCTGTTACTTAAATATGAAGTAATAAGTGTAAGCGCCAAATTTTTACACCGTAATGTTGTAGTTTCTGATTAATGTCTCATGATGAACACAAACGAAAGCCTTGAAAAGATCACAAAAAATACCTAAGGCATCTTGTGAATTCTGCCAGGCATTAAAAATATATTTCATAAGCTCAACACCGGCGTTAGACGTCGAGCGAACCCTTGTAATACCAAATTGGTTTTTATGAAGTAATTTATTTGTATTAAAAAAAAATAAACAATTGATCTAAAATTATCTTTTCAAAAATTTTACTGAGAGTTGGTAGTACAGAAATAGGTCTAAAATTAGCGAGGTCCAATGTACTACCAGATTTAAATAAAGGTATTACTTTACTATATTTCATTAAATCAGGAAATACACCAGAATCGATACAAGTATTAAAATAATAGCGAGATGAGGAGCAATTAAATCTATTATGAACGCAATAACAGTAACAGAAATCCCCACAAATCTGCGGTTTTCTTTACATCAATAGTTTTGAAGTATTTTACAATATCTTGCGGTAATACTTTTCAAATCTAAATTCTTTTAAACAGGTATTAACATTCTGTTTGAGTAATGACTCGGCGACAGTTGGAGAAGTATTCAATGACTCTGTTGTCAAGATAGGAATATCAGTGAAATATTTCTCAAACACCACTGCGACTTCTTGATTTGATTTAGTCAATTCATTGTTAATTTTAAGTGATAATTTGAGTTACGAGGTTTGTCTTTACCGGTTTCGCTGTTAATTATACTCCACGTCATTTTAATTTTATTCTTAGCCGTCTTAATTTTGTTGCTAATATGTAAAGATTTGGCTGTGGAGCAAACTCTTTTAAACATTTTAGAATAATTTTTGACATATTCTTTAAAAGCATCGGAAAGATTATATGATCTTTCATGGTAAAGTTCATATAACCTTCGTCTGCTTTTATGAATTCCTACTGTCACCCACTCATTAAATGCCTTGCGACTGTTTCTGGAGAATGTTTTAAGTAAATCTTTTATTAAATTCATTGCTTATAAGGGTAAATAATTCTCCATATAAATAGTCTGCATTGTTCTTATAAGAAAGCGATGGAAGGTTTTTTACCATATTACTTCTAAATCTCTCCAGGCGTTTTGCATTAATAGGAACAAACACAATTTTCTCAATTACCTGTTTTTTGTGCATATAAGGTAATGAAACCAGTTGTCCACAGTGATCTGAACTAAGTTTTTGAATTATTGATTTGTTGATTGGTACAACACCTGTAAAAATATTATCAATACAGGTTGCACTACACCCTGAAATACGTGTAGCTTCAAAGAATAAATTATCAAGATTATAGGTTTTGAACAAAGAGCAAAATATATTTTAAGAAAAATTCTTCTCAGGCAAGGCGCATCAGGAACACAAGACACGCCTTCCTCCAAGGCCTCCAACTCTAACTGCGTAACGCCCCCCACGAGTCCGATACGCGGAGGCCATGGGGCCAGGAAAGCACCCGCTTTTCCGACCCCAGCGGCGGATCTGGTCTTTGGCTGCGCCGCCAACCAAGTTTCGGCCGCGGAGTGTGGAGAGCGGCGCCTCGCAATACCGACACTCCTCTCCCCCCGCGGCCCCACCACCACCGCATCAACGGTGCGGCCCCGTCAGAGTCGCGGAGGATAGTGCGAGTGGCGCATCGCCATACCAATACTCCTCTTCCTTTGCAAGGACTCCTAGCTTCCTTGCAGCTGCTTTGGCCTTGGACTCAATGAACCGCCCGAAGTTCAGATTTGAGGATATCTCAACCCCAACAACTGAAGGCGGTCGGTGTATTCCAGTGATACATTTATATAAAGCCTGGGTTCAATCTCCACCGGTACCAATGAAATTTGACCACAGTACCCAGCAGTGGGATGTATTAGGTTGTAACTTTAGTTACTTCACTTTTATACAACCTTGTTCCCTTGATACTGCTTACTAAGGGCATTACTGATTGGAAATAAATGCTTTCATTTTCAAGTAAATATGCAAATGCAATTACTACTACTATTACTCTCTATTCACTATTCACTATTTTCATCAGAGAAAGTGTATTAGTGATCGAGACCTTGATATTTTTGGATTAAGAGTTTAGTTGTACTAACACTAACAATGTAACCAAACCTACCCTTATTCTTACAGTGGTTGGATACGGGTAGGCTAGAACAAATGGATGCCTTTGTGGTAGCGTATAAATGATGGCACTGTTCATTTTTTTATAGAATAAGGGTCACAAACGAGCAAACAGTCTACCTGATGGTAAGTGCTTGCCCACAAACGAGCAAACAGTCTACCTGATGGTAAGTGCTTGCCCATAGACATCTACATTTATTTTCGGTTAAGTATCAAAATGGAGATTGTTGTCACCCCTGAGGACTAAGATGCAATCCCTCGTTTTTAGTAATAATGTTCTACGCTGACAACTTTTTACAATTCAGAAGTTCTGGCTGTGATCTAAACCATCTTGAAAAACTTTAAAATCACCTTATCTTTAAAGATAAACATATTTTACCACGACTGTCTAATAATTCTCAATTGTCAGAACCTTGCATTAATGACCAGACTGTCGTCACTTATTACCTTGTCTGCCCTGATAAGCTCTGACTTCAAATCCTATCCAAAACTAATGAAAGCGCAACAAACAAATGTTTAACTGCAAATTAGAATGTATTTTGTTTGTAGAAATTTACTGGTTGGAATTTTTATGTCGCAGACGGTATTATCGATCGAGTATAAACCGAAGAAGTTAATTATACAACTTCTATTTTACAAACTCTTCATACCGAGAAATCCACCTAAGATTATGGATTTGGCAAACTTTACTTGTTTTGAACAATGTTAATCGGAGGTACGCCTCAATGTAATCGATTCTTAAGAAATAAAAATGTAATTCAAGAATATTTAAAGGCCATCAACAATGGAACTTTTATAGACTGCTACTTTACTACATCAAACGATCGTATTTTACCTAACTAATCTATGCACATTATTATTTAATTTTCAAATTTTCTTTACGAAATTGTCACAGCCATCAACTATAGTAAAAATTAATGTAGCTCGAAAGATATCGCGCTGCGGACGAGAAATTCAATTAATATTATATATTGCCTCGTACTATATTGGAAATGGCACAGTAGATATCAGTATGATATCTACTGTACCATCTCCAATATACTTAATTAATGTTTGTAAATATCTTGCAATGGTGAGGTTTATCTTTGTATTAATATATTTAAGGAGCGTATGGAGAAGGTAACAACTTTTTTTAAAGTCAACTTCACCTGCATAAATCCGATCCGAAAAGGTACCGCAACGAACTTTTGAAATTTAATTAGAACATCATAATATTATTAATTATTTTAAAAATTTAATTGTTTTATAAATTCATGGCTTTTGCTACAACTTGCTTAAAATTCAGCAAAATGTGTTGGCATGTGAGTTTCTTTTTATAGAATAAGGTGACAAACGAGCACACAGTCCACCTGATGGTAAGTGGATGCTGTGGCCCATAGACATCTACAATAATCCTCATTTAAGAATCAAAATGCAGATGCGTTGTCACCCCTGGGGACTAAGATGGAATGCCTTATTTCTAGTGAAAAGTTGCTACTTTACGCTGGTATTCTGTGAGAGCGTGATCTTACCCCGGTCGATCTGACCCATACGTGCTACAACTAATATAGCTGCAGCGTAGCTCTACCACGTATAAGAGAGTTTCACCAGTTAATATAATTTTTTTTAACTTTATTTTATTTTGAGGGATTTTTTTTATTTATTCTCTGAAAAAATTACATAAACAGAATCATATCAACGATACCTAATAACACCCTCATGGATCGATTTTTTTACTTATTGTATAATCAATAGGTCTAATGAGATAATGAGTATAATGACACTCGATGATTCACACTCGTACAGGAAATCAGGATATTAATAGTCCGCAAAGGTCTGAGCTGAGTGAAATAGACTTTGCCTTTGTTATTGTGCAATCAAGAAAAGAGCCTACTCTTTTTTAAAGAGCCGACAACGCATCTACAATTCCCCTGGTGTTGCAGTTGTTCATGGGGGGCGGTAGTCACCTACCATCAGGTGAGCCGTATGCTCGTTTGCCCCTTCTCATATAAAAAAATCAACATTTTCAGCCTTGCTGGTTACAATACTACCCAAAAAGATCAATTCATGCTCGCACGTAACAGGAGGATAGTGCTTTCGAATTATTATAAGAATATACTATACCGCATTATCAATAAACCATTAGAAGTAGGTACTAATTGACAGTGTCCAGTCAGGGCTCTTATGAGAATGCGCAATTTATTTTTACCTAATCCCAGGGCTTCCGAAGCGAATTTACGATCGAAAGCACGGATTAAGATTTTAGAATGTTTTAAGCCTGGTGTATCAGACCAGATCTTAAGTGATTTATTGTGGTAAAGAGTTTCCAGGGTCAATCGGGCTAGGCTTTTTGAGATTCCACAAAATGGCTCGGGTCCAAATTGTGTACTCTTTGAACTCGTGCGAGCTTGTTGGCAGTTTCATTGCCTACAATACCCGCGTGACCCGAAATCCATCTTAAAACGACCTTGTGTTACCTCCCAGGGCGTTTAAATGGTTCACGCAGTCTCCAACTAACTTCGAGTTCACCAAATTTGATCTCAGCGCTAGCAGTGCTTAACGTAGTATTTTTGCAGATTGATTTCCGCACACTGAAGTATGGCGAAAATTTCTGCCTGGAAGATAGAGGTGAATCTACCCAAATTCATACTGAGTTTGAATTTGGATCTCTCCCCATGAATTCCAAAGCCTACGTTGAGGCCCATTTTTGACCCATCGGTTATACCATATAAGGCTACCGACCTCACAGATGACCTGTCCATTTAGCCAGTCTTCTCTGGAGGGTAGTTCCACTGTATACTTTTTGTTAAAGGTATATAGTGGACGCATGATATCTGAGATCATGCATAAGACCGGTGTTTCCTTGATTGAGTAGAGCATGGATCTCAATCTATAGGAAAGCAAGCTCAAACCGCCCTGAGCGTTAATCTTATACAAGCTAGCCTTCGCCTCCTTGTCTAAGTAAAGATCAAGGGGCGTTAGGCCTAGAAGTGCATTAAGAGCCGCTCCAGGCGATGATCGCATCGCTCCAGTTGCCATTAAGCAGTCAGTCCTTTGTAGACTATTTAGTCTGTCCGCAGTCGTCTTTTGGTTGGCCTTATTACACCAGACAATGGAGGCATAGGTAAGAATCGGCCTCACTATACTGCTGCACAGCCATAGGATCATACTAGGACGCCCCAACTGCACTGCACGTACCTAAAGCAATTTTAGCCTTATGACATACATTGCTAAGGTGAGAGTTTCACTTTAGTGTTTGGTCGATTGTTACGCCCAAGTACTTAACTTCAGTGGAGAATGGTACTTCTTTACCATTCAGTTTTGGTGTGACTAATATGTCCAACCGTCTCTTTTTGGTAAAGGGTATTATAACAGTTTTATTAGCATTAACTGATAAACTGTCATCCCTGCACCAGTTGTTTATGGTGTTTAGGGCTCTTTGTATGATTAATGATAAAGTACTTTGACAAAAGCCCCTCGCAATGATCACAAGGTCATCAGCATAACCCAGTGTGTCAATGCGAAGGTCTGCCATCTTGTACAATAATTGGTCAACCGCAAGAGTCCAAAGGAGGGGTGACAAAACACCACCTTGTGGACAGCCTCTTGTAATCATACATCATACATCATAACTTTTAGAGTTATTAAAACGTAAAACCTACAGTACTAAATTAAACTGTGTTCTATTGTATCGTAAATTTTTATGTGCCATATTTACTACCGGCACACCAGTTGTAAATGGCTTTCCGAAGGGACATTTCTTTTATTTATTACTTCGCGATCTAAACTATAATTACGCTGACGACGATTGAAGACGCGGCTCCTAGTTTGCTTCCCTTTGTTGCCTCAAAACACCCCGGGACTATATGGGGTAGTGGATATTCTTTCACCGCCACAACACGTTCGTTACATAATATGCATGTCGGCGCGTCTATAAAATATCGTTTCGATCGAGAGTGAGCAAGAGGTTGCGTCACTCTAGCGGAGCGTCATATGGATGGTGGCTAGGTGGAATTGAGTGTATATCGAGAAACCCTCCATTTCTTTATCCAGTATAAAGTTCACTATAGGCGCCAATTGTGGCCAAGGCGACATATTATGGTATGGTCGAACTGTAATTGCTCTATACTGAATATATATAGTCCCGTGTAGTAGTGGGTAAGAATACCCACTACCCCATATCTTCCCGTGGGTGTCGTAAGACGCGACAGAAGGAAACAGATACAGAAGATGGGCAGCAGCATCTTTCTGATAACAGAAAAAAGCAATAAAAATCTGCCGTTGCCAACCCGCTCGCCAAGCGTGGCAACTTTGGCAATATATGCCCCATGAGCAACGACACAAATAAACGGCCCCCAGTCCCCGGCGGCTCCGCTATTCCTGTCTATGGTGGCGACCATGGTAACGGCGGGGCAGGGGGTGGTATGAATCTCCGGTGGAGGTTCGGTTGCCACCTACGATGATTTGACCTGGCAACATATAACGCACGCACCCTGAGGACTGACGAGAAGATCCTGGAGCTGGAAGAAGAGATGGACAAGTTGCGCTGGAATATTATAGGATTATCCGAGGTCTGAAGAGAGGGAGAGGACACGGTAATCCTCGAATCCGGCAACTTATTCTATTACCGGGAGGGCGACCATCTGTCCCGAGGAGGTGTCGGATTTATCATCCACATGTCTCTCGTTAACAACGTTGTAAAGATTGGGAGTGTGTCGACGAGGGTTGCGTACCTTATACTCAGAATCACCAAACGGTAATCGCTGAAGGTCATACAGTTTTACGCACCAACCTCGGCATATCCCGATGAGGAGGTAGGGGAAATGTATGAGGATATCTCTAGAGCCATGCATTCCTCCAAAACCGGTGTATACGGTGTTAATGGGAGACTTCAACGCAAAAGTAGGCACAAGAGAGAATGGTGAGCTGAAAGTAGAGAAATTCGGAATATGGCAACGAAACCCAAGGGGCCAACAGCTGACTAATTTTATGGAGAAAAAGGCACTCTTTATGATGAACTCTTTCTTCCAAAAGCGGCCCCACAGAAATTGGACCTGGTAGAACCCCGACGGTTTGACAAAAAATGAGATTGACTTCATTATGACGACCAGACGACAACTGTTCAGTGATGTCTCAGTGATCGCGAGAGTGAAAACTGGTAGCGATCACCGAATGGTGGGATGCACACTGAACCTAAACGTTAAGTTGGAGAGGTCACGTCTAATGAAGTCAACGATCCGTCCCCCTCGTGCTCTAATCCAAAGCCCCGAAAACTTTCAGCTCGAGTTACTAAATCGTTTTCAGTGCCTAGAAGATTGCAATGAAGTGGACGACGATGGTGGAAACTGTCCATGTGGTCGGAGCTAAGTTCTGTAAGACCCGTCACAGAAAAACACAAAAACACTCCAATCACACTCTTAATCTGATGGCTGTTAGACGGGAGATGAAGCTGCAGTCTTCAGAAGATTTGACAGCATACAGGCAACTGAACAGACAGATCTCCAAATGCATGCGGCGGGACTTGCGCAACTTCAATACAGCTCGTATTGAAAAAGCGATCGAGCGGAACCAGGGCTCCAAAGTCTTTGCCAGAGATCTGTCTGCCAGAAAGAGCCAACTGTCGAAGCTGAAAACCGAATGTGGCAGCGTCGTTTCCGGGACACCTTAGATTTTGAGTGAGATTGAGAGGTTATATGGGCAGCTGTACACGCCATCGTTGGAGCCACACACAAGTGTGAGTAACGATCCAAGAGCAAGTCTTATCCAACACTATTCCGATGATATCCCGGACGTCAGTCTGAGCGAGATTAGAATGGCTCTCCAGCACCTTAAAAACGGCAAGTCCCCGGGCGAGGCTGGAATTACAGCGGAGCTTCTGAAAGCGGGTGAAAACCGGTACTTGAAGTCCTTCAGAAGCTCTTTAATTCCGTCCTCCATGGTGGCACTACTCCGGAGGCGTGGAGCGGAAGTGCGGTGGTCTTGTTTTTCAAGAAAAGCGACAACGCTCTCTTGAAGAACTACAGACCGATTTCCCTTCTGAGCCGCGTCTACGTGCTATTTTCGAGAGTCATTACGAATCGTCTCGCACGCAGACTTGACGACTTCCAGCCTCCCGAACAAGCCGGTTTCCGAAAAGGCTTTAGCACCATAGACCACATACATACCCTTCGGCAAATCATTTAATTCAATAATTTTAGCTAAAAAGTAGGCAAAATTAATGGAGTACTTTTATCTATCGGCATATGTACGTTATAGAGCAAAGTTAAATTTTATCCACTCTCCCTGCCCTCCCGGGTGAGCGTCACCCCCCACCCCCCCCCCACCCCCACGCTCTTTAGGACATTTTCTGGGGCGGAATGGGGGTCCCCTCGGAGGAACTTTGCTCTATAACGTACATTGATTGAACTATATGATGGATATACGCGGGTGAAACCGCGGGCCATAGCACGTTTTAAATAAAACAGTTCTTATTTGAATTGATTTTTCTAACGCTTTTAATACTGTCGACCACTCTATCTTGCTAGCTCTACTCTCTCACTTGAATATCTCGTCTTCAGCCCAGGATCGAAAGATATGATGAGAATCACTTATCATATCTTCGAGGGCGCCAACAGGCCGTGCGTTCTAGCCATAATGTCTCCAATTGGAGTGATGTATTAACCGGTGTCCCTCAAGGCGGTATTCTCTCACCTCTTCTGTTTTCAATTTTTATCAATCTTATCACATTAAACCTCAAGTGCTCTTATCATCTGTATACCGATGATCTACAACTATATGCACAAGCGGAACCATCCAACATTAATAATTCAATAGCGTTACTAAACGAGGATTTACATTATATCTTTGAATGGTCCACCGTGTTTGGAATTAATGTGAACGCTTCTAAAAGTCAAGCGATCATTTTAGGTAGCTCTAGATACTTATCCAAATTAGATATCTCCACTTTGCCGTTTATTTCATACAACAACAATGCTATCCCATACTCTCCACATGTTAAGAATCTCGGTCTGTACGTTGATAGCTGTATTTCATTAACAAATTATTACAAAGTTACTGCAACGTTGCGATCTCTTTATCGTCTGAAAAATTTTCTTCCTACCGGTACAAATGTTTTGCTGGTTCAATCTCTTATTCTGCCGATAATAGACTATGTAGATGTGTTTTGCATAGACTTATCTCAACAGCATCTTAACACATTGGATCGTCTCCTCAACAACGGCATCAGATACATTTATGGTCTTCGTAAATATGACCAGCTTAATATGTTATCCGTCAGCATAGATATGTTAGAATACTCTGCACTCTTTTCACTATCGTGAACGATCCTTGTGCTCCTGAGTACTTGAAATCTAAATTTCAGTACCTAGGAGATACTCATAATTGTTTTCTCCGTTCTTTGGATAATCTAAAGTTGCTAACGCCTTTACACCGTACTGGTAATATGTCCCACTCTTTCGCTCTTACGGCTATAAGATATATTTACATTTGTATGATATATGTATAGAATACCTTATATATATATATATGTATATATATATATATATATATATATATATATATACATATATATTCTGGTTTATTCGAACTTCGTTACCTTTTTTTTCTCATTATTAGTTTACTTTTGCTGCACTACCTCCCATATGTTTATCTCTGCTTAGCCTAATGGTTGACTGGGAGAGGATGCCTTAAGGTATTAAGTCCGCCATATGTACGATTGTTCTTTTGTGCATAAAAGTTTAAATAACTAAATAAATTCCATAAATTTTGCCAATTGTTCCGTACATTGCTATCTAGAACGCTTGAACTAAAAGAAGCGTTCCCTGCTAGTTTCTCTCGATTCTCATCGGGCGGCTAGCATTATTCGTGCGCCGAGCCGAGTTTTGAATTATTTTAATGTTTCATTATCTCTTAAACTATGCGTCCAAATAACACGCTATACACAGCAAAGTTTATCTTCGTAAAACTGTCTTGATGATGAAGTAATTTTTTTCGTAATTAATATTCCATGCCTAATAATAACGCTCATGAATGACTTCTTAATTTTCAATAATTTTTTGTCACAAAATAACTTATTGTGGCTTATGTATAAGAAATAGGCATACGGTATCGCGGACTTTTTTTAGCTGGATTAAATATCTATATTTTTGTAGAAGATTATATTTACTTATCACTAACCATTACGCCAGCGCACGCGGATATATAATTTCGGGAGCGCTTTTTCTTCTGACTTGCTTAACAAAAATCAATATTTAAGGCTAGCTGAAAGGTGTAGTAGTCTAACGCTCGTGGTGTTGCAGTTGTTCATGGGTGGCGGTCGACACTTACCATCAGGTGAACGGATGCTCCTTTGCCCCTTCTTCTATAAACAAATTACTTAATATAGCATTTACTATTATTCTTCTATTATTATATCGGTTAATTAATGTAGTCCGTGCGATCTCGTAACTTTTCTCAATTATTTGTATTTGTGTTAATAGCGATTCTGCCTCACCGGCTAAACATCCTTTTAAATAATATGAAATTTTTGTACATTACTCAAAGATATATCCTCATGAATTAAAGACGTGTATGTGTCTCGAAATGTACTCCACTCATGGTAATAACCAGAAAATAATGATATATTTATTTTAGGTAACTTGACTTCTTGTATTGGCGAAATAGATTTATTCTCTTGAGAGGGTGGAACACTTGACTGGTTATATGATTCTTACATCTCAGACATCTCAGATTTAACCGTTATGTATTCTTCTTCTCCTCGCTCAAAGCAATATTCTGTAAAATATTCATGCTCTAATCCTTGTTTTTGTGTTGACTCTGGCTATCTCATGCGTATTCCTAAACTTCTCCCAGTACTCATTAATTGTATCTATTCTAAAATGTAAGTAAGCCTTTGACAATCTCGACTTCGGTGATTTTTGAAATTTATACCAGTGTTCTTAATTAACTGCAGTGTATTTTCTTGTTCCTGGATTATAATGTCGACAATTATTTATTTATACGATATTTAGATTTTCTCAATTTTACAATTACCGATTTTCTCAGATACAATATTGTATGACATTTTCCTCACAATTTTTGTCTTACACGTTTGCTCACAATATGCATTTAACCGTGTAGTGGCGGTGTAAGAATACTCACTACCCCATATCGTCGAGTCGTAAGAGGCGACAGAGGGAAACTGTAACAGGAGATTTCCAGTTGCACAATTCTAACTCGCGCACTCCAGCGTGATAGACCTACTTAAAGATGATATCTCTGGCGAAATCACCAATAATATTGAGCAGGCAAATCTAATGAAGTAATATTCTATTAAAATAATATTCAGCGTATAGAAAAATCCAAAAAATATTTTTAATTAAAATATCTTATGTAAGTGGCGTTCATCGTACAATTCGCAGATACTCTGAAAGATTAGCTCATTTCGAAATTTTATCATTGGAGCAGCGAAAGAATTTGCTATCTATAAGCCTTTTACATAAACTACTTAATAATAAAGTGGATTGTCCATCCCTCCTATCACAAATTAACTTGAAGATGCCCAGAGTTTTAGCAAGGTTGTGTAATTTTAGTCCCTTTAGTGTAAGTTTCAATAGCAAAAATAATGGTAACAACTCTCCTCTATGTTCTATGATGAGAAAGTACAATGATATATTCGGTAAATGTAATATAGATATCTTTAGTGATAGTCTGGGTTCCTTAAAAAAGAAAATATTTCTATACTACACTCAAACTGAAAATTAAAACTTTAAATTATAAAACTTTAAATTATACAATGTTAACTCTCTACCAAATTATAATCTTACCTGTATTGCATAGAATAGTGTCTTTGTGTTTATATCATATTTTATTATCTGTTAATTTCATAACTAATTTTAAGTTTCATGTTGAAATGTTGTGCATACCTTTAAGTTAAATACATATATAGTATAATTTTGTTAATAACTGCAAATGTTTATTAATAATGTTTTGTATGTGTATTGTTGGTAAGCCTAAATAAATAAATAAAGTAAGTCTTTGTACAACTTAAAATAAAAACGCATATTCACAAAAATTAGAACTGTTTTTTTTTTGTAGAATGAAGGTAACAACCGAAAAACAGTCTTCCTGAAGGCAAGTGGATGTTGTGGTCCATAGATATCTAGATGCGTTGTCATCTCTGAGAGTATTGAGATGGAATGCCTCGTTTCCAGTAAAAATGGTCTCCAATTCTCTACACTCATCATACGAAACACAGCAGCATTAAGCAGTTATTCTGCTGCATGCTTGTATTCTGTGAAAGCGTGGTCCTATCTCGGTCATACCGACTCATTCGTGCTGCAACTTAATATAGCTGCAGCCCGACTCTACCACGTATAAAACTATATATATATAAATTACTACTGTATTGTAAATCGCGTCAGTAAATCTTTAGAGCCGTTTCATAAAAAGTATGGGATATGCGGTATAAGATTAGTTTAATAACAGACAGGGACGCAAAATAACATTCGCCTTAAAAATATTTTGATTTAGAACATTTCCTGAAATAGCTACGAGCAAAAAATTACACGTTATTAGAAAAATAATCGAAATTTTGAAAATAAATATGAATGATTTCACATTAAAAATCAGGCAGGCTTGGTGAAAAAACTGTCGGAACTGCTTTAAAAAGGTCTGGTATAAGCTTGCATTATCATTATTATTACAAACTTTGCCTCAACTTTTCAATATTCTACGGTTTTAAATATATCCTTCAAGAGGGAAAGATAATATAAAAGATGTTTACATAAAGGTAAAAAGAAATCTTTTTGAGAATATATTAAAATGAATAATGTTATGGCTATAACGACATGCTTTTAATAACGAAAAAGAAAAAGAAATAACGTTCTTGATAAACGACATCCCGTAATTAGAAAGAAAAACGTTGAATTCTTAGCAAGGAAAGACAATAAGATAAAACGAATGGCAACCACTTCGGGACAGTCATCATGCACGTTTCTGTTCATCGTATTATTACTACCAAGCCCCGGCAAATTTTTATGCATTTTTTTACTTTTTCACAGTCTCGCATACAGCGACCTTAAAGAAAAAGCAACTAGTGAGAAAACAAACGAGCAACTGATATTTTAATTTTCCGTGCTAAATTCTTGTTGTTATAGAGCTTTTCACGCAGGGTATTTCACGTAGGTGGCTTAAATTTGGCTTAGTTATGAAATTGATAATGACTTGACTGCCTCGTTAGACTAGTGGTCGTAAGCGCGACTGCTGATCGTGAGGTCCCGAATTCGAATCCCGTGTGTTTCACCTCGGAAAGCAGGTAAAGCTGTTGGTCCTGCGCCTGATCTCTCTCCGGTCGTGTTGGATTGCCGTCCGATCGGACTATGAGAGGGAGGAAAAAGAGAATGTTATAGCACCCGTGTTACACACTCGTGCACTATAATCCTGCCCTGCGCAGATGGCTAGTTAGGGCTGGCCTTCGTGATCGAAATTCGGTCTGGAGAACATTATTATTATTAGTTATGAAATTTGGTTATCCGAAAATATAAACTTGAGATTATGACATTATTAAACAAGTATGAAAAAGGCAGTCTTTAGACATCTAAATAAGAGAGTAAAAGACGTAGTTAAGAAAGAACTGATAAGAATGATAGAAGAATATCGGATAACTTCCAGGCAAATATTAAAATGTTCCGGAAACTCGTAAAAACTGCCAGGGGACATTCAAAACAGCCTAGAATGAATGCTATACGAGACCAGAATGGCGGTATTCTGAATGACGATGTTTCGAGTTTAAGGAGATGGAAGGAATACTTTGAAAGCGTGTTTATGAGTGATGAGACGTTTGAATTAAATGAAATAGAAATTCCGAAAGAAGAGGAAAGAAATAGAGAGATAGATATAGATGAAATAATGAAAGCAATGAAAAGTATGAAAGCAGGTAAGGCAGCCGGATATGATAGAGTATCACTCGAAATGCTAAGGGCTGGAGAGGGAGTGGCGGTAGACCTGCTGTACACCTTGTTTAATTTGTGTTGGGAACTTCAGCGGGTACCGGGAGACTGGTGCAAAGCCGTGATAGTCCCAATACATAAGGGAAAAGGATCGCAGCAGGACTGTAAAACTACCGTGGTATCAGCCTTCTTAGCATTGTGGGAAAACTGAATGCTAATGTGCTAATTGAAAGAGTTATGAAAGATACTGATGGAAAAATTTGGGATGTGCAAGCGGGATTGAGAAAGGGAATGGGATGCACGGATCAGATCTTTTCCATGCACATGATCGCGGAGAAGTTTTTCGCCAAAAACCAAAAGGTTTTTTGTGCGTTCGTGGACTTGGAAAAGGCTTATGACAGAGTGGACAGGGATGTGTTATGGCAAACACTGAACTCATTTGGGTTGAGCACTGGGTTGATACAGGCATTGAAGTCTCTGTATAGGGACTCCAGTGCTTGTGTCAGGATCAACGGGGCCTACTCGGACTGGTTTGGCATCCATAAAGGTGTCAGACAGGGCTGTGTGGTTTCCCCGTGGCTGTTCAACTTATTTATGGACAGTTGTTTGGAAAATTTGAAATTTGAAGAATGCGGGTTAAGAATGGGTGAGTTAACCGTCAAATGCCTTTTGTACGCCGATGATCAAGTCATACTTGCGTCGTCGGCGGCCGAGTTGCAAACGATGGTTACATTAATGAACAGGAAAAGAAAGGGGAATGAAAGTGAACGCAAGTAAGACGAAAGTTATGGTTTTCAAAAGAGAAGAAAGTAAAACGATATGTGAAATAAGAATAGAAGGGAATTGGTCGAGCAAGTAGATGAGTTTGTGTATTTGGGATGTATATTTAGCAGGGATGGTAGATATGATAAGGATATAGAACGACGAGTGAACGCAGGAAATAGAGTAAATGGGGCTCTACACTCTATTGTGGGAAGTCAGAATGTGTCCAAAAAGGCACGTATGGCAGTTCAGAGTGCTGTGTTAGTCCCTACTTTCATGTATGGTAGTGAAAGTTGGGTGTGGCAGAAGAAGCACGAGAGTAGAATAAATACTGTAGAAATGCGGTCATTAAGGAGTATGTTAGGGCTGAATCTAAATGACAGAGTGAGAAATTGTGTGATAAGAGAAGAGTGTGGTCTGCAAGATGATGTTGTGACCAGGATTAAGAAAGGAATGCTTCGGTGGTTTGGTCATGTAGAAAGAATGAATGAGGAAAGAGTGACAAAGCAAATTTATGTGGCAGAGGTGAACGGAAGAGTCTGTAAGGGACGCCCTAGGCGAAAATTAATAATCGGATTATGAGACTTTCGCAGTATTTCGTAAAAGATTTAAATCATTATGTAAAGAATGTTATAACACTTATATTAATTCAATCGAAACTGGTATGCATAGGGATTTAAAATTGTTTTGGTCATTTGTGAAAACGCAAAAGGATAAAAATGGCATTCCCAACAACATGATATATAATAATTCTCAGTCTAACAACCCGCAAGAAATATGCAACATGTTTTCAAAATATTTTGGATCTGTATATGTGGAAAGTGATGCAGCAGTGGTCGACCTTGACTCCTTGCCATGTACTTCTACTAATAGCGTCATTCTAAGTGATATATCCATCTCGTTAGAAACAATAATCGGAACACTTAAATCCTTAGATGTTGCTAAGGGCTCAGGACCTGATGGTCTTCCGCCGGTCTTTTTTAAGCATACCGCAGACTCCATAAGCTTTCCTCTCTTTCATATCTTAAACCGTAGTCTACGCGAGGGATACGTACCAAAGGTTTGGAAGGCAGCAAATATTACCCCTGTCTTCAAGGGCGGATCAAAAAATGTTGTTTCTAACTACCGCCCCATCTCGCTTCTGTCCACCTTGTCGAAGGTCTTGGAAAGGTTAGTTCATAACTGTATCTATCCAAGCTTACACAATATCATAAATCCTGAACAGCATGGCTTTGTCAAAAACTGCTCGACTGTAAGTAATCTTGTTTTATATGCTAACTTTATTTTTGATAATATGGACAAGCGTCTTCAAATTGACTCAATTTATACAGATTTTTGCAAGGCTTTTGATAAGGTGGAAATTCTCCTTCGAAAAATTGCTTATAACGATATACGCGGAAATTTATTGCGATGGTTTTAATCGTACATCATAAACAGGACGCAAAAGGTGGTCATTAATGGATTCTCGTCCGATGAAATAAATGTATCGTCCGGTGTGCCACAGGGCTCAATAATGGGTCATCTTCTGTTTAAAAATAATCCTCTTGAAAATGTCTCGCTTATTAAAGACCTTGGCGTGTTCTTTGATTCTAAACTTCATTTTGATTACCACATTAACCACATTATCAACAAAGTTTTTCAACTTTACGGTTTTGACATGAGAACTTGTAAGCCATTTAAAAAATCTGGCACTTATTTACTGCTTTATAAATCTCTTATAAGACCTCAATCGGAATATGCCACACAAGTTTGGAATCCCTTTTACCAAAGGTATCGTGATTTACTTGAATCGATTCCAAGTAAATATCTATTACCGTTCTTGGTCCTCTTATGATAACCTCTTGCAAAAATACTCTGTAACAACTTTAAGTAATAGGCGATTTCTGCTTGACTGTATTTTTCCTTACAAAATTTGTCGTAACTTTTTCGATTGTCCTCAATTTGTTAATTGTTGTTGGTACCTTCGTGTACCAAGTCGCTCGCAAAGAATACGAAACACTCACGTGCATCGTTTGTTCTTCCTTAATCTGTGTAAAACAAACGCGGAACCTTTGCGTCGTATAATGGAACTGTATGATAACAGCTTCTCCGATGTAGACTTATTTACCATGTCACTACCTCAATTTAGAAAAGCTATAAAACTTTTATTGAAGGACTTTTAATTTTTTTTCTTTTTTTATAATGTTATAACTTTAATCAAAAAAGTAATACATGTAACTTTCATGATTTTGCTGTTAACGGCTAGGTATGCCTTTTTGCCTCTTGTTTTATTTTTGTGTTATATGTGCCTTTTAGCTTTTTAATAACTACGGTATTTTTGTGGATAAGATTTGAATTGTAATTTTTACTATACAACTGTTTGTTATCCTTAATTAAAAAAAATTATCGACCAAATTGGCGATATATTGAAAATGGGCCAAATTAAGAGTACCCTTAACCGGCGAGCGTGTATGCGTAGGTATATGGAAGTGGAGGAGGCGAGAGAGGTGTGTCAGGATCGTGCCAAATGGAAGTCCATAGTCTCTGCCTACCCCTCTGGGTGACAGGCGTGAGTGTTTATGTTATGTTATATGTTAAACAAGTACGTTTTAAGTTTGCACATTGAAGCAACATTTCAAAAACGTATAATATATTATTTGTGTTCAGTACCTCCCGTTCGAGACTATGGCAACTGCAATTTCGTCAAAATAAAAAAAAGGAATTGAATAGGCTAAAACTATCAGGATAGAAAAATTCTACTAGCGCAATAAATTTAAGAATCAAATAAAAATAAAAATATTCTATATCTTTTCTTAAAAATCATAAACTAGAAGGTATTTATTTTGCTTTATGAACGCCAATGATGTAGTAACTGCATTCCAAAAGACCGTGGAAGAGATCTTATGTAAATGTGGGCCCATAGCTATCTCAGTGGTTCTATCAAATGATGTTTCAAAGTCAGAAAGGAGTCTACTTCGAAAAAAAATAAAGGAATTATTACGAACTTTTTATTTTGGTTCCTTTTTTATGTCACTAGCCGATAATGCTTATAATTTACTTTCTTAATGTTTTATTTAAAAAAAAACACCAGTACACTTATTGTGATTTTAGCTAATAATGCAGTGAAGTAACAAATTGGAACATTCGTCTAAGCTTGGCAGCTTGGTCTTATCACCGTGATAGAAAACAGTTCCGCGTGGGTGTACATTTACGTCTGATATTAACTCGGCGAAATGGGATCAATAAAATCGAAGCACCACTTTAAACTTCACGCTTACCTACCCTGTATTGCCGTTATGGTAGAATAAAAATATTTGTATCTAGAATAAAAATAGCTATTGCCATTTTTATTGAATTTATTTCATACATTTAATTAAATTAATATTTATTTATACAATTATGTATTTAGCCGTGTTAGCTCAGTGGCTAATCGCGCCGTAAAACGCGAGCAACCCGGGTTCAATTACCGCCGGCACCAATGGAATTGTTAATTGCAATTTGTTTTACCACGTGCTCGGCGGTGAATGAAAACATTTTGAGGAAATGTGATGAATTTGTCTGAAAATTTAAAAAATAATCATATGCGGCGGCGCTGTCGTCGCGCCACGAGTGAAAATACATCGAAACCTAAATCGCGCTATCAAAGTTCCGAAGTAAAAGCAGTATTATATAGAATAGCTCCGAACTACCACTCGGAGCGTTGGCCGCTACCCGGGCAGAACACCTTGCCCGGCCCGAGATCCTCCCTTTTCTTTCCACGGCCACAGTGATGACCCCGACGTGATATGAACACGCAACTACTACTACTACTATTACTACTACTACTACTACTACTACTACTGCTGCTGCTGCTACTGCTACTACTACTACTACTGCTGCTACTTCTACTCTACAGACTACAAGGCAATTCCCTGGCACATGCACATTCGTCGACATCTAAACTGCACTATCGACTTCCGGTCTGAGCAGGGGGGTTATGTGGCGGCGCTGTCGTCGCGCCACAAGCGAAAGTACATATCGAAGCCTAAATCGCGCTATCAAAGTTCCGAAGTAAAAACAGTATATTTAAAATAGCTCCGAACTACCAATCGGAGCGTTGGCCGCTCCCCGGGCAGAACACCTCGTCCGGCGGGAGATCTCTCCTTTTCTTTCTTCGGCCACACGTATAACAATCACAAACTGTTTTTCTCTATTACGTTTAATTTAATCTTTCAAATTTTGTTTAGAAATATCACAAAACAACAATTTGATGATATTATATACGATATCTCACAGAGCATACTGTAATCACTTTAAACTGTGCATATGTATTATGATTCTCGACAATGACAAAAGAAAAATAATTCTAAAAATAAATGTTCATGAAGGTATGTTTCTTGCAGAATATCATAATAACTTCGTATGTTAAATTTTGATCATTTATTAAATTATCTAAATAAATGATTCTTTTGCGTATTTGACGGCCTCGCGATTCCGTTCAAAGAGAATATAATCAATACGTGTTTTGCTTTTCAGTTGAGAGACAAAATAACATCATTTCCATAAATCATGATGGGTTATTTTTCGAAGGATAGTATTTATTAATGATTTTATAAATCATTTGCGAGTGGTATTACAGATACATTGAAAGTTCTCCAACCCTGTTTTATCAAAGGCGACAAACAAACACAGGCCTACTATATTGGTAGCTTTATCTTCCTTCGATGAAAAACGTAAATGCAGATCCGTTGTTATCCCTAAAGACGGAATGTCTTGTTCCCTGTAAGTGTCTCTAGTTCTTATCACTCACCATACGAAATACTGCACCATTATGCTGATTTTCCGCTAGTATCCTGTATGAGTGCGTTACTCTTCCCCAATCAAGCCGACCCGTAGGTTTTTTTTATAGAATAAGGGTGACAAACGAGCACACAGTCCACCTGATGGTAAGTGGTTGCTGTGGCCCATAGACATCTACATCTATCTTCGTTTGCGAATTTAAATGCAGATGCGTTGTCAGCCGTGAAGAGTAAGATAGAATGCCTCTTTTCTAGTAAAAAGGGTATCCGGTTCTCTACACTCACCATACGAAACACAGCAGCATTAAGCTGCTATTTTACGCTGGTATTCTGTGAGAGCGTGGTGCTTCCCCGGTCGAGCCGACCCATTCGTGCTACAACTATACTATTAATATAGCTGCAGCATGGCTCTACCACGTCTAAACTTTATTATCTGTCCTTCGACTTCGACTAGATTGTGGGTTCAGGCTTCCACATCCCGGTCGCCGAGCACGAAGAATTTCGCACAACTCGCGCATAAACGTATTGTGTCGTGCTCGCACACAGGTGAACATCGCCATCTTCAGATATTGCAAGCCAACAATAAGGCTTTTTCTTGTGCAAGTGTTGTTTGTCTTAACATTGTTATTCAATGTTTTAGCAACATTCCGTATTAGGATGCACTCGTTATTACCCAATTTTCGGACTAGATTAAATAGTTATTGAAGTTAAGTGTGTAGTATGTTCGTTGCTTTGTTACCTTGTTACGTTACCCATTGTTAAGTTTGTTTTTGTTGTTCTCTGTGTTATTAATGTTGTATGATGGAACCAGTTTATTCTATCTCACATCCAATCAAGCAGTTCGTATCTCCGCAGACGAAACCAAATAAAAAAATATATTACATAATTGTCATCCCTCCCATCACTCCAAAATTTTGCAGTATTTTACAGATCAAAATATAAAAGTTTTATTACCAATGGCAGTTAGCATAAAAGTCATTGTATAAGAAATTCTATGTGCTCGGTGATCGGACTACAATTCGACTGATTGTTATTCACTTGTTTAACTTTTATTTTGCGCTTAGTAAATAACGAAAGTTTTTAATGGGCTAAAATAAAATAATTTTAAATTTCACAAGGCTGTCATACGTTACACGTTTCAAGTGAAGTTGAACAGAGAAAGAAAGGAAATTATGTACATACTCGTATAATGTGTAAAAAAAATCACGTCGACCCTTTGGGTTCATCATTACAGCCCTTCACAAGTCCACTGCTGAAAATAGGCCTCCATCATCTTTATCTAGTGGGGGGACGTCCTACACTTCGAGGCTGCCACTCGAGGACCTTTCTTCCCCATAAGTTGTCGGTTCTTGGAGCTATATGGCCGGCCCATTGCAACTTCAGCTTACTAATCCGTTGGGCTATGTCGGTCACTCTGGTTCTACTGCGGATATCCTCATTTCAAGTTTATCACGCAGAGATCAGAGAAACCCTGAGCATAGCCCTCTCCATAGCTCGCTGAGCGACCTTGAGACCTGTCTCAGATCCATAAATCATCACTGTCAACACGCGCTGGTTGTACAATCTCGTTTTCAAGTTTTGAGGTATACCTGACGAGAAGATGTGTTGTAATCTCCCAAACGCTGCCCAGCCGAGTTTAATCCGTCGATTGACCTCTCGGTCGAAGTTGGACTTATCTAGTCGGACTATTTGTCCCAGGTAAACATATAAGTCAACAACTTCGAGTTTAGTGCTCCCAACAACTACTGGCATAGGTGTGACATAGACGTTACACATGGATTTTGTTTTGTCCAAGTTAATCTTAAGACCTATCCGTTGGAAGGTACTATTGAGGTCATTAAGCAAAGTGCTTAAGTCCTCCAGCGATTATATCGACTATATCGTTGGCAAATCGAAGGTGAGTGATGTACTCGCCATTAATGTTAATACCGTATCGTTTCCAGTCCAGTAGCTTGGAGTAGTGGTCAAGAGTTACGGGGGTATAACGTCACCCTGTCCTACACCTCTCTGCAGTTGGATAGGTTTCGTACGCTGGTTCTGTACTCGGATAGCCATCGTAGCCCTACTGTACAAACACTTCAGCACTTCAATATACCGACTGTCACCTTGGCACTGCTGAAGGGACTGCAATACCGCCCAAATTTCGACGGAATCAAAGACTTTCTCATAGTCCACATACGCAAGACAAAATAGCAGATTGTACTCTTCGGTCTTCTGTGCAATTTGCTGAAGGGTATGTATGTAGTCTATGGTGCTAAAGCCTTTCCGGAAACCTGCTTGTTCGGGAGGCTGGAAGTCGTCGAGTTTGCGTGCGAGACGATTCGTAATGGCTCTTGAAAACAGCACGTAGACGCGGCTCAGAAGGGAAATCAGTCTGTAGTTCTTCAAGAGAGGGTTGTCGCCTTTCTTGAAGAACAAGACCACCGCACTTCTGCTCCACGCATCCGGTGTAATGCCACCATGGAGGACGGAATCAAAGAGCTTCTGAAGGACTTCAGGTACTGCTTTCACCCTTTTACCCGCTTTCAGAAGCTCAGCTGTAATTTCTCGCCCCGGGACTTGCTATTTTTAAGGTTTGGAGAGCCGGGACGTCCGTGATATCATCGGAATAGTGTAGGATAAGACATGCTCTTGGATCGTTACTCACACTTACGTGTGGCTCCAACGATGACTTGTCCTACCAATCTCACTCAAAATCTCAGGTGTCTCGGAAACGATGCTGCCACACTTGGTCTTCAGCTGTGACAGTTGGCTCTTTCTGGCAGACAGAGCTGCTGCCAGGTATATTTGACTCAGAATTATTTGATTCGCATTACACCATATATCGCGCGGATCGCGACTACGAGCGGATGGGTTTGCGGATGGGCGGAGGCGTGCTACTGGTGACGCGCCGCGAGCTAGTGCTGGCCGCAGGCTCGCCGCGCGCGCTGCCGACGCTACCAGGAGCGCCCGACATCGCTTGCGTCTGACCCTGCAGGTTACTTATCTATTGTTTGTTCTAATTTACCGCAAAATAAGGACCAAGCATCTGCTCAGAGTGTATTCTATGATTATTTATGTGACTTAAGTGTCGACTTACCACATTGTGAGTTTATTTTGATTGGTAATTATATACTACTTTATACGTGGTAGAGCCATGCTGCAGCTATATTAGTATATAAATATATATTTGTGTAGTTGTAGCACGAATGGGTCGGCTCGACCGGGGAAGGACCACGCTCTCACAGAATACCAGCGTAAAATAGCAGCTTAATGCTGCTGTGTTTCGTATGGTGAGTGTAGAGAACCGGAGACCCTTTTTACTGGAAAAGAGGCATTCCATCTTAGTCCTCACGGGTGACAACGCATCTGCATTTTGATTCGCAAGCGAGGAGAGATGTAGATGTCTATGGGCCTCAGCAACCACTTACCATCAGGTGGACTGTGTGCTCGTTTGTCACCCTATTTCTATTAAAAAAAAAATACTGAGGCGTGCGAAGTGACAACTCAGAAATTTATCAATTACAAAACCCGTCTTTTAATTTACTAACTAAACAGCTACAGTCGAGTGTAGTGTCGCACGCTAGTCTCGGAGCTGCATCCTGCGCCCCGCCCGGTATGCTAATTCTTTGCGGCCGATTACGACAAAATTAGAGATACTCTACTTAAAGTCGAATGGCATAATCTATTTGTAACTTATTTGTCTATTTTGTATTATTAACTTAGCCATACAACAATTCTATACTATCATTAATGATATCATTGCGGCGTTTGTGCCTATTCAAACCATTGTGGGTGATAATAGGTACCCGGTTTGGTACTCACGTTTATTAATAAAACTCATTAAGAAAAAATTAAAATCACATAAAAAATGGAAATGTTACAATAGAATTAGTGACTATAAATTTTTTTCAGATCTTCGAAAACGAGTTAAGGAGTTAGAATCCTCATGCTATAACTTATTTGTTTCTAGAGCTGAAGATAATATCATTGAAAATCCAAGGCATTTTTGGTCTTACATAAACTCTAAAAATCTACTAAATGCATACCCGATAATATGTACTTTGAGAACAGAACCACTTCTGACGGCAAATCAATCGCCAACTTTTTTAGTGAATTTTTCCAGTCTGTTTTTGAGCTTTTGTCAGAGTCCTCTATGACATTACACTCTACTGAAACTCTTTTAGCTACAGTTGAAATCACTCCTTACAATGTTGAAAGGTTTTTTTATTTAATTAGTTAATTTACATGGACTGGATATTAATAAGAGTAGCGGCCCGGACGGTCTCCATCCAGTCTTTTTGAAACGTTGTTGTAAAGAGCTTGCTTATCCCGTTAGCAGACTTTTTAAGTTATCCTTATCTAGTGGTATCATGCCTCTTATTTGGAAACGTTCTATAGTCGTGCCTGTTTTTATCTTTAAAATATTTGTTTTGCCTAAATTATTTGAGAAGATTATTTATGATACTTTATTTTCTGTTGTAAGACCGTTATTGATTACACAGCAGCATGGCTTTTTTTAATAAACTTAGTACGGAGTCTAACATGTGTGAATTCCTAGATCAGATTCTGGAACCTATGAGCAGGGGCTATCAGGTAGACGCCGTATATACCGATTACTCAAAAGCTTTTGACAGAATTTCCCACTCGCTATTGGTAAACAAAATGAGCAATTATATACGCGGCGATCTCCTTCGATGGCACGCATCTTACCTCAGAGACCAGTCTCAGGCAGTGGCTGTTAAAGGCTTTACATTTTCGTTTGTCCCCAGTATATCTGGTGTGCCTCAAGGCTCTCACTTCGGTCCCTTGTTGTTCAACATATTTATCAATGACGTTTTAAGTTGCTTTCGTTATTCGAAAGTTTTGCTATATGCTGATGATACCAAAATTTTTATTGTTGTAAAATCTATTCAAGATTGTCTTAATTTACAAAGCGATTTGAATCGTCTTAGCGAATATTGTTTGCATAATAAATTATTTTTAAATATAAGTAAATGTTGAATAATCTCATATTCTAGGTAAAACACTCCTATTCTTTATAACTACAGCATTAATAATATATTACTGAAGAGGGTTACAGAGGTGAGAGATCTAGGTGTTTATCTTGATTGTCAGTTACTACTTAGTTCACATATTGACATAATTACAGCCAAAGCCTTTAAAATGTTGGGTTTCTTGTTTCGACAAACAATTGACTTTAATTTTTTTTTACTTTTGTAACTTTATATAATTCTCTGGTCAAGTCGCATCTTGAGTACGCTTCAACTGTGTGGAATCCGCAATATTCAATTTATTAGGACGTCCTGCAACGTATCCAAAACAAGTTCCTCAAACGCTTTGCGTGATAGTGTGAGAGAATGTTAAAACTTGCCAAAATTTTGTGTTTTTTTAACCGAAAGTACATAGCACAATTCATAAATTTCATCTTTAGAGGGTTCTTATTCCTGGGCTGGGTGTTGATGAATCAGTGAGTGAATGAATCGGAACTTTTTATATATATTGATAATTATGATAAAAGATAGGTCGAAGTGAAAGTAATTTTTTGCAAAGAAATAGAGAATCCTCTGTTGAGCGTGAAGTTTTCTGTAACGATGAACCATCAATACCGAAGCAACAAACTAAAAAGTGATTTCCAACCAGTGGTCCGCCAGAGCTTAAATATGGTCCGCGAAAGATTTTAATATTTTACGTACCTAATCCTTTTAAATAACACATTATTTTCTCGTCACGTGGACAGTGCAACACCGCGCGTCACGTCACAATCAAAATCGCAATTTGTTACCAAACATGTATGATCTCTTTTACGCTAAATACACAAAATATAATAGTTTGAATGAATGCTTCTTTTCAGTTTATCGTATAATTATGTAAACAGTTGTGATTAAAATTTATTGCTAGATTAACATAGTTTTTTCTTTCACCTTGAGGTCCCTGCTAACAACAAAGAAATCAAAGTGGTCCCTGGTCAAAAAAAGGTTGGGGAACCTTGAACTAAATAGACCTAACAGTGGTTTTTTTTTGACACCACGTGTAACTTACACCCGCGCGAAGCCAAGGAGAGTCGGTAATCCTTAATATAATGAATTTCTGCAAAGTAATGCCCGATTATTTTAATTTTTTTTATAGAATGGGGATGACAAACGAGCACACAGTCCACCTGATGGTAAGTGGGTGCTGTGGCCCATACACATCTACATTTATCGTCGATTAAGAATCAAAACGCAGATGCGTTGTCACCCCTGAGGACTACGATGGAATACCTCGTTCCCAGTAAAAAGGGTCACCGGTTCTCTAAACTTACCATAGGAAAAAGCAGCATTAAGCTACTATTTTACGCTGGTATTCTCTGAAAGTGTGGCCCTTCCTCGGTCGAGCCGACCCATTTGTGCTACAACTATAATATAATCTGCAGCGCGGCCTTCCCCGGACGAGCCGACCCATTTGTGCTACAACCATAATATAATCTGCAGCGCGGCTCTACCACGTAAATGATTTAATGATTAATTATCTTAGCTTGACAGTGTTTTTGAATGAAAGTTCAATATATGTGTTGCTATTTATGATAAATAAATTAAAATGTTTTAAGACAGGAAGTTATTGGTAAGGGTAATAAGCAAAGTATTGTACTGATATTAAATACAAAATCTCGAAACTGAAATGACCGACATAAGATTTCCATTAAAAGATATTTTCCATTATAGTAATATCCATTAAGAGGGGAATTGTGAAAAGTGCTCGCAACGCATAGAAAGCATTTTAATGCTTGGACTCTAAATTCTAAAGAGAGTATATTGTTCTAGGTTAAATCGTATAAATTCAATAAAAGATAAATTAAAATAGGAAGGTATTTACGTTTGATGTTTTGTTTTATTATTTTGAGTACTAGTGACCCGCCTTGGCTTCGCCTGGATATAAGTAGCGGCACGAAAGTCTAGCTGTGACCGTTGCGCATAAGTCACGCACGTAAGTCTAGCGCTAATCAGCGCTAGACTTACATGCCGCGACTTTTAGTATCTTTTAATGTGACTTTATTAAGATTTAAATTAATCAAGATTAAGATTTAAAGTGACCTTTTCTATGTCTTTCTATAAAAATCTTTTCGGTTAAAATATAGCCTACATCACTACTGGCATTGCATTGCTATCTATCGATTCGTCAAGTTTCGGTACAGCTTAGGGGCGTGGCTACCGTCGTATCAGCCGTATCAATGATAATGATAAAAAAGTGCCTATCGTGCGTAAATAAAGTTTTCACTTCAAAATTACGAAAGTCAAAAAAGGAATCTCTTTTTTTCCCCGGGTTAAGCGGGCGCCCAAAAGTTGTCAACGCAGAACACGTCACGATTGACTCCGACCATAGATTACTAAATACTAAATCTGCGACGCGTGTCAGCATATATCAGTTATTGCGAGATTCCCCCGTTTAAGTGACAACACAAACCACGGAGAACAATGTTTATTCGTTTTATATCAATCCGCTTCAAACGTTATTACATTGTAATAAAATCTTGTTCTTGTGATTATTTATTGGTTAATAAGTTTATCTAAGGACTTCTATGGGATAGGAAGAAAGGCTTCAGACTTGTCACTATTGTCTATAAAGGCAGAAAATTTGGAAAAATGAAATCGTCTTCAGCTGTGAATGATTTAGTAGGTAAGTCCGCCTAACTAAAGACAAGAGAAATGTATATTTGATTTGAATTGTTTGGCTAGCTTAGTTCCTAGGTTCCTATTTCCTTAGATCCTAATTATTTTAATTCAAATCGAGCGTTTTTATTTCTAATGTGAAAATTTTTACCAATCATTTTGGCCCCAACAAATTTTGATACAGGGCCCGTCTAAGGCACGCTACGCCACTAGTTCAGCCGTTCCAAAGATTAGCCCGGACATACGAGTACAAACAGACAGACAAAAACTTTCAAAATGTTAATTCATGTCTTAATGACATGCACATAACCGCCTCAGCTCAATTAAAGACAGCTATTTCGATATCATAGACAGACACATCAATTTTATTTATATGTATACAGGGTTATTTTTCAAAGAGTAGCCTAATTTTAAACTTAAGTTCAAATATATAAATAATGTTATAAATATGTTATAAAAAAAATATGTAATATACTGTTATTGCAGTTTTTAAAAATAGGAGTAAATAAGGCTTTTACTTTTATTTGAAAACTATACCTCTGCATTTGCCTTTAAAATGAGGAGACAAAGGACGGCCGAACGGTTTTGCAAAAATGAAGACCGATAACCTCCATGTGCTTATAATCGACAGAGAAGCTTGACCCTGGTATCCGCGGACCTTTTCGCGTACTTTGAGTCCTGGACCATGGTCGCTATAAACTACAACTTTTCGCTGCTGGTGCGGCACAGCGGCTCGCCGACGCTGGTACGGCGCGACAGCTCACTAACACTAGTGCAGCGAGATGGTTGGCTGGCGCATATGGGAAAACCATATGTGCTGCTGCACAGTTCATGGTACCCTGGAGGAGTGAGGACGCCCGAGGTGTGTGCTTGTCCCATGCTTACTTTGAGGGTGTATAGCTACACATGTGTCAGAAATAGCTAACGTAGAGCTTCCTTTCTGATAGAGAAATATTGAGATGCGCTAACGTTGTGCCTCTTTCTCAAAAGTAGAAAGTGATATTAAGGCTATTGATGTCACGTTTTCATCCCTAAGAAACTGGGATTACCCTTGTTCTCTTTGCAATTGATGCGTCGTCGATTTTATAATAAAACATTTAAATTCAATATTATTATCTTAGGTACTAGGTATAGGCATATAATTATTATATTTTATTGTGTTAGTTTCTCTTTACTATTAGGGTTTTAGATTTTTGATTGTGGATGTCGGATTATTTTAGGATTAGGAGTTATTCATAAACTATTTTAAATTCAATATTATTATCTTAGGTAATAGGTATAGGTATATATTGTATTTTATTGTGTGTTTGTTTCTCTTTAGTATTAGGGTCGTAGATTTTTGGATTATTTTAGGATAAGGAGTTATTCTTATACTATAATTATTATATTTAATTAATTAATAATTATTGTGGTAGTTTCTCTTTACTAATATGGCTGTAGAAATTTTATGCGTAAACGGCGCAATGGTACCACATACTATCGTACCAATTATTGATGACGGGCTTGCTTATTCCGAGCCATAGCATATATTATATGATACTCAAGTTATGGCTCAGGAGATGAGGAAATAGTAGACCACGTGATGGAGCATTGGGACGAGTTTTCATCATGTCCCGACAGGATGGGAATAATTTTGACACTTCTGACTACTATGCCGAAATGTATCAACCTTATACATATGGTGGTTTGTGCGAATTAGTGGCTGCTGGGCAGATTTTTCCTTGTGTCTTTGAGATTAATCATAATGGTATTTTATGAGAAATTTGGTGGAGAAAAAAACCCGTACATAGATAACGCTTTAGTACGTCACATGATCTCTAATGGACAATTCGACGTTTACCTTCTTGTAGATATGTCAAATTCAGTTTATACTTCTCAGATTGAAAGTTCTTCTACTTCTCAAGTTGAAAGTTCTTCTACTTCTCAAATTGAAAGTTCTTCTACTTCTCAAATTGAAAGTTCTTCTACTTCTGAGAAAAAGAAGCGTCGCCGGGCTAGATACAGGTACTAATAAGACTAGAAAAAAAACAGCTCAAAAATGCCAGTATTAAGTACAAGAAATGTAATCCGGATGTTCATCGTAGCGCTGTCCTGGCTTATCAACGCAAAAATCCAGAAATACATCGTGCTGCAGTCATGACTTACCAGCAAAATAATCCAGAGTCTCACCGTGCTGCAGTCATGACTTACCAGCAAAACAATCCAGAGTCTCACCGTGCTGCAGTAATGACTTACCAGCAAAACTATCCAGAGTCTCGTCGTGCTGTAGTAATGACTTACCAGCAAAACAATCCAGAGTCTCACCGTAGGTACTGCTTTCATGACTTACCAGCAAAATAACCCTGAGTCTCACCGTGCTGCAGTCATAAAACCAGCAAAATAACCCTGACTCTCACCGTAATGCAGTGGCAAATTATCAACACAGTAATCCAGAAATTCATAGAGCAGCTGTTTCTAGGCATGAAAGGAATAATCCAGAATACGATTACGTCCATGGAAAGTAAATGCTTTATCTGGGCTGATGTATGATCCTAAAGTAGCTTATGAAACTGATAAAACGGTTATTCTTGGTGCTATGTATCAAAAATGCTGCGCCGGTGGTAAAGTGAAGCTTCCTGCTTTTGAGCCCTTGCCAGAAGTTAATGCTTATTACATAGTATATATGTTTATTACATTTAAGTAATCATTATTGATATAATAACATTTAGAAATAAATATAATTTACCTGTGTCGTAGTGGTATTTATCATGCGCTCACGCATGGTCTACCTCATTAGTTTGTGGTCTACCTCTACGACGTTTCGATCTTTACCACAGACTAATATGATGCTTACGCATGATCTTTTTTCGGTGAAAGTCACGATGTGTCGCCCGTGTGTAGCATCGGAGCATCGGACTCTCTCCACAGGAACAAATTTAGTACGAAGCGAACTATATCAGTTCTCTGAAGCAGACCAAATTTGACCGTGTGTTAGCACTATTACGCTACGTTTCTAAATAGGTATACATATTTATAAGATTAAAATGCAAAATAAGTATAAGTATCGAAAAGAAAAACCGGAGACAACTCCAAAAAATTGTAAACGAGAAAAAGCATGTAATTAAAAATTTCACTTACTATTTTTGTCCCTAGTCATGCTTCAGTGAAAGCTTTGTGAAAACCGTAATAAAAACGTCTAAAAAGTGCTTTTACACCTTTGATGTCGAATTCATCGTTTCTATTCACAAAATTAAAACATCAAATTATTCTACGAGGTCAAAACGCAATTTACTTTTTTAAAACCATTTGTTTTGAATTAAAAAATGTCATACCGTACACTTTCAAAATAATATATTATTATACATATAAATATAATTATTGTAATTAGGTATGTACAACTTTTTAAATAAATGTGAAGTATTAGTAAAACGTTTACATGGTAAATCAGTAGGTATTTAAAATTAAAACATATTTCATATTTAAAATTTTTATAAAATTATTTCATAAATGAATATTTAACCTAACTTACGTAAATATGAAAAGCGCAGTTTTTTCAATTAATTTTTTTTACATATTTCATTAACAATATTAGTTTAGAACTAATACTGGCAGGTGTCTCATATTAAGCTAAAAATAGCCTGTTTCAGAAGACACCGCTCTTTCGTAACTTTTATAAGCTATAAAAAAGTTAGAATTAATAATATCATAAATTCATACTTGTGTGTTCATGTTGTTGTGTGTGTGTGTGTGTTTGTATGTGTCTGCGTGTGTA
Source organism: Parnassius orleans (assembly GCA_029286625.1). Taxonomy (NCBI): domain Eukaryota; kingdom Metazoa; phylum Arthropoda; class Insecta; order Lepidoptera; family Papilionidae; genus Parnassius; species Parnassius orleans. The sequence continues at coordinate 2,811,820 of JAGSMP010000152.1, forward strand.
TGTGTGTGTGTGTCTGTCTGTCTGTCTGTCTCTCTCTCTCTCTCTCTCTGTTTGTGTGTTGGTCTAGATAACATAATAAACTAATTAAAGGAAAAAAGTGTTTTACAAAATTCGATAACTTTTAGTTACCTCGGTGTCTCTGTATGTTTGTCAAATAATTTTTTTGAATTCTCAAAGACTATTGGACGTAGATGATTGATATTTGACGGCTCCGTGGCGCAGTGGCTTAGCAATGAGTTGCTGTACTAAGGGCCGCGGGTCGAATCCCGCACGGAACAAGTATTTGTATGGCCTACAAATAATTGTTCCGGGTCTGTATGTTTTTCCTAGTATGTAAACTGCCCCCACGACACAGGAGAAAATCCTAGTGTGGAGGTAACGTTTTTTAAAAGAAAAACTAAACTAAACATATTTGGCATAGGTATAATATGCTATAGGAACACGTGAACAAATAAGTTTTTCAGAATTGCATTTTAATATCATATGTCTAGAAACATCTACTATTTTTTATATCGGGCGTGTCCTCCGATGTATCCATAAGAAAGGTAAATTGTCTTGGAATAACATTTTATTATTATTATTATTCATGGTATACTATCAATTTACGGTATAATGCTCATGATTCATATCATTAGTCCCATCTAATATGCCAATCAGCACTATAAAATATGTAGATGCTGATATTTTTTTAAGGTTTTTCTTTTTTGAAGTTTCGTAATTGGATAGAAAGTAGCCTTAAGTTATCCCGGGTTACTAACTACCTACATACAAAATTTCATGAAATTCGGTTCAGTGGTTTTTGCGTGAATCGCAAAACCACTAATTTGGCTTTAGTACCCTTTATTTAGTCCCCTGGACTTGTTTTTTCAGGAATATACTAAAATTACACACACGACTTTTCTACAGATTTATTACATGTATAGATTAGGATCATAAGTTAACGTTTTGTGCCTTTTTGTAATTGTATGTGTGATGTATAATTGTCTCATCGAAATGAGCTTACTCATAGTATCACATAAGCTTGCTGTAGGAAACCTCATATTTTTAAAATACATACCTTTAACTAGGCTACGTTTTGCTCGTTCCACCTCCAGAAATCTTGATTTCGCTGCACCACCCCAAACAAGTGTACACAATAATACAATAGGACAATATAGACTGTTTAGGTTACAGCCTTTATACGTCCCACTGCTGGGCACAGGCCTCCCCTCATTTCTGAGAGGGGTTTAGGGCAAGCAAGTGTCCGCCGCGCTATCCCAATGCGTGTTGGCGAACTTCACATGTCTTCGAAATATTTTTTTTTCTTATTTCTCAGACATGCAGGTTCCCTCACGATGTTTTCCTTCACCGCCGAGCTGTGGTAAATCAGCAGTTAAATTGCAATTAACAATTTCATTGGTGCCGGCGGGGATCGAACCCGGTTTGCTCGCATACATGCATCCCACACTATGATTTTTTCCTGTATCCTAAAAGTGTTTTACATACACAAACTGAACAAGACTCGAAGTAATTACTTGTAGGTCATAAAAATAGTGGTTCCGTGCAGAATCCAAGCCCGCTTCCTGCAGTGCCTCTGCCGAACGCTTAGCTTCTACGGAGTGATAAATATCGTAATATTTGTAATCTATACTTATAAATAGACTTGTCCTGACTGACTGACTGACTGATCTATCAACGCACAGCCTAAAGGTATGATTCCGAACTCCGCTGCACGCAACAGTGCTGCCGCAACAGTGCTGCCGCAGCACTACTGGTCCCCATATATTCTCTACAGGTTTATATGAGATTACAATCCGAGCTCCGCAGCAATGCCGCGGCAGCAATGCAACGGCAGCACTACTGCGCGGCAGTGTCGCCCCGCCGCCGCGACAGACCAGTAGTGACGCGTCCGCCGCAGCGATAGTACCTACGTGAATGTTGACAAGTGAAGCAACAAAAATGTGAATTTCTCTGATTCAGAATAGGAACAATTAATTAACTTGCTGACTATTATCCAGCCCTTTACGATATCAGTCATACTAATTATCGTAATAATTTAATTAAAGACAATATATGGAAAGATATTATATCGAAGGAGATCAATAAAACAATTTATTTCTCTTCCAACAATATAAATAAAAGTTGGTGATCAATCGACATCTTGTCAACTCAAAGCAACTGAATGAATACACAATAGCGCAACACCACGAACAGGGCAACACTGCCGCCTTGCTCGGAATCAGCTCAGCAAGCAGCACTGCTGCGGCAGCGCTACTGCGTGCTGTCGAAATCGGAGTCATACCTTAAACCACCGAAGTTATAAACTTGAAATTTTGACAGTAGGTTTCTTTTATGACGTAGGCGAGCACTAAGAAAGGATTTTGAATCTTTCTTTTTGAAATTCGCCCCCAATGGGGTTAAATAGGGTTAACGTTTGTATGAAAGTCCGTCATTTTTCAAGTTATATCCATGAAACTCGGTATTTAAGCTTTAAATTAAAAACAATGAAATACGTAATTCACAGTTTTTGAAAATTTTGGTAATTGGTAAAATAGGGGTTGATAGTTTGTATGAAAGTCCGTCATTTTTCAAGTTATGTATATGAACTTTAGTATTTTGGCTTTTGATTAAAAACAAAGAAGTATGTGTTTTACAGTTTTTGAAAATTCTATCCCCAAAGGGATTAAATAGGGGTTGAATGTTTGTATGATAGCGCTATGCTTCCGTTCACAGAAAGTGATATTAAGGCTATTGATGTCACGTTTTGATCTCTAAGAAACTGGGGTTACCTTTGTTCTCTTTGCAATTGATGCGTCGTAGATTATGTCATAAAACATTTAAATTCAATATTATTATCTTACATAATAGGTATAGGTATATAATTATCATATTTTATTGTGTTGGTTTCTCTTACTATTAGGGTTGTAGATATTTGATTGTGGATATCGGATTATTTGAGGATTAGGAGTTATTCATAAACTATTTTAAATTCAATATTATTATCTTAGGTAATAGGTATAGGTATATATTGTATTTTACTGTGTTTTTTTTTATAGGATAGGGTGACAAACGAGCACAGTCCACCTGATGGTAAGTGGTTGCTGTAACCCATAGACATCTACATCTATCTTCAATAAAGAATCAAAATGCAGATGCGTTGTCACCCGTGAGGACTAAGATGGAATGCCTCTTTTCCAGTAAAAGGGTCTCCGGTTCTCACACTCACTATACGAAACACAGCAGTGTTAAGCTGCTATTTTACGCTGGTATTCTGTGAGCGTGTGTCCTTCCCGGTCGAGCCGACCCATTCCACTACAAGTATAGTACTAATATAGCTGCAGCATGGCTCTACCACGTAAAATTTTAAGATTTTTGTATTATTTTAGGATTAGGAGTTATTCTTATACTATAATTATTATATTATTATTGTGTAGTAGTTTCTCTTTACTAATATGGCTGTAGAAATTTTATGCGTAAACGGCGCAATGGTGCCACATACTATCGTACCAATTATTGGTGACGGAGCTTGCTTATTCCGATACATATTATATGATACTCAAGTTATGGCTCGGGAGATACGTGAGGAAATAGTAGACCACGTGATGGAGCATTAGGACGAGTTTTCCATCATGTCCCACGACGGAGATTGGAATAATTTTAACACTTCTGCTGACTACTATGCCGAAAAATGTATCAACCTTATACATATGGTGGTTTGTGCGAATTAGTGGCTGCTGGGCAGATTTTTCCCCTTGTGTCTTTGAGGTTTATCATCATGGTGTTTTATACGAGAAATTTGGTGGAGAAGAAAACCCCGTACATAGATTACGCTTTAGTACGTCGCATGATCTCTCTAATGGACAATTCGACTTTTACCTTCTTGTAGATATGTCAAATTTAGTTTCTACTTATCAGATTGAAAGTTCTTCTACTTATGAGAAAAAGAAGCGTCGCCGGGCTAGATATAGGTACTAATAAGACTAGAAAAAAAACAGCTCAAAAATGCCAGTATTAAGTACAAGAAATGTAATCCGGATGTTCATCGTAGCGCCGTCCTGGCTTATCAACGCAAAAATCCAGAATCTCACCGTGCTGCAGTCATGACTTACCAGCAAAACAATCCAGAGTCTCACCGTACTGCTGTCATGACTTACCAGCAAAATAACCCTGGTCTCACCGTGTTGCAGTCATAACTTACCAGCAAAATAACCCTGTCTCTCACCGTTCTGCGGTGGCAAATTATCAACACAGTAATCCAGAAATTCATAGAGCAGCTGTTTCTAGGCATGAAAGGTATAATTCAGGAAGATGATCAGAAATACGATTACGTCCATGGAAAGTAAATGCTTTATCTGGGCTGATGTATGATCCTAAAGTAGCTTATGAAACTGATAAAACGGTTATTCTTGGTGCTATGTATCAAAAATGCCGCCGGTGGTAGTGAAGCTTCCTGCTTTTGAGCCCTTGCCAGAAGTTAATGCTTATTACATAGTATATATGTTTATTACATTTAAGTAATCATTATTGATATAATAACATTTAGAAAAATATAATTTATCTGTGTCGTAGTGGTATTTATCATGCGCTCACGCATGGTCTACCTCATTAGTTTGTGGTCTACCTCTTTTCGATCTTTACCACAGACTAATATGATGCTTACATGATCTTTTTGGTGAAAGTCACGATGTGTCGCCCGTGTAGCATCGGACATCGGACTCTCCACAGGAACAAATTTAGTATGAAGCGGACTATATCAGTTCTCTGAAGCAGACCAAATTTGACCGTGTGTTAGCACTATTACGCTACGTTTCTAAATAGGTATAAAATAAATTAAAATGCAAAATAAGTATAAGTATCGAAAAGAAAAACCGGAGACAATTCCAAAAAATTGTAAACGAGAAAAAGCATGTAATTAAAAATTTCACTTACTATTTTTGTCCCTAGTCATGCTTCAGTGAAAGCTTTGTGAAAACCGTAATAAAAACGTCTAAAAAGTGCTTTTACACCTTTGATGTCGAATTCATCGTTTCTATTCACAAAATTAAAACATCAATTTATTCTACGAGGTCAAAACGCAATTTACTTTTTTAAAACTATTTGTTTTGAATTAGAAAATGTCATACCGTACACTTTCAAAATAGTATATTATTATACATATAAATATAATTATTGTAATTAGGTATGTACAACTTTTTAAATAAATGTGATATTAGTAAAAAACGTTTAAATCAGTAGGTATTTAAAATTAAAACATATTTCATATTTAAAATTTTTATAAAATTATTTCATAAATGAATATTTAACCTAACTTACGTAAATATGAAAAGCGCAGTTTTTTCAATTAATTTTTTTTACATATTTCATTAACAATATTAGTTTAGAACTAATACTGGCAGGTGTCTCATATTAAGCTAAAAATAGCCTGTTTCAGAAGACACCGCTCTTTCTTAACTTTTATAAGCTATAAAAAAAAGTTAGAATTAATAATATCATAAATTCATACTTGTGTGTTCATGTTGTTGTGTGTGTGTGTGTGTTTGTATGTGTCTGCGTGTGTATGTGTGTGTGTCTGTCTGTCTGTCTGTCTGTCTCTCTCTCTCTCTCTCTCTCTCTCTCTCTCTGTGTTTGTGTGTTGGTCTAGATAAGATAATAAACTAATTAAAGAAAAAAAATGTTTTACAAAATTCGATAACTTTTAGAGTTACCTCGGTGTCTCTGTATGTTTGTCAAAGAATTTTTTTGAATTCTCAAAGACTATTGGACGTAGATGATTGATATTTGACGGCTCCGTGGCGCAGTGGCTTAATGAGTTGCTGTACTAAGGGCCGCGGGTCGATCCACACGGAACAAGTATTTGTATGTACAAATAATTGTTCCGGGTCTATATATTTTCCTAGTATGTAAACTGCCCCGACACAGGAGAAAATGCTAGTGTGGAGGTAACGTTTTTAAAAGAAAAACTAAACTAAACATATTTGGCATAGGTATAATATATAGGAACACGTGAACAAATAAGTTTTCAGATTGCATTTTAATATCATATGTCTAGAAACATCTACTATTTTTATATCGGGCGTGTCCTCCGATGTATCCATAAGAAAGGTAAATTGTCTTGGAATAACATTTTATTATTATTATTATTCATGGTATACTATCAATTTACGGTATAATGCTCATGATTCATATCATTAGTCCCATCTAATATGCCAATCAGCACTATAAAATATGTAGATGCTGATATTTTTTAAGGTTTTTCTTTTTGAAGTTTCGTAATTGGATAGAAGTAGCCTTAAGTTATCCCGGGTTACTAACTACCTACATACAAAATTTCATGAAATTCGGTTCAGTGGTTTTTGCGTGAATCGCAAAACCACTAATTTGGCTTTAGTACCCTTTATTTAGTCCCCTGGACTTGTTTTTTCAGGAATATACTAAAATTACACACACGACTTTTCTACAGATTTATTACATGTATAGATTAGGATCATAAGTTAACGTTTTGTGCCTTTTTGTAATCGTATGTGTGATGTATAATTGTCTCATCGAAATGAGCTTACTCATAGTATCACATAAGCTTGCTGTAGGAAACCTCATATTTTTTAAATACATACCTTTAAATAGGCTACGTTTTGCTCGTTCCACTTCGAGAAATCTTGATTTCGCTGCACCACCCCAAACAAGTGTACACAATAATACAATAGGACAATATAGACTGTTTAGGTTACAGCCTTTATACTTCCCACTGCTGGGCACAGGCCTCCCCTCATTTCTGAGAGGGGCTTAGGGCAAGCAAGTGTCCGCCGCGCTACCCCAATGCGTGTTGGCGAACTTCACATGTCTTCGAAATATTTTTTTTTCTTATTTCTCAGACATGCAGGTTCCCTCACGATGTTTTCCTTCACCGCCGAGCTGTGGTAAATCAGCACTTAAATTGCAATTAACAATTTCATTGGTGCCGGCGGGGATCGAACCCGGTTTGCTCGCATACATGCATCCCACCTATGTTTTTTCCTGTATCCTAAAAGTGTTTTACACACACAAACTGAACAAGACTCGAAGTAATTACTTGTAGGTCATAAAAATAGTGGTTCCGTTTCAAGCCCGCTTCCTGCAGTGCCTCAGCCAAACGCTACGGAGGGATAAATATCGTAATATTTGTAATCTATAGTTATAAATAGACTTGTCCTGACTGACTGACTGACTGACTGATCTATCGATTCCGAACTCCGCTGCACGCAGCAGTGCTGCCACAACAGTGCTGCTGCACTACTGGTCCCCTTATTCTCTACAGGTTTATGTGAGATTACAATCCGAGGCTCCGCAGCAATGCCGCGGCAGCACTGCTGCGCGGCAGTGTCACCCTGCCGCCGCGACAGTCCAGTAATGACGCGTCCGCCGCAGCGATAGTACCTACGTACTTGAATGTTGAGAAGTAAAGCAACAAAAATGTGAATTTCTCTGATTCAGAATAGGAACAATTAATTAACTTGCTGACTATTATCCAGCCCTTTACGATATCAGTCATACTAATTATCGTAATAATTTAATTAAAGACAATATATGGAAAGATATTATATCGAAGGAGATCAATAAAACAATTTATTTCTCTTCCAACAATATAAATAAAAGTTGGTGATCAATCGACATCTTGTCAACTCAAAGCAACTGAATGAATACACAATAGCGCAACACCACGAACAGGGCAACACTGCCGCCTTGCTCGGAATCAGCTCAGCAAGCAGCACTGCGGCAGCGCTACTGCGTGCTGTCGAAATCAGGTCATACCTTAAACCACCGAAGTTATAAACTTGAAATTTTGACAGTAGGTTTCTTTTATGACGTAGGCGAGCACTAAGAAAGGATTTTGAATCTTTCTTTTTGAAATTCGCCCCCAATGGGGTTAAATAGGGTTAACGTTTGTATGAAAGTCCGTCATTTTTCAAGTTATATCCATGAAACTCGGTATTTAAGCTTTAAATTAAAAACAATGAAATACGTAATTCACAGTTTTTGAAAATTTTGGTAATTGGTAAAATAGGGGTTGATAGTTTGTATGAAAGTCCGTCATTTTTCAAGTTATGTATATGAACTTTAGTATTTTGGATTTTGATTAAAAACAAAGAAGTATGTGTTTTAAAGTTTTTGAAAATTCTATCCCCAAAGGGGTTAAATAGGGGTTGAATGTTTGTATGATAGCGCTATGCTTCCGTTCACAGAAAGTGATATTAAGGCTACTGATGTCACGTTTTGATCTCTAAGAAACTGGGGTTACCTTTGTTCTCTTTGCAATTCATGCGTCGTAGATTATATCATAAAACATTTAAATTCAATATTATTATCTTAGATAATAGGTATATGAGTATATAATTATCATATTTTATTGTTAGTTTCTCTTACTATTAGGGTTAGATATTTGATTGTGGATATCGGATTATTTTAGGATTAGGAATTATTCATAAACTATTTTAAATTCAATATTATTATTATCTTAGGTAATAGGTATAGGTATATATTGTATTTTACTGTGTTTTTATAGGATAGGGTGACAAACGAGCACAGTCCACCTGATGGTAAGTGGTTGCTGTGACCAGACATCTACATCTATCTTCAATAAAGAATCAAAATGCAGATGCGTTGTCACCCGTGAGGACTAAGATGGAATGCCTCTTTTCCAGTAAAAGGGTCTCCGGTTCTCTACACTCACTATACGAAACACAGCAGTGTTGCTGCTATTTTACGCTGGTATTCTGTGAGAGCGTGGTCCTTCCCCGGTCGAGCCGACCCATTCGTACTACAACTATACTACTAATATAGCTGCAGCATGGCTCTACCACGTAAAAATTTTTAAGATTTTTGTATTATTTTAGGATTAGGAGTTATTCTTATACAATAATTATTATATTATTATTGTGTGGTAGTTTCTCTTTACTAATATAGCTGTAGAAATTTTATGCGTAAACGGCGCAATGGTGCCACATACTATCGTACCAATTATTGGTGACGGAGCTTGCTTATTCCGATACATATTATATGATACTCAAGTTATGGCTCGGGAGATACGTGAGGAAATAGTAGACCACGTGATGGAGCATTGGGACGAGTTTTCCATCATGTCCCACGACAGAGATGGGAATAATTTTAACACTTCTGCTGACTACTATGCCGAAATGTATCAACCTTATACATATGGTGGTTTGTGCGAATTAGTGGCTGCTGGGCAGATTTTTCCTTGTGTCTTTGAGGTTTATCATCATGGTGTTTTATACGAGAAATTTGGTGGAAAAAAACCGTACATAGATTACGCTTTAGTACGTCGCATGATCTCTCTAATGGACAATTCGACTTTTACCTTCTTGTAGATATGTCAAATTTAGTTTCTACTTATCAGATTGAAAGTTCTTCTACTTATGAGAAAAAGAAGCGTCGCCGGGCTAGATATAGGTACTAATAAGACTAGAAAAAAAACAGCTCAAAAATGCCAGTATTAAGTACAAGAAATGTAATCCGGATGTTCATCGTAGCGCCGTCCTGGCTTATCAACGCAAAATCCAGAATTACATCGTCCTGCAGTCATGACTTACCAGCAAAATATCCAGAATCTCACCGTGCAGTCATGATTTACCAGCAAAACAATCCAGAGTCTCACCGTACTGCTGTCATGACTTACCAGCAAAATAACCCTGGTCTCACCGTGTTGCAGTCATAACTTACCAGCAAAATAACCCTGACTCTCACCGTTCTGCGGTGGCAAATTATCAACACAGTAATCCAGAAATTCATAGAGCAGCTGTTTCTAGGCATGAAAGGTATAATTCAGGAAGATGATCAGAAATACGATTACGTCCATGGAAAGTAAATGCTTTATCTGGGCTGATGTATGATCCTAAAGTAGCTTATGAAACTGATAAAACGGTTATTCTTGGTGCTATGTATCAAAAATGCTGCGCCGGTGGTAAAGTGAAGCTTCCTGCTTTTGAGCCCTTGCCAGAAGTTAATGCTTATTACATAGTATATATGTTTATTACATTTAAGTAATCATTATTGATATAATAACATTTAGAAATAAATATAATTTACCTGTGTCGTAGTGGTATTTATCATGCGCTCACGCATGGTCACCTCATTAGTTTGTGGTCTACCTCTACGACGTTTCGATCTTACCAGACTAATATGATGCTTACGCATGATCTTTTTGGTGAAAGTCACGATGTGTCGCCCGTGTGGCATCGAGCATCGGACTCTCTCAGGAACAAATTTAGTATGAAGCGGACTATATCAGTTCTCTGAAGCAGACCAAATTTGACCGTGTGTTAGCACTATTACGCTACGTTTCTAAATAATAAAATAAAAATAAGTATAAGTATCGAAAAGAAAAACCGGAACAACTCAAAAATTTAAACGAGAAAAAATGTAATTAAAAATTTCACTTACTATTTTTGTCCCTAGTCATGCTTCAGTGAAAGCTTTGTGAAAACCGTAATAAAAACGTCTAAAAAGTGCTTTTACACCTTTGATGTCGAATTCATCGTTTCTATTCACAAAATTAAAACATCAATTTATTCTACGAGGTCAAAACGCAATTTACTTTTTTAAAACTATTTGTTTTGAATTAGAAAATGTCATACCGTACACTTTAAAAATAGTATATTATTATACATATAAATATAATTATTGTAATTAGGTACAACAACTTTTAAATAAATGTGATGTATTAGTAAAACGTTTATATGGTAAATCAGTAGGTATTTAAAATTAAAACATATTTCATATTTAAAAATTTATAAAATTATTTCATAAATGAATATTTAACCTAACTTACGTAAATATGAAAAGCGCAGTTTTTTTAATTAATTTTTTTTACATATTTCATTAACAATATTAGTTTAGAACTAATACTGGCAGGTGTCTCATATTAAGCTAAAAATAGCCTGTTTCAGAAGACACCGCTCTTTCTTAACTTTTATAAGCTATAAAAAAAAGTTAGAATTAATAATATCATAAATTCATACTTGTGTGTTCATGTTGTTGTGTGTGTGTGTGTGTGTTTTGTATGTGTCTGCGTGTGTATGTGTGTGTGTGTCTGTCTGTCTGTCTGTCTCTCTCTCTCTCTCTCTCTGTTTGTGTGTTGGTCTAGATAACATAATAAACTAATTAAAGGAAAAAAGTGTTTTACAAAATTCGATAACTTTTAGTTACCTCGGTGTCTCTGTATGTTTGTCAAATAATTTTTTTGAATTCTCAAAGACTATTGGACGTAGATGATTGATATTTGACGTGTAGAGATCGGACCAGTAGAAACAACTGTCTCGTTACAATATCTCTGCCTCCTCAACCGCCTAGGTGTAGATGTATTTATTACACTATACTGGGAGGAGAAGCCACATACCACTACACCTCTGATACTTAAAAAATCTTTGTATTTCTTTTTTTTTTTTTTTTTTACATTTATGTTGTTGATTCTTATAACCAAAATGATTTCTGATTATTTACATTACATTACTAAATACTTGTCATCTAATGCTGTTATCAAGAATATGAACATAAAATGAAATATTTAAATATAATATTATATCAACCTGAATCTTATAACATAATAATACATTTAATATTGAACATTAAAATAAAATACAATGTTAGACATGGATAAGTGGTAAGATAAAATAGTTAAAATATAAAATTGATTTTATATAAAAAGAGATTATAACCTCATGATCATGATCAGATTATACATATTATTAAGTCAGTCCAGGATACGCATGCGATTTTATTTCGTTTACCTTTTTTTTGTTTTACGTCATTAACCTGTCGTATTTTGGTACTAACCAACGTTACAACAACACGTTACTTTAGACTTATCACATATCATATCATACCATATATTAAAAAATTATTTTCTCTCCAGATTTATTACATAAACTATAGTTCCTCGTTTAATCATACTTCTCTTTTTTTTTTTTTGAATCCCAGTTTTATATTTTCACGGGTCTAGCCGTTATTGTATTTATTTATTTATTTATTTTTTATATATGGAGCGCTCGGATCACTCACATTTAAAAATTTCTTTAATTCTTGGTTAACCCTTTTATAATTATTATTTCTTATATTTATTTATTAGCGTTACACACTAACCTTCACGCAGACATCTCGTACAGTATGATCAAATATACTCGTATATATCGTTTGCATTTAACTTGACATCATATTATATTATGTACTTTTTATCCCATCCAAAACCTTGATGTTTACGAAAAGTTCTCATTGACTTTTTAGAATTTACATAATACTCGGTTTTACCGACTATCACTGAAATAACTAATTATCTACCAGATCTTGTGCTTACCTATTAACATTCCAACATTTTTCATTGAAATAAGTTAATATTTGAATTTACTCTCCACTGTGTATAAAACACTCACTGAATTTATTTTATCAGTCAAATCTCTCAATAAATTATACAATTGCCATTCAACACAAAACTTCAAGTATCTCTTAACCCGTCTTATCACATTAGTGAAATAAAGAAAAAACTTACCAAGGAATTGTTACAGTGCTAGAAATAGGCTATATGATCTACCTAGATGATCATATAATATTAAAATATTCGAATCAAAATGCAAAACTGATCACATTTTCTTAAAAGATCTCGACCGATGATACCATTCGCATAATTGGTAAATTAAAATATAAAACTTGTGCTCAATTAGATCGCTTGTGTTCTTACGCGAGCGATTCATGTTTATTATGAATGCCGTTTCCATATACGCTTCTGGAATCTTTGCTGTATGATTCAGTATTAAGTTTAACAAAACAATCTGTTATTAAAACTATTTGAAAATATTTTTAATACAATGATTCAAGATACTATTTTTTTTTTTTACACTTTGTATTATTTTATAAATAACTGTGTAAACGTCTACTAATACCGATATACTTTATTTGAGTATAATATAATATGATATTTTATTTATAAGTGAAATGTTTGCTTAAAACTTTATTTTATTTGAAGTTTTCCACTAATGAATATGTTAAGTTGGTGATTAACGATATAAACTCAATCCGCATTTAATCGCATCCGAATAACCTTAAAATTTAATCGGTTATTAGGTTTTCCAAATTCTCAGCTGATTAGGCTTCTTTTGTGGATATGCTAATCTCCGATAATTTTCCCACCTATATCACAACTTTTACCCGTATTATTTCTTTCAATAGTTTCATTTATAATTACGTATTCTGTAACTTACTATATATTTTTTCACGTCTTTTACAAATTTATATCATATAAGTATATAAGTAGTCTCTTATATCATTTGGGTACATCATTTGCTGTCAGAGAATGAGGCTCACAATGAATTAATTAATTATAAACTTAGGAGTTTCAAAATCGTTATAAAGAAATTATTTTCATGTACTACATAAATAAGTTAAATATTAAAACTATTTTCCTGGAAAATAATGGATTATAAAATTAAAAACATGATTTTAAAAGTACAATCAATATAAAGCGAAAAAAAATTACATTTCATTTAAGACTAACAGAACAAGAAGAAGAAGCATTGTTATCATTATCATTAATATTGCAGCCAGATCAAAATACAAGTTGCAAATCCCAGCCGCGTAAGCGATTTGTGACACTATTGTTTTAAATTCAAAGTACGTTTATAGGAACGTTTGCGATTTCATCGTATGACATGGCACCTAATTTCAACAAAACTTACAAAATATTTTATTATGAATATACTTAACATGTATCTGAAAATTATAGTATTAAACACTTTTTATTTATATGAGTTAAGATTATTACATTGCATTGTTATAATACTATACATACATTATCAAGTATTTATAATAGGTATAATGCTATTTGTCATTAATAGTCGAAACGCATTATTACCTTTTTAAGATTTCATGTCTTCTAAGTGTAGTATGTTTATCTTATTTGAAACATAAATAAAAAATAGGCTATTACACAAATATAAGTTTGTATAGCAAAATATATGTTGTATTTGTTGTTATAAGTATTTTAAATATATAATAACATAATTTTGGAATAAAAGAAAAAAAAAACTATTACACTATGAAACTTATAATAAGCGATCCGATACTGTTTCGACGTGATTTTAATAAGCAATATATAAAACAAATTTAGTTCAAAATTTTACAAATTTTACATAAACAAATAATTTTATGTTTTCTTTGTTTACTAATAAAAATTTAGGTAGAGTTATTGAAATTATGAAACAATTATGTAAATTGATATAAAATATATCTTAGCGAAAATGTATATTTATTAGATTTTTTTTTACGTGTGGTTGTTTTTAGATTTGGGCAGGGATCCCTTATTACCTCATTTTAATTGTTGACATGCCCTGCACGTTAATTATTTTCATACTAATACTACTCTCATTTCCTTTGATTTCGATTGTCAGGCCTTTTTTCATAATTGTTGTACGTACTTTTTTTTTTTAAATTATTTATGACCTTAGCTAGCTTTATTAATTTGATATCAGGAATCGGGTTTAATTCACTTTATTTATATTTAACTTCATGATATATATATATCACGTACTTTATACATATGGGCCCCTTTACTTGGGTATTATATTACATTTTCATTACATTCCTTTCATTTTATTGGTACATAAACTTTTTTTTATACTATATCAAGGTAATAGTGTGCCTTGGGTTGTGCACACAACCTTGAGGTCTACGTTTAAGTCATTTTAAAGGACTCAACAATTGTCACTGAGGAAAACTAAGTTCACACTATGATCCAATGAAGGATGTGACCTCTATATTCCATTATCAAGGGTAACAATTTAAGACTTCTCTGGTCCCCAACAGTACTAATATGAGTAAACTCTTTCACATCACTTGTACTGAAGGTATTGTTCCTAGTACCGTTATCTCCGATTTTATCATCCAATCATGAAACATACCCTACTCGAGGACTATATGCTATACCAGTGATGGACGTTGTTCCCATCTCTCAATTATTTGTTTATCAAAGTCATCTTTTCTTTTATCTTTTATTCTCTTCTTAAATCTTTATTCCTTCTTTATCTTTTTAGTACATGTTGTTATCTACTTGACTGTATCGGTAACTTATATACTTTCATGCTCCACTTCCATATAATAACTTGCATAATCTCGCTCATAATGGATTCAATACCAGTAGTTTAAGCATCATCAAATATTTGGGTGATCAGTCCAATATTGACGAAACTTAACAATTCAATCATTCGTATTCACACTTTTGAACATCCCTTCTCTCACTCCTCACACCTTTTAAATATATACTTTTAATATTACAAATATAAGGTAATATATTTGCCAGTCAATTTTATGTCCTTGTTTAACTTTGTTGAAACATTATTATTAAGACCTATTTTAATTATTATATTCCTTATTACATAAAAATGATAGTTTTAAGTATTTTCTAACTGACACAGAAGTTACATCGCTTATAGTTATATTACTTTTAACTTATATCGAAAAATGTATTAGCTTTAATAATACATTTAATTTACATATAAAAGTAGGATTGCTAGAACTATGATATTTAAAATCGTATATCTACAGAAAAACCGGTAATCACTATTTCATTACAGCTAACAAGTTTGTATAAACAAAACATTAATATATTTAAATATTGAAAAGAACAATTTAGATTTTTAAGTAGGTAATATTAATATTTTAAGTAATTATTGTAGTAATATTAACTATAAGATTATTTATTAAAGGTTATATAATATATATTTATATATAATAATAAAGTTACTTTAAGCTTTCCATACCTTTAGAAAAGAAGAAAAATGATTATAACTTATAATAATTACGATTTTTTTATAAAACCCTTTCAAAATTGTATACATTTAAATAAAAAATACTATAAAAAAATTGGGTTAAATTTAAAATATATTTGCTTTAACACGAACCTGTTCATCGTAAAATGTATGTTTTTAAGCAATATCTACTAAAATATTATAAATTGTTAAAATCTGACAAATATTTTCTAGTTACTTGTAAATACCGTACATTTAATATTTAATGCGTTACTTTTTATTTAATATAGTCTAAAACATAATAAAATAATTAAATATAATGTATAAAAAATAACGCTGATGCAATGTTACCTCTATATATCTTCTTTTTCTTTTCGGTTCACTTTTCATATTTTACTGGACAAAGCTCGCTGAAATACAACCGTTTTTTTAAAATTAATCTGTTGTTTCTTGAATTTTGTTCTTCGGTCATTATATTAAAAAAAAATCCACATTTTATTTTCCTCATTCTTCGTTAGTTGTCTTCATAGATATATTTTAAATTTTCAGTCAGCTTCTATAAAATTCTTATTGTGTTATTGTGGCCTCTTCTTGAATTCATATTTATTTATTTTCCGTCACGTCCGGTATTACGTCGATTCCGTTATAATATTACTATTGTCAATCATTTACTCATGTTTTCATTATTTAATTTGTAATATTTATTCCACCTTTTAATTTTAAATAGGCCGGCGGTGCGCTTGCATTGTCGCAGCGCACCGCCTAGCAGTCGCCATGAGATCGGACCAATAGAAACAACTGTCTCGTTTAATATCTCTTTAGTACTCCTCGCTTAACCTGGGTGTAGATGTATTTATTACACTATATACTGGAGGAGAAGCCACATACTACAGACGGCTCGTGGCGCAGTGGCTTAACAATGAGTTGCTTTGTACTAAGGGCCGCGGGTTCGAATCACACAGGAACAAGTATTTGTATGGCCTACAAATAGTGTTTCCGGGTCTACATGTTTGTCCTATATATAAACTGCCCCGACACAGGGAAAATCCTGGTGTGGGTAACGTTTTAAAAGAAAAACTAAACTAAACATATTGGCATAGGTATAATATGCTATAGGAACACGTGAACAAATAAGTTTTCAAATTGCATTTAATATCATATGTCTAGAAACATCTACTATTTTTTATATCGGGCGTGTCCTCGATGTATCCATAAGAAAGGTAAATTGTCTTGGAATAACATTTTATTATTATTATTCAGGTATACTATCATGGGCACGCCACTATAATGGCGATAAGACCCTCTTTGAGGGTGGCGAGAGACGCCACAGTATCCTCACCTTCCGCCTGACCAGGTCCTCACCGGACACGGTGTAGGAGTTCCTGCACCGATCAGGCAGGGAGGAAACGCCAGTGCTCCCACTGCGAGGATCGACCGGAGGACACGGTGGAGCACACCGTGGAGGTGTGTGCCTGTCTGGCGGAGCACCGCCGTGTACTCTGCGGCGATAGGCGGCGGCGACCTCTCGCGTCCGGCCTGGTCGAAACCATGGTCCGGAGCGGACGGAATGAGATGCCGTCACCACCTTCGCGTAATGATGCTACCTCGAAGGTGGCGGAGCGGGAGAGAAAGAGCAACAGCTTTCGCCCGGCCGCCGAGGAACGCCCCGGGCGTCGGGGCACGTCGGCTGACCGCAATGAGGCGCGGACCTGTGGACGGCGAGCAATGGGTGGCTCGCCGTCCGTCCGTCTAACGACGACAGGCCGTGTCGGCGGCGTTTTTGTTCCGCGCGCCTCAAAGGCTGTCAGCGCGTGAAGGGGCCTGCAGGGGCCGACGCCTAACCGGGGCTGCGGGCTGTTCGAAGAGATACCGCGGCTCCGGAACATAAGGCACTGAAGGAACACGGATGGTTTTAGTCAGTAAGTCTGAAACATCCCTTCGCTTTCACACCCACAGCGAAAGGCGTCATTAGATGATTTTCCATCCGCAAAAAAAAAAAAATATATCTATACATCAATTTACGGTATAATGTTCATGATTCATATCATTAGTCCCATTTAATATTGATTGGCACTATAAAATATGTAGATGCTGATATTTTTTTAAGGTTTTTCTTTTTTGAAGTTCCGTAATTGGATAGAAAGTAGCCTTAAGTTATCCCGGGTTACTAACTACCTACATACAAAATTTCATGAAATTCGGTTCATTGGTTTTTGCGTGAATCGCAAAACCACTAATTTGGCTTTAGTACCCTTTATTTAGTTCCCTGGACTTGTTTTTTCAGGAATATACTAAAATTACACACACGACTTTTCTAGAGATTTATTACATGTATAGATTAGGATCATAAGTTAACGTTTTGTGCCTTTTGTAATCGTATGTGTGATGTATAATTGTCTCATCGAAATGAGCTTACTCATAATATCACATAAGCTTGCTGGAAACCTCATATTTTTAAATATACCTTTAAATAGGCTACGTTTTGCTCGTTCCACCTCGAAATCTTGATTTCGCTGCACCACCAAACAAGTGTACACAATAATACAATAGGACAATATAGACTGTTTAGGTTACATATGTCTTTATACGTCCACTGCTGGGCTGGGCCTCCCTCATTTCTGAGAGGGCTTAGGGCAAGCAAGTGTCCGCCGCGCTACCCCAATACGTGTTGGCGAACTTCACATGTCTTCGAAATATTTTTTTTTCTTATTTCTCAGACATGCAGGTTCCCTCACGATGTTTTCCTTCACCGCCGAGCTGTGGTAAATCAGCACTTAAATTGCAATTAACAATTTCATTGGTGCCGGCGGGGATCGAACCCGGTTTGCTCGCATACTGTGAATTTTATAGTGAGCGCTCTAACCATCTGAGCTACCACGGCTCAGACTGTACAAGCATACATATATTTCTTTCAAAAGATCACGATAAGAGCACCTTAGGCACAGGCCAGCGACCTTTCTTGTTTGCACAGGAATAGGGAAGATTTAAGAAGATTAGGAATATATTTCAGAACCTAGAATACTTAGAAGATTCAGGGATTAATTATCCAATAGTAAGTCTCTTATCTATCACTCGATCTTTTCATCTCAAGTTATGGGCAGCAATAAAACTAGTGTGAAATACCCAGAGTTGCGATCACCAACCCACACAAAGCGTGGTGATTATTGCAAAATGAACCTAATGGAGAGAGAGTCCTGCTGCAGTATTGCAGATGGATTATGAACATCATTACCACCACCCACCCTTTTATATCAGCTATTTTTCACAACACCGTTGATTTGATGATTTAGGATCAAAATCAGTTATTGGGTTTTCTGTCAATAAATTTTCAGTAGTGGCTAGTGTTGCCGGGTGTCTCAATTTGCAGGACGTCCCAACTTTCAGGGGTCTGGTGACACGTCCCGATTCACCCTTGATCGGGACGCCAAATGTTCCGATTTTTCACTAACCTTCTTAGTCTGTACTTCGATCGATAATTTTGACAGCAAAAGTAAATACATGTAAACTGTTACTGTGGCTGTTACTACATTAAAATATTTTTGCTTTGACCCTTTTTATATTTTCTCACCAAACTCTGAGTAAATAGTCAACATAAAAGTTTGAAACTTTTATCGTAGGTATTGTGTTGTCGAGATACAGATATCATTTATGCTGTCTCGTTATTTCCTCTCTCCGCTTGATGCCGCTCGCCCCGCCGCGCTGTACATCTACGTCCTCAATTAGACGACCATTTATTATTTCGTTATTTTACTAGTAATTAGTACAGTACGTAACTTATATGCTGCGGTTTAGATAAGTACATTTAGTAAAATGCAAAAGTCTTGTGGGTAAGTTCTTCCACTAGTTAATTTCTCAAGCAGCTGTACTGTTGTACTCAACAAAATAAAGTGCCATTATGCATGCGATGTAAGGATTTTATCTAGGCGTTTGAGCTTATAATTTGATTATGAATGAATGTATATGTGTGTGTGTGTAAAAATATAGTGCAAAATAACAAATCGTTCAACAAGCTCTGTTTTGCCGGAAAAAAACGACGAAAAATTATTTGAACATTAGATTAGTCCAAAATAATAATTATAAAGCACATTGCTCATTGTTCCAAAAATACTTTAGTATAATTAATGGCGGCCAAAATGGCTACAAAAACCTATTTTTAGTAACTGTCTGATTTGAAAACCAAATTTCCGATTATTTTTAACTTCCATCCCGAAATTTGACCCACTGGACCCTTTTTTTATAGAATGGGGTGACAAACGAGCACACAGTCCACCTGATGGTAAGTGGATGCAGTGGCCCATAGACATTTACATTTATCTTCGATTAAGAATCAAAATGCAAATGCGTTGTCACCCCTGAGGACTACGATGAAATGCCTCGTTTCCAGTAAAATGGGTCTCCGGTTCTCTACACTCACAATACGAAACACAGCAGCATTAAGCTGCTATTTTACGCTGGTATTCTGTGAGAGCGTGGTCCTTCCCCGGTCAAGCCGACCCATTCGTGCTACAACCATAATATAGCTGCAGCATGGCTCTACCACGTATAAAACCTGGCAACACTAGTAGCAGCCCAGGGTCAGGAAGTTGACGGTGTTTTCGTCCTCGTTGTTTGTAATATGGCAGGCGGCTGCGTACGTCAGGTGGTGATTGGTCGCATGTTTTATCGCATGACGCGGTCGCTCGCTACTTAAGTGGGGAGCGGTTGCGTCGGCGAGTCTAATAAATAGCAGCTGTTTTGTCTCGTCACTCACTTAGTGGTCAGCCACCGTAGAGTCTAGTAGTTAAAGAAAAGGTTTTGGCATGCTCTGATCACGAATCTGCGGTCCGTTTTGCGTAGGATGCGCGGTTCCGGAGATCAATTAACTAATATCTAATCGATATCCGGTGAGCCTGCACCCTCATTAACGTTCCATTGTTCAGCTTTTCCTCTTATCTATTGTTCCTTGAACACCGTCATTGCCGCTCTTATCTATTACTCGTACACCATGCTTATCAGTGCTATTGTATTATACTTCTTTGTTCATAACTACCATGCTATTCTAAATCATCAATAAAACACATTCTTTAATTTTGTTACAATTTTTATTTCCAAATTGTTATTGCTTATTATCTATAAAATAGGGCGAAACATCTCACCCACTAGAATATCGTTGTACAGTGTGTTCCTTGTAAATATGCTTAAAACTATGCATTGAACATCCCTGAAACTTATATAGCAACTACATTAAGCAATATTCAACACAAAATCTATTGGGCAAGCTTTCAGCGTACGGCTTATCCTGGCCTGATTGCCTGGGTGAAGGACTTTCTGAGTGAACGGTCCTCCGGGTCATCGTCGATGGCTGCTCATCCGATGCTGTGGCGACTAACGCCGGTGTTCCTCAGGGTCCGTTCTCTCCACAACTCCTCTTCCTGCTGCATATAAATAATCTGCTCATTCCCGGTATCTATGGGTATGTAGACGACAGTACAGTTGTGGAGAGATACCAACCAGGTGCTCGAGCCAGTCGGGATCAAATCCAGTCAGAAAGGGAGGCTATGGTTGAGCGTGTGAGTCTCACACTACAGGCTATCTCCGAATGGGGCGATGCCTATCTCGTGATTTAACGCCTCCAAAACACAAGCGTGTCTTGTCACCGCTAAAGGCCCGCTCACCTTGGCTCCTACTTTCCGGAATGTTTCCTTGGAGTACACTGACCGCCTTCAGTTGTTAGGTTGAATTTTCTCCGAACGTCAACTATGGGCGGTTCATTGAGTCCAGAGCCGAAGCAGCCGCAAGGAAACTTGGTGTCCTTGCAAGGGTGTGGCGGTACTTCACGCCGGGGCAGCTTCTTACCTTATATAAAGCGCAAGTCCAGTCGTGCATGGAGTACTGCTGTCACATATGGGCTGGTGCTGCTTGGACTCAGTGGAGAGACGTGCTAAGAGGCTCATTGGTTACCTTGATTTGGTTGAAACCAGTCTTCTCAGTCTCGAGCACAGGCGCAGAGTAGCCAGTCTCGGTATTCTATAGGATGCATTTCGGTGAGTGTGCGCAGGAATTACAAGCTTTAATTCCTCCCTCCTTTCCACCATCGGACTACAGGCGGGTCGGCGGGTTTTCATCCCTTTGTTGTCGATATTCCACGCATTAGAACCAAACGGTTTGCTTCATCTTTTGTAATGCCCATCTTTTACAATTCCTTTTAAAAAACTCTAGATGATATCGCAAGTGATAGTCCATATGTATCAAAATTTTGACCGATGCCATTCGTATCGATATATAAAGCTATTAAATGTGAGCCTGCTTTTTCATCTGTATCCAAATTGCATATTATATACGTTGGCACGTGGGTATACATGGGCAGCCTATTAGCAGCATAAATATTATTTTCTAGACTGGGATGAATCTTTTTCAAATGTTGTTGTACATCTAGTGTATCCATGATATTACTGCTATTAGTAGATTATTACAGTACCAATATTCGATGGTTCACATAGGTATGATCAATTATAGTGATTTGTAAAAATTAAATCGCATTCTTTTGTGATGATTTGTAGGAGTCATCGGTGTATCGCAAGTCGCAACACGAAAGAATGCGAGATAAGCTTGTTGACTCATAAAGTTACTATCAGTTTCACTGCGAAATGCTTTAGATTAGATATAACTTATTGGTGCTATATAAGACCGAGCAGCTGCAGTCATGGAGTCAGTGTATGGTCGTTTGACCGCAGTGGATCTACCAATACTACGTTTGTGTTACTTCAACGCATCAATGGTCATGGACGTAAGTGTTTATTCTATTGACAAACTTACTTTTCTTTCTGTTGTTTTCTTACGTGTGTGTGTGATTAAGTGTAGATAAATTGATATTAACATGATAACTATGTTGTTGCAGAAATC
Organism: Parnassius orleans; assembly: GCA_029286625.1. Taxonomy (NCBI): domain Eukaryota; kingdom Metazoa; phylum Arthropoda; class Insecta; order Lepidoptera; family Papilionidae; genus Parnassius; species Parnassius orleans. Next base: position 2,834,463 of record JAGSMP010000152.1, read on the forward strand.
ATTCAGCTTCGATGAAAATACCTATAAACAGATTACTACTCGCCACTTTCCCTCAAGAAGAGAGTGATCACATCGTCATTAATAATAACACATGCGATGGTGGAAAAGAAAATCGCAATCGATTGATCATTTTTGAAGCTGAATCAAAAATAAAAAGAGGAAGCTGTTATCGTCAATCGTAGCACGAGCCGCTAGAGATGGTGTATCATATATTTCTACTAATTCTGACGACGGAGACCAAGCGACGCATCTCATGAAAATTGAAATATACGATATGAAGAAGCTATCCAAGATTCCAACTACTGATCATTGGAAACATGCTTCCACGAGGATTAAATATCTTGTAAAGACTAATAATAGCATTTACGACAACACAAACGCCCTCGCATACAATATTACAAAGACAATAGCAGAAAGTGAAAAGTTACAAAATACTTTTTAACAATGACAGTCATTAGCTGATCATTAGTGAATGTGATTCTGTTTACTTAAATATACTTTTGTGTACTCATTATATTCTATTTCTAATCCTTTGCTAGACTATAAATATTGGACATTATTTGAAATTGGGTATCAGTTGCTCTACTAACACTGAACTGTTACTTACTCTGCCATCTATTTTCTTCTTTACTATAAAGATGGAAAACTTCAGTGAAGTGTGCACCAGTGCTTTCTTGTCCACACCCATGGAAGAGAATATGGAACTATTCAACAGAGAATTAAATCAGGAGTTGTCTAAAGTTTGTGATGAAATGGAGAAGCGTGAACTGTTCGATTTATTATATAATGATGAGTTGTGTAGTCACTGTGCAATGGTTGAAACACAGTTTAAGAAAGTAAAATAAACATAAATTTCGATCATAATTTACACATTGTCTTATATCGTTTTTTAATAAATTTAAACATTTTAACAGTCAACCACTACAATTTGGAAGAGGAATGAAGCAAACGAGCAGCGAAGAATCCAAGATCATCAAAAACCAAGAACTGAAAAGAAGCGTCTACCTCTGCAGGGAACAGTGTCGGTAACGATGATCAAGTGGAATGTCTAACGTGTCATATATTTATCAAGAAAAGGTATTTAGCTAATGAGTTTAAAGTAATGTTCACAAAATGATCTTTTAAATTCACATATTTCTTTATCAAACGTTAGCGTTATTGAATCTGCTTTTGAAACAGGATTTTAATTTATAAAATCAAGAGTAGAGTAGATCGTTCGACACGGGTAAATTTTGAAACTCCTGAACTATTTTTAAATTCTATTAAAGATGATATTTTATTTTTAATACAAGAGTGTATTCATCAACACATAATTTTTAAAGTAAATTTCATATTGCATGCTGATTTTGTTCAACAAACTAAAGATATTCATGATACGTTCGATTTTATGATACAATTACTAGTAAAATTAGTGCATTTGAAAAAAAAGATAGTGGATGGAGTCTAAAAAACATAAAATCTATAGACATGAATGTTAATAAATTTAACCCCCTACGCGGTACTTCATACATAGATCTTCCCCGTGACATAAAATTAAAAAAGGCTGTTATGAATGTAAAAAACCAAGATTATTTTTGTTTTAAATGGGCGTTACTCTCAGCGTTATATCTCGTAAACGAAAACGCGGATCGGGTATCATCGTACGCTAAACATGCAAATAAACTTAAATTTGATGGTATTTCCTTTCCAGTTAAAATTTCTGACATAGCAAAATTAGAAAAATTAAATGAATATTAGTATTCATGTTTTTGGGTTAGAATATAATAAAAGAAAACTATAGTAGGTCCATTATTTTTAACAAAGTGTCGTAAAGATAGACTTATCAATTAATTATTTTTCTCCAAGGATACGAGAAATCATTATTGTTACATAAAAAATTTATCGCGGTTAGTTAGTAAACAAATTTCAAAAGACGGTCACGTCATGTACATTTGCGAAGCATGTCTACTTCATTTTCCATCTCAGGAAAGGTTAAATAACCATGAACAATACGATTGTGCCCACATTTGTACAGAATTACCAAACAGTGAAACTTTAAAAAAGAATTGGTTTGGTCAACCTATTTCAAATGATAAAATAAAATTTGATAGTTATGAAAAAAATTAAAGATACCATTCGTAGTTTATGCTGATTTTGAAGCATTTTTAAAACCAATAGAATCATGTTCTAACGATCCATCCAAACCTTTCACACATAATATTCAGAAACATGAAGTGCATAGTTTTGGTTATTATATAAAATGTTCATATGATGATAAATTATCAAAATATGTAACATATTGCGGACCCAACTGTGCACAAGTGTTTATGGAAAGTTTATCTAACAATTTAAAAGAAATAAATAAACTTCAAAAATATGCAGTTCCGCTAACAAATGAAGACAAAAACCAAATTTCAAATGTAACCATTTGTCATATTTGTGAAACAGAATTAGCAGAACTTTTTTATGATTTTGATTGGTAGTTTTATAGGTATTGCTCATGAATCATGTAGCTCGAAGTTCAGAACACCACGTCATATACCAATATTTTTACACAACCTTAGTCACTATGATGCTCATTTTATTGTTCATGCATTAAACTTTTTTGATGGTGAGGTCGAAGTTATCCCTCAAAATAAAGAAAAATATATATCCTTTTCCAAAAAATTAAAAATGAATAACCGTGAGGTTATAATGATATTCGTAGATTCATTTAAGTTTTTATCATGTAAATTAGAAGAATTAATCAAAAATCTCAGTAATGATCAATTTCAAGAATTACGTAGAAATTACCCTAATGATGAAGATTTCATTCATTTAAAACGGAAAGGGGTTTATCTATATGAATTTATGGCTAATTATGATAGTTTAAACCTAACGTCGCTCCCTGAACAAAAAAATTTTTATAGCTCGCTCACAGATTCCCATATTTCAAATGATGATTACAATCATGCTAAAGATGTTTTCTTCGTTCTTTTTAAAAACGTTACCTCCACACTAGGATTTTCTCCTGTATCGTGGGGGCAGTTTGGACACATAAATTTCACAAGAACAAACATCCAGACCCGGAACAATTATACTTGTTCCGTGCGGGAATCGAACCCGCGGCCCTTAGCGCAGCAACTCATTGCTAAGTCACTGCGCCACGGAGCCGTTTGGGAACACATTAAGTGTTGTAATATGCTAGATTATTCAAACTTGTATTTAAAAACAGACGTTTTACTTTTATCCGACGTATTTGAAAACTTTAAAAAGCTATGTATTAATACTTATGATTTAGACCCTGCCCATTATTAAACAGCTCCCAGTTTAAGTTGGGATGCAATGCTAAAATATACAAAGATAGAATTAGAACTTTTAACAGATTATGAGAAAATTGTATTTATTAGATCAGGGGTGGTGTATCTCAATGTAGTAATCGTTATGTTAGAGCTAATAACAAATGCATGGGAGATTATGATGCAAGGAAACCAAATTCATATATCACATATTTTGATGCCAACAATTTATATGGTTGGGCTATGACTCAATATCTTCCTACTGGTGGATTTGAATGGGTAAATCCGAATACAGATTTTAATGTGTCTGAGACATCGGACTTCGGTTTTATTTTAGAAGTTGATTTGGAATATCCAGATGAACTTCATGATTTACATTCGGACTTTCCTTTATGCCCAGAAAACATTTGTGTAGGCAATACTAATGAGAATAAACTAGTTCCTTTCGCTTTTAACTTAGAGAATAAGACTATAGCCAAGGCAAAAGGGGTAAATGTATCACTAAAAATATGACAATGAATACTAGTCTTCTCTATTTAATAAAAAGTGCAATATTATAGTATGCTTAGATTTAAATCAATTAAGCACACAATTTTCACACGGAAATTAAATAAGATTGGTTTATCATATAATGACACAAAGAGGCATATTTCAGATAATAATATTAAAACATTAACTTGGCGTCATTATAAATTGCACTAAGTGTTGATAGTTTTAATTTTATGTCTGTGTGTAAATAAAATTTGTATTGATTGTATAATTATGATAATACTATAACGTGACGTAGAGTTTATTACATATTTAATTATTGTTTGATTGTAAATAATTTAAGATAATTGTTGTTTGTGTGTGTATACATTTGAAGTTTAGGTGATTGTAAAATTCTGATGTACTAATTGTGTTAGAAATAGTATACAGATCATTCTGTTTTATATAATTTAGCAAAATATATTAATTGTTTACACCAACACTTTCATTTTTATTTCATCCCTTAAAACTTTAGACGTGTATAATGTTTCACTTTATCCATCCGTTTACTGCTATTGTGGCAGAACCAAGTGGATGTGGGAAGTCAAATTTTGTAACAAATTTCATAAAATCAGTTACATAAATATGTAATTGTGATTTTAATCGATCACATGGTGCTTTGATGAAATGCAACCTCTATATAATTTACCAAATGTTAACTATCATCAAAATTCCAAATCTTAATATGTTTGATGGTGAAAACCTACATCTTGTTATTATTGATGATCTAATGAGAGAATTGTGAATATATTTACAAAGGTAGTCATCACAGGGATCTTAGTGTATTTTATTTAACACAAAATTTATTTCATCAGGGTAAAGGCCAAAGAGACATTTCTTTAAACTCAAGTTATATAATATACTAGCTGTTACCGCGGCTTCGCCCGCATGGTCACTGGGAAAGAACTGTCCATTGCTTATTGAATTGAAAGAAAACTGAGTTTTATAGATTTGTCAGAGATGCAGCCATTAAAGGAAACTCAGCAAAATTGATTCGTTAGCCTATTTAAATGTTTTGAAACGCAGCGTATAGGAAAGCATGAAAATAGCCTGCTTATTCCAAATGGAAATGGGATATTTTTTAATTAAAGGAAACTGAGCATAATTATCCGTCAGGGATGCAGACTTTTGAAAAGAAACTGAGCTAAATTGATTCGTCAGAGATGCAGTTTTCTGAATTGAAAAACTGAGCCAAATAAAAGATCCGTGAGAGATGCAGCCTTTTGAGTTGAAAGGAAACTGAGCTTAATAGGTCCGTCAGAGGTGCAGCATTTGGAATTGATAAGAAACTGAGCTAAATAAAATTTTGAATTGAAAGGGAAGATCTGTAGAATTCTGATTAATTGATTGTGGAATTTTGGAAAAAAAACTAACTGAACACCATTTTAAGATGCTACTGTACACAATGTTATATGTTTTTCCATTCAGGGAAAGAATGTGGAAATTCTGGGCATTTGACACACGCGAACATGCTACATACAGCTGACCATGAGAGAAGCACAGTTTTCTAAGTTGACCCTGCTACCTGTAACGTTTGCCCTTGCGCTTTATTAATTGTCATTGCAAAACTGAGCTTAATAGGAACTGCAACCTTTTGAATTGAAAAGGAAGATCTGTGGGAATTATAGGGATCCGTGGTATAATAACATTTTCACCTTTTCTACGCCTGTCAAAATTGTAGCACCGATTATGTTCCGTCCAAGATGTGTCACACGCAGCCTTGTCCCGTTACATAACCGAGGTTTCTTCGTCACCCATAAAATATACTTGTAAAATTTATGCTGTTCGTTTTCAGCTGGAAAAAGTGAACCTATTCTATGATAAGTTTGCCCTTGCACCGTAAATGTAGGCGAAAAACCCGGCATTATTATTTCCCGGTCAACTCCGAAGGACGTCATTTGAAAGCATGAGTTATATTTCCGGATCCTGTTTAAAAGCGCCGTGACTCATTAGCATCATATAAAAAGAGAGTTTTCAAAGGTTCTTCTGGTTCCCCAAGTAACGGAAGAGACTTTGCCATTGGAACAGCACATGCCTGCGGTCTCATCTTTCCATTTTAAAGCGCTGCAAAATCGACACGCCTTGTCCATCAGTCCGATAACAACTAACCTGTGATTTTATAATTAATCAACGGATCATAATTGAATGCTGCGTCATTAAAACCGACCAATTGTTTCTTTGAATATTTTGTCGACGTTCAGCTTGGAGCTGTGCATTTGCATTTCTTCGCGCCTGTGTCTGTTCTGGTGTTTCAGATGCCCTATAGTAGATTAACGTCCAGCTTGCTCAATGAGTCTGTGTTGAGTTTCATCAGGTGTTTCCGCGGCTCTTAAGGCGGCCTGACGTTCCGCTTGTTCGAATAGCCTTTGCTGACTTTGAGCAGATGTTTCAGTAGCTCTTAAAGTAGATTGACGCTCTGCCTGTTCAAGACGCCTTTGCTGACTTTGAGCAGATGTTTCAGTAGCTCTTAAAGTAGATTGACGCTCTGCCTGTTCAAGACGCCTTTGCTGTTTTTGAGCAGGTGTTTCAGTAGCTCTTAAAGTAGCTTGACGCTCTGCCTGTTCAAGACGCCTTCGCTGACTTTGAGAGGTGTTTCAGAAGCTCTTAAAGTAGCTTGACGCTCTGCCTGTTCAAGACGCCTTTCCTGACTGTGAGAAGGTGTTTCGGAAGCTCTTAAAGCAGCCTGACGTTCTGTCTGTTCAAGACGCCTTTGCTGACGTTGAGAAGGTGTCTCAGATGCTCTAAAGCAGCCTGACGCTCTGCTTGTTCTTGCCTTCTCAGTTCAGCATCTTCTAAAGATTCTAGCGATCGAGCTAATCTTTTCGCTTGTCTTTGAGAAGATACTCTTGAAAGGCTGGACTTACGTTTGCGAGGCATTATGGTAAAAAAACCTATTTATAAAAAAACGTTAAAAAACCTAAAAGGAATTAAATTTCCTTTTAAATATTTTTTTTAAAAGCAAATCCAAAATATCTAAAAGGAATAAATATTCCTTTTAAATATTTTTTAAAATCAAAACAACAAAACCAATTCAGGACACAACACGAATCCGAAAACGATAGCCAAAAAAAATCGAATCAACTTAAACCAAATCACAAAACAAATCGCAGAAAACCGAAATCGAAAGCAGTAGTCAATATAAATATAACCAACGAAAAAAGAAGTAAGTGTATAGGTACCGTATACACTATCTATACTATTAATATTCCTTTGAAATATTGTTAAACAACCTAAAACAACGAAAACCAATTCACGATTCTAAATAAACAAAATCCAAAATCAAAGCCAGAGTCTAAATATGTATAAAGAATACCAACCAAATCAACAAAACCGATCCAAGAAAATACACAAATCCGAAAATGAAAGCCAATATAAATCCATTCAACCTTAACCAAATCACAAAGCAAATAACAAACAACCGAAATCGAAAGCAGGTAGTCGAATAAGCTACGAAACAGAAACAATTTAAGCGTATAGGTACCGTATGCACTATAAGTTGACGCGCGGCTCAACGGCGGGAGTTAAGTACATGTCAGGAAACATTTCGTTACCGCGTTTTAAAAATCTAGTAACGACATCTAGCGGAATCAATTTAAACTATGTATACGTTAGTTAATAAGAACTCTCAAAAAATATTTTTCTTATAATTTTGCACAATTTTTCTTATTGTAATACCGATTCATTCATAACCACATATAAGAACTGTATTCATTTCCGTTCAATAAATATTACTAAGGCTTATTAATAAGGCTTACTAAGAACTGTTTCTACCATTGTTAAGTAATAGTTAAGGGTGAAAGCGTGACAGGTGGTGATAGTATTTCTGATCCATACTTATAATCACGCCTGTAACCCTTGCAGGGTAGGCAGAGCATCAACGGATTACTTTATTAGTAATCCGTTGATGCTCTCTACCATAATCCGTAATGCCGTAAATCCGTCTGCGAGATTATCGCCTATTCTGTGAATTACGATGCACCAAAACGTTTGAAGAAAATCAGCTGGTGAATTTTATGTTTTTATCGCTCTCTTCCCGGTCCTGCGTGGAAAAATACAGATCCATACATTTTTATCTTAATTTTGGTAAAAGACATAATAATCCAGATATTCTGACCTTCTGTGTTCGTCCATCGTACCGTCGTCCGTCTTGTAGAATCACGGTGGCGCCACCTAGCTGAATTTAATTTTGCAACATATTCAATTTTCCACGGGAATGAGATGTTTTCCGCGGAAAAAGTAGCCTATGTCACTCTACAGCCACCGAACTATCCCCATACAAATAATCATGCCATGCCGATGCTCTGTTGCGACGTGAAAGAAGGACAAACTTGTGCAACATATTCGATTTTCCCACGGAATGAGATGTTTTCCGCGGAAAAAGTAGCCTATGTCACTCTACAGCCACCGAACTATCCCCATACAAAAATCATGCCATGCCGACGCTCTGTTGCGACGTGAAAGAAGGACAAACAAACAAACAAACAAACACACTTTCGCATTTATAATATTAGTATGGATTTTAAAACCCTCGAGATAAAACTCAAATAAGATATTTAGCACGACAATTGTCACCAGATAACCCAAAATTCATTGAAGATGCCTACAGGGATGCAACTCTAGAGGCGCATGGATATTTAATGGTAGATTTAAAACAGATGGTAGATTTAAAACAGAATACCAATGATTTTTGTCGTATCAAGACAAATGTCTTCCCATTTAATGGTTTCTGTACAGTTTACGTCCCCACAAAAGAGTTTAAATACACCGAGAATCAAACAATTCAGATCATTTCTAAATGATGCATCGTCTACTCACAACGCATAAACATTTGCTAAATGCTTTGCATACGCTTAAACCAAAATATCAAAGATAATTACTTAAAACATGTGATGAAGAAATTAATTGTATTTGTGAATGTAATCATAACGTTTTACGAGGAAAGGTACCTCTTAAAGATCAAGATAAACAAAAATTGAATAAACACAAAATGTACTCCGTAAACTGGTGCGTAAGTGTAAACATAAACTAAGAAAAAATATAATTATATAAAAAGGAGAGGATTTCTTACCAATAATGTTAGGTGCAATATTGAGTGGATTTGTAAGTGGACTAGTCAGTTAACATGGAAAATGCAAAGAAAATGATATTTATCGAACCTGGATTGATTGAAAAATTAAAAAAAGAAAATAAGGTTAATAGTAATTTGTCTCGATTAGATATTGAAATGCAAAATATTATGAATAGTAAGACGGAAGACCGAAAGAAGTGGATGTTATATTTACAAACACTACAAAGATACCTTCATTTTACCGAAGAGGATCGTCAACCACTCAGATTACCTATTTATTCTGATACATCTAATGAAGATTCAAATGAGTCTAAAATTGGTTTTAAAAATAAAGATAGAGATCTAAAAACTTCACTTGATGCTGGATATTTGTTGGAGGAGAATCGATCCATTAAAAGTAAAGAAAATAATGCAAATCCACTTTACACACCAGCTCAAATACTCAGTTTAATACCAAAAACTTATAATAAAAAAGGTCAGTTATTATTAAACTTAATTGGAACAAGTAAAAGTAAAATACCTAAAAAAGGCGACCGCTCAGATCCGTCCAACTACAGGCCTATCGTCATCACCTCTTTGTTCTCCAAAATAATGGAAACCATCATAAACTGCCAGCTCATGAAGTACATTGAGAATCACCAGCTGATTAGTGACTGCCAGTACGGTTTCCGTCGGGGTGCGTCAGCTGGTGATTTTTTGGCTTATCTAACTCATAGATGGGCGGAGGCAGTAGAGTCCAAGGGGGAGGCTTTGGCCGTTTACCAGAAAAGTCGTGTTAAAACCGGTGCCAACTCCGGAGCACACGTCTTCAGCACAATAGGAGGGACGCCATCAGACCCACTCGACTTGTTGACGTCAAGGGAGAGGAGTTCTTTGCGCACCAAGCGCTGGGTAAACAGCACATCCTGCATGGAGCACTCACACTGCGGGATAGTCGGCGGTGTGTTCCACCCGTCATCAAGTGTCGAGTTGGACGCAAAGAGAGTGCCTAGCAGATCGGCTTTCTCCTTTGCGGCATGGGCCAGTGAGTCGTCGTCCTTGTGCAGAGATGGAAGAGATGGCTGACAGAAGTTCCCTTGGACAGCCTTGGCGAGAGACCAGAATGAACGAGTTCCCGAAGGAATCCGAACTAGTTTCCAATTCAGCCAATGTGCTCTGACTTTGCCTTGGCAATGACACTTTTGAAGGACCTGGAGGCGGAATTATACTTCTTTTTGAGAGCGCTGGTATTTGCATCCCGAGACGCCGATGCGTCAGCCCAGGCCCGGTAGCACTTTTGCAGGAGCGACCAAACCATGGCTGAGTTCTGCCTCCGGCAGGTACCACAGATGATGGAATAAAAAGTTCCATTCCCTGAAGCACCACATCAGCGACAGAATCAGCAACAACGTTGGGATCATCCGGCGAGAAGCAAACCCGACCCCAAGGGTAGGATGCAAAAAAAAGACCGCATCCTGTCCCAATCGGCCGACCTATAGTGCCAAACAATACATTTTGATTCTTAATAGAGGATGTAGGTGTCTAAAGGCACAGCATCCACTTACATCAAGTGGAGTGTTCTCATTTGTATCCCTTATTCTATAAAAAAGCAACTTAGAAAATTTCACGTATTTTTTTCAGTATTTGACAATAAGCGGCTATGTAAAATTTAAACAATGGTTGAGAAAAATACGCATATTTTTCTGCAACTGCAATTTCTTAGCGAGACTTAAAACATAAAGCGACAGTTTTCACTCTCTATATCAACTTCTTAGAATGGAGCTTTCGTGTCTTATCTTAACACATAGACACATTGTATGAATGTACATAGACCAATATCACCATAAGTTCTGTTACACATTGAAATACATATTATAAGTTTCATAGAAACAGCGCTATAATAATAAAACTTAGGTACATATTTGTACAAATTTATCGAAATCTAAGCGATTATCAAAAACAATTTTATTCAATGTGGCCGGCTAGTGATTTTGACAGTATTTACAGAATGTGCATCACTTTTTTTTCACAGATGTGATTTTATAGTCTACTGATGGTAAGTACTGCAGTCCATGGACACCTGCAGCAAACTTTAAAAAAATAAAACTACAAATGCATTGTCACCTCTAACGAGTAATGGCCAACACACACGGTCGTGGATCAGTTGAACTGATCAGTTCAAACGGATTTAAGCCAAAAAAAGTTCGACACACACGGTCAGTTAAACAGATCAGTTGAACTGATCAGGTTAAGGGTATTACATTGCCCGATGACCTTGAAGATTAGGTCCCGCAACTAATATTTGTTACTTCGGCGCCATCTACCGACGACGACCATCTATACAAATAAATAAAATTGAAGTATATGTTTGTAATGTGAAAATAACAGCTTTTTACTAAATGCATATGAAAGTATATACGATACTTATAACAAAAAAACAATTTTTAACATTTTTGTCTGTCTGTTTGTTCCGGCTAATCCGAAATGGCTGGACCAATTTTGATGGACTTTTCCTGGCAGATAGCTGATGTTATAAGGAGTAACTTAGGCTACTTTTATTTTGGAAAAAGAATTAGGGTTCCGCGCAAAAAATTAAAACCTATGAAATCAAATCGTAATAATTTCAACGTGGACGAAGTCGCGGGAACAGCTAGTACTACATAAAAAGAAACTGAAGTTAAGTCGCAGTGTTAGACACAATACATCTTGTTCCTTTGAGTCTTGTAGTAATTCATTACTATAATTCCTATTTATTTTGAAATACCTTAATAACGCACTTTGCCTACTTCTTGCTATAAGACCTTAGTAATGAAAATAGTCAGGATTGTCTAGTTTTCATCAGTTATCTATATGAGTACGGGTGCTACAAGGTCTGATGATGACCAGGTAAGTGCTTATCGGTGCTCAGTAACGGTAGTAGTTAGGATGACCTAGCTTTCAATATTTACTTGATTCTGCATTGGGTTTACTACATAATACGCACTGAAGGCCTGATGATGACCAGGTAAGTGCTTGACGGTTCCCAATAGGGGAAATAGTAAGTGCTTATCGGTGCTCAGTAACGATACTAGTTAAGATGACCTAGCTTTCAATATTTACTTAATTCTGCATTGGGTTTACTACATAATACGCACTGAAGGCCTGATGATGACCAGGTAAGTGCTTGACGGTTCCCAATAGGAAATAGTAAGTGCTTATCGGTGCTCAATAACAGTAGTAGTTAGGATGACCTAGCTTTCAATATTTACTTAATTGAGCATTGAGTTTACTACATAATACGCACTGAAGGCCTGATGACCAGGTAAGTGCTTGACGGTTCCCAATAGGGAAATAGTAAGTGCTTATCGGTGCTCAGTAACAGTAGTAGTTAGGATGACCTAGCTTTCAATATTTACTTAATTGAGCATTGAGTTTACTACATAATACGCACTGAAGGCCTGATGATGACTAGGTAAGTGCTTGACGGTTCCAATAGGGAAATAGTAAGTGCTTATCGGTGCTCAGTAACGGTAGTAGTTAGGATGACCTAGCTTTCAATATTTACTTAATTGAGCATTGGGTTTACTACATAATACGCACTGAAGGCCTGATGATGACCAGGTAAGTGCTTATCGGTTTTCAGTAACGGAAATAATTAGGATGGCCTAGCTTTCTATGTTTATCTAATTGAACACGTTACATGTTACATTCTAAAATAAAGTTAAAGCACTCGAAACGTCGGGAATTAAAATAAGTAAAAATAAGTTAAATTAAACACAATAAAATATGAAAAATTTGTTTTATTAAATGTCTAGTATTCGTGTAATAAATCATTGAGTACAACATTGTTTCATTAAAATCTAAAAATATTACTTCTAGTCAAAAATCATTGAAATCTAAATACCGTGAACAGGTCGGTTGGTCATTTATAGGAATTGGTGTTGCTGGTGCTTGTAGGCTTTCTTAAAGTACGCAGATATTTTCGTCTTCGGTTGTCCTCTCCCGTACCACTACAGCCGAGGTGGAGTCGCGGAGGAAGAGGAGTGCTGGTATGGCGATGCGCCACTCGCCCTATCCTCCGCGGCCGAAACTTGGTTGGCGGCGGAGCCAGAGACCTGATCCGCCGCTGGGGTCGGGAAAGCGGGTGCTACTGAGCGCTCGATTTTCCTGGCCCCATGGCCTCCGCGTATCGGACTCGGTGGGGCCCGTTACGCAGGTGAAGTTGGAGGCCGTGCCTTGTGTTCCTGGTGCGCCTTGCCTGAGAAGGATAATGGGGAGGAGAGGTCCTCCACCGAGAAGGGGATGTCATGGGGCGGCCGGCGCTGGTGGGGCCGCGGATGTGTGCGAAAGCGTTCCCGTGGCCCTGCCAATATGCGGCGAAGGTGGAACACCATGGCGTTTTAGTCGGTGCGAGTCCGACATAGCCCGTCCTTGCACCCGCGAGGCGGGTATGCGTAGGCATTTCCCCATGTAAAAAAAACCGTGGCGCGCGTATAGTACCGACAAATTTATTTGAAAGTTGTATCATTCAAATTCAATATTTATATTATCATTCCTAATTAAACAATATAAGTCTACCAAATTTAAAACAATATTTCGGCAATTATTTTATTGGTCTAAGAGCCAGTGAGCGGCAGACTTACGGTATTTCAATAAGCTTCACGTTTTTTTCAGTTAATCCCCTATACCTGAGGTACATGAAATAGGGACTCTTTAGTTTGACCGGCGGTTGATATAGAGATGCTCAGGTGTGAAAGGTGTAAAAAAAATACCGAAAAAAACGTTAAAATAATAAGTTTGCCGCTTTGACATCTTGAAATATTCAATAAAAGTTACTGAAAAATAATATTGGCAGACACCTATGGCGGTCCCAAGGTCATGGCAGATAGGTTGACACGTACAATTTTTTCTTTATAATTTACATTATTTCAATAAAGCTGCAATTTATATATGTTGTTGATAATATTATTTGACATATATATTTTGCATGGCAGACATATAATGAGGTCCTTTCACCCAGGCAGACAACAAACTTCAGTGGCGTCCATAAGCGCGTACTATAGTACTCGCTCGAATCCAGTATTTTTTTCTATTTTTGTTTGGAGAAAGTGCCCATGTCTGAGTTTTATTTTACTCACAACAAAAGAACATCTGCCCTTGGTAACGGTTATATCAAATATATTTAGTGTGTTTTTGTACTTTGAAAATTCAACCCCTAAAGGGGTGAATAGTGTGTTACAGTTTTATGAAAGTTTTTGTTTTACGGGGCGATTGACACGAAACTTACTAAAAGTACTTTGTAAATAAAATAAATGAATTCGAATTTAGCGATTTATCAAAACAACCTCTTACGAGGGGGTCAGAGAGTGTTCATATTGTATCGAGAAAAATTAATTAATGTTTTGAAAATGAACATTTTTAAATTGAAAATTGGTGCATATACTCTGAAATTAAAAATAATAAGATTCTCATTCTTTTATTTCTTTAAAAATCTACCCTTAGGGTCTTAAAACGAGACTACAAAGTTTGTATGTACCTAACCATAAAGTGTTAATAAGGGGGTATAATGTTTCCGTGGGGGAAAAAATTGCTTTCTAACTCGCATGGTGGTGAGGATATACATATGTACTTAAAACAAAATTAGGGTAATTATGGATAATACATATTTTCAAACTTTACAAAAAAATTGTAATTAAAATCTGAGAAACATGTGTTTCAGTATTTTTGACAATTCTATGCTTAAGTGGTATATAATTAAAGATGAAAATATTGTTTGAAATTTTGCCATGTTTTAAATATATCTTTGACAACACTATTATAAGCATTCGATTAGAAACTTAGGGTAAAATAGAGGATTTAAGCTATTATAAAATTGTAAACTATTTTGTGTATTTGACATGTATTTAACAAATCGCATATTTGTTCCAGTCAACCTTATTACGCAAAGAATTATTCACAACAAATGACTAGGAGGAAGGTGTACATATATTATTGTACAATTAAGTTAAAATAATAAAAACACAATATGATGACACGAAGCATTATGGAAGAGTTCCAAGTAATAAGCTTTGAGTAGATTTTTGAAGGAAAAAGAAAGATAATGCACAACGAATATGCAGAGGGGAGGAGTTCCACAAGCGTACAGCTGTAACAGAAAATAACTCATTGACGAAGGAGGATGAATGTACGGGAGTAGGTACGAAGAGGCAGATTGTTAGAGTGGTTTTCACTATTCGAAAAGCCTTTGTCTAACTTAAAATCTGCGATCATTATCATTCCGAAATATGAGAAAGTTTCCATGCGATAGCTTGAGCTCTCCGTAATATGCGGTCTCATAATAGGTGTGGGTCATGGCTCATAACTGTCTAGACGCTATAACGTGGACGCGGGTAACACCGCGAGTCGAAAAGCAAGTAATTTATAATATAGTGTAAGAAATTATTCCACTTCTGATGTTAGAAATTATTCCACTTCTTATGTTAGAAATTATTCTCAAAATTATTTAAATAAAACAACACTACTCGGTAACAAGCCCTGCTTACTATCAGGACCTAATTTCATGATAACACCAAAGTATGCAAACCAACAGCATCACTACCCATCTCAATGTAACACAGGGCAGCCTCTCAGCAACACGATCTTCCTTGCCTACACTAGTAGAATACCCCAACGGGCATAATAACGACAGTGAGACTCGTAGAATTACCGAGCGCGAAGCAAGCTGTCCCGGGAGACAACAGTCTCATTGTGAAGTGTACCAACGCGCTAGGTGTAGGCACACCTTGGTACACACCTGCGCATATCTAGCAGCATAACAAGATGGCGTCGATTACGGTCAACGAACTCGCCGACTTTTGCAGTCGAGCCTGCCCCGATATTTGGGCTGTGTTTCTTGCACAGCGCAATGCACGTCCCGCGCCCAAGCCCGTGCCTCTAGCCGGCCCTTCTACCCAGCGTGTCTGGCCCCCTGCCGATCGCCGATCGTGCCGATCGACGACCCTATGTCGCCGAGCACCGGACCTACTACCCCCGTGCCCATTGACACAATTTACGACCCCGCGCCTTCCGCGATGTCCACCCGCGGCCCCTCTACGGTCTTCTCGGATGCCGAATCAGGCTCCGACATGAAAACTAACACGCTTGTCCCGTCCAAGCCCGAAACGAAGGCTTCACCCTCGTTCAGGGCAAAAAACGCAAACGCCCCCAAAAAGGCAGCTGAGCCTAACTCGGCCCCCTCGTCCCCCAGTACCACTCCGGCAAAAAAGCCAGCCCCCGCGGCGCGCGACCTACCCCCCAAGCCTGCGGCTAAGCCTGCAGCGAAAGGGTCCCCTGCTAAAAACATATTAATAAAAATTATAAAATAAAGTAACCAAAACCTAATATATAAAAATTAATATTTATGTTCATCGGATGGCGCTGAAGCTTTGTCAACTTATTGCTTACACTTGCGCGATGGTTATAAGGCATAGTTGGACCCAGTAGATGGCGCTGTTGTAGAATCCAGATATCACCCGTGCGAAGCCGGGGTATATCGTCAGTATATAATAAAATAACGCTGTTAAAAATATAGTTTTTTTTTTGAGTCTCATTTAAGTTGATGGCCATTTAGATCGATTTTCAGAAACAAGATGATTCTTGTTTCTTTTTATTTTGTCATATCAGTGAATAAGTCGTAACTTCAAATCACGATCGTAATTCTTAGCAACACAATGCGTATTTGGAATGCATTTGCAATTCAATGCCGCCATTCATATTTTTATATCATTCTAATTGGGTGGCCCGGACCATCCCTAATTTTTGTTTTTTTTTTCTCTCGTATTGGTTAACCATTTATTTATTTATTTATTTATATTATTTCCGTACTCTATGTCACAATCTTTTACGCAGACGGACTCGCGTACAGCATGACACTTTATCTTTACATTATTTTCATAAAATATTTTTATATCCTTCCATTTTAATTCAATCTCCTTTCAATGAGGGCTAATAATTTTCTGCTCACCAGATGTCGCTAGTTGACACTGAGGTAAAGTTTTTTGTTGCACAATGTAATTTAATTGAGAAGTTGGTTTTTAATAAAAGTTTATCAGTTTCTAGAGTATTATATTAATACACAAAACAATGCGTCAGTGGTTTTCTCTTTAATTTTTTGCACATTTTTAAACTTTTTTTTAATTTTTCTACTTTTATGAATACATATCTGTGGTTTGGTTTATTTATTTTTAATCTTATTAATATAAAATATAGCTAATAGTACAGAAATAAACAATTACCTTTGTATTTTCTGAACAAATTAACTTACTCGCTATGATATCTGTAAAATATTATACCTCACTTTCTAGTGGCGCCGCCCTGGTGGCAGAAAAAGTTGTGGATGCTCTCATTAGTCATTAAGCATATCGGTTTATTAACATAACTAGAGTTTGGGCCCAAAACATTAGCTAAGATAATATCCGATAGCCTTACACAAATTCTTTCATTCCAATAACTAGCGAAATTATTAGCATAGTTTCTAATATCTATACCTACATCACTTACATCATCCTACATATACAACATTCAAAATCCATACTATTATATTCCTTTTCTTTCCCGAGATCTATCTTCTCCTTTTACACATCTATACCAAAACTCCAATAATTCTTTTAGAGCATTTCTGTTGCTCCATTTTAAAAATTTAGCACTTGGAAGTTATATCTTACATAAAGGTGTCTCGCGCATATTACTCACATATATCTTACTATTTCCTCTTACTATTTATTTTTCATCCTTATAAACGAACCAACATTCTTAAAGAACCAAAAAAAAAATTAACATAACCTTCCACGATTATACATCGGTTTATCTAGCCGATTACATAATATAGTTAAGCTAATATTTTCCTGTTGTGATTAAAACATATTTAAACACAACCTTAGCGTCATCACATCTATCAATACTACCATTCTAATATATTGCGTCATACAGTTTCCTTGCCATAATTCAACAACCTTTTTAGTCAATCTTTCCTTTTACTCCTTTGTGCAAACAGTTTATACTTTTAAGGCACATATTATACAACAATATTTTACAAGCTTTTATTTTTCTTTATAACATAAACTCCATGTTTTGGCATCATTAATCCTATTTCGCCTTTTTAAAATATTATATTGGTTGTTTAGTCCCTTATGGACTATTGAAGCTAAGACGAATATACATTAGAGCCATTACCTAAATTCCATAATCAAATTATCTTACAAAAATATTGAACTACTTTACAGTTTTGTGTTACAAAATAATAGTTTATTTTATCAAGCCTTTCATTTTTATCAATTGAAGTACAGGATTCTAATCGTAGATAAAGTAAATGAAAAAGTATAAAACAGTATTTTGAAGACAAGTCAGGAGACAACAGTATCTAGTATATATTATTGCATTGCATCATTCTGTAATCGTAAACCTTCGGTATCATATTAGTGTAAGATTCCGTTGCCATATACAGGGTTATTTTGCAATAACCGGCCAAATTTGCAGAGGAAGTTCCGAATAGATAACACAAGCGAATGGTGAAAATAAATAAGCAAGATAAAACTGAAACATTTTATCCTTTTTATCCTTTATATTCAAAATGTGTGGAAAAGCATTATTTAAATTTCTTGTCATTCATAAATACGCAAGCATACATTCGTAAGGAGTGTGAGTTCGGAAGCAGTTGGTGACGTTCGGCGCTCGCGCTCGGTTACAGACTTACAGATTAGGTATCTAAAAGTTGTTTTGACTCGGAAAAAACAAACGCGTGTCCCCCACTCTTTCTCTTCCATTACACCGCTGGGTACGTTCACCTATAGATGTGCCAACTCGGAAAAATTATGACTCGAGTTAACTCGAGTTGAAATTCACGCAACTCGAGTTTAAACTCGAGTTAGCAGTACGAAACAGAGTAAATGATTTTTTACAAATTACTTTTTATAAATTTGTTTTTCTATCTAGCTCTTTGGTGGGTTTTTTTATAGGATAGAGTGACAAACGAGCACACAGTCCACCTGATGGTAAATGGTTGCTGTGACCCATAGATATCTACATCTATCCTCAATAAAAAATAAAAAATCAGATGTGTTGCGTTGTCACCCGTGACCCCGTGAGGACTAAGATAGAATGCCTCTTTTCCAGTAAAAAGGGTCTCCGGTTCTCTACACTCATTATACGAAACACAGCAGTGTTAGAGCAAGTCCACACGGCGCGTTGCGTTGCGTTGCGTCGTCGCAACGCAAATATTTTGACGCATAGCCGGCCACACAGGCGCTACGCCATCGCAGCGTTACTACGACGCAGTCTTAACGTTCCGTCGGTGCAGCGGCGACGCACAGTTGGGGCAAGCATTTTGTAAAAACATCGCAGTCAGTCTGTAGAAAGCATGGATTGGAAAAGACGTTCAGCATTGCTCCTATTACTACGTCACCGCCGAAATCGACCCAAGATCACAAGACGGTATTGATCTGTCCTTCATTTCATTAAGAAATAGTAATGGAGAGTTTTTGTTAGAATATCGGGAGTTGCTATTAGACGAAAAGAAGTTTTATAATTTTTTAGAATGAGTGTATCCAGCTTCGAATGTTTATTGAAGTCCTTAGAACCACACATACGAATACGAAACTATACTAATATGAGGAATCCAGTGGAACCAATAGAAATGCTGGGAATTACTTTAAGGTAAAATTTATATAAGTAATGAAAAGATAACAGGTTTTTTTGGTCTGTTTATTATATAATCAACTAATCAATATCAGTAATCAACTAACAAATAATCAGCAATTGTCATAAGTTTAAGTTTAGAGAGACTTTATCCAGTAATTACATATTTGAAAAATCGTATTCGGTTTCTTCACTTGCTTGAGATGCTTGATCTGGAGATGTAATTGAATTATTATAATCAGAATTGTATGTACTTTGAAAATTTGTTGTTTGATACCCATATGATAATGGTTGTTGAGACGTTGATGGGCCACACATATGATGATGTTTGTCCATACCGCATTTCGTTTATAATTTGTATTACTTTACTTTGAAACTGAGAGTTCTCGGTCGGAAAAATCTTGTATTGATGGCAATATACCTCTGAAAAAGGACATATGGCGATTTTCCGGCTCCTTGAGAAGTTTTAATCCTTCTTTCAAACTCATCTATTTGCATTGCCCTTTGCGCGCGACTGGAACATAGCGCGGAGACTCGTCTATAGTAATTTCATCATTTGTAGACGTAGATTCAGTGTTGCTTTCTCTAGGCGAGTTTAAGCTAGATTCGGTGGCATTTTGTTCCACTCTTCTCAAAAAAAGAAGTTGGTTATATAAATGATACTTTTTCAGATTCGTAGCGCCCGAGCCCGATTTTGATGCTTCTTTTATTTTTTTTAAGTATCTGAAGAAATTATCTTTGATACTTCTCCATTTCTTCACTAAATCATTACCTGCAAAACCAATAGTAAACAAGATTTAATAAGTTATACTATACATCGTGAATTTTTGATTACCCGAGAAAATTTACTGACATATTCAGACATCGATAACAAACAACTTACACTATGTGACCAACTCTGGAATCGCGAAAAATAACAGCTGTTATCTATAAAGTGCAATACCTACTGAACCAAAATGTATGGAACAGCTGTTATTTTTTTCGCGATTCCAGAGTTGGTCACATAGTGAAAGTTGTTTGTTATCGATGTCTGAATATGACAGTAAATTTTCTCGGGTAATCAAAAATTCACGGGGTATACTTAAAAAGAGAAAGAGTGCCTGATAAAAAAAAATTAACCGACTTATAACCAGAGATCGGAATCTGCAGGTCATTCTCTTACAAACTGGGCCCCAATCGTATTCACTTGAATGCGGACCTGGAATGACCGACAGATTCCGACCTCTGCTTATGACACACAATACCTAATTAATTTTTAATTTCCTTCATCAAGGGTCGCCTGGAAGAGATAACTTCAAGCGATAAGGCCGCCTTTTAGTATTAATTAGTTCTTATGAGCAATAAAGAATTTATCTATCTATCTCATAATTATTAAAATAATTGTTTTTGTTTCAGATACCTAGGAAGTGGAAATTCAATAACGGATTTACATTTGAAATTCAAACGGGGAAAATCTACTATTGCGTATATGATACATAGAGTTTGTCGTGCTATATGGACAAATCTTCTTCGAGACAACATCCCAGAACTGACAGTTGAAAGATTCCAAACAACAATAGCGAGGGATTTTGATGTAAAGGCAAATTTTCCTCACTGTGTTGGTGCCATCGACGGCAAACACATCCGCGTGTGTAATCCTGCAAACAGTGGCTCACTTTTTTTTGATTATAAAGCCTTCTTTTCGAGCTAGCTATTGTGGATTCAAATTACAAATTCATTTTTGTCGACATCGGTGCATACGGAAAAGAATGCAATTCAACCGTGTTTCAAAATTCTAAACTGTACGAGCTAATGATTAACAACAACTTACCACTACCTCATCCCCAGCCACTCTCTGGTTTCAATACACCAACCCCGTATGTATTTGTGGGTGACGAAGCTTTTGGATTGAGCAAAAATATTATGCGTCCATATGGTGGTCAAAATCTCGACTTACAACAAAAGGTTTTCAATTATCGTCTAAGCAGGGCCAGAAGATATGTCGAATGCGCTTTTGGGATTATGGCAAACAAATGGCGCATTTTCACAGACCGATAGACGTGTCCTATAACTTCGCTACTGACATAAAAATGACGTAAAAGCATGTTGTGTACCACACAATTTTGTCGCTGATCGAGATGGTTTTAGACAAAGAGATAAATTTGCTATAAGTGTTGATGAATTTCTCCCAATACAACCCGCAGATGAAGAACAGACAGCACCGAATGTCATAAGACAGCATTTTCGACCTATTTTATGACTAGAGGAACTCTGCCTTGGCAGCTAAATAAGGTACAATACTATTTATTAAAAAAAACAATAAATATGTATACTGTTAACTCACCAACTTTGTTTTTTCGTTCAGGTGTGAAATTCTCATAATCAGGAAATAAAACTTTTGATATTTGTTCCCAAGCTTTTGTTTTAAATTTTATTTTTAAAATCTACGTGACTTGTCCCATATAATTTCCTTTCCTGAATCAATGTAATGAAGTAATCCATGTCAATTTCTTCAATGGTACTCATTTTACCCTGCAAATAAAACTGAATACAAAAGTACGTAAAAATGAAATGAGCTTGCGTATTCTCCCAACGCACAAGCAACTGAGCGCTGCCGCTCCGACGTCGCAATGAGTACACCCTCCCGCTTCGTCTCGGGGCTGCTGTCCGTCATGTGTACGTGACTTGTCCCATATAATTTCTTTCCTGAATCAATGTAATGAAGTAATCCATGTCAATTTCTTCAATGGTACTCATTTTACCCTGCAACAAAACTGAATACAAAAGTACGTAAAAATGAAATGAGCTTGCGTGTATTCTCCCTATCAACGCACAAGCAACTGAGCGCTGCTGCCCGACGTCGCAATGAGTACACCCTCCCGCTTCGTCTCGGGGCTGCTGTCCGTCATGTGTGCGTTGCGCCGACGCAGCGCGCCGTGAACACCTTGGCTATTTGTATGTAAAACGACGCAGTGACAGCGCTACGTCAACGCAACGCTGACGCAACGCGTCGTGGACCTACCTAAAGCTGCTGTTTTACACTGGTATTCTGTGAGGCACGCCAGGCAGTTTAAAGCACAATTCCGGTCGTGCATAGAGTACTGCTGTCGTTTATGGACTGGTGCTGCAAAATGCCACCTAGTAGCGATGGAATATAGTAGGATGGATGGATATAGTAGGAGGGAAGTGCTTAAAGGCTTTTTGGTAACCTTGATTTGGTTGAAACGAATGTTGTTGGCCTCGAGAACAGGCGTAGAGTAGCCAACCCCTGAGTATTCTATAGGATACATCTACCTCCCTCCTCATTCCACCATCGGACAACCAGGCGGACAATGTGTCTTTACCACTTTGTTGTTGCATTCGAACCAAACGGTTCGCAGAGGAGTGGAATAATCTGCCGTCGTGTGTTTTCCGTTCGATTACAATCTGGGCGTCTTCAAGGCAAGAGTGAACAAGCTCTTTCTAGAGGTTGTAGTCAAGCACTGGTTTTTGTTAAGTTTAATACTTGACTGATTCCACTTGATCGTATCCAGCGCAGATCGTTGACGACAGAGTTCTCTCCGATAGGATCGATGTTGCATCCCTTTGCATTTTCTATCGCATTTACCACGGGGAGTGCTCTGAGGAATTGTTCGAATTAATTGCAGCCACCAAATTTCACCAACGCACATCGCAACGAAATCATCTGGATGATGACCTCGAAATTACTATGGGGCAGGGGGATCTGGCCACCCGACCTACCCATAGAGTATACCTATTTCGATTTTTTTAATTTATATTCATAACAGTTTTATATTTATTAATAAGTTTTTAAAATGTATTAATTTTAACCAACTTCAAAAAGGAGGAGGTACTGAATTTGACTGTTTTTTTTTCTTTTTATGTGTGTTACCTCATAACTTTTTTCTACGTGAACCGATTTTGATGATTCTTTTTTATTTGAAAGCTAGTGCTTCTCATGTGGTCCTTGATTAAGCTCTAACCAGTAGTTTTTGAGTTATCCTTAATAATTTATATTAAAGACGGTTGTACAAAATTTTTAATTTTACCATTTGTTTAAGTTGTTTGTCGGTGGGAGGTGTAATGTAGTGTTGTAGCCCATAGGGCATAATTATATATTAGAGTTAAGTTAAGAATTAGGGGTAGTCTAATTAAAGTTCTAGACAGAACAACACGTCTCTTCTGAATGACAACTCCCAACATTACCAACACTTGGCGGTTCACTTCTGTGCGATTTATTAGAGTTTTCTTCCTCACACGGCTACTTAGTGGAATTGTTTACTAGCGGCGATTTTTCCGGACCGATACGACTTAGGGACATTCAAGAAACGAGAACTTTTTAAAAGGTAGGCGACGCACCTGCAATTGCCCAGGTGTTGCAGTCGTTCATAAGCGGCGGTCAACACGTACCATCAGGTGAACCGCATGCTCGTTTGCCTCCACTTCTATAAAAAAAAAACTATAACTATAAATAATTATAGAATTTTAAGCAATAGTATAATCGGTTTACACATCAGCGTCCCAAAAATTGAGCATTTTTAGTACCCCAGCCCGATAACATTCTGCTTTTGGCGTATTGCTGTTTTACAGGTGCGTTCTACCCAAACCAAGGCTCCGATCTGCCTTCGATAGGCATCATAAATCTTGGAATTTTAAGCGACAGTAATCTAATGGTCAAGAGTGCAGAATGCAAACTGTGAAAGTCATGGGGTAGAAATATATAGCATAGTCCTCTCCATAGCAAACCAAGCGACCTTGAGCTTCCTCACACGGCCAGCAGTAAAGGGCGACGTCTCAGATCCATATTATGTCACCACTGACAACACGCACTAGTTGTAAAATCCCGTTTTAAATTTTTGAGGAGTGGTCACGAGAAAATTCGTCTTAATCTCCCGAACGCTGCCCATTCGAGTTGAATCCGTTGACTAACCTCTCGGTTGAAGTTGGACTAACTTGGTCAGACAATTTATGCCAGTTGTAGTGCTCCCAACAAGTACTGATATATACCCTCCTACCGGTCTTACACCTTTCTGCTGTTAGATAGGTTTCGTACCTACTCTGGTTCCGTAATCGGATAGCCATCGTAGCCCTACTGTAAAAACACTACAGCACTTCGATATAACGACAGTTAACTTGGAACCGCTGAAGGGACTGTAGCATCGCCCAAATTTCGATGGAATCAAAGGCTTTCTCAAACTCCACATACGCAAGACAAAATGGCAGATTGTACTCTTCGGTCTTATGTACAATTTGCCGAAGGGTATGTACGTGGCAGTGACCACACACAAAAGCCTTTTCGGAAACCGGCTTGTTCGGGAGGCTGGAAGTCGTAGTATGATTCTCAAAATGTTGTCGCATTTCTTGAAGAACAAGACCACCGCACTTCTGCTCCACGTCTCCGGGATATCATCGGAATAGTGTTTGATGAGACTTGCTCTTGAATCGTTACTAACGCTTGCGTGTGGCTCTATCGATGACGTATACAGCTACCCGTACAACCTCTCAATCTCACTCAAAACCTCAGATGTCCAGGAAACGATAAACCACATACTGACTTGACACTGACAGAATTCTATCAAGAGAAGCCATAATTTAAAAGAAGAAGAAGATAAACCACATTCGGTCTTCAACTTTGATAGTTGGCTCATTCTGACAGACATTTCTGGGAAAGACTTTGGAGCCTTGGTTCCGCTCAACCGCTTCTTCAATATGAGCTTCTCGGAAATTCAACAGAAGATCCCACTTCTGATCTCGGAAATACATCAGGAAAGGTTAATTGTTAAAAATAATAAGTGTGAGAGCGGATTTTCAACTTGCTCTCTTGCTTACGCAATTAATCATTATCAATAATAAGACAACTTAACGCACTATACATTCAGTATAAAGCAATTACAGTTCAACTACACCGTAACACGTCCCCGCTACAATCACACACCAGTGTAATGTCAGCGACGTAATTACATGATAACACCAAATTATGTAAACTAACAGCTACACCACCCATCTCAACGTAACACAGGGCAGCCTCTCAAACAACACCATCCTCCTTGCCTGCACTAGAAGAACCACTACAACGGATAGAACCACGACACTACCTTAGCACTCGTAGAATGACTTAAGCGAAATCTCTCGCGCACGGCGCCTTTTTTTTTTACATGGGGAAATGCCTACGAATACCCGCCTCGCGGGGGCAAGGACGGGTTATGTCGGACTTGCACCGACTAAAACTCCATGGTGTTCCACCTTCGGCGCATATTGGCAGGGCCACGGGAACGCTTTCGCACACATCCGCGGCCCCACCAGCGCTGGCTGCCCCATGGCAGCCCCTTTTCGGGGGAGGACCTCTCCTCCCCATTTTCCTTCTCAAGCAAGGCGCATCAGGAACGCAAGGCACGCCTTCCTCCACGGCCTCCCGGGCCCCCCCCGAGTCCGATACGCGGACGCCATGGGGCCAAGAAAATCGATGGCTCGGTAGCACCGCCGCTTTCCCGATCCCAGCGACGGATCTGGTCTTTGGCTCCGTCGCCAACCAAGTTTCGGCCGCGGAGGGTAGGGAGAACGGCGCCTCGCAATACCGACACTCCTCTCCCCCCGCGGCCCCACCACGACCGCATCAACGGTGCGGCCCCGCCAGAGTCGCGGAGAATAGGGCGAGTGGCGCATCACCATACTAACACTCCTCTTCCCTCGCGACTCCACCTCAGCTGCAGCGGTAGAGGGAGAGGGCACCTCTCTCGCCGCAGCCCACCGACACACATCCGAAGTGGGCTCGCCAAGCCCACTCGAAGTGGCCACCTGGGGCCGGCCCTACACCACGGGCCAGCCAAGGGGTTCCTCTTTGTTCACCGCGGGTGACCAAGCCACAGCAAGGCACGGCGCCTACAGTGAACTTTATACTGCACAAATGAGTGGGAGTTTCTCGATATACCCTCAATTCCACCTCGCTACCATCGATATGACGCTCCGCTAGTGACGAAACCTCGAGTGCCTTAGACGGGCCCTGTATCAAAATTTGTTGGGGGGCCCAAATTAAGGGTAAAGATATTTCACAAAAGGAACAAAAACGCTCACATTTAATTAAAATAATTATATATTAAAAAAATATATGGTAAATAAATAACAAACAAATTTATCCTTGCATGTCTTTTATTCCATCAAGTGGCAACAATGTAACTTCACATGTTCAGTACCTATGCTGATGTATATTGAAATCTAATATATCAAGTATGTTCACTTTATGACTACAACATTGTAATCCTGACTTTTTGAAGTAGCTCTGCAAATAACACCCTCTAAAAAGTAAGATATAACAAACTGCTTTTTGATGAGAGAACATAAAGTAAGAAAAAACCTTTTTTGTATTAAAGTAACATGAAGTGTTCTAGTAATGTTACTTTCTTAATTCTGTGATTATAATTTATGAAGTAAAATACTAATTCGTTCTGTTTTGAAATAGTCGTAGTACTTAACTTATTTCCAAAAAAAGTAGTTTTCCACTATTTTAAATTGTAATATACTCAAAATCATTCTTAATTAGGAAATGATTTTCTATATAACTGATTATTACATAAGTTTTTTACTGTACTTAACATAACTTAATCATACAAAATGATAAAGTAATGGATAGTAATATAATATCTTAACAATTAGATTTTACAAAATATACATACATCAACTTTAACTGGTAATTAAGAGCTATGCTCAGATAAATACGCCTTAATTAATTTTCTATAAGGAATGCAACTGTCAATTCTCTGGGAGCTATTGATCCAAAACAAACATAAATGTTTAAAGAAAATTTGTAAAGTTTGAAATACGGAGACTATTTATTTTATATAATACGAATTACTACGTAAGTTCATTATTTTTAACTCTATGCTTTTATATCTTACAATTTATTAAGTAACATACAAAATTAATATAATTATGAGTGTACTTTGCGTTAATATTTGTTAACTCTTTCTAGAAATATATTTCTTCCTTTAACAGTTTTCTATGATTTTGCAATTCTTCCTTTAGCTGGACCAATACACCGTTAATATATTTTAAGTAATAAAAGCAAAACACAAAATGAAATAATGTTAGTAAAATCTTCTGAAATAATTTACGGATTTAGAACTCATTTTCTGCCGCTCCCTACTATAACTTTTACTTGCATTCCACATCTGTTGCTAGATCAGATAAATAATAGAATATAACATAGATGTTAACTTTATAATAAACAGAAAAACATTAATATATTGATGTGTTTTCACCAATGTATGATTTGAGGTACTATAATTAACCAGTGGCTCCAACTACACATGCAACTATAAATTTAGATAAGCTTTATTTAGTGCCTATTTATATTGGACTTACTTTGATATTGGTAGGCACCAAAGACCCAACATAATATACTGATTTTTATCAGAGCAAAACACACAACTCTCTAGTCTATAGGTGAAGGGTTTTGTGTTGTAATACTTTCATAAAGAAATATCCTGTATATATGATGTAGGAATCCGCATCAAAACATGGTTTGCAGACTACATATTATATAAATAAGCATTTATTTAAAAAAAAGATTTGTACCTAAATGTTTAATCATATTTCTGCTCAAAACTGTTACAATGTTGTACATAATATATAACTCAGCTATAACATAAATAGCTATTTACACAGAGTTCGACAAAAATATTTCTGGCTATATATAGTATTAACATTGAGCCAAAAAACTGTGCTACCAGTTCTATCTTTAATGTATTATATAAGAGTAACTACATATACAAACATTAACAATATTTTATTTAAACTTAATGCATTTTAAAAATGTGAGCTGGTATACATAACATGCAACATCAACCCTAATAGTTGATTTGAGTTATAGTCTTGTCACATTATTAAGTATTTTTTAAGTATTGTGCAACTTGCCATAAGTGTTATAGATACCAAATCACGATTGTATGCTTCTTCTACTTTCTTAAAATTGTACCCACTTCTGTTGATTTGCTGGAGTGATTGGATTCTGACTGGTAGCACTGAAAATATAAATATTTTGTGTCAAAAACAAATTTCGAATAATGTGGTAATTTTATCTCCTATTATCACAAAAAGGTAAAGGTTGAAACAACACACTGAAAACAACTTGTGACCCGCGCGGTATGCTCTTCCCCCACCCCGCCGGCCGCTTACGCCCTTATCGCCTCAATACGGATTACGAAGTACGAACCCTCATTACTCTCTGACGTTATTCGAACCTGGTCTCAAGTTGATTTCTACGTGTAGTACATTTTACCTAACCTTATAATTTTTTCATCGAGTGTTTCGAATTGTTATAAAAAACGCACTCCCATTTATTATACCATTTCGTAATTTTTTATTTACATTTCCGGAAAACTTAAATATATCGCTCTTATCAGGTTATACCATTTTTCCTCGCAGACTGTACTGAGATCAAAGTATATCTGCTTGCGTAAACAGCCGTCTGCTAACAGATAGGACATAATATGATAAAGGTAATATGAACCGAAGTTTTTTTCCAGATGCAAGTACCTATGCATTTATACAATATGTAAAAACACCCTGTTAGGTCCGAAAAGGGCAGATAGGTACCGCAATGACATTACCAAAAATTATTAAAACTTATTGACCGTGTAGTAATAGTGTAAGAATATCCACTACCCCCGTGTAGTGGCGGGTTAGACTCCCCGTGTAGTGGCGGGTTAGAATACCCACTACCCCATATCTTCCCGTGGGTGTCGTAAGAGGCGACAGAGGGAAACTGAGGCAGAAGATGGGCAGCAGCATTTTTCTGATAAGAGCAAATAACAATAAAAAAACTGCGGTTGCCGACCCGCTCGCCAAGCGTGGCAACTACGGCAATATACCCCCCAATGAAGAAAGTTACGAAGAGACGGCCCCCAGTCCCCGGCGGCACCGCTATTCCTGGCTACGGTGACGACCATGTTAACGGCGGGGCAGGGGGTGCTAAGAATTTCCGGTGGAGGTTCGGTTGCCACCTATGACGACTCTACCTAGCAACTTATAACGCACGCACTCTGAGGACTGACGAGAAGATCCTGGAGCTGGAAGAAGAGATGGACAAGTTGCGCTGGAATATTATAGGATTATCCGAGGTCCGAAGAGAGGGCGAGGACACGGTAATCCTCGAATCCGGCAACTTGTTCTATCACCGGGAGGGCGACCATCTGTCCCAAGGAGGTGTCGGATTTATCGTCCACAAGTCTCTCGTTAACAACGTTGTAAAGATTGGGAGTGTGTCGACGAGGGTTGCGTACCTTATACTCCGAATCACCAAACGGTATTCGCTGAAGGTCATACAGGTTTACGCACCAACCTCGGCACACCCCGATGAGGAGGTGGAGGAAATATATGAGGATATTTCTAGAGCCATGCATTCCTCCAAAACCCACTATACGGTGTTAATGGGAGACTTCAACGCAAAGCTAGGCACAAGAGAACGGTGAGCTGAAAGTAGGAAATTCGGATTAGGGCAACGGAACCCAAGGGCCAGCAGCTGGCCGACTTCATGGAGAAAGAGGGACTCTTTATGATGAACTCTTTCTTTCAGAAACGGCCCCACAGGAAGTGGACCTGGTCGAGCCCCGACAGTTCGACAAATAATGAGATTGACTTCATTATGACGACTAGACGCCAACTGTTCAGTGATGTCTCAGTGATCGCGAGGGTGAAAACTGGTAGCGATCACCGAATGGTTAGAGGCACACTGAACCTAAACGTTAAGTTGGAGAGGTCTCGTCTAATGAAGTCAACGAGCCGTCCCCCTCGTGCTCTAATCCAAAGTCCCGAAACCTTTCAGCTCGAGTTACAAAACCGTTTTCAGTGCCTAGAAGATTGCAATGCAGTGGACGATATGAATGACAAGCTCGTGGAAACTGTCCATGCGGTCGGAGCTAAGTTTTGTAAGACCCGCCGCAGAAAAACACAAAAACTTTCCGATTACACTCTTAATCTCATGGCTGTTAGACGGGAAATGAAGCTGCAATCTTCAGTAGATTTGATAGCATACAGGCAACTGAACAGACAGATCTCCAAATGCATGCGGCGGGACTTACGCAACTTTAATACTGCTCGTATTGATGAAGCGATCGAGCGGAACCAGGGCTCCAAAGTCTTTGCTAGAGATCTGTCTGCCAGAAAGAGCCAACTGTCGAAGATGAAGACCGAGTGTGGCAGCGTCGTTTCCGGGACACCTGAGATTTTGAGTGAGATTGAGAGGTTCTATAGGCAGCTGTACACATCATCGTTGGAGCCACACGCAAGTGTAACGATCCAAGAGCAAGTCTTATCCGACACTATTCCGATGATATTCCGGACGTCAGTCTGAGCGAGATTAGAATGGCTCTCGAGCACCTTAAAAACGGCAAGGCCCCAGGCGAGGATGGAATTACAGCGGAGCTTCTGAAAGCGGGTGGAAAACCGGTACTTGTAGTCCTTCAGAAGCTCTTTAATTCCGTCCTCCATGGTGGCACTACACCGGAGGCGTGGAGCAGAAGTGCGGTGGTCTTGTTCTTTAAGAAAGGCGACAACGCTCTCTTGAAGAACTACCGACCGATTTCCCTTCTGAGCCGCGTCTACGTGCTGTTTTCGAGAGTCATTACGAATCGTCTCGCATGCAGACTCGACGACTTCCAGCCTCCCGAACAAGCCGGTTTCCGAAAAGGCTTTAGCACCATAGACCACATACATACCCTTCGCCAAATTGTACAGGAGTCCGAAGAGTACAATTTGCCACTATGTCTGGCGTATGTGGACTATGAGAAAGCCTTTGATTCCGTCGAAATTTGGGCGGTGCTGCAGTCCCTTCAGCGGTGCCAAGTGGACTGTCGGTATATCAAGGTGCTAAAGTGTTTGTACAATAGGGTTACGATGGCCATCCGAGTACAGAACCAGAGTACGAAACCTATCCAACTGCAGAGAGGTGTAAGACAGGGTGACGTAATATCCCCGAAACTCTTCACCGCTGCATTGGAAGACGTTTTCAAGCTACTGGACTGGAAAGGATACGGTATTAACGTCAATGGCGAGTACATCACTCACCTTCGTTTTGCCGACGATATAGTCCTTATGGCAGAATCGCTGGAGAACCTAAGCACTATGCTCAATGACCTCAATAGTGTCTCCCAACGGATACGTCTCAAGATGAACATGGACAAAACAAAAATCATGTTTAATGTCCATGTCACACCTATGTCGGTAGTTGTTGGGAGCACTAAGCTCGAAGTTGTTGACGAATATGTTTACCTGGGACAAATAGTCCGACTAGGTAAGTCCAACTTCGACCGAGAGGTCAATCGACGGATTCAACTCGGCTGGGCAGCGTTCGGGAGATTACGACCCATCTTCTCGTCAGGCATACCTTAAAACCTCAAGACTAAATTGTACAACCAGTGCGTGTTGCCAGTGATGACATATGGAACTGAGACGTGGTCCTTCACTACTGGCCGTATGAGGAAGCTCAAGGTCGCTCAGCGAGCTATGGAGAGGGCTATGCTCGGGGTTTCTCTGCGTGATAAACTTAGAAATGAGGATATCCGCAGTAGAACCAGAGTAACCGACAAAGGATTAATAAGCTGAAGTGGCAATGGGCCGGCCATATAGCTCGAAGAACCGACAACCGTTGGGGAAGAAAGGTTCTCGAGTGGCAGCCTCGTACCGGCAGGCGAAGTGTAGGGCGTCCCCCCACTAGATGGAGTGACGACCTGGTAAGACATGCAGGAAGTCAATGGATGCAGGTGGCTCGGGACCGTGCTTTGTGGCATTCCGTGGGGGAGGCCTATGTTCAGCAGTGGATTTGTGAAGGGCTGTAATGATGATAATGATAATCCACTACCCCACATCCCGTGGGTCGTAAGAGGCGTTAGAGGGAAACAAACCAGGAGATAGCCAGGCCAGAAGGTTGTCCTAATAACAGGTGAATAATAAATAAAAAACTGCGGTTGGCAACCCGCTTGCCAAGTATGACAACTATGGCAAATATTCCTCCTATAAAGCATCTATGGGGTGGGGTCGCTATGTTCAGCAGTGAACTTTTGATGGGCTGTAAATGTTAATGTTATTTAATTTAAAATACATGTTTTATGCTAAAATTTGCTTAAAATTCAGCAAATTATTTAAAATCAGCCAACACCGTCGCCGGCGATCCGATCGGTATCCGAAGCATCCGAAGTGACTGCAATTGTGTACCGTAATTACTTTTTTTTAGACTTGCAAGGAATAGTATATTCGGCCACATGCCGAATACTGAATATTCTGAGGGCTTAACCGAATAGCCGAATATTAGGCAAAAGTGTTCGGCCGGGAAGGAAGTACTGTTTTTTATTCAAAACGTCTATTCTCGGAAGCTGGGATTGTCTACGAGAAGAAAATTAATAAACTACAGCCTGAAAATGCAGAAATATTTGTCTTTCTGCACTATAATCTTCCACTTTAATAACGATAATTCAAGTGCATAGACATTTATCTGATGTTTTTTTGTTGTTTTTATAATACGGAAGTTGATTATGTACCCTGTGGCTATTTTAATGATTATAATAAAAATACATCATTATAAAATAAATCAATATCTTTATTTTACCAATTATCTGACTACAACCAAACATTTTACTCAAGTATTCGGTATTCAGGCGAATAGGAAAAAAGTAGCGAATAGGCCGAATACCGAATAATAGCCGAATATTCGTTGCAAGTGTACTTTTTTTTCATTATTTCTAACCAACTAACAATGAACTAATAACTGAAGCCAGATAAAAGTCGTGAACTCTAGATATTGTTACCAAAAATGCAGCCCGCGCCGCATATATTGTCATTTAAGTTTTCCTCTAAATTAAGTTTCGGTTTTGTGACTTGTTTAACAATATTTTTGTAATTATTAATTTATTAACGGTAATTAATTTATTAACTTATTAATTAACTTAGTTAATAAATTTGAATGTTACAAACCCACAGGTCATGCACAGCAAACCAATCAAATTTGAGTATGAAAACTGGGTTATCTCTTTTGCTTATCTCATGAGCCGGATGGCTAGAACTGCTGTAGCATTTACAAATTGTGTTTTTACCTTGCAGAATTGAAGTCGCCCCATTCAGAATTGCCAGGTGTAGGTTCCGCAGGAGATGGTGCATGCTGAGGTGAAGGAGGAGGAGGAAGGCGAGATCCCCCTGGAGGAGGTGGTAATAAGTTTCCTCCACTGCCACCGACAGCACGCTTAGGCCTATTCCCTTCACTGCCATCTCTTTTCTAAAGTGTTTACAAAAATTGAATATTTAAAAAGAAAATATAAAATGTTATGTATCACATTTTTATACATTATTTGAAAGTAATTCTAAATGCTAAGGTCAATTTTACATAAAAAATAATGTTAATTAACCTTCAGTTGCGTTAAAGACAAAATAATTATAGAAGAGGGGGCAAACAAGCATGCGACCCACCTGATGGTAAGTGAATACCACCACCTATGAACACCAGGGGTAATCAGCAGATACGTTGTCGGACTTTTTAAAATGGCTAGTTAAAGGCTAAAGATAGGCTTTAGGCTTTCTTCAAGGTCCTTTGGTTGTATCGGTCCAGAGAAATTGCTGATGGTAACTGATTCCACAAAGAAGTTGTGCAAGGAAAAAAACTCCTAGTAAATCATACAGTGGTGGAACACCATGCACCCAGACAGTGGGGATGGTATCATGAATTTTGTCGCGATGTCCAATGGTGGATTTGGCAGTTCTAATTAATTCAAACAATTTGTCTGAGCACTACCTGTGCTAAATGCTACAGAAAATGCAAAGGGAGGCAACGTCTCTTTGCAGAGCCAGAGATTTGAGCCAATCAGAAAGGTTACCAGTCAAGAATTAAGACAATGCATGGTGTAAAATAACTGTAAAACTGGAAAGCCAATTTGAACTCACTCATTCTGAATGAACTGCCTCTAACTACCACTGTTTCATGATTGGGATCATAAAGTTTCTGCAGACATTGAATCGGGATATAGTAGGTCTTTGGCACTTAAGAGATAGAAGTACTTCTAGACCTAACTATAAGTTAACTGCAAACACACTAATCTATTTAAAAATAATTGAAAATAATATAATAACAAATGAAATGAAATTGTTACCATAACCACTCAAACATCTGTGACTACAAAAGTATCCAAAAAAATGCTGACTTACATCCGTGGATACTCAAATATCTAAATGCACAAAACTTTACACTGTCTGAAACCCTATAAAAGATCCTTTGAACTAGCAGCTAGCAGTGTGAAGTGTTGAGTAAAGTTACAGCCTATATACGACCCACTGCTAGGCACAGGCCTCCTTTCATTTCTGAGTGGGTTTTAGAGCAAGGAAATGTGCACCGCGCTGCTCCAATGGGTGTTGGCGGACTTCACATGTCTTCGAAATATTTTTTTTCTTATTTCTCAGACCTGCAGGTTTCTTCACAATGTTTTTCTTCACCGCCGAGCATGTGGTAAATCAGCACTTAAAATTGCAACTAACAATTTCATTGGTGCCAGTGGAGATCGAACCCAGCTTACTTTGAAATTTACAGCGAGCGCTTAGCCCCTGAGCTACCATGGCTCAAGTGTTGAGTGATAGAGACTAAAAAGATGTCAATGGCAACATTTTCAGTTTATTTGTTTTATACTTAATAATACTAAAATCTAAATAATCCTTACAGTAATTTTCATGTTAATTTTGATTGTCTCTCCATCTTTAAAACCCAAATCAAGGTTCTGCTGCTGTGTCTGTTCTCCTTCTTGTTCCTTTTTTAACCATTTAAAGTGATCTTGTAATGCCACATTAAGGTCAAATGAGTCTGACCTATCCCCAAAACCTAAGCCTATGTAAGCAGTTCGACCTGAAATAATTTCCAAAGCAGAACTAGAACTTGCAACAACTTTATTTAAAAACGAAGTAAAAGCCTAGTGTATGCATCCCACAGTTGGGTAAATACCTCTTCATACTTCTAAGTGGGGTTTTAGAGTAGAGTCTGACTCAATGCCCCAATGTGTGTTCAAATATTTTCTCAAATTTATTTTATTTCTCAGACATGTTTCTTGCTCTATTGAATACATGGTAAATCAACATTTAAGTATTTATTTATTTATTCTTTATTGCAATACTTAAATCAAAAGAACACAAAGGGTGGACTTAATGCCTTGAGTCATTCTCTACCAGTCAACCCATGGAGTGGTGAGAATTTGACGCAGGTGTAGCAATATAGAATAAAAAACAAAATAAAAGTTATAATTAACTACATAAATATATACATTTTACTTATAAATAAACTATACAAATATAACCTATACATACATATATACAAATACATACAGGGTTACAAGAAAAATCGTGCTAGATCCGTTAAGGGCGTGGAGTACCCATCATTTCTGACTTATTTCACTATGAAACACCCTACCCTAAACTTAACCCTTTTCGAGATATTCGACTTTTAATTTTTTTATTGAAAATTGCCGATTTTTAGGCTACTACATTTATTTTTGTTTATTTTGTGTATCTTATTATTATTATTATTATTGCATTTTTACATGTGTAATAAGATGCTTTAGGACGTCAATCATTAAAATAGTGCATAAGTTAATTGAATAGACCGTAGTAGACAAGTGAAAGTAAAGAAATAAAAAAAATTATTAGAAACTTTATTTTTCTCTAAGGGATATCTAAAAATAATATTATGCCAATTGTTCGGCAGATGTTTTTTTAAATATCTACGTTTCATCAGCTATCTAACGAGGTATAACAATCTAGGGTTTGTATTACATTTTGTGGAAAAAAAGTAGTTGGGACGCTCAGGTAGCAGTTCTAACGGTCCCGCGCCCATTGTCCTTCAAGTTAAGACGCACCAAGCGAGCGAGACAAGTGACGATTTATGTAGGTGCGAATGAAAAAAAAAATGTGTAGAGACCGGTTATGGCTGGGAATACAACAGGGGGTATTGTTTGGTTGTCAGTCGGCTTTTGTGCTTCGTACATAGTAGATGCGATATCGTTTTGCTCTTTTTCTCGACTTGGCTGTGATTCTGGACTATTTCTTCAGATTTGTGACTACTGTGCTTGTTAACCGGACTCTGATTTGTACCTGTGATACGGAAGTGTTGAAGATGACGTCCTACACACCTGAGGAATATGCTGATATGCTTATTTGTTACGAGTCAATTCGTGGTCTTCCCATGTCTGTATTTCGTCTCAAAACACAGCCAGTTTCTCGAAGTCTTCGATAAACTCTGTCAAAAACGGCCACATCCGGCACTCGACGACCGGGGTAGCGAGTTATGTATTCGTTGCGAGCTTGCGCAGACACACAATTGCAGTATCCGTAACAAATAAGCATATCAGCATATTCCTCAAGTGTGTAGGACGTCATCTTCAACACTTCCATATCACAGGTACAAATCAGAGTCCGGTTAACAAGCACAGTAGTCACAAATCAGAAGAAATAGTTCAGAATCACAGCCAAGTCGAGAAAAAGAGCAAAACGATATCCGCATCTACTATGTACGAAGCACAAAAGCAGACTGACAACCAAACAATACCCCCTGTTGTATTCCCAGCCCTAACCGGTCTCTACACATTTTTTCTTTCATTCGCACCTACATAAATCGTCACTTGTCTCGCTCGCTTGGTGCGTCTTAACTTGAAGGACAATAGGCGTGGGACCGTTAGAACTGCCACCTGGAGCGTCCCAACTACTTTTTTTCCACGAAATGTAATACAAACCCTAGATTGTTATACCTCGTTAGATAGCTGATGAAACGTGATATTTAAAAACATCTGCCGAACAATTGCCATAATATTATTTTTAGATATCCCTTAGAGAAAAATAAAGTTTCTAATAATTTTTTTTATTTCTTTACTTTCACTTTTCTACTACGGTCTATTCAATTAACTTATGCACTATTTTAATGATTGACGTCCTAAAGCATCTTATTACACATGTAAAAATGCAATAATAATAATAATAATAAGATACACAAAATAAACAAAAATAAATGTAGTAGCCTAAAAATCGGCAATTTTCAATAAAAAAATTAAAATTCGAATATCTCGAAAAGGGTTAAGTTTAGGGTAGGGTGTTTCATAGTTAAATAAGTCAGAAATGATGGGTACTCCACGCCCTTAACGGATCTAGCACGATTTTTCTTGTAACCCTGTACATACAAATAGATATATATTAATATCATCATCATCATCATTGCAGCCCTTCACAAGTCCACTGCTGAACAAAGGCCAAGGAATGCCACAAAGCACGGTCCTGAGCCACCTGCATCCATCGACTTCCTGCATGTCTTACCAGGTCATCACTCCATCTAGTGGGGGTCCCCCTACACTTTGCCTACCGGTACGAGGCTGCCACTCGAGAAACTTTCTTCCCCATCAGTTGTCGGTTCTTTGAGCTATATGGCCGGCCTATTGCCACTTCAGCATACAAATTCTTTGGGCTATGTCGGTTACTCTGGTTCTACTGCGGCTATCCTCGTTTTTAAGTCTATCACACAGAGAAACGCTGAGCATAGCCCTCTCCATAGCTCGCTGCGCGACCTTGCGCATCCTCATACGGCCAGCAGTGAAGGACCACGTCTCAGATCCATAAGTCATCACTGGCAACACGCACTGGTTGTACAATCTCGTTTTCAGGTTTTGAGGTATACCTAACGAGAAGATGTGTCGTAGTTTCGCAAACGCTGGCCAGCCAAGTTGAATCCGTCGATTTATTAATATACATATATACAATTAGTACATACAAATAACTACCAATATATATGTCTGATTTGCAATTGTATAAGACATGGATGATTCATGTAAGTGCAGGATTCACGTAATATTGCAATTATTAATTTCATTGGGGCTGGATGCAATCAAACTAGTAAATTTTAATAGGTTAATTTTGAGGATTATCCACCTCGCTAACAAAGCTTTTATTTAAATTTTGAGAATAAGGGTGACAAACTAGCACACAGCCCACCTATGGTGAATAGATGCTGTGGCCCATTAGACATCTACATTTATCCTCGATTAAGAATCAAAACATATGTGTTGTCCCCATGAGGACTAAGATGGAATGCCTCGTTTCCATTAAAAATGGTCTACAGTTCTGTACACTTGCCATATGAAACACATCAGCATAAAGCTGCTATTTTACCCTGGTAATCTGTGAGAGCTTGTTCCTAACAAGGTTGAGGCAACCTATTTGGGCTACAACTATAATATAGCTGCAGTGTGGCTCTACCATGCATAATGTATATACCGGTGGGCCAGAAAGAATTGCGAGTTTGAAAAAATCATTAAAAAAAACTAAGTACAATTCACATACAAATGTCGCACCATCTTGTTGAAACCATGTTGCACGATTATAGGCTTCAAATTGTTGCAGTTGTTGAAAGAAAAACTTTAACATGGCTATGTATCGGTTAGAATTTACAGTGACAGATTGGCCTTGTCGATTTTCAAGAAGAAGGGTCCGATAATTCCGCGCGCTGACATGGCCGCCCAAACGGTTACTTTCGGCGAATGCAGAGGCTTTTGATGTTTTGCACGAGGGTTCTCTGCAGCCCAGTAACGGCAATTCTGTTTATTCACATGCCCATTTATGTGAAAATGGGCTTCATCGAGAACAGAATATTGTTGAAACTCGAAAGCGTTCAACATTGTTTCAACAAAAGCTCGTCGTAAAATTGGATCATTTGGTTGTAATTCCTGCACAAGTTGAATTTTATACGGTGCAATTTCAGATCTTTCAACAAAATGCGACGCAAAGATGTTCTGGATACCACAAGTTCGGCTGAACGCTGAAGTCGATAGAGCAGGATTACGTTGAACTGAAGCTCTAACTTGTTCAATTGTGTCTTCCGTTCTTGTTGACCTTGGCGTCCCGCAGGCTTCTGTTTGAGAGTCGAACCAGTAGCTTCGAACTTTCTGACCCACGATCGAATCACACTTTCCTTCGGACACTGATTTAGGTCATGTAATCCAAACTCACGCCGAAATAAACGCCGAACAATAGCGCACGAATCGCGATTTTTGTAATAATGTTTAACACAGAATGCACGTTGCGCTCCGGTGAAGTGATCCATCGCAACTAAATTTCCGATAACCGAGCTACTTAACCCCACCACCCGCGCAGTCCCCTCTCTAAAGCTTTAAACGCAAGAGTGTTTTTAAAATCGTACGCCTTTCTGGCCCACCCGGTATAATATATTAGCTGGTTCAGCAGATGTTCTTCCTTTCAGTAGCAGTAGGTGGTGTGATGAGTTTTACTCTGAATTATTTAGACTTCCTAGACTTTATATTCCTCCCGTACAAAACGTCAATTTCATATGTAAGGACCTAATTTATTAAATATTTCCAAGAATGAAAATCTTAAAACTGAAATTATCACAAAAGTTCTACTTTAATAAAATGGATTTACAATCTAATAAACATTTAGCTATTTTGTAATGTATAATATCTAATCCAATTTAACAAAATTATTATCTTTTTGTTTAATAATGTAGACAAAACTTTATAGGATTAAATATTTTTAATTCTACTTTAAATTTTAAATCATATGTTTATCCACCTACCATTATCATCCTGAATCCTCACCACAAAATAACGTGAACTGTCAGTAACAGCCTCTAGTGCTACTCCTGGATACTTATCAATAGGACACTTAGCAAACAATTCTCCAGTTGCTTTATCCTCTAACTTCATTATCAATTCATCGCCTTTCGCAACCAACCGCATACGCCCAGTCCATTGCGGCTCTTGTAAATTCCAATCTGCCGCCCTTAGAAAGTGGTCAAATAATCAATTAATTGAAAATAACTTGTTTTAAAAGACTTATCTTAATTTAGTTACCTGTATCCTCTATTTGAGGGTCTTGGCGGTATCTTAAATACGAATACCTCATTCTTAACAAGCAACACACTTTCATACGAATCCATTTTATGCACTCAAAAAAATTCTCATGAATTTTCCAAGATTTTATAAGAATGATAAATCCAAATAGAATTCAATAAAAAAGGAATTTATTTCAATTATGAGCGTTTTAATTATATTACAATAAAAATAAATAAATAAATTATGGTAAGTTTAAAGCTATCACCACAAACCCAAAACAGACAAGACCAAAGACAATATCAAAGAGCACAGGTTAATACGGGTTAATACGTTGCAAACACACAGATTAAATAATGTTACCACGAAAGCAGAGTATAATCCGTAGACCATAGAATTATTAAGCCCCCCCTAGACTTAGAATATACTGGCGTATAGTAGACGAACTGACAGTCCAAAACTGCGTGACAATTTTGATTTGTCATTGTGTGCGTTAACTAGTGATGTACATTTTACTTACAAGGACTATCGAAAAATGATTGTTAAGGAAGGGGTAAAAAGATTTTAAAAAAATAGTTTAGTGCACGAAATTGAATAACTTCAAAAATTAACTGAATTTTTACCATGACAGTTCTAAAATAATTAAAAAATATTCATAAAACATGTTACTGGGAATAAGCTGAATCTACCTGCATTTTGTTGGATTTTTTTTTATAAGAATAAGGGTGACAAACGAGCAAACAATCCACCTGATGGTAAGTGGTTGCTGTGGATAGACATCTACATCTATCTTCGTTTGCGAATTTAAATGCAGATGCGTTGTCAGCCGTGAGGACTAAGATAGAATGCCTCTTTTCCAATAAAAAGGGTCTCCGGTTCTCTACACTCACCATACGAAACACAGCAGCATTAAGCTGCTATTTTACGCTGGTATTCTGTGAGAGCGTGGTCCTTCCCCGGTCGAGCCGACCCATTCGTGCTACAACTATACTATTAATATAGCTGCAGCATGGCTCTATCACGTAAAACTTTTTAATTCAAATGTAAAAAAATCCCTCTACCCATAAACTTTAAAAAAACTCCCCAAGAATCATATCGGAAAGTTGCATTTTCGAGTAATGATCTTTATTAACTGCCATGGACAGTTTCCTCGGAATTTCTTTTTTAACATATTGTTAATATAAATAGGTAGATACTTAACTAAGTATATACTTATTTATATTTTATAAAATGTCCTGATGGGGAATTTAAAAACCGGAGACACGGAGTACATAATGGCTGCTATATTTTTCATATAAATATTACTTTTGTTACTTACATACATTTAATAATTAATAATAAAATACATTATAAAAGTTTATCTTTATTTTAACATTCGACTTAAATATGAATGTAATCTTCATAATTTAAGTAAGGAAACTTGTAGGAATCAGTTAAATAAGATTGCTCTGTTTAAAGGCCAATATGTTTATGAGGCTTCATCATGCTTCATGTTTACATTGTTTCATCTGTCCCTGAAAAGCATAAAGTAATAATAAACTTATTATCGTTTTTGCTGCATGAATTTTAAAAACAATGATCTTAACAGAGTAAAGTGCACCAAGTGTCTGAGGATATAGATACACTGCCTATTCTCTCAATCTCGATATGTTAAGAAAACGGTCATTCATCCATGAACTGACTGCGACAAGTTCAGCTTAATCTCGCAGATCTATTGATCCGTGCAGCTGTTACTTAACCACGAGTTCCTCTTCTCTACGACCAACGATGTAGGCGATGAACCACGCTATCAAGCCCTCGGCACACTCGTCGGGTATCAAGCATAAATCGGGCGTCGGGCGTTGTAAGTATCAAATACTATGGAATTTATACTATCCTGGCACACTGAACCGCGCGTCTCATGCGTGGGCATCTAACGGCGCTTAAGAAGCATTACTAAATGTCTATACCTAACTACACTAAAAGTTTTATCATTGTGACATAGGAATATAATCCGAATCTCCGCGCAACCCCTTGGGGAAAATAGCGTGATGCTATGAATATTGCATTAGTGTGACCGTGAGGTGTGGATGGTGAAGTAAGGTTATACATTTTTTGGTTGATAAATAGATACTTAGGTTTTCAAAATGGTTAAAATAGCATAATCTCAAGATTTTTTTATGTATAAAAATCTGTCTCTATTTTTATCTAAAGTTTTAAAAGTTCAATTTTTGAAGTCTTATTATAACAATATTATACTTACTGATACAAATAATGTAGAAATGGCTCCTTTTAATAAAATAGTTTTTATCCTACTTTTTCTTTTATACTTCTCAAGTAAATGTTTGCTGCAAATTGTTGAGTTTTTCTTTGGATTCCAACCAACCCGTCTAATTAAGCTTAACCATTTTTTCTAATTACAGAACCCGGAGGGAATCTGTTTGACAAACGGCAAAATAAAATTACATTTATAGAACGCAAACCGAGGATTTATTTTCTTGTTGTGTGGGCAAGTCTATCGATTTATTATAAACATTCAAGATAAATGTTGATATTAATTTTGATATAGTTGAGTCAATCCCTAGCGTACATGTAAAATATTTTGTATAAAAATGTATTTACCAAATTCATGCAAATTATCAACAACGTGACTTTTTTCTTTGCAAAATATCAATTTTAACAAAATAATTGAAATAATTCTATATTCTAAAGAGTATATAACATAAATTTTAACCAAAAATAAACGCATCATAACATTGACGACGTCTTGAGAATTTACCTTTGAAATGTGCAATTATCAGGATTATTTCTATTATTAAATATTTACTGCCGTGGACAGTTTCCCCGGAATTTATTTTTTAACATATTGTTAATATAAATAGGTAGATACTTAACTAAGTACATACCTATTTATATTTTATATATTTTATAAAATGTTTTGATGGGGAAACAAAAACGGGGACACGGAGTACATAATGGCTGCTTTATTTTTTCCTATAAGTATTACTTGTGATAATTACAAACATTTAATAATTAATAATTAAATAGATTATAGAAGTTTATTTTAACATTCGACTTAAGTATGAATGTAAACTTAATAATTTAAGGAAGGAAACTTGTAGGATTCAGTTAAATAAGATTGCTCTGTTTAAAGGCCGATATGTTTATGAGGCTTCATCATGCTTCATGTTTATATTCTTTCATCTGTCCCTGAAAAGTATAAAGTAATAATAAGCTTATTATCATTTTAGCTGCATGAATTTTAAAAACATAATGATCTTAACACAGTAAAGTGCACTAAGTGTCTGAGGTACAGATGCACTCTCTATTCTCTCAATCTCGGTATGTTAAGAAAATGGTCACTCATTCATGGACTGACCGCGGCAAGTGCAACTTAATTTCGCAGATCTATTGATCTGCGCAGCTATTACTTAACCACGAGTTCCTCTTCTCTACGACTAACGCTGTAGGGGATGAACCACGCTATTTAAGCCTTCGCGACAATGTCGTCGGTCATCAAGCATGAATCGGACATTGACCGTTGTGAGTATCAAATAC
Source organism: Parnassius orleans (assembly GCA_029286625.1). Taxonomy (NCBI): domain Eukaryota; kingdom Metazoa; phylum Arthropoda; class Insecta; order Lepidoptera; family Papilionidae; genus Parnassius; species Parnassius orleans. Next base: position 2,878,307 of record JAGSMP010000152.1, read on the forward strand.
TATGGAATTTATACTATCACGTCTCATGCGCGGTCGTCTAGTAGCGCTTGAGGAGCATTACTAAATATCTATACCTAACTACGCTAAAAGTTTTATCGTTATGATTTGGGAATATAATCCGAAGTTCCGAAGCTCCGGTCAACCTTGGGAAAATAGCATGATGCTATGAATATTGTACTAGTGTGACCGTGAGGCTGTGCGGTTGGTTAACAAGGTTATACATTTATTTTGGTTGATAAATAGATACTTAGTTGGGTTCATAATGGCTTAAAGAGGATAATCTCAAGTTTTTTTGTCTTTAATGTACTACAGTTTTATAATGTATGAAAATCTGTCTCTATATTTATCTAAAGTTTTGAAAGTTATATTTTTGAAGTCTTATTATAACAATATTTTACTTACTGGTACAAATAATGTAGAAATGACTCCTTTTAATAAAATTGTTTTTATTCTACTATTTCTTTTATACTTCTCAAGAAAATGTTTGCTGCAAATTGTTGAGTTCTTCTTTGCATTCCAACCAACCCGTCCAATGAACCTTAACCACTTTTTCTAATTACAGAATCCGGAGGGAATCTGTTTGAAAAACGGCAAAATAAAATTACATTTTAGAACGCAAACCGAGGATTTATTTTCTTGTTGTGTAGGCTAGTCTATCGATTCTTTATAAACATTCAAGATAAATATCGACATTAATTTTGATATAGTTGAGTCAATCCTAGCGTACATGTAAAATATTTTGTATAAAATGTATTTACCAAATTCATGCAAATTATCAACAACGTGACTTTTTCTTTGCAAAATATCAAAATTAACAAAATAATTGAATATATTCTATATTTTAAACAGTATGTTACATAAATTTTAACCAAAAATAAACGCGTCATAACATTGACGACGTCTTGAGAATTTACCTGTGATATGTGAAATTATCAGGATTATTTCTATTATTAACAGCACAGTCACTCACGGAACAATTAACCATTTTGGAAAAAAGTTAGTTACTAAAAATAACCACTATTATACTTTAAAAAATTACAAAATATCTCGGAGCTATTTCTTGCGTGCCGAATTGTGCCGACCTGTCATTCAAAATCGGTTACAGAGTCATGAGATTTGGTATCCTTTTCTATCTTGCATTTTTGCCATAAGGAATTTTCTTCTCCCTTGCACACTATGTTGGTCTATACGCTAGTATATTCTAAGTCTATGGTATACCCTAATCGATAGACTTAGAATATACTGCGCTAGTATATTCTATGTCTATACTCTAATACTCTTTTGAGAGGAGCGGTACAGCGTTGCCATTGATACGGCAATTACCGTATTATAAGGCAATCCATGACTTTTTTTCAGAATATACGGCATACGGCAGGCCTCTCATTGCCGTAACACACAATACGGCAATTGGCCATAAGGTGAAACGAAACGTGTTTTCACTAGTGTAATGAATAAAACGAAACAAATGTACCACACGAGTAAAGAAACAGAACAGAGACAAAAAGCTTCATACGACAGCTCTAGGTATGATAAGTACACTCTTTGTCCAATGTAATTGGTAAATGATCATAATTTATTATTTTAATATGGTAGATAGATATCTCATCATATATACACCTCAAAAAATTTATCGCATTTGTTGAATTGCTTGAGCTAAAATTTCGTGAATATTTTGATTTGGAAATAAACATTGTTAGTATTGCTAGTGATGTATTACAGCATGTGCAAGATCGTATATGTCATGTGAGTGATTTCTATTAGAATATTTAAAAAAAATACGTTTTACATTTACCGTTCAACTAAAAGCCACAATAAATAACGTAAAACGAAAAATAAAGAAATAAAATATTTAGAGTAAGTAGTTTGTAAATAACTAAAAAGCAATGAAAAAAATGAAAAACATTTACCGAGAAGAAACAAATAAGAGATAGACATTTTAAAAATAAATAATTAAAAATACGCAATTCAGTAATTTTTTCCTTTAAATACGGCAAACCAGTCTATGACATACGGCGGCAAGGGTAAGGTTTGAAAGTAAGTCGCCTGAATTGGGCGTGGGGGGGGGGGGGGCTCCTACTTCTGAGTGGTTTATAAAAAAATATACACGAAAGGCATGGTAGGGTCTATTCGCTCGCTTCGCTCGCTCACACGACCCCGCCATCCCCTTCTAACCTAACCTATCCGAGTCAGGGTGTCCCAAGTCACGAGTTCGCTACGCTCGCTCTTGCACTCAATAACACCAAAATATTAACTTTTATAATTACTTTAATTTATAAACATAATTTATAGCTACCACCATTTATAAAAAAAGATCTTTGAGAAATTAGCAAAGCTTAGCGAAGTCGTCGAAAAACAAGAAGAGGCAGATAAAAACGTTAGGGAGCACATTATTTATTTTCTTTCTTTTTGTTTTTGTGGTGGTTTGGTGAAATTCGCCAATGACATATTGAGTGGAAAATGAAAGCTTATGAGTTTAATTAAAATAAGAGTCTGTGATAATACAAGGATTTAGTTTTCCTCCTAGAATTTTGACAAATCTATCTGTTGAATTACCTAGAACAAATGACAAACACATGTGTTAGAATCTTATTAGTATGTTAAAAGCGCCAAGGATTTAAATTTTCATGTTATTAGTATTAATAAAATTACATAAAATATACACAAAAGGAGTACTTGTATATGTTAAAAGAGACAAAACCAAGGCTTGGGAGGAATAACCTCTTGGATGACAGCATAGTGCTTACCCTTAATATTTTTGGATACTACCCACAATTTATTCCAATTTTCATTCAGTTTCCTTTTAACTAGCAAAATTAGGTCATGTGAGTAAATTAAATTTTGTAGAATGCCATTAGCAATTGCATTTTTAGCGAGAACATCAGCTGTTTCATTTCCATAGATACCACTGTGGCAAGGGATCCAGGCTACTGAAACATGGATTCCTTTAAGATGGCATCTGAATAGGTATTTTTATTTTGAGAATAAGTGGAAATTTATGTATGTTATGGAATTGATTGGACAAAATAGCTAACAAGCAACTTTTTGAATCTGTGAAAATAACTGTTTTATTAAAATTATGTGACTCGACATATAACAAAACTTCACTGATTGCAGTTGCTTCACCAGTAAAAGTGGAGGATAGTGAGGGGCATTTAAAGTTAAGAATGATTTTGAACTTAGGAATCCAAACAGCAGCTCCAGTATAGTCTTCATCAGACTGTTTGGAAGCGTCTGTGTACATGACAAGCCAATCTTTTAAAGTTTTTTCTACAATTTCTTTTAATTTTAAATTTGCCATTGGAGAATCCTTTTCTATACCTAGATCTAGAAGAATGTCAGGTTGGTAAACAATTGCCTCGTAAGGAACATCAAAAAGTGAATTTATTTGACATTGAAAGCTTGAGTAAGAAAGCTGAAGAAAAATTACAAAACATTTAAACAAGCAGGGAGAGTCCTTATGGGTCCAGAAACGGCCAGATGAGATATTCTCTGAAAGAAGATGCAATTTAGGAATTAGGGGATGATCTGAAAGCTGGCAGATCTTAAATAAAAATCTGTCTGAAAGGTATTGCCTTCTCAATCTTAAAGGAGGATCTACGCACTCAACCTGAAGAACATTTATTGGTGAGGATTTCATTGCCCTTGTAATAATGCGATGGCATTTCGATTGAATTTTGTCCATTACTCTCAGGGATGATTTATTGCAAGGCTCCAAAAGAAAACATCCATAGTCAAGGTGGCTTCGAATTAAAGCATTCTACAGTAATTTTTGTACAATGCTTTAATAATGCCGTGTAGTGGCGATTAAGAATATCCACTAACCCATATCTTCCCGTGGGTGTCGTAAGAGGCGACAGTGGGAAACAGGTAGGAGATAGGCAGCAACATCTTCCTGATAACAGCAATATCACAATAAAAAAACTGCGGTTGCCAACCCGCTCGCCAAGCGTGGCAACTATGGCAATATACCCCCAATGAATAGAGTTACGAAGAGACGGCCCCCAGTGGCGACCATGGTAACAGCGGGGCAGGGGGTGATAAGAATCTCCGGTGGAGGTTCGGTTGCCACCTACGACGACTCGACCTGGCAACTTATAACGCACGCACCCTGAGGACTGACGAGAAGATCCTGGAGCTGGAAGAAGAGATAGACTAGTTGCGCTAAAATAATATAGGATTATCCGAGGTTCGAAGAGAGGGGGAGGACACGGTAATCCTCGAATCTGGCAACTTGTTCTATCACCGGGAAGGCGACCATCTGTCCCAAGGAGGTGTCAGACTTATCGCCCACAAGTCTCTCGTTAACAACGTTGTAAAGATTGAGAGTGTGTCGACGAGGGTTGCGTACCTTATACTCAGAATCACCAAACGGTTTTCGCTGAAGGTCATACAGGTTTACGCACCTACCTCGGCACACCCCGATGGGGAGGTGGAGGAAATGTATGAGGATATTTCTAGAGCCATGCATTCCTCCAAAACCCACTATACGGTGTTAATGGGAGACTTTAACGCAAAGCTAGGCACAAGAGAGAACGGTGAGCTGAAAGTAGGGAAATCCGGATTAGGGCAACGGAACCCAAGGAGCCAGTAGCTGGCTGACTTCATGGAGAAAGAGGGACTCTTTATGATGAACTCTTTCTTCCAGAAGCGGCCCCACAGGAAGTGGACCTGGTCGAGCCCCGACGGTTCGACAAAAAATGAGATTGACTTCATTATGACGACCAGACGACAACTGTTCAGTGATATCTAAGTGATCGCGAGGGTGAAAACCGGCAGCGATCACCGAATGGTTAGAGGCACACTGAACCTAAACGTTAGAGGTCTCGTCTAATGAAGTCAACGCTCCATCCCCCTTGTGCTCTAGTCCAAAGTCCCGAAACCTTTCAGCTCGAGTTAAAAAACCGTTTTCAGTGCCTAGAAGACTGCAATGAAGTGGAAGATATAAATGATAAGCTAGTGGAAACTGTCCATACGGTCGAAGCTAAGTTCTGTAAGACCCGCCGCAGAAGAACACAAAAAGTCCGATCACACTCTTAATTTCATGACTGTTAGACGGGAAATGAAGCTGTAGTCTTCAACAGATTTGACAGCATACAGGCAACTGAACAGACAGATCTTCAAATGCATGCGGCGGGACTTACACAACTTCAATACAGCTTGTATTGAAGAAGCGATCGAGCTGAAATATCCAACTGTCAAAGCTGAAGACCGAGTGTGGCAGCATCGTTTCCGGGATACCTGAGATTTTGAGTGATATTGAGAGGTTCTATGGGCAGCTGTACACGTCATAGTTGGAGCGACACGCAAGTGTGAGTAACGATCCAAGAGCGAGTCTTATCCGACACTATTCCGAAGATATCCCGGACGTCAGTCTGAGCGAGATTAGAACGGCTCGGAATAGTGAGGATGGAATTACAGCGGAGCTTCTGAAAGCGGGTGGAAAACCGGTACTTGTAGTCCTTCAGAAGCTCTTTAATTCCTCCATGGTGGCACTACTCCGGAGGCGTGGAGCTGAAGTGCGGTGGTCTTGTTCCTCAAGAAAGGCGATAACGCTCTCTTGAAGAACTACAGACCGATTTCCCTTCTGAGCCGCGTCTACGTGCTGTTTTCGAAAGTCATTACGAATCGTCTCGCACGCAGATTCGACAAATTCGCAAAATTCGCAAATTGTGCAGAAGACCGAAGAGTACAATCTGCCACTTTGCCTTGCGTATGTGGACTATGAGAAAGCGTTTGATTCCGTCGAAATTTGGGCCGTGCTACAGTCCCTTCAGCGGTGCCAAGTTGACTGTCGGTATATCGAAGTACTGAAGTGTTTGTACAGTAGGGCTACGATGGCTGTCCGAGTACAGAATCAGAGTACGAAACCTATCCAACTGCAGAGAGTTGTATGATGACGTTATATCTGGTGACGTTGTTGTTATCATGGTGACGTTATATCCCCGAAACTCTTCACCGCTGCATTGGAAGACGTTTTCAAGCTCCTGGACTGGAAAGGATACGGTATTAACATCAATGGCGAATACATCACTCACCTATGCTCAATGACCTCAATAGTGTCACCCAACGGATAGGTCTTAAGATGAACATGGACAAAACAAAGATTATGTTTAATGTCCATGTCACACCTATGCCGGTAGTTGTTGGGAGCACTAAGTTCAAAGTTGTTGACGAGTATGTTTACCTGGGACAAATAGTCCGACTAGGTAAGTCCAACTTCGACCGAGAGGTCAATCGACGGATTCAACACGGTTGGGCAGCGTTCGAGAATTACGGCACGTCTTCTCGTCAGGTATACCTCAAAACTTGAAAACGAGACTGTACAACCAGTGCGTGTTTCCAGTGATTACCTATGGAGCTGAGACGTGGTTCTTCACTGCTGGCCGGATGAGGAAGCTCAAGGTCGCTCAGCGAGCTATGGAGAGGGCTATGCTCGGAGTTTCTCTGCGTGATAAACTTAGAAATGAGGATATCCGCAGTAGAATCAGAGTGACCGACATAGCCCAACGGATTAGTAAGCTGAAGTGGCAATGGGCAGGCCATATAGCTCGAAGAACCGATAACCGATGGGGAAAAAAGGTTCTCGAGTGGCGGCCTCGTACCACTGGACGAAGTGTAGGGCGTCCCCCCACTAGATGGAGTGACGACCTGGTAAGACATGCAGGAAGTCTATGGATGCAGGTGGCTCAGGACCGTGCTTTTATGGCATTCCTTGGGGGAAAGGGCTGTAATGATGATGACAGTAATTTCTGAGAAAAAGGATGGGACCCCCACCAAACACCAGACAAAGACCTAAGAATATTTATATTTTTTTCGTATTTTTGTGTTATATATTCAATGTGGTGACTGAAGGCCAATTTCGAATCAAGGATAACTCCCAAAAAATTAACATTACCTCTAACTGGAATAGGTTGATTATCATAAACAACAGATATATCGGGAACTCGCCTTTGACGGGAAAAGATCACCACACTTCTTTTGGCCACAGATAAGGAGAGGCCATGATTAGTTAACATGCCACTGTGAAGTTGTCTAAAGAGATGTATAGAGCTAAATCGTCTGCACATTGAAGGACATTACAAAAAACAAATACTGAAAGTTCTATATCATGCGTATATATAGAATAAAGGAGAGGAATAAGCACTGAGCCTTGTGGAAGTCCTTTCCATATAGTTTTTGGAGGAAGCAGGAAATTTTGAACATTTATAGATATGGATCTAGAAGAGAGAAATTTGGAGACATAATTGACTACCCTCACTGGAATTCTCAGATTAAGCATTTTCTGCCTGAGCACAGGAAGAAGCACATTATCATATGCAGACGAAATATCCAAGAAAACTCCTATGAGAAATTCATGTCTTGAAAAAGCAATACGAATATCTGTGACCAAAGTACTAAGGCTATTCATGATACTTAAGCCTTTTCGGAAACCGAATTGGCTTTTAGGTAAGAGATTATTATAGTAAGATATATCTCTTACTATATAAGATTATAGTAAGAGATATATCCTTTCCAAAAACCATTCAAAACGATTTTTTATTAGATGTTCCAAGATTTTTGCCAAATTACATGAAAGGGCAATAGGTCGGTAACTGGAAGGGTCATTGCTAGACTAGGTCCATTCAGCAGGAGGAGCACCAGTAATATAAATAAAATTTAAAATGGATAAGAAAACAGTTTTAGTATTCTCACTACTATTCATTATAAACGAATAAGGAATCCCATCAATACCTGGCGAGGAGTCTTTAATTCCATTGAGAACAGTAAACAATTCCTGAGAAGAAAAGGGGGAATCAAATTTATCATGTATTTGTAAGGAAGCAGAATTAAAAACTAGGCATTCATCATAAGATGGGACTGTTTGTGGTGCAAGTTTATTGGAGAATTCATCTATCCATGGGGAAGGATCATTAGAAATTACATTTTCACTGAAAACTGCACAGCGATATTTTTTAACATTTCTCCAGACCAAAGATTTGGAATTTGGGAGAGTCCTAGGTGACAATGACTCACAGAATTTAAACCAACCAGTTCGCTTTTTGTCTGACAGTAATTTTAAGGTTTCTGCAGCAATTTTTTAATAAGAGATATAATTCTCTGCAGTTATAGAACGGGAGTATATTAATTCAGCCTCTTTTCTTCTCCTACAAGCTGCTGAACAATCTAGGTCCCACCAACGAGGGGAAGGATAATTATTTTTGAATTGTTTTTTTAAGGGGATTGACTTATTAGCAGCAGAAAGAATTGCATTTCTGAACTCTATATATACAGGAACTATGTTATCCCTATTAATTGGGGGAAGAGTTGAAACCTCTCGTTCTAAGACTGAAGAATATAATTGCCAATTAGCTTTGGATAGATTATACTTTAGTCTGGGGCAAAATGGAAAATTTATTCTAGGGGAAGTAGGAGGAGTGATGAATAAAGGAAAATGGTCACTGCCATGGCTAGAAGGAAATATTTGCCACAAAAGAAGGGAAGCAATATCTGGGGAACAGAGAGTTAGTTCAACGGCACTTCTAACATTTTGCAATGGGGATACTCGACGAGTAGGAGACCCGTCATTTAGAATACAGAGATTAAAATTATCAATAAGATCTAAAAATAAGGGAGCCAGTGAATCACAAAGATGGGAGCCCCAAATATGATGCATATTAAAATCTCCTAAAATAATCATAGGAGGTGACAGAGAAGAAATAAGTGTTGCAAGTTCTGTTAAGATATTTACATCAGTATTTGGAATGTAAACAGAGAGAATAGAGATATCAAGGGCCTTAATAGCAACAGCATTTATTGTTGGACTATAAGAAGGGAGAGAAATTTGTGAAAATGTAACTGTTCTTGAAATGAAAATAGAGGTACCAGCACGACCATCACTCCTATCATCCCGGAGGCATGCATAGCCTGAAACCCTAAAATGAGACTCAGGCCTAAGCCACGTCTCCTGGATGGCAAGAATGAAATTTATTAATGAGGTAAATGAGTTCATTTTTTTTATTTCTAATGATCCGACAATTCCATTGAAGAATTGTTGGGACTGCGTATGTTACGGGCTAAGGAGGAAAGCTCAGTAAGTTTCTGACGTAAATTACATGGAAGTTCACTAAAACGGGATAACATACTAATAAGCATGGATATTAATAGCTCAAAAAGGTTATCATTTGGGGAAATGGAATTTTTCTCTGTTAAGGCACATCCATTAGATAAAGAAGAGGCAGGGGTTTCAGTAATTGCATGATGAGGAGATTTGTCATATCCAATACCTGATGCTGGATTCGGAGAATGTCTGGGAATGAATATAGTTTTTCTATGAGAGGAAATTTGGGATGAGGAAGGTAATGATATATCTATATCATTACCTTCCTCATACTGTACCAAGTGATCCATCTGGATCACTTGGTACAGTATGGGAGATTTGTTGGATATTAGGATTGAGAGCTCTTGTGGTGTCTGCAAAAGATCTTCTCACTGGAGGGAATCTTGCTGGGGCTTCCAATTAAGAAATATTTTCTTGAGACATTACTAATTTTAGAGATTTTTGTCTAGAGTGTTCAGGGCAAGAAGGATCTTTTGCTGAATGGGAACCAGAGCAAAATAAGCAAGTAGGAGTTAGGCGAGAACATGAAACTCCTTCAACCTACACTGGGAAGTTACATGACCAAATCGACAACATTTATGGCATTGGATGATAGGTAAAACTTAGGTCTCTATGTGCAATGATGTATAAAAACAGTAAATATGACTTGGTGATTTTTGTCCTGAGAAAGTCAAAACAACAGTCTGAGTGGGGATCCAAATGGAATTATTGCTCTCGTTAACAGATCGTCTATTCAGTCGGCGTGCCTTGATAACTTTACCAAAACCAGAGGGGACTTTAATGGAAGTGATAGATAGATAGATTGGATCGATGGTAAAGGTTGTGCTGGGTTTATTATCAACCTTTTTGTGGGCTAATTGTATCACTACTGCTTTGCAGTCGTTTGCGATTAATTTGCTCAATGTTACTCTTATCCACTGATATGGGATCGGGAGGATCCTCCTCCATTTTATTTAAGGAAATCACATATAAATCTAAACTACTAATCAACACTTACTTTTAAAACCACAACCAACACAAATTAAGATTAATTAAAGCAAATCAACAGTTCTGCAATTAAAAAAAAAAGCCTAAAATAGCACGAAACTTGTTATCTCACTCGACTCCCGGGAGCACATTCACTTAAACTCGGAAGCAACGGAATGACGTAAACTATATCTGTCACTGTCAACAAAATGACCGGCCTAGCGAATCATTTTACGCTTTTAAGCCCCCACACACACACACACACAGTGATAGAATCCTCAAATTCAGGCGACTTACTTTCAAACTAGAGATGAGACATACTTGCAAAATTTAATACCAGGGCTTCTAAGTACGAGTATGGAAAATACCAGGGTCGAAAACCAGGTTTTAAAAATACTTGAAAGTATTTATTAGTGTCATTTATATATGAATGACTAATTCGAGTCGGGCAATAATTTAGACTAAACGTTTTTTAATTTTTTTGTTAACTAAATTAAATCTTTCCTTCCTACTTTTAGGCTTAGGACTACTAATTAATAAAAGTTTTAAAATTGTCTCTAAATTCAATATACACGCGAAATAACTATTTAAAAATTAGGTTTTTAAATAGTTATTTCGCCATTTTAGTAAGCAGACTTAGTTCTGCAGCATATGCTGTAAAAAAGATTAGAAATCTTACCAGTGTGGAAACAGCTAGACTTGTTTACTTTAGCTGTTTCCATAGCATAATGTCGTATGGTATTTTGCTATGGGGACACGCAACTGACACTGAAATTATATTTGTTTTACAGAAGCGGGCCATAAGAGCAATCTATGATTTAAAACCTAAAGAGTCGCTCAGACAAAAATTTAAGGAAATTAATATATTAACTTTGGCCTCTCAATACATTTATGAAAATGTAATGTACGTACACAAAAATAAAAGTAGTTATACAAAAATAAGTGATATTCATTCTGTAAATACTAGGAACAAACACAAGCTAGTAGTACCAGTTACTCGACTCCACCGAGTCAGTAATTCATTCTTGGGGCGATGTATACGCTTACAACAAAATCCCAGAAAATATACAAAATTCGACCTGCTCAAAATTCAAAACTTTATTAAACATAGTTTGTATAAAAGGGTTATTATAATGTTAAGGAATTTATGGATGATAATAACCCTGGGAATGAGGTGTTCGCTGCCAGGCTGTTTCTAATTTGTTTTGTGGTTAATTGTGTAATATACATGATTGTAAGCTGTTATTTAAAAAGTCCCGCTGGGTTTCTTGCTGGTTCTTCCCAGGACAGAGGTTTTTTTTCGAACCAGTGGTAATTAGACAAAAGAGTGACTTTCAATAAGTATTATTTATAATCTATATTGAATAAAAAAGTTTCTGTTTCTGTTTCTGTTTCTGTTATATAAATATTTAGGTTACGTAATCAGTTCACAATAAAAACCGAATTTGCAAAAAATCGAAACAAAACTTTTACTTCCTCGAATATAAACATAATTCTTATTACTTACGCGACGTGTCCAGCCGCGGTGTCATATTTTGAAAATACTTGCATAGAATTCGACCGTGTTCCATGTTAGCCTACTATGAATAAGGAGCAAAGTTAGAGAATAAAAAAATACTTTGAAGTTCAAAGTATTTTTATTCACAAATACGATTGAATTTCTTATTCCTATCAAGATATGGATCATTTTCCATGCAAGTATTTTCATGTAGTGCTCAAGTTCTTCGAGCATCTGACTTACAACACATACTTTAATTTCATACTTGCAAGTATTTTTTGCTCGTAAAAGGGCGCCGTACTTTGAAGTGAAAACGGTGAAAACCTGCTAGCGTAAATACGTCTCATTGCGACGCAAGCGACGTGTCCAGCCGTGGTGTCAAAATTTGAAAATACTTGCATAGGAATTTGACCCGTATTCCATGTTATCCTACTATGAATAAGGAGCAAAGTCGTATAAATAAAAAAAATACTATGAAGTTCAAAGTATTTTTCATTCACAAATACGAATGAGTTTCTTATTGTTATTGAGATATGGATCATTTTCCTATGGAAGTATCTTCATTTGTAGTGTTCAAGTTCTTCGAACAACTAACAACACATACTTTCATTTGCAAGTATGTTTTGCTCGTACCAGGGCGCCGTACTTTGAAGTGAATACCTGGTTTTAAAACCTGGTAGCGTAAATACGTCTCATCTTTATTTCAAACCCAACCCGTCGGCAACTCAGATTCTTACGATGGTATCACTGAGCGGGAGGGAGTGGTAGATGAGTGGAATTTAAATTTTTAATTGACAGATACAATACGGCCGACGTATCTTGGCGAGTCTGAATATAGGCTCTGCGAAGTTTAGCGCATGAACACTCGTGAAGAAAACTGTTATTGTAATTTTTTTATATATACCAATGTACAAATAAAATTTCCCTAATACAGTGACCAAAAATATCAAAACACTTTGGAGACATTATAAATACTATAATACTTGCAAATAAAACAAATAAAACAAATAAAACAAACAAAACAAACTTAACACTATTAATAAAAACAAACAACAATAACAACGAAAACTTTTGTAACCGACTGTGCTCAAGACAGAGATAGCGACACGAACACGACACCAATGCTAACGTGTGACTGAGAAATATTACCGTGTACCGAGCATTGCCGAATAAGCACGAAGCTTTACGAAGTAACCAGAAAGGGATGTCCAACACGCGTGCCTGAGGGTGTTGTTTAATCGATTTGTTATTCAAATCGATTAAAATTAAGACATAAAAATATATTTATTTGCAATTTATAAGGAGGTTTTAAATTTTCTCAAATAGTCGTTACTCAAGAAGACGTTAATAGATAATTGATATTTAAGTACATTATGTCTTTCAGCTGAGAAAATAATATGTTTTAGTTTTTTTATTTAAGTCGAAATCTTGTTTATTATCAACAAAATTCACTATATTTGTAAATCTATTTCGTTTAATATCTTATATAAACAAAATCAATAACTTCTAAATAAAACTAATCGATTGCGATATTTTATGACTAAAGGGTCGATTGTGTTTACTTATGGTCAATCTCTAGCCTAGACCACCGCCCCGTACGTCGCCTCATGCCACCATTTTGTTCCTTAAAAGCTATTGCGCAACCTTCTGCGCGAAGGTCGGACTCGCCAAGATACGTCGGCCGTATTGTACACTGGTACATACATTCATGTATAAATCAAACTCTCAAACTCGTATTTAGTGTGATAAGTTTTAAGTACATAAAGAGAGTGAGTATTACAACTTTGTGTACCAGTAATCTATGTTGTGTACTTGTGTACCAAATCATGCAGATTTATTAATCTATGTACCAAACAGGTTCAATATTATCACAAACTATTATTAATTAATTATTAGTGTTTTAATATTTTTTTCAGCCAAAAAGGTTAAAACCACTACGTTTTAGTAACAACACTAGATATTTTTCAATAGTAAGTACAAGTGAAAAGTGTAAAGTCTTAGGTCTTCTATTTAAAGTTATTGTAGTAAAATACAGATTGCTATTGTTAATTACAGATCTCCTAAATACTGAATTGAACTGCTTTAAATAATGGCATACAATGTGAGTATTTTATTTTTTCGTTTCATTATTAGGTACCTAATATATTTAAAATTCTATATTAAACCTCAACATTGCAAACATGTATAGTTATGATTTAAATGTGTATTTTACAATTTCGCTTCTACAAGCTTTTTATATCTCATCATTTCATTTGCAGTGAAACTATAAAGTATAAATAATTCTTTTACATTATCTATATTGTTCAAGTCTTCAAAAACATTAAAATTCAGTATTGCAAAATGAAATGTCATATTCATGAAATGAAATGTGATGATAAATCAGAATAGGTTGTAAGTGCATGAGCTATATAAATTCATGACTGAAATCTCAAATGTGTGTGGTACTTACTCTATTTCAAGTAGTTACATATTGCTCTTTCCCAGATTTCCAGTCTTTCATTATGTTGTGTGGCTCATAATTAGGTTAAGCACCTAAATGGTTTCTTATGTTTACGTGAATACTACACATTTAAATAAAACTAGTTTTTACAGATTTTATCACATATATTAACTTATTACATATTCCCGATGTTTCGAGCAATTTACAGCACCCATGGACACGGGGGGAGGGGGCTATCTTCAGATTAACTGATGAAAACAGTCATATGTATATTTAACTTCAGAACAAAAGTAGATTTGACTAAAAAAATATTGGTTAATTGAGAATTTTGATGGAAATTTTGGGGTAATAATAGTTTTATTTTGTTTGGAAAACTTACAGCTAAGTTATAAAAATAATATGATTATAACAAAAATGAAGGCCATTTAAAAGTTTTCACTTGTAGAATACTCAATATAACAGAGGGACCAAGAGTTTCAGAAGAGATATATGAGTGTAGATCAAATAACAGTACACTTGAGCATAAAAAACATTATCAAAATTAAATGTATGTATGTGTGTACTATCCGACAACAGACAGCTGTTTCTTAGTAATTTTAACCGCCAGTATTTTAACTAATATTGGTGCAGCTCCCCCACCGCCAAGCTGTTAATATAGCCCATTCTGGGGGTGCTTCCGAACCCCCCAACTCCCACGATACCACTTAGATACATCATCCTCTTCGTTTTATTCCAATCACCCTCGACATAGAAGGCCATGTTTATGGTGGGAGATCTTCAGTAACATTCACAAGAGGGCCAAGACAAGACGCGCCTGTTCCTCCGGCATTATTTACGATTGGGATCTCTCCTCTCTTGTTCCTGCTCAGGCAATGGCCCTCCAAGCTGCATTCCTACTAAATATCGCCGACACGACTGCTTACAAGGAGAGATCCCATCAAATATGACTAATCAAGACCCGCCGCTCCGGCTCACATGTCAGGCATAATGTGAGTGTATATGTTACAAGGTCCTGGTTCCTTCCACCAGAGACTATTCGCTCTCACTTCGTGTCCAATCTTATAAAGATAATCACCAGAACACCCAAGTCCAGTGATTATTTTGATTGACACACATTCTCGCGTCTATGGTGTAACACTCCCTTTCGGAATCCAAACTGATTATCAACTAGATTGGGACTGATGCTTTCAATTAATTTGCCAATCTCATCTAAGGAGCAGAATCTGCTGGCTTTCCATCCTTCTTCAAGAGAAGCATCCCCAGAACAGGCTGAATTAACAGCTAGGCGGTGGGGGAGCCGCATTCGTGTTCTTTATGGAGATTCTGTGGCTCTTCGTCGACACTAAAGAATATTACCTGCTGCTTGATCTTTGGCAGCCGGGTATCAAAGAGGATTTTCCTACGTAAAAAAAGATTCCGTGAACTGCAGTAGCCACTGACCATTAGGTGGACTTTAAGTTCAGTTGACACATCTAAATGTTGTGGTCTCAGAATAAGAATGTGTTACCACACTTGGGACATACAATCATACAACATTTTTAGAAGACCAAACGCGTAAGTTATGCTTGAATTTCCAGCACCTTGAACTCTGGATGACTGGAAACACATAGGGCTCGACATTAATCTTCATACTATAAATGCATACTTACTGATGCAATAATTAATTTGTTTTTGTTTAACATTTTCAAAACCCAATAGTAAATCCGTGTCTCGCACCCTCCTGACGAGTAAAAGTTCGTTATGAAATGTACCATTCTGTTCACATCCCATTGTAATTGTATTGCATTCAACGAATGCGCCGCCACCACAAGAAAACTAACATTTATAGTCTGTTCGCTTAGATACGGTCGCTTTTGTGTCGCGCTGCCTCGGCACGTGCCGCATCTTGTCAAAGACGCCGCTGCGTCATCAAAGGTTGCCGCGTGCGGCGTAAACCCGCAGGAAAATCTGGCATTTTAAGGACGCGTTTGCAAAATTGATAGGTATAGAATCGAACTATTACATTGACACGGGTCACACACACAAGTGTACGCACGGTTAGCTGCGGGTGTGGGAATCGTAATCAATTAAAAACATTTTGATAATTTGAAAGATTGATTTTTTTTCTCATTTCTTATACCTACAAAAATATATTACAGAGCCCACTACTAGCAGTGAGATGGTGGCTGTGAACTTTGGGCTGGTTTTGTTAGTTATGATAAGACTTTAGCTTCGGACTTGGTGAAATGACTTTAAGGTATACTTCGGTGACAGCTATTGAAACTCCTCGACGAGTAGTACTAGGTGTGCCGAGTTTGGGCTCGTTTTGTTAGTTATTATGAGACCTAACCTCCGGGCTTGATGGAGAGACCTGATGGTGTACTTTGGTGACTACTACTAGAATTCCTGGACGAGTAGAACTAGGTGTGCCGAGTTTGGGCACGTTTTGTTAGTTATTATGAGACCTAACCTCCGGGCTTGATGTAGAGACCTGATGGTGTACTTTGGTGACTACTACTGGAACTCCTGGACGAGTAGAACTAGATGTGCCGAGTTTGGGCTCGTTTTGTTAGTTACGATGAAACCTAACCTCCATGATTGGTGGAGAGACCGGATGGTGTACTTTGGTGACTACTGCTGGAATTCCTGGACGAGTAGAACTAGGTGTGCAGAGTTTGGGCTCGTTTTGTTAGTTATGATTAGATCTAAGCTCCGGGCTTGATGGAGTGACAGACACACTATTTCTACTAGTCCAGGAGTTCCAGTAGTAGTCACCAAAGTACACCATCAGGTCACTCTATCAAGTCCGGGGGTTAGGTCTCATCATAACTAACAAAACGAACCCTAACTTGGCACACCTAGTTCGACTCGTCCAGGAGTTCCAGTAATAGTCACCGAAGTACACCATCAGGTCACTCTATCAAGTCCGGAGGTAAGGTCTAATCATAACTAACAAAACGAGCCCAAACTCGGCACACCTAGTTCTACTCGTCCAGGAGTTCCAGTAATAGTCACCGTAGTACACATCATGTCACTCCATCAAGTCCGGGGGTAAGGTCTAATCATAACTAACAAAATGAGCCCAAACTTGGCACACCTAGTTCTACTTGTCCAGGAGTTCCAGTAATGGTCACCGAAGTACACCATCAGGTCTCTCCATCAAGTCCGGAGGTAAATTCTTATCATAACTAACAAAATGAGCTCAAACTCGGCACATCTAGTTCTACTCGTCTAGGAGTTCCAGTAGTAGTCACCAATGTACACTTTTAGATCACTCCATAAAGTCCAAGACGAATAGGCATTTATATATATATTTATATATATAAATCCCACTTACTTTCAGCGAAACAAAATATTATACGAAAAATGTTTGATTATAAAAATAATAATATTATTTTGCCTTGTCAAGTACCTATGTATCAAATTCGAATATTTTGTGTATGTACAGCGATCTTTTTCAGCTGCTGCAATCAGGCAGGCGATACAGTATCCACTCACGACGGCGGCCGAGCGCGGACTGTGGTTTCATCGAAATTTTTGTACAACAAATCAAAACAGGCACCAAAAATAAAATAACCCTTATTGCAATCCATTATGATTCATCCATATTAGCAAAATATGTGAAAAAATAAGCATCAGTTTTTATTTTTTTTACGACTATTTGTGACATTTTGATAAAAAGTATACACCACTATTTTTTATTGAATATGTCTGCCTACTTATAGTATTTTTAGAAATCTTAATTATATGTTGATAATAGAACAAAAAATGAACCTAAACATGAGCCGGTATCGTTAATTTTGTAGAAAATGGCTAGGGAAGATCGTTTTTACAATATAAAAAACTATTATTTTCAACAAAAAAGTTACCACCATTTGAAGATGAGCCATTCTATACGTGGTAGCTATTAGCTATGTTTGATTTGGTTTAGTTTTGTCACAAAATGTAACGAAAAACAGCATAGTTTTGCCCGATTTGCAAACGCACCCTTAAAAAGAAACGCCGCGACGTAGTGAAAGATTGTTTTTGTTGACTCTGCTACGTATACAGAAAATGTTTTTTTGTCCTTGGGAGGACAGTGAAGATGAAGTTTTGAGTGAACCAATAACAAAAATCCTATTTTAGTATGGATTCAGAACGTGATGACGTTGGATGCCTTATTATAAATACAGGTGGCAAAGGGTGGCAATGACAAGATACTTCGAGTGATGAAGAATAATGTCTATTTTACTTTCGTTTATGTCTACCTACCTACTCATATTTTTCATTTAAATTCTCTTTGCTAGGTACCTAAATTGTGTATATTATTTATATTCCTATTTTATTACAATACCATATACAATAATAGAATACTATTTTTTTTTTCTTAGAATAGAAAAACATTTATTTAACAAAGACAGTAAAAAAAAAACAAAAGCAAAATAATAAGTGCGCCTCCGGGTGTATCGACACTATCTTAGTGAACAGACTATAATATATGAGTTTAGTATGCGTCTACGACATGCAGTCCGGATTAAACATGAACCAGATTACCGCGGGTCGACTGTAGCTATGGAGAGGGCCATGCTCGGGGTTTCTCTACGTGATAAACTTAAAAACGAGGATATCCGCAGTAGAAACAGAGTAACCGACATAGCCCAACGGATTAGTAAGCTGAAGAGGCAATGGGCCGTCCATATAGCTCGAAGGACCGACAACCATGGGGAAGAAAGGTTCTCGAGTGGCAGCCTCGTACCGGTAGGCGAAGTGTAGGGCGGCTTCCCACAAGATGGAGTGACGACCTGGTAAGACAAGTCGATAGATGCAGGTGGCTCAGGACCGTGTTTTGTGGCATTCCTTGGGGGACGCCTATGTTCAGCAGTGGACTTGTGAAGGGCTGTAATCATGATGATTATTAGGGTCTACGTAACTATTTCAAATATAAATTATTGTTCACATCTATACTCTGTACATATGAATAAAATTGAAGTGTCTTCAAGTTGGGGTTTTATAGTAAAAAACTTGTAACGAGTAGAATGCGTAGAATGATTTATCGCCAAATTGTGTCTCCTTCTACACAAAAAATAAACAAAATTTACAAAATTTCTGACCAATGAAAATATCTACATTAAAATATTTACAATCTTAACATTACGAGATCGAATAAAAGTCTTACAATTATCTAACATGCGATTGGTTGTAAATATGAACGAGAGAGATACCGTGAACTTTTAGTACTCTTGGATTCTAAGCAATGGCGCGCGCGTGATTTCACGCGGAGAGCGGAGGTATATATACACCGTGAATAAGTACGATGCGCTATTTTGCAACTCAGCGCTCGCGTCGGACGGATCTGTAGTCCTGCTGCGCGTAATAATAGACTTAAAGCAGCTCCTCTCAGAACTACATATATCATGCTTCATGCGGACAATATAATAGCTCTTTTCAGAGCCAACTTTTCTGTGTTGCACGAGAAGTCGAGTGTAGCTACAGTAATCAATGAAAAAATCAAGTGAAACCTACCTGCAACTTGACAACGCGTCCTGTTCGGGTCTGCTTGAGAATAAGTTATGGTGTCAAGTTGTTCGTTGGTTTTGGTAATCTGGTTCTTATGGTATGATTTGTTAAGGTTGGTTTTCTTATAAGGTACAGTAAGGTTGGTATTGTCCTCGAAATCTTCTAATACATATGCAGGTTTCAGTCGGTCGATTGATATGTTTGTTTGACGATCAGGTAATTGTATTGTAAATACTTTATCTTTTCGTTTGACAATACAATAGGGTCCTTCATGTGGTGTTTGAAGTGGTTTTCTTACTGCGTGGACTCTTGTAAACATGTGACTGCATGTTTGCAAGTCATGATGCACGAAAACGTGTTTATTGTCTCGATGTGTAAGTGGGCGTGGCTGGTTCTCTCGACGTAAGTAGTGTCCATAGTAGTAGTTGTAGATTTACTACTTGTATGTAGTAAATCACTCGGTAGGCGAATATTGTAACCGTAGGTAAGTTCAGCTGCACTCACTTCGATGTCCGTGCATATGGGGGCGCGCAGTTCTAATAGAACTATAGGTAGTTCGTCGACCCACGATCTTGAATAAGTAAGTTTCGCGCGTAAAGCGTTTTTTAATGTAAGATGCCATCTTTTAATAATTCCGTTGCTTTGTTGGTAATACGGTGTAGTTATTGTTTTATTTATTCCGAGTAGCTTCATTAGGTTGTTAAATATTTAGTTTTCCAACTGTCTTCCTTGGTCGCTTGTTAATGTAGCGGGACATCTAAATCGACTTATCCAAATATATCGTTTCAGTGTCAGTCTCCGCCGGTATATCGGCTGTAGGTATTGCTTCGGGCCATCTTGTGAGTCGATCTATTAAGGTAGCTAGATAACGATGTCCTTGAGCGGTTGTAGGTAACGGTCCGACGATGTCTATTTATACATGTTGAAATCGGTTAGTTGGCGGAAATGCTTGAAGTTCGCTCTGAGAGTGTCGTTGCATTTTGCTTTTCTGGCAATTGATACAACTTCTTCTCCACTGGGCGATGCCGGTATTAATTGCAGGCCAAAAAAACTTCCTTGTAATTAACTTGCGTGTTGTTCGCGTTCCGGGATGGCTTATAATGTTCACTATTATATACTTCACGACGATATTCGTTGCGTATTATGTGGGCGTATATAAGATGTTGGCGTTTCGCATTACAGCTGTATATCGGTGTTAGGTATATTCATTTTCTTGAGAGTTATGTTATTTTGTTATAGTCAGTTTTGAATGTTGCTATCCTTTTCTTGCGCGTGGGCATGTTCTTGTATAGTTCGGTCGTTCAGAGAATGCGTTCCTGACACGTCGCGATTGAACTGACGACGTAACTTTGTAATGGCGTTGCAGTTACGATAAATATATTTTTGCTGGTTGTTTACCGTTTTAACAATTGATGAGCATTAAAACAACATTATTATATCAATAATCAATGAATGTTATAATTTTGTGGCAAACTGAGTGTCAAATAACTTGGTAAACAATATTTTTCTATATCTATACTGCGCTATTACAAGGTTATGTCAGCGCTTTATATTTGTAGTGCTGTGCTTACAATAACAGGCAACAACAGTATCGTAATCTGTTCTTATACAGTTATACTTTATAAAATAATACGTTTTGTTTTTCTTTTTAAGAATTTGAAAATAATGGACTATAAGATAACTTTTATTAAATATAAAAATAAAACTACGACCAAACCGAACGCGCGAAAGAAAGTAGCATTTTTATATTTAGGTTGAAAATGGTAACCCCAAATGGCGTTATGGGCCGCCATTTTGTGACGCTAAAACAGTCATCTGTTGTCGTTTCGTGCGCATAGACCACGTTCTTCAAGTGTTTTCGATCTGTTTTTATTTGATTACCCGGCTTTCGTTTAATGGACTGTTTCTGCTTTTCAAACTGACATCGGCGCTAAATAGGACTTCGATTGTGTTTTGTATTGCGTTCTTTTTACTTTTGGTGCATAATAATGCCTAAACGTGGACAAACATTGAAAAGTGGAGCCCGTGAGTTAATCATCAAGCTGCAAGATTACTTTGAGCGGGAGCGGCAAGATGGCGGACCCCTGTTACCTGTCGAACAAGTACAAGAACGCGTCTCTCAGGCGCTTGGAGTTAGCAAACGAACGATAACAAATATTAATAAAGAAAAGTTCGGCTCTACTGGCACGGAAGATAATATTTTACGTACTCCGAAGAAGAAACGTAGAACTAAACCCGTGAAAGATATTGACACCTTTGACGCCGATGCAATCAGAAATCATATATAGATATGGTTACTATTCCAGAAATGAATATCTCAACAGGAAGAAGCTTTTGGCATCGTTAAGAGAAGCTGGACTGTTTAGCGGGGGTAAAACTGCTTTAACCAAAATCTTAAAAGATATTGGTTTTCGTATAAAAACAGACAAAAGAAAATTTTATTAGAACGATACGACATAATTTTAAAACGGATAAGTTTTTGAGAGAAGCAAAAATATTGATAACTGGGATAATGTCGTGTTCATTGACGAGACATGGCTAAACGCCAATCACACGGTTTCCGTTCTTGGACGGATGATACACAAGCGTCGACGTCGAAAGTACCAATGGGTAAGGGGCCCGTCTGATAATATGCCACGCAGGTTCTGCAAAATACGGCTTTGTGGAGAACGAGTTACTGGCATTTCAATCAAAACCACAAATGACTACCACGAGGAAATGAATGCCACTACATTTAAAGAGTGGTTCCAGAACGTGCTTTTGCCCAGCCTACCAGAGCCTTCTGTAATATTCATGGATAATGCCTCCTATCACTCGGTTCAAATACAGAAACCACCTACCCAAGCTAATAAAAAGAAGAAATGGTGGCTTGGTTACAAGCAAAAGGCATTGACGCAAATGCAGATGTAAAACCAGAGCTAATTAAATTAGTTAAAGAAAATAAAGCGGCAAATGTGCGATACGAAATCGATGAACTGGCTCTGAGTACGGTCATCGCGTTCTAAGAATTCCACCATATTATTGCCAATATAACGCGATTGAGCTAATCTGGGCTCAAATAAAGGTTACGCCGCCCGCCACAATACTTCCCGCCATTCAGCACGAAAAGATGATGACCCTATTAAAAGAAGCCTGCGGGGAAGTCACAAGAGATGACTGGGAAAAGGTTGTTGAGAAGACTAAAAACCTGATTGTGGAACATTTTGACCGAGATATCAGGATTAATTCTGTTATTGATAATAATATAATTATACATGTAGGCGAAGATGATGATGAAGACACCACCTCCTCAAGCGAATCGGAGTCTGATTAATATTCTGTACGCACATTCAATTCAATGTACTTTATTGCATAGAAATACAGATTGTAACTTTGTAACAAAGAATAAATAAAACAATTTTATTATATTAATATTACCTTTTTTTGGTTTCCTAAGGGTGGAAAATAAGGGAAATAGTTTCATATTGGACTAGTGTTTAAGGAATTTTATATGATATCTTCGCAGATTGTGGACCGATTTCAATTATTCTTTTTTTACTAAATAGGCTTTACTTCCTGGGTAGTTACATTTAATTATTAAGAAAAAATTAATAATAATGGTGGGAAATAGGGGAAGAAGACTTTTCACCTACTTCCGGTTAACCGATTCTAATGAAACTTGGCATTGGCACATGGCGTAATTTATATAACTTAACAATATTATGGTAACCTTAAGGTGATCTAGTTATAGGAATTGAAGGCAGTCGAGGGGAACTCCTCAAAGGTACATATAGCAAATTTTTGTAGCGTGTTCCGGCTCTTATGATTTGTCTTGATGGGGACTTTAAACCTCTTTGAGTTTCAACTGAAGATCTGACGAAATCTATTTATTTTTTATTATTTACTTTACTCAAATATATATTCATGTAAATATATCATTTTCTTTTATATATTTATACAGCTCAACCAGATGAGAATACTATATATAAGTACCCCATAAAAATATTCTTTATACTATATTTTAATACTTCCTAGGAAACTACTCCAACGATTTGGATGAAATTTTGAAGTTTGTAAATTGCGCCGCATTATGGATAGAACTCTCTTTAACTCTTTTTAACAAACGGTAGATGGAAAATCTGCGAAAGTATAAATAGCCCTTTCATAATCATTTTTACTAGATACGTCCCCGCAATTTCGACTTGCTTGCTGCATAATGTCTAATTGAATCAACATTAGATTAGAAAATTTAATAAACTCTAAAAAATTTAATTAATAATCTCTCGTCAATCAAGCCGATTCAGTGAGAATGTTACTCTTCTGCTTTCATTTGATAAACTCTCGTGTGCCAAGCTGATTCGTTGAGAACGTTGCTCTTCAGTTTCGTTTGATAAACATTCGTATACCAAGCTGATTTGGTGAGGACGTTGCTCTTCAGTTTCGTTTGATAAACTTTCGTGTAGCAAAGCTTATTCGGTGAGAACGTTGCTCTTCAGTTTCATTTGATAAACATTCTATCAATAATATAATAAAAATAGTCTATCAAACTGATTCGGTGAGAATGTTGGTCTTTCGTTTCATTTGATAACCTGTCGCATATCAAGCTAACTCGGTGAGAACGTTCCTCTTCCGTTTTATTTGATAAACGTTCATGTATCAAGATAATTCATTGAGAATGTTGATCGTCCGTTTCATTTTATTAATGTTCGTGTATCCAGCCGAGGCGGTGAGGACGATGTTCTTCAGTTTCGTTTGAAAAACGCTCGTGTATTAACTCGAGTTGTGAGAACTTTACTCCTCAGTTTCGTTTGATAAACGCTTGTGTATCATGCCGAGTCGGTGTAAACGTTCGTGTTCGCGACGGCCAAATAGCGTTAAGGAACGAAGTGATTAAAGACAATATTAAAAGTGAAATTACTGACAAAACTAAGTGAAAAGTGTATTAATATAGTTTTACAACATATGTATAACCTTAATATGTTAGTATAGAACATCGAATTTGATAATAGTTAAGAAAATATCTCTTATTATATACAAAGAAAAGTCGACCAATCAGAGCGCGACGTATTGTAGAACTTTCTACAAGTTTTAATTAACTGCGTAATAGTTGATCCCGAAAATGATGGAAATAATTTTTATGTTCTGGATGTATTATAAATATAATATTGAATTAGATTAAAATTTATAAACTAAGGAAGTAAAAGAATATTTAGCGTAATTAAACTTATTTCCTTTTTATAGTGAAATTAAAGAATTAATGTACCCAAATATTATGAAAATTCGGGACATTTTGTTTAATAAATTTTTATAATGTTAATATATTAAGAAACCTTAATGGTATACTAATAAAGGACTAAATTGCCGATTTAATAATATATAGTACATTAGTGTAGGGATTGACCATGTATGAATAAAATTACAATTTATGACAATTGTGTAGTGAAAATGTTATGCAATAAAGAGGCAAAACGGACAATGGCAAGCGGCTCACTTTAAAGTAACGCTCAAGTCTACCTTAGGGGCTCGGGACCCAGTAACGTTGTAGTGTGAAGAGCTACCAGTAAGAAGCGGTAGTAACCAGTAGTAGCTGAAGTGACTAGTAGCAGAATATAGTGAATAGTAGCTAGCAACATAGCAACTGATATTTGCAGTTACATATTTGAAAGTGATAGCTAGTTGCATAAAGTGGTAACTGATATTCGCAGTGACATATTTAAAAGTGATAGCTGATATTTGCAGCTACACAAGTGATAGAAATAGCTATTTTAGTTGATAATAGCAGCTAGTCAGACAGTGTTGATAAAACCAGCTACTACTAATAAATATTTGATACTACCATAATAATTTGAAGAAATCTTTTGAAATATATAGTGAGCAACTGATAGTGAACAACCATATTCAACAACCGTGGTCAATAAACAGTAGTCAGAAGATTTCCGCCGAACAGTTGAGCAGTCGAACCGCTGGCCACTGCCTTGCCATTTGTATCCTATTTCGTGCATTTTGATTTAACCTCAGTCCACAGTACCCCAGCTACACCCACAAAGACGGCAGTAGAATTATAGGTGTAGGATGCGAGCGAAGATGCCGCAGCCAAGCAGCAGCCAACTCAAGACGCAACCACCGGAGGGAAGGCCCCACTTATCGAAACAGTACCGAAGCCACCCCCATGAAGTCGTCGACCTCAGTGAGCCGCAACAGGAGCTCACAAACCAGGATCCATATCCAGCAGATGTACCCAAGAATCTTATGCCACAGAAGCTCCACCAGGAACCCAACACTAATGAAGACAGGGGGCTCCTACCATTTGTATCAGAGCTCACATACCAGGATCCCTATCCAGAAGATGTACCCAAGAATCCCATGCCACAGAAGCTCAGCCAGGAACCCACTACTAATGAAGACAGGCGGCTCCAACCATTTATTGTAGAGCTCACATCCGCTATCGCCGCACTCGCTGACAAACCAAAACCAGAGCGTGCGTCACTATCGTCTCATACTTTCGCAGCGTCGAAAGCTATAATGACACTGCCAAGCTTTAGCGGAGCACATGACGAGTGGCTTTCATTCCATGCCATTTACGAAACAACCCGAGGCTACTTCAATGATATTGAAAACACAGCGAGACTAAGAAGAAGTCTACAAGGAAGAGCCTTGGAAACAGTCAGCTCAGAACTCATCGGGCATGCTAAGCCAGATGAGATCATGTGAGAGTTGGAGCTGCAATTTGGACATCCGGATTCAATCGCACAAGCAGAGACCGAGAAGTTACGAGGATTAGCACGCTGTACAGAAGCGCATAGAGACATCTGCACATTCGCGAGCAAAGTGAGGGGAAGCGTCGACACACTTCGAGCACTCAAAAGAGAACATTACCTCATTAACGCAGAGCTACTACGACACCTCACCGACAAGCTGCCAAATTCTATACGCGCCCAGTGGTATAGAATCTACACCGAAAAATACAACTCTAGACCAGACCTCGGTTGCTTCAGCGAATTTATCACCGAACAAGCTCGATTCTGCAGTGCATTTGCGCCTCCAGAAATTATCAATGGAGCGCAGAGCAACCGTCCAGTACATAGAACACACTCAGCTATTACCAAATTGTCTCCGAAATGCAGAATGTGCGAAAAGGAAGGTCACTACAGCTCCGACTGTAACAAATTTAAAGAAGCGGATGTCGACAAAAGATGGGAACTCGCAAAGAAAAATAATTTATGTTTCCGCTGTCTACGCTACAGAAATCAAACACACAGATGCAAAATCATCAAGTGTGGAATAAAAGGATGCACCGCGACACACAATCGACTTCTCAACTATAATAAAAAGGAGAAAACAGAGGTCATACAAAAAGAACCTCAAGAAACCGTGGCTAACTCATTCGCTGTGTCAAAGTATCAAGTCTATCTAAAAATAATTCCAGTACGAGTAATTGGACCGGCGGGAGCTGTAAACACACACGTCCTGCTGGATGATGGGTCAACAGTCTCGTTAATGGATGAAGAGATCGCTAAACAGATTGGAGCTACAGGGTGGTTGGACCCATTTAAGATCACCGCTATCGGAAACACTACCCTCGATTCACCGGGATCCCGAAGAGTCAAAGTTACGCTAAAGTCTCCACAGCAAAAAGGTGCCATTCAGAGCACGCACGGTCGCAAGCCTAAACTTGGGGCCACAGACTGTGTGACCTAAAGAAGCAGCTAATATATGACTCCGGCAACCCAAGGATCCTGATAGGACATGACAATTGGAGACTTCTGATAGCCACTAAAGTCCGCAGAGATCCGCCGCACCAGCCAATCGCCTCGCTCACAGAACTAGGATGGGTGTTACACGGGGCACACACTAAAGCCCTGCATCAGCGCGTCCACGCGGCCAATGAGCTGCACACGAGCAAGGAGACCATAGATGATCAACTCCGCGAATATTTCGCGCTATAATCTCTTATCATCAATCCAAGAAGACCTGACTCCGATCCAGAGAAGAAAGCTGAAGATATACTTAATAGCAGCACCCGTCAGTTACAAGACGGGCACATAGAAACGGCACTTCTCTGGAAGAAAAAGGATATCGAGATGCCTGGTAATTATAAAACAGCAATAAATAGGCTCGTTTCCATCGAAAAGAAATTAGATCGAGACAAAGATCTAAAACAGAAATATAGTGAACAAATGAATTCCCTAGTACAAAAGGGATACGCCGAGATAGCGCCGAAAAATAGCACACCAGGAAGGACATGGTACCTTCCCCACTTCGACGTTCATAACCCGATGAAGCCAGAGAAATTTCGAATAGTGCACGATGCCGCAGCCAAAACAAAGGGGGTGGCATTGAACGACTTCCTGCTCACGGGTCCAGATCTACTGCAGTCACTACCAGGGGTCATGATGCGCTTTCGCCGCCATAGTATCGCTGTCTCCGCGGACACAGCCGAAATGTTCATGCAAGTTAAAGTCAGACCCGAAGACAGAGATTCCTTAAGATATCTCTGGAGAGGGGATCGACGTGATGAAGCTTCACAAGAATATAGAATGACGTCGATCATCTTCGGTGCAGCTAGTTCACCCTGCACAGCCATATTCGCCAACAACTGGAACGCTAAAAAACACATAGAGAAGTATCCAAAAGCCGTAGAAGCCAGCGTTGTATGTGTGAGTTTGGCGACAGTGGTTCCACTACAAATGATGCGTTTTGTTACTTCCTCTTGTTTTTTATATTCCGTGTCAAAATCGCTTTATAACGCAATGTGGCGCATCAGGATATTGTAAATAATTTTGCAAAAATACACATTAGACTAGGCTGTATGGTCTAAGACTTTTGCCTGCCTTAATTAGTAAATCTTAACAGCATCTATGATTGTAAGTTCAAGACGATTCTATAGTCTGTGGTAAGTTTGTAAAGAAAATGGCGGACAAGTCTGTATCAATAAATATGTCGAGTTGTTTTTTAAATGAACACAATGTAGCGTATGCAAAATGAAATATAAGCAGAAAAAATAATTAATTGAAGTGTTTACTTTATGGACTTTGAGTGTCAGGATTTTTTGTCGTTAATTATGTAAGAATAAATACGCAATCAGTCTTATTTTCAATGGTTCGAGCAAACTACCCAAATGCAGAAAAATGGGAGTCTCCCATTATTTGATGTCGATTGCAACGATTTTGTTTTTGGTTCCATTTTCTGAGCAAACTGAAAATTATGAATGTCCTCAAAAATGTGATTGCCTAAAACAATATGTGGATTGTTCTAAGAAGAATTTCATTTCTGTGCCAAGAATTCCAGAGTGGGTGGAACAATTGGACCTTAGCTTTAACAGATTAAGTGAAAAAGTTACAAAGGATTTTGATAAATTATTCGCTTTGAAGATTGTCAAATTAGATAAAAACGCTCTACATAATATTCCTAATTTCCTTGAAACAAACCAAATTGAAGAAATCAGGTTGAATAGGAATAGTATTGAGTTTATAGACGGAGGACACTTCTCAGTGAACTGTTCTGTCAAGACTTTGAGCCTAAATAGTAATCTAATTCGAGTGATTGAAGAAGGAGCTCTTGATAACTTGACCAATTTGATTGTTCTTAAGTTGAACCGTAATGAGATATCATCACTGCCTAATCATTTATTTATGCGTCAGTCAAAACTAGAAGTTTTGGAACTTAATCATAACAAATTACATGTTATTAGCGGTCTACTATTTCAAGGCTTATCTAGCTTAACAACTTTGAAATTAAAGTTTAACAATATAGATAATATAATGGATGGAGCCTTTTATGGTTTTAAGTCTGTTAATTTATTGCAATTAGATCATAATAGAATTAAGACCATTTCAAAAGGCTGGATGTATGGACTAGAATCACTGATTACATTGTCATTATCCAATAACTTAATATCTAGAATTGACTTAGGAAGCTGGGAGCTCTGTACAAATTTAGAAATGCTTGATTTATCACATAACTTTTTGATGGAGATAGAAGGGCGCACATTTCAACATTTAATTAATCTTCACACATTAAACCTCTGTAATAATAATATTTCTTCTGTGTCTCAAGAAGCATTTAGTCATATCGTCCAGTTACAAACATTACTATTGAACAATAATAAAATATCCTGGACTGTAGAAGATATGTCAGGTCCGTTTGCAAAACTTCAAAATTTGAAATTGTTTAATCTTTCTGATAATCACATAAAATCAATAAACTCAAAAGCTTTTGATGGTCTAGTAAATCTTGTAGAATTGGACCTAATGGGTAATAATATAACATCCATCCAACAACATGCATTTGAAGCCATGGCAAAAATAAAGAAATTTCACTTAAATTCTTCATCACTTTTATGTGATTGTAACTTATTATGGATTGTGAAATGGATTAAAGACAAATTGGAACAAAAATATATTACTGCTACTTGTGCTTATCCATCGGAACTTCGAGGTGTATTAATTTCCAAGCTTAAAGAAGACAATTGTGGGGATTCACCAAAGCCAAAAATTGTTGAACATCCCAAGTCACACCTTGCTATTAAAAGTAAGTCAGCAAATTTGATATGTACTGCAACATCAAATCCTTTTAGTAACATGACATTCCTGTGGCGGAAAAATAATGGAAATATAAGTAATCCCACAGTTTATGAGAATGTTACAATGTCAAAGAAGGGACAATCACAAGCCACATCAGTTCTTATTATACCAAATGTCACCAATGCTGATTCTGGAAGGTATCAATGTGTTGTAAGTAATAAGTTTGGAACAACATATTCAACAAAGGCAAAAGTTAATATTGTTACATTTCCTCGATTTCTTAAAATGCCATCAAATGTAACAGTCAGAACTGGAGAAACTGTTACACTAGATTGTGCTGCTACTGGAGATCCCTCACCAGAAATATCTTGGAAAAAAGATGGTGGAAATGATTTTCCTGCTGCTAGAGAGAGGAGGATGAATGTGATGCCTTCTGATCCCCGATTTTTTATTGTTAATGCAAAAACTACAGATATGGGTATTTATAGCTGTGCTGCTAAAAACCACGCTGGTACTATTATTGCTAATGCTACATTAAATGTACTACAGGAACCATCCTTTATAAGAGTAATGGAAAACAAAGAAGTAACCAGTGGTGATTCAGTTGTTTTGCAGTGTATGATATCAGGTTCTCCTAAACCTGTTTTAAAGTGGCTCAAGGATGGAATACCAGTGGTTCACACTGATCGCCATTTCTTTACTGGAGATGATCAGCTGTTGGTAATAGTTGGAGTAGAAGCAAATGATGCTGGTAAATATGAATGTGAGATTACTAATGAGTTAGGCACTAAAAAGGATATGATAGAATTAAAAGTATTACCTCCAGTGGCAATTATGGTTAATGAGGAGGATATGACTGGTATTATTATAATAACTGTTGTGTGTTGTGCAGTGGGGACATCTATTATTTGGGTGGTAATAATTTATCACACTAGAAGGCGTATGGCAGCAGCTGTACATACTTTCCCAGGTGAAAGTGTAAAAATGACACAAGTGGTTCATAGTGATTGCGATTCACCTCAAATGTTTCCGGACAATGTATCTGAACATTCATCATGTAAAGATAGTGGTACAGGTGATTCTGCGAAACAAACAAGCTTTGATGGAGTACCTACAGAAAGAAGTGATCAGGTGCATTTTGAGACTGCTGTTTGCAGAAGCTATTCTCCAGTGCCTGAGGCACATAAACTTTTACCTTCGTCTTTTAAGCCTTCAATTCAAGTGTGTGTAAATACATCTGTAACACCAGCTACTTATAGTTTTTCTAGTCACAGTGGTAATGTTTAGATATAAACAAATTTATGTAATGAAAACATTGATAAGGTTATTATTATTATTAGTTATGCAGTTTCATTAACTGGAATTATTTGTTGTTTTATTATTTAGAAAATTGAATGTATTTCTATTCAAATTACTTTAAAAACTATAATATTTATCTCGAGTCTCAAAAATATATTTTGTTATTTCTTATAATTTTGTGTAGTAAGATGTATTAGTAAGTAATAAATAAAGCTTTATGGCATTCCTTGGGGAGGCCTATGTTCAGCAGTGAAATTGTGATGGACTCTAATAATGTGTTTGTATAATATTTCTAGTTAGTGAAACAGCATTAAAATAGTTAATATAATCTTAATTGTGTAGTACAAAATGTAACAAACTTGCCAGTATTGGTTTGATGTAAAAGACTGAATGTCATTGTTATTTTATAATATTATTAAGGCACTAAAAATAAATAGATTTTAATTCAAATGTTATAATTTTATAGCCCTTAGTGTCATGAGCCTGGAGCACTTTGGTTATAACTTTGTGATGGAAATGGTAGCTGTTTATTTATGTTTATGTTATGAGATTGTAAACTTATTTATATTTAAATTAATTTTAAAAATTAATAGTTTCATTTGATAAATAATGTAAATTTGACATTTACATAATAATGAATGAGTTATAATTCAATATTGATTACCTTATTGATGGGCTTATAATCATAGCTGTGCAAAAATTTGTATAAGTTGCATGTTGTAGAAGAAATTTATGTCTGTATAAAAGGAGTGAGATTATAGTATATGGGCACAAATTGTAAATATTAATTGTGGAAAGCAGTAGGAATTCTTGTATTAATTATAAACAACAGATTTAACCTATCCAGACATTTGGTAAATGTTACATGAATAGTAACAAAAATATTAAAAAAATATTTAGA
Organism: Parnassius orleans; assembly: GCA_029286625.1. NCBI lineage: Eukaryota > Metazoa > Arthropoda > Insecta > Lepidoptera > Papilionidae > Parnassius > Parnassius orleans. Next base: position 2,910,485 of record JAGSMP010000152.1, read on the forward strand.
AAAATTGTGCCTTTGATTACTTAGGCATTGATTTGTGCACCATTCATGACAGTTATTTATTAACTAACTAAAAATATAATAATGGAAATGTAAATATGATACTGTAACAACTCAAGGTGGTCAGTGCCTTCATTTCTAATAAAGATTTACTCCTATTAGCATACATAATTTAATAACGCCATCCTTAAAGCATTCTCGCTTGCACAATGATATGACTGTACATTGTAAACATTAATAATAAAAAAATAATTAACTCAAGTAGGGGACACCTTTGTTAAGTTTATGCATTAATCACACAGTGAAAATATTAATTTAATTATTATTTTTTTTACTTTTACTATCTACTCATATTTAACCATTTTTTTTGAGAGTAGTTAAAAAGACGCACATTTCTGCCCTTTTTGTAAATAATAAGTATAATTTTGTTCTATTAAATGTTCAAAAATGGCCTAAAATTTTCACATGGTCCACTCGACACTTAACATTGCAAACAATTTTTGTATTGTATATATATAACACTAATAATAAAGGATAAACTTTAACATTATATAAAATCGTAGAAAATGTTGTCATAAACATTATTTTATTGCCTCTGATAAGTTTTTAGTGTGCTTTTACCATAATTTTCTATGCAAATTATGTGTATGATTTCAACGATAAGCATTTGTAATTAATGTAAGCAGTTTTGTATTATTTATACAATTGGACATATACGTGTATAAGGTAACTATTATTTATATACTTTATAGAATAAAGTCATCCATAAAATAATATTGTTTTATATTCACAACTCCCTCACATGGCCTATCTCACACCACTGAATATTTTATAGACTATTAGGATTTAAAAAATTGTTACTATAAAATGTTCTACGAAACCGGTACTTGAAGTCCTTCAGAAGCTCTTTAATTCCGTCCTCCATGGTGGCACTACTCCGGAGGCGTGGAGCAGAAGTGCCGTGGTCTTGTTCTTCAAGAAACGCGATAACGCTCTCTTGAAGAATTACAGACCGATTTCCCTTCTGAGCCGCGTCTACGTGCTGTTTTCGAGAGTCATTACACCCTTCGGCAAATTTTCGGCAAAAAAAAAAAAAAGACCGAAGAGTACAATCTACCACTTTGCCTTGCGTATGTGGACTATGAGAAAGCCTTTGATTCCTTAGAAATTTGGGCGGTAATACTAATGGAGAATAGATTTAGTTGTCTACGGCACACAGCAGCCGCTTACCATCAAGTGGACTGTGTGCTTGTTTGTCACCCTTGAAATACAAACAACGTTGTTACATATAATTACCTAAGTACTATTCATTGATGTTAAAATGGTGTATAGACCGTGTAGTCACCTTATTACGTCCTGTGGGTGACGTAAGAGGCGAGAACTAAAGACCAGAAAGACCTCTGAGCCTCCGATAGATAGCGGTAAACCATTTCGTATATGACTGATGAGGGTAGGTAGCGTCAGAGGTGCAAGATATCTGGTACTGTGATCACCAGTCTGCCAAGCCTGGCGATTATAGCAAATACTTACTAAAATGGGAACATTGGAGAGCCCCATATCCAGCAGCAGTGGGCTGTTACAGACTGATGTAGAAAAAGTATATGATTTTTATACGTGGTAGAGCCACGCTGCAATTATTTAGTAGTATATTGTAGCATCAATGGGTCGGCTCGGCCGGAGAAGGACCACGCTCTCACAAAATACCAGCGTAAAATAGCAGCTAAACGTTGCTGTGTTTTGTATGGTGAGTGTAGAGAACCGGAGACCCTTTTTACTGGAAAAGGCATTCCATCTTAGTCCTCACGGGTGACAACGCATCTGCATTTTGATTCGTAATCAAGGAAAGATGTCTATGGGCCACAGCAACCACTTACCATCAGGTGGACTGTGGTACTCGTTTGTCACCCTTATCCTATAAAAAAAAATGATGCAAAGATCTAATTATATTTTATGAATGTTTTAATTATATTTTGAACTAGCTTTACACGTTGCTTTGGTTTAAAAATGTATAAAAGAACTTCCGGAGATTTAAGATTTTGAACAAATGAACTGTTAAACTTTTATTTATGTATCTAAATAAATATTTACTTTATTTATTTTTTGTTTAGCCAGGTTATGGACAACCAGGTTACGGACAACCAGGTTACGCACAACCAGGCGGACAACCAGGTTACGGACAACCAGGCGGGCAACCAGGTTACGGACAACCTGGCGGGCAACCAGGTTACGGACAACCAGCTTACGGGGGTCAACCAGTTGGCCAATTAGAAATAGGCCATGGGCCATATCCATCAGTTGGAGCAGGTGGAGGAATTTCACCACAAGTACAGCAATGGTTTGCTGCAGTGGATAAAGATAAGTCAGGATTTATATCAGCCCCTGAATTGAAATCTGCTTTAGTAAACGGTCAAGGTCAAAATTTTTCTGATACAGCATGCCATCTAATGATCGGTAAGGAGTTTACTTTTTGAATTTAATTAATTACATTTGAATACGAATATGACAGTCACCATTTGTCACTAAATCTTGAAATAGGAATCGCATCTCTGTCCCCGGCAATACTGATGTTTTCGATGGGAGGCTGCTAGCTTGATGAATTCAAAGGATAGAATCCTCAAACAAAAAGGCTATAGTATCTACTAAAGTATTGAGTCACTATTTTTTTTCTTAAGTCACTAATTGTCACCAATCCAGTTCAATTAAATCTTGACATAATAAAATTCAAGATATTGTTGGAGAAGGATTCTGACTTAAAGGACCAAAACAAGACGACATTTGCCCGCTGAGTGTAGCTCCAAAGCTAATGAGCACAAGCCCATATTAAACATCGTCCTCAATTCCTACGTCGCAGAGCTGGCGAACTCTGCGATATGCGAGTGCAAATGTTGACTTCATGTAATCTTCTCTTAGCAGTACATCACTGGTAAGCACTTGGTGCTGAGTCTTCCTACCTGCTGGTGAGCTGTAAGCTGGGCTCCTCCTTGCAGTATTTTGCCGAAAATGGTCAGAGTAAAGCAAAGAGGAAAATACGGTATCACTACTCCAGTGATACCGTATTTGCCTCGGTGACTTTCGGCTACATCTGTAACCCTGTAACACCCAAAATTGACATATTACGCTTAGTTGCGTAATAAAAGTGTTCGCAATTTCTCACGGACTGCGCCCAGCTTCTAACATATCCCCAGCTCTAAACATCTCATTACAGATTTATTATTTGATTAGTGACCCGACCACAGCTTCGCAGTTTTCGATTTTTTCGCGTATAATGCCAATTGACCTTAAAATATCGTTCAGTGTAAGTAGACCTCCCAGTACTAGTGACTGCCTACTAATGCAAGATCAGCATATACTGGTTCTTAGTTTAACACTTGGTCGATAAAAGAAAGAGATTAAAAGTAGCAGCACTTCTGATTGCCACTCTTTCACTATTAATGAAGTCGCGTGTCGCATGTTTGTAAATAGTAAAAAAAGTGAAACAGACATGTGACGACTCCGTGGCGCAGTGGCTTAGTAATGAGTTGCAGCGCTAAGGGCCGCGGGTTCTAATCCCGGACGGAACAAGTATTTATATGGCCTACAAATAATTGTTCTGGGTCTGTTATATGTATGTAAACTGTCCCTGCGATACAGGAGAAAATCCTAGTGTGGAGGTAACGTTTTTTAAAAAGAGAGGAAGAGAGGCAACTAATGAAATTAAAATTTTTGTCGAACCTACTTCAATATTAATACGCATTATTAAGGATAACTCGAAAACTACTGGTCATATCTTGATGATCAAATTTATATGGGATGTATAAATTATAAGCACCAGCTTTCAAATAAAAATAGAATCATCAAAATCGATTCACCTAGAAAAAAGTTCTGAGGTAACACACATTAAAAAAAGACAGTCGAATTGAGTACCTCCTCCTTTTTTTGAAGTCGGTTAAAAATTATAAGTAGGTAAATTATCTGAGTTTTAAAGACGTTCACGTTGTTATAATCTTAATTTTCCTCCATGTTGCATATTAACCTTCCTCACATTGAACAATAAACTTTTTATTATCAGCAAATTGATGGCTCCGTGGCGCAGTGGCTTAGCAATGAGTTGCAACGCTGGGGTCGCGGCTTCGAATCCCGCACGGAACAAGTATTTGTATGACCTACAAATAATTGTTCCGGGTCTAGATGTTGTGCAATTTATGTTTGTTAAGTGCCTCCACGATACAGGAGAAAAACCTAGTGTGGGTGTAACGTTTATTTTAAAAAAATTAAAAGAAATACTAATACATTGCATAACACGTCTGTGTATTCTTATTTTTTTTTTATTTATAGAATTAGGGTGACAAACGAGCACACAGTCCACCTGATGGCAAGTGGTTGCTGCGGCCCATAGACATCTACATCTATGTTCGTTTGCGAATTTAAATGCAGAGGCGTTGTCAGACGTGAGGACTAAGATGGAATGCCTCATTTCCAGTAAAAAGGGTCTCCGGTTCTCTACACTCACCATACGAAACACAGCAGTTTTAAGCTGCTATTTTGCGCTGGTATTCTGTGAGAGCGTGGTCCTTCCCCGGTCGAGCCGACCCATTCGTGCTATAACTATACTACTAATATAGCTGCAGCTTGGCTCTACCACGTAAAATCTATATACTATATCTATATTTTACTATATACCAAGTAATATCAAAGCATTCAATTTGTTTTCTCACAACACCTAACCCTACAGTAGAAGGTAGTTTTCTACGTGGTAGAGCCATGCTGCAGCAATATTAATAGTATAGTTGTAGCACGAATGGGTCGGCTCGACCGAGGAAGGACCACGCTCTCACAGAATACCAGCATAAAATAGCAGCTCAATGCTGCTGTGTTTCGTATGGTGAGTGTAGAGAACCGGAGACCCTTTTACTGAAAAGAGGCATTCTTAGTCCTCACGGCTGACAACGCATCTGCATTTAAATTCGCAAACGAAGATAGATGTAGATGTCTATGGGTCACAGCAACCACTTACCATCAGGTGGGCTGTGTGCTCGTTTGTCACCCTTATTCTATTTTAAAAAAAAGAAGCGGTCTAAACAAAGGCGCGCAACGGGCTAAGTAATACAGACACTAGCACGCGGACGTTAGGTGCATTTTGATTTAATACGCGCGCCGCATAATTTTTTTTGTCAACTTAGTAAACGGTAGGGTAATTTCACGAAGGTCACTTCCGAGGCGTGCAAAGTATTATGAACATTAGCGACGTTGTAACTAAGTTTAAACTCGCAAGTTTGCTATCAGAGAGTGATCTTTCTGTTCTTGTACTATTATTTATTCCGTGGTTTTAACAATTATTTAAAGTAGATTCAACAGTTTTAACAATTATTTAATGTAGATTGAATTTACAAATTTCAGTGGCCTGTTACTAATTTACTAACATCTAAGTAACAGGCCAATTATTGACTGTTTAACTTGTCAGTCAATCGGGGCAGTGAGAACCGTACAGGGGATGTAGAATGTACGCAGTGTGAAAGGGTGCGTGTTGAACCTGTCTGCGGACGCGGCACGTCCCAACAGTTTCCTATTAGTGTATTATTGAATCACTATATGAATGCGTACATTGTGTAGTGTCATATGAACCTGCAACTGCAACTTTGAGTCGAAGGGATCGAGCGGGACGGAACGGTTATGTTTGGTTAATTTCGCCTAACACAAAACTAATAGCGTGTCTGGTTGCCACACACACACAATAGACATTTATGTCTTCCATTCTTAATTATTGTTTTAGAAGTCTGTCCTATATTTTTTATCTATGGCCTTATTGATTTTTTTTTGTATTGTTTCAGGCATGTTTGACAAGGATCGTTCTGGGCACATCAATGTTGAAGAATTCGACAAATTATATACCTATATTAACCAATGGTTAGCTGTTTTTAAAACGTATGACGTAGATCAATCGGGGCAAATTGATGAACAAGAGTTGTCTAAGGGTATAAAACTTACTTATAAATTATTTCTAAAATTCTATCACCCACAAATACATTTGTCTAATAGTCATATTTTTTTATATTTTAGCACTTAACCAAATGGGATTTCGGTTTTCGCCTGAATTCATAAGCTTTTTAGCTAAGAGAAGTGATCCGAAAGAAGGAAAAATTTCAGTGGATAACTTTATTGTCTTATGCGTTCAAATTCAACGTTTCACGGAAGCCTTTAGAAAGCGTGACACTCAGCAAAATGGAACAGTTACCATAGGATTTGAAGATTTCTTAAACGTAGCACTAAGTTGCTCTATATGAAGCAATCTGACAATGAAGAAAAAAATTCCCTACTACGTTATAATAGTACCTAAAATATCTATATTATAATAATAAGACTAAGAGATAACCACAACAGCATTTAAGTGGCTTAATAGAATTTCATTAACTGCATAATATATCAACTACCTGATTTTATGCACAACAAAATATATGTGATGGAAAACAAAGCACACTAGCTTTGAACTAGGAATGTTCAATTGTTTATAATTTTTAAAACTGCAAATGTAACCACAGTAAGTTCAACAAAGAATTGAATTAAAAGTTTGTAAAGCCTAAACAAGAACATAATATTTCCGACTTAAAATAAATCTGCTTTTAATAGATGATATATTTTATACATTTTTCAATGATAAAATATTTGATTTGATATACATGCATTTTGTTTTATGGTATAGAGTGAATCTCGTGTAAAACATGAGTGTAGTGTAGTGAATGGGGTACTTGAAATTTTATTAAATTGCTTTTTGAGTTAATTGAAAAACTATTTTTATACACAAATAAACAAGATCTGTTAAATTTAAATTGCAAAATTTATTTTAAAAGTTCTCTCAAATTCTCAAATCTCTTCAGAATTCCAGGGTAGTATCTGAAAAGAAGAAAAAAAGTTGAAAATATTGTTCTATCTTACAAATGAAAATCATGCAAATTAAAAATGTTCATAACTTAAGTGTTAAAGCTTTTAGCTAATTTGTGTTAATTTACAAATTAGCTCAAAGCTATGCAAGCATTTTTACGTGATACTTCATTTTAATATAATCCAGATAAATAATAAAAACCTTTTTCTATACGTTATTTTTTTTATCCTTCAACACATGCATATTTTTAATTATGTAGATAAAAAAGATCTCTCAATTATAAATATTATAATTAAAAATTAAACATTTTGTTCAACCGACTTAATATAAATTATTAAGTATAATTCAAAGCTATTGGTCAGCTTTCAAATAAAAAAAGAACCATAGAAAACGATTAACCTAACCCAAAAAGTTATGAGGTAACACAAATAAAAAAAGAACATACAGTCGAATTGAATACCTCCTCCTTTTTGAAGTCGGTAGAAAAGAAAGAAGAAAGTTTTAACATATGCCTTTATTCACATCTTCATTAGACTATAACTAGTCCATTGCTGGACATGTGCCTCTTCATGTACATCCGTGGCAGGACGGATTTGCCATTATCGTCACACCTCTCAAGCGAATTTGCGATTACAATAGAAAACGTGTTGTAGCTTCCTTATTTTACATTCGGCAAAAAATAGGAGATAGTTAAACTAACATTAATTTATCGAAAGAAAAATTGTGCTTTTCACTAAATCTACTCTTAGAACACTCACGAGATAAAATGAAATAAAAAAACAGAGGAGGTTCTCAATTCGACTGCACGTTATCTTCTACGACTTTTTCTGCCACCAGGGCGGCGCCACTAGAAAGTGAGGTATAATATTTGACATATTTCATAGCGGGGAAGTTAATTTGTTCGGAAAATGTAAAGGTTATTGTTTCTTTCTGTACTATTAGCTATATTTTATATTAATAAGATTAAAAATAAACTAAACCACAGATATTCACAAAAGTAATAAAATTAAAAAAAAAGTTATAATGTGCAAAAAATTAAAAAGCAAACCACTGACGCATTGTTTTGTGTATTAATATAATACTCTAGAAACTGATAAACTTTTATTAAAAACCAACTTCTCAATTAAATTACATTGTGTAACAAAAAACTTTACCTCAGTGTCAACTAGCGACGAGCAGAATATTATTAGCCCTCATTGTGAACCGATTTTGACGATTCTTTTTAATTATATGGTTATAAACCAGAGGTAACTACCGAAGGCAGGATTCAGGAGTGGGCTCGCCAAGCCCACTCGGAGTAGCCTGGGCCGGCCAATCATCGGTGTTCCTCTTTGTTCACCGTGGGTGACCAAGCTTTGGCTGCTAAACCGCCCACCACGTTAAGGCGGGACTCATTCAGGAGAGAGCTCCACCGAGTTTATGATAAGTTATTCACTGGCAACCCTCCTAGTAGGCTCGTTGGATACTAAATAATAGGATCTGCAGTGCGGAGAATGGAAAAGTGGGGGGGGCGCCACTATTGTATTGTGTCATTATTTTATTATATCACTGAACCATTACACGTATTTAAAGTCACTACTATACTTACTAGTATCATTTCTTCTTCTCATTGCTTCTGCTTTCTCCAAAGAGAAAACTACTTCCTGAAAATTTTTCACAGCACTTCTCATGTTGTTTTGATGTTGTACATTGTCTGGAGAGCTGTCATCAAGTAAAGTGTATATTGTTGGTATTTCATCTAATTTCATATTTCTTGCATTATTTGGTTTAAATACTACTGAAACTTTCCCAGTTTTTGGATGTATACTGAAGGGCGATTTCAGAAGATGATTAAATCCTTTTGTAACATTAACATCTAATCGTGGATAACAGTATTGTATTTTAATTTCTTCTAATAAATATTTTATCTTGCGAATTGCATTGCCATTCTGAAAATATAGTAATTTTTTTTATAAATGTTAAGAATTCTTTTTCACCTGACTGTGTCTAAGCCCAAGAAAAGGGTAACAATTTTGGCTGTTATGAGTATGCTCGTTTCTAGGTTTCGCTGTAACTTAACACATTCACCACCGCCACAAATTATGAACGTAACACACGGATGCCACCTACATTTTCTATGGACTCGCTAGGCGGGTAGCCGGCACTGCTTACGAGATAAGGTCAACTCGCCAGGCGGGTACGGTGGCATTGCGTACAGTCGAACACATAAAAAATGGGTCTGACCACCCAATTTTGTTAAGGATATCAAAAAATTGTATAAAAAAATTACGAATTTAACGGTTTTTGTTTTTCTACCTATAAAAATGACTAAAATATTGATAAGTAAAGTGGTGTTTTACGGTACGGGCGACCGCTTTGCTCAGCACCGTGATGTGACGTCACAATTCGACATTCGCTCAGTCGGTCGCCTTCCCGCCAGTCCGCTACTCGTTTCGTTTCGAGGCGCGTGCATTTTCTAGACATTAAAAATGGTCAGAAAGTATTGTATTGTACCTCTGTGTACAAATTCAAGTGAAAAAACGCCTGACAAGCTGTTTTTTAATATCCCGAAAAAGGGTGAAATAAGAAAAAAGTGGCTGAAGGCGATAAGAAGAGCAGATCCTCTCAAAGCCACCAGTACCTAGTATTTATTATTGTGAAGATCATTTTGATGTAAGTTTCATTATTGTTTGTTTACATATATAACTTATACATAACTCTAGTGGCACAACCTATACCTACAACTTTACCTACTTATCTGGGTGTGTGTGTGTAAAGTATCGTAACATACCTTTAGCATTGCTAAAGGTATGTTACGATATAACGTAATAACGTAATTTAATCAGAAATCCCCAACCTTTTGTAGTTATTAGTCATATATGATTAGACCTAAGAAGTGAATATTTTATTTGTCCAAGAACAGCAAATGGTGGACTTGATGCTACAAAGCATTTTCTAGCAGTCGACCGGTTCCAGTTATGAGAGAATATGAGACCCAATTATATTCATATCAATTATTATTATTATTTCTATGCTTATCTTTCATTATTATTATTATCATGTAAGTAAAAAGTAAGGTTTATATTACTAACTCACTGTATAACAAAATCAGTAGCAACTAATAAACTTCTCGAGTTTTAGTCTTCACATTTGTCAAATTAGGATAAGTAATAGGTAGTTAGGAAGTTATGAGGGAATCAGGGAACAGAGGAACATACATACCATACACACACATATACATACATACATACCCATCAAAATCATAACTCCATTGCCTCTATTACATGCGTGCGCTATCGAGCAAAACTACGTCTCGCAAAAACAATTTCTACAACGCCATTTTTCATACATACAAATGTTACCTAATTCGTCATAATGTCTTGCACCGATTTTTCAAAAAACGGAAATTTTTCAAAAAATCTTCTGAGCAAACTGTTGATAACCCCTGAGTCCCTGAGTACATTTGATCAATGAACCCGCCAAGCGAGTTCTTGGCATTGTATAAGAACGTTTTTAACAAATTGTGTAGTCTCGTTAATTTCTGACACCACCATACATATTGTTAGTTTATGGTGCTAAAATACCCCTGCCGAAGTTTTACAACAAAGTATCACTTATCTTAGAAGATAATGCAAAAAAATGTAGGACTCGCCAGGCGGGTCACAGGCATCTAACGAACATTTTTAGGGAACTCGATGCGGGTCAGTGGCAGTGAATGTGTTAAAGTACTTTGACAAATATTATGTCAACCAATTTTTCAAAATTGCGTCTAACAAATAATGCAAATTAATTTTAAAGCCCGCTTTTCACTATAGGATATATTGTAATATATATTATATCTCGAGATATAAATTAATATCGCTCACCGTATTTTTTAATGGAACCGTTTACACTGAGATGTAATATATATTACATTTCATGCTATAAATATTTTTTCGATCGACCGAGCGATATTTTCATATTATATTTCGCCCCCTGTACACCACATACCGTTCTGCGCCGCCGCGGAACGGTGTGCGGGGTACAGGGGGTAATCCAATGACGAACGCACACTGGTTAAAAGATATATCTCACAGTGTGAAAGCCAATCGCGGGATATAATATATTTTATATCCCATAGTGAAAAGCGAGCTTAAGAAGTTAAACGAAATTCTAATGATGAAAATGGATGAAACATATATTCTCGTATATTACGTTAATAACACTAAAAGACAAGTGTGGGAAAATGTCAAGATCCATTGTTTCTGAATGGTGTCAGCTTATTTCAGTAAACAAGTTCATTTATAGTAAATCCTACCACTTCAGAAATAGCTACTCTACCATTTTAAAGTATATGAGCTGGTTATAATGGTATAAATGCTATGACAAGTGTGAAAATGCTAGCAATTGGAATGTGAAAATGCTAACAAACCTATTTTATGTTGGTACAATAATAAAAAGGGGAAAGAATTTTATTTAATAATTAAATACGTAAACTCTCACTATCACTTGCCATAACATATTGAAATTTGACAATAATACCAGAGTAAACGTATTCACCTACAGTAGCAGGCATAAAAAATGCGCGATGCATGCGTTCGCACTCATCATCATCATTACAGACCTTCACAAGTCCACTGCTGAACATAGGCCACCCCCAAGGAATGCCACAAAACACGGCCCCGAGTTACCTGCATCCATCGACTTCCTGCATGTCTTACTAGGTCGTCACTCCATCTAGTGGGGGGATGCAAGTCTATCACGCAGAGAAACCCCGAGCATAACCATCTCCATAGCTTTGCTGAGCGACCTTAAGCTTCCTCATAAAGCCAGTACTAAATTACGAGACGCATGTACGAAGCTTGTGCACTCTCAATCACTGATAATACAAAAATATGCACGACTTAATAAACAAACATATTATGCGTTTATGCAATATATGATCCAAAACTCGAGAGCGAAACGCACGATGCTGCGACTCGTTAACGTGTGTAGTGCAAAACGAAGCTATGAATAAAATTTACGTTTCGCAACTCTATTTAGTTTGATAAATGCTAATTCACATTCTAAAAATTAATGCGATTGTTAATAAATCCAACTTACTTCTCTTAAGTATGTATCATAAATATTAACAAATGACTTCCATCTCTCCAAAGATGATTGAGGCATTTTTGTTAAATTATTTTCGACTATATCTCTTAAAGTTTCATCTGGAATCATTTTCAAAAACTTCTGTAACCGTTCTGGTGTTCCTATAAACTCTTGATCCAGCATTACTTCATCAAAATATTTGTCAATGATACCAATAGATCTTCTGTAAAAGGTAAAAGAAATTAAATGTTCAGTATAAATCCACTTTAAAAAGGAATTTGACTTTTTTTGTATTACTTTACAATTTTGTGCAATACATTTTGGAAATAAAATAACAAATATTATTCACTGTGTGATAATAATGACGATGTAGCGTAAGATAATCTATCGCTCCATTTTTTCCCCTGTGTGTTGTGTGTGACTATAGGAAAATGCCAGAAAACCTTATGGCTTTCGATAGATGACGGTTTAACTATATCGTTGACACTAGACCAGCAACAGGAAACACCGTCAAAGGTTCGAGACGTCCGGCACTGCTATCGGCGATCCGCCTGCAAAGCCGTCATTACAGTCCTTTACAAGAGCACTGCTGAACATAGGCTTCCTCCAAGGACTATCACCAAGCACATTCCTGAGCCAATTGCATCCATCTACTTCCTGCATGTTGTACCAGGTCCATCTAGTATGGGACCACCCCACACAATCTTCCCCATTGGTTATCGGTTTTTCGAGCTATATGGCCGTCCCATTGCCACTTCAGTTTACTAATCCGTTGGGCTATGTCGGTTACTCTGGTTCTACTGCGGATATCCTTATTTCAAAGTATATCACGCAGAGAAATACCGAGCATAGCCCTCTATGGCCAGCAGGGAAAGTTTTTTTTTTAATTGTCGCATTGTATGATGGTGGAATTCAGCTCACGGAAACTGTTCACTGACGGAAACTGTATTGACGGTCACTAATCAGCAGCTCTTCAAGGTACCTCATGATCTGGCAGTTAATAATGGATACCATTATTTTGGAGAACAAGGAGGTGATGGCGATAGGCTTAGTTGGACGGGTCTGCCTTTTTTAGGAATCAGGTGCACTAACGCTGTCTTCCATGAGCTTGGAACGACGCCTAAACAGTAAAAGCACATGGTAATGATGGCTTACTGGGACCAGAATACACGAGTTCCTGAAGGAAGGCAAACTAGTTTCTTATTTTTCTTTACTTTTCTTTTCAATAGTTTCATTTTAATAGTTACGAATTTGACCATACACTATCATCTCAAAAATTAAGTGTATTTAAGTTTATAGAAAATAAATTGAGCAATTAAAAAATAAAACTTAAGGACGGTGATACATTATTTCTACCTGATGCTTGAATGAAGATTGTCAACTCCCAAGTGAACTTTTTTGTTCTGATTATCTCCACCTATAATTAAACACAGATAATCAGCAATTGCTCCTCTTCCTGGGCTGTCTAGTGTTCTTGCTTCATAATCAGACACCCAACAATGAATCCCACGTCTTCCAGAAAATACCCAAAGAATATTCTGAAAACCAAAGTCATCTGCAAAAATTCAAAAAAAAAGTGAAAAAAAAAAATTCATTACCTACACACTGATGTACAATGCAGTTTCATTAATAAAAACATAGCAACACCACATTTTTTAATATAAGTGACAAGAATACTAACAGAAAACTAACCCTCTCGCACCTCTTCAACTCTCTATAAAGGTGTCGGACAACAAAATTTTAACCAAAAGAAAAAAAATCATTTCATCAATTTTTTATTATGAACACAAATTACAATTGGACAGACTTAATGGCATTCTTACCCTTTAACGATGTATGAATGATTTCACAAGCAATGACCATAAATTTCCAGCATTTATCACAAACTTTAGCCTCTTGACAACATGTTCTGACTTCATCATAATCAGTTAAATCTATATCAAACACTAACTCTCTAGCAAGCACTACAGCATCATGCCTTGAAATAGAAGGTCTGGAAAAAATTAACATTCAGAATTTAAATACATAAGAAATTATGCCAAAATGATTGTATGATAATCATAGAATTTTTGAGATTAATTTTGATTTAAGTAACACGCAAATTACGTTTTTTGATATGGAACGCTCTTGTGGTGCATTTATTAAAATGCTATACCTACTACTTAAAATTACGAACTCAATATTAAACATCAGAATATTAGTTTTATCAAATTAATCCTACTATGGTATTAATTAATTACATGAAATTGCCAACCCACTTACGTGTGGCAACTATTACCAATATCCCCCTAATAGGCAGTATGTGTTTAGCAGTGGACTTTTGATAGGCAGCACGGCTAGCATAGGCTGGGGACAAAAATTTATCCCCCGATTATATCCACTGACAAGAGATAAAATTATCTTGCCTTATGCCAAAACACGGCAATGGGGAGAAGTATATCCCCGTTTGACATAACAAGTAGACATATATCTCCCGTCCATAGCATGGAGCCAAATGAAAGATAAAAAATTATGCTTTTTTGACATTTGAAAGGGACAATTTTATCCTAGTTCATTGGACAAGGGTTTAAGTTGATATTCATACAAAAAATCTATCTAAGTCTAAGTCTATCTCCCATTTTATCTACTGTGGATATTATATACACCGGTGTACCCATGCTCGAAGGGTGGATAAAACTAATCGAGGGTATAAACATTTTCTCCTTTCCCCGGGGATAATGCATGCTAGCCTTGCTGTAATAAAAGAGGTTTCTAATTTAAACACAACAAGTTTTTAAACAAAAATAATACTTAAACGTCTCAACCAATTCGGTAGCTTATTGTACATTTTATAGCCATGTATACATGTTTTTTTGCAGTTTTGAGGCCTTTGAGAAGGCATAAACATCATACGTAAACATCACATTTATAGTTAAATAAGTACAAATGTTTCTTTATGATCAAATAGATGTCTATAAAATTACAAGGCAAGTGTAGAATGTTAGTATTGTCTTTATAAAGTGGCTCACAGATTTTGAAAGAGTCCGCTCATTTTTTAATTTTTTTTTTGTGATATAAACACTCCTTTAATCCAATGAAAAACCTAAACTATACTGTAATTTAACAAAGATGAAACATAACAGAGTAGTTTCATATGTTTCTATATACAATTAAAGAATAAATTCCAAAATTGTTGCAGAATTTGGTGCAGAAACTGTCCACCTTAAATAGGACAGATTAGGTAAAACAACCGTTACAAAATAGAATAAGCCAACCTTGAATCCACAAAGTAATTATCTGTCCTACCCCTAGTGTTTTAAGAAAACCAGTGACCAGTTGCAACAAATTTTACCCACTTAACAATTTAAAAAAATACACACACACACTTGCCCCATCTATTATTTTCCTACACTCTTCACACAAAGGTATAAGAAATGCTGCTAAGAACTTTTCTAGTCTGAAGTGTATAGAGGACCACTATAATTACAGACTGAGGCATTCCATCTTAGACCTGAGATGACAACTTATCTGTAGCCTTCCTTGTTAGAAGTCGGCTGCAGGTGTCCATGGACCACAGTAGCGCTTTTCCATCAGGTGGACTGCAAGCTTGTTTGTCACTTCAGTTTTATAAAATGATGCTTCATCATCATCATCATCATCATTACAGCCCTTCACAAGTCCACTGCTGAACATAGGCCTCCCCCAATGAATGCACGAAAGCACTGTTCTGAGCCACCTGCATCCATTGATTTCCTGCATATCTTACCAGGTCGTCACTCCATCTAGTGGGGGGTCGCCCTACACTTCGCCTACCGGTACGAGGCTGGCACTCGAGAACCTTTTTCCCATCGGTTGTCGGATCTTCGAGCTATATGGCCAGCCCATAGCCACTTCAGCTTACTGATCCGTTGGGCTATGTCGGTCACTCTGGTTCTACTGCTATCTTCATTTCTAAGTTTATCACGCAGAGACCCCGAGCATAGCCCTCTCCATAGCTCGCTGAGCGACCTTGAGCGTCATCATACGGCCAGCAGTGTAGGACCATGTCTCAGATCCATAAGTCATCACTGGCAACATGCACTGAATGTACAGTCTCTTTTTCAAGTTTTGAGATATACCTGACGAGAAGATGTGTCATAATTTCCAGAACGCTGCCCAGCCGAGTTGAATCCGTCGATTGACCTGTCAGTCGAAGTTGGACTTACATAGGTGTGACATGGACGTTATACATAATCTTTGTTTTGTCCATGTTCATCTAAAGACCTATCCGTTGGGAGGCACTATTGAGGTCATTCGATTCTGCCATAAGGACTACACCATTGATGTTAATACCATATCCTTTCCAATCCAGTAGCTTGAAAATGTCTTCCAATGCAGCGGTGAAGAGTTTCGGGGATATTACGTCACCCTGTCATACACCTCTCACTTCGATATACCGACAGTCAACTTGGCACCGCTGAAGGGACTGCAGCACCGCCCAAATTTCGACAGAATCACAGGCTTTCTTATAGTCCACATACACAACACATATGTGGTAATTAATAATTTTGTTTCGTTTCCCTTAAAAACTACAGGGTTACACAACTCTGCATTAAACATGGAGTCGAGGCCCTCTCACATCCATCCAGCACCTGCCCTTTCAAATACATTTTTGAGTTTTGCATGTTTGTGTTTTCTGAAGAATATGTCATAATAATAATATAATTCAAATTCAGGATAAAAATGTATATCATACTTATTGTTATAAACAGCACCAATATCCAATTTATAGGGACATTTCTTTTGAAGCAATGCCTGAAATTCCTTCTGATTGCTTATAGATAAATATCGTATATAAACATCATCGGCCAGTGTAAATGACAATTCTCTATTAGAAAGGGGCTGTGGACTATTTCCACAGGCAAGCCATCTGCAGAAAATGTTTTGAGGGAATAATCTTGTATAATATACCGGCAACATATCAGAAAGTAAATTTTCATCATAATGTGCCACCTAAAAATAAAATATATTTAAATAGACAAAGACGTTTAATATTTTAAACTTATTTTGATAATTGAATTGGTATCAGTTTGAGAATTCACTAACCATATTGATTATTTGTTTTAATTGATTTTTTATAAATACGAAATCAATGATCAATCAATGTATTATACTTATCAATAACAATAATTATTTTCAGTATATTAAAAGTACTCTGTGATAATTATAGTCTGTGAATGTGAACAATAAATTTTTTTTTTTGGAGTTTATGGCCTGGTATCTAGACCTTTAGGCCAAGTCTTAGGTATTTTTATTCGGTTTATTATAATTTTCTTCATAGTACACTGCTTCACAATATGTTGATGCGTCACATTGTGCAGCCCTTGGGAGATTTTGACGGCAACTTGAATCAGCAGACAGCTGACAGTTGGCGATGGTATCTCAAGACGCCTAAGCAGATAGACACCTTATCTTGAGAATCACATCACCATCAGAGCACTTGTATCACCGTTTCCACTAATAGTTCACATGCGCAGACACTTAATACACAAAATCGCACCACTTTGACATATCAAAATCCACTTCAAACCATTATTCAAACAATAATACAGGAGCAGCAAACCGCCGCCGATCAAGTTCCCGCCAAAACTCCCCAACAATAAAATAAATAATAAATAATTATTGCCCGTTTTATTATAATACCGTAGACTTAGAATATACTGGCGTATAGACCACCTGACAGCCTGAAAACGCGTGACCAATTTTGATTTGTCATTGTGTGCGTTAGCTAGTGATTATATTTTACTTAAAAGGACTATCGAAAATGATTGTTAAGGAAGCGGTAAAAAGATTATAAAAAATTGTTTAGTGCATGAAGTTGAATAACTTCAAAAATTAACTGAATTTTACCATGATAGTTCTAAAATAATTAAAAAATATTCATATAACATGTTCCTGGGAATAAGCTGAACCTACCTGCCTTTTGTTGGATTTTAATTCAAATGTATAAAATCCCAGGTGACTTTACCGAAAACTAAAAAACTCCCCAATAATCAGATCAGAATGTTGTATTTTCGAGCTATGATCTTTGGAGAAAAATATTTACTGCCGTGGGCAGTTTCCCCGGAATTTATTTATTAACATATTGTTAATATAAATAGGTAGATACTTAACTAAGTATATACCTATTTATATTTTATATATTTTATAAAATGTTTTGATGGGGAAACAAAAACGGGGACACGGAGTACATAATGGCTGCTTTATTTTTCATATAAGTATTACTTGTGATAATTACAAACATTTAATAATTAATAATTAGGTAAATACATTATAGAAGTTTATTTTAACATTCGACTTAAATATGAATGTAAACTTAATAATTAAAGTAAGGAAACTTGTAGGAATCAGTTAAATAAGATTGCTCTGTTTAAAGGCCAATATGTTTATGAGGCTTCATCATGCTTCATGTTTATATTCTTTCATCTGTCCCTGAAAAGTATAAAGTAATAATAAACTTATTATCATTTTAGCTGCATGAATTTTAAAAACATAATGATCTTAACATAGTAAAGTGGACTAAGTGTCTGAGGATACAGATGCACTCTCTATTCTCTCAATCTCGGTATGTTAAGAAAATGGTCACTCATTCATGGACTGACCGCGGCAAGTGCAACTTAATTTCGCAGATCTATTGATCTGCGCAGCTATTACTTAACCACGAGTTCCTCTTCTCTACGACTAACTCTGTAGGGGATGAACCACGCTATTTAAGCGCTCGCGACAATGTCGTCGGCCATCAAGCATGAATCGGGTATTGACCGTTGTGAGTATCAAATACTATGAAATTTATACTATCACGTCTCATGCGCGGTCGTCTAGTAGCGCTTGAGGAGCGTTACTAAATATCTATACCTAACTACGCTAAAAGTTTTATCGTTATGATTTGGTAATATAATCCGAAGTTCCGAAGCTCCGCTCAACCCCTTGGGGAAAATAGCGTGATGCTATGAATATTGTACTAGTGTGACCGTGAGGCGGTGTGGTTGATTAGGGTTATACATTTATTTTGGTTGATAAATAAATACTTAGTTGGGTTGATAATGGCTTAAAGAGGATAATCTCAAGATTTTTTTATCTTTAATGTACTACAGCATATAATGTATGAAAATCTGTCTCTATTTTTATCTAAAGTTTTGAAAGTAAAATTTTTGAAGTCTTATTATAACAATATTATACTTACTGGTACAAATAATGTAGAAATGACTCCTTTTAATAAAATTGTTTTTATTCTACTTTTTCTTTTATACTTCTCAAGAAAATGTTTGCTGAAAATTGTTGAGTTCTTCTTTGGATTCCAACCAACCCGTCCAATTAACCTTAACCATTTTTTCTAATTATAGAATCTTTTTGACAAACAACAAAATAAAATTACCTTTTAGAACGCAAACCGAGTATTTATTTTCTTGTTGTGTGGGCAAGTCTATCGATTTATTATAAACATTCAAGATAAATATTGACATTAATTTTGATATAGTTGAGTCAATCCCTAGCGTACATGTAAAATATTTTGTATAAAAATGTATTTACCAAATTCATGCAAATTATCAACAACGTGACTTTTTCTTTGCAAAATATCAAAATTAACAAAATAATTGAAAACATTCTATATTTTAAACTGTATATAACATAAATTTTAAACCAAAATAAACGCGTCATAACATTGACGACGTCTTGAGAATTTGCCTGTGAAATATGCAATTATCAGGATTATTTCTATTATTAACACCACAGTCACTCACAGAAAAAGTAACCATTTTGGAAAAAAGTTACTTACTAAAACTAACCACTATTACACTCTAAAAAATTACAAAATATCTAGGAGCTATTTCTTGCGTGCCGACTTGTGCCGACCTGTCATTCAAAATCGGTTACAGAGTCATGAGATTTGGTATCCTTTTCTATCTTGCATTTTTGCCATAAGGAATTTTCTTCTCCCTTGCACACTATGTTGGTCTATACGCCAGTATATTCTAAATCTATGGGCGAGACCAAAATCAAAATACACCAGTGCGCGTAATGTGCATGTTTGGGTGACAAATAGTGCTGCACCATGCATTGCCTGCCTCAACTATAATTATCGATTCCGATTGCAGTATTTTCGTGTCTTCTGACTTGACGCAAATGATATAAGTGAATATTTTTACCCAGCTAGGGCGAAGCCAAAAGGATGGTTACAATTACAGAAGGCTATGTATGTATGTATGTTCATCTGTTCCCTCAGGTCTTCTAAACTACTCATAGTATATTGACAAATTAGATATCTTTAAAAGCATGTTAGTTTTTATGTGACTTTATGCAGCTTAAAACGTGCCCTTTCGCGGGTTTTAAGCTGCATGAAGTCACATAAAAACTAACATGGCGGCTTATTGTAGACATAATGAAACCCTGAAATACGTACTATTGTATGTATTTTTTTATATTTTAAGAAACTATATATAAGAAAAACTAAAACAAAATCTTAAGTTATCATACAGTCCTATAATAAGTAATAGGACTCTATAAGAACGCTGGCTGCGTTTCTTCGCTGAATGGCTATACTAATTAAATAAATATTGAGATATCGTGTCTGCATCCAATAAAAGGTGTAATTCAGAATATTCTCGACATTCCGAAAATATATGTTGAAAATTTTTTTATTAGGATTTATTAGTTAAAATATTTTTATAAAACTGAAGTATCCAACGAACTAGAGTCCACCTGAAGATGGTAAGTGGTTACTGCAGCCTATGAAAACTTGCAGCTAACTTCAAACTGAGAAGGTCGTTGTCACCTCTACGAACTGAGATGGAATGCCTCACAGCCGGTATTTATACCGGTACTAGGTAAGAGGGTAATATCTTCCCGGTCGACCTCCCAGACAGAAATGGGGTCGTACCACTTAGTACATAGATAAACTTCAAATTTTTTTAATAATAATTATCTCAAAGAAACGCTGTTCTTAAATGATGTTTATATAAATTAAAAGTTAGTAACTACGAGTACTCGTAAAACCCTACTGCGATAGGAAATGTATACTAAAACGTTATTAAACAAGACTACTATGTAAATTTATAAATATATTGCTATTCAGGTACCTATAATAAATAAATTATAATATTCTAATAATAAAGTAAGTTACAATATGTAATTTTATTAATAAGTGTTTATGGTTGGATGTGTTGTAGTTTTTCCCTTAATGCACCTTTATGTTACTGTTACAGCCTATTAAAGTCCACTGCTCATAGGGTTATTTGCCATAGTTACCACGCTTGGCAACAGGTTTGGCAACCGCAGTTTTTTTATTTTTAGTCGTTATTAGGAAGCCGCTGCTGCCTATCTACTGATTTATTTCCCTCTGTCGCCTCTTACGACACCCACGGGATGATATGGGGTAGTAGATATTCTTACACCGCCACTAAACAGTAGGCATCTCTATGAGAAAACATTTTTCTTCAAAGTACTTGCTGCATATAGTCGACTATTTTTTTTTGGGAACCAATTCTTCTCTATTTATTATTTTGAACCATTTTTATCGAATATCAATAATTCTATTCTTTAGAATAAGAGTTACGGTTCCGCGCAAAAAAATAATAAACCCTAAATTACACGCGGGTGAAATCGCAGGGAACAGCTAGTTTTATATTATTTTTATTATAAACTGCAACTCCGTGGAATGTAAAAGGGGTGATACATAGTACCTAATATGCAGGTAATCTTTCTTTTCTACATTTTATTTTCCTTGAAAAAAAAATACTGGCCACACAGTTTTATTTCGACAGACGGCTAAGTTCACAGATGTGCTTGCTTCAAATTTGTTGCACCGTGGTGCAATTTTGAGTTAATGCCATGAGCCAGGGCAATAAACTGCGCCCGAGTTGCTGAGTTAACGCAAGGAATTTAGCTGAGTTACCCATGTCTAATTAAAATCAGGCCCATTGAACAGTGTTGCCAACTCTCCGCCGTGGGAGTCGCTAGATTGTGAAGACTAAATCCGCCAAATGTCGCTAGAATGAGTCTGTTGTTAAGTCGTCATAATATTATGTCACCAGATTAAAGTTTATAAAAAAACAAAAGAGTTTTTAGATAAGAATTTATATAGTTTATAATCATGTAGCGTGTACTAAAGGGATAGGGTTACACGTTTTAATCGTTACGCTATAGTAACAAAAAAAATTGTTATCATAAGCACTAAAAAAAAACATGTGTGCAGTTCACACGCGTTAGAAGTGAAACCTTCAAATGAAATGACATATATGTAAAATAAAAACATTTCACAACAAATTATTTATATATTTTCATAATTTTCAACCACAAGTGCGGCACAAAATATAAGATAAAACTTTAATTTTACAATCCTTTTTTTTTTACACATATAGAGCCTAAATTTTAGTATATTAAATCAAAAGAATATTTTCTTTTGACTAAATTTGCTTATAAATAGCGACGTCTACTTCATTCAACAATTTTAAGAACAAAAATTGATTGACTCTCAAAGTGGTCCGCAAAATAGACACTAGAAGGCCTCATACAATACAATACAATAACTTTATTTCAGGCATCAAGGACTTAAAAATTAAGAACATTGGCCTATAGCAATATATACCTTAATCTAAAAATTTATATAAAATATAGACATAACACTATTTAGGGAACTTTCTTCTTTGGCGCGTCCCTGTATCGGCGAAACACTACCCCAGAGGGCCAGAAATAGGGAACGAGGAATGTCTCTTTGTGTTTTGCAGGAACCTGGAGTACGTAGGATTTGAAGTTCGTTGACCTATTAGACTCCAGACGCTGCAAATGTAAAGAGATCGGATCCTCAATGCGGCATCGGTTTCGTTCCTCCACGAAACGCAGGACGTCTTCTCCCGACGTACTTTTGTCCAAACGGTAGATGTAGAGCTGTATGGTTGGCTCCACGACATGCAAAGTTGTACTCGCGTTTATTTTGGCGGTCCCACGCTTGTTGCAGACGGGTCTTGACCGATGTCTCTTCTCAACAAGAGTAAACCCGACATTATAAATCTTGTTTCGGGTCACCACTGGAACTGATTTTATTTCCGTATTCTTTTGCTTTCGACCACAAGAGGATGCCAGTTGTGAAGATTTTCGGGCAACATACGCAAACGTCTTCCCTTGTTGTGAGGTTGGCTTCGGCGGAGGAGTATTCATGGGTTCAGTCAAGGGCTGAGGTGGTGATGCAATGACGACCGAGGTCGCCCTAGTTTCACGGTCATCAAGCCGCTGACAGACGGTATCGCGTGACGGAGTCGCAATCATCGGTGAAATATGACTACTATTACGACACGCGGTAACCGACCGCGTGTCGTATTTACATTCTGCGACGGCGTTGAATTCGCAGATGTTGCAATTATGCTGCGCAATATAGAGACTTCGTTCCTCAGCTCTGTTGCGGCTCGTTCCGATTCTTCAAATTTGAAACGGATGTCGGTAACTTCGGCTTTCAACGTGGTGATGTCTTTCAACAATCTGGTCACGTCTACGTGATCGAATGTCACGGGAGGCAGCTTGTTGAGATCACGCGTGACAAAAGTTGGGATGTCATTAGGGTCGGTCTCATTGAACAGCCTGAAGATGTCTTGCAGGTCTTTCTTACCGCGTCCATCCCTGTGACGTGTGATAAGACTGATTTGGGTCACGGCTGAATCTGCTAACACCTTCTTCGCTTGGATGATCTCGTCCTCGGTGAAGCTTGTCATCAGTATGTGCTCCAGAGAAACGTGGTCCATGACGTCCAATTTTTGTTGAACAAAGGCCAGGAACTCGTGGACTACGACGGTAACGGAGCGTTTAGGTTGACACGCCATTTCGAATTATTTTCGCGCTGTAGGTATGCTTATGCTACGAATAAATTGTAGGTTTGGCATTAGAGCCGTCACATCATTATGAAGCGTCGTAGAATTAACTAATTTAATATAAATCGGTAAGATATGAAACCGTGGGTTGTTAAGAATGGTTTGGATATGATAATTTTATTCAATATAATTAATTTTATTTATTTGATAATAGATTTATATTTTTTTTATTTTAACTGTTATAAGTTATATTAACCATCTTTAAAGCACCGCACATGAGGAGGCCAAGATAATAGGAAATACCATAGACTTAAAATATACTGGCGTATAGACGACCTGACAGCCCGAAAATGTGTAACCAATTTTGATTTGTCATTGTATGCGTTAGCTAGTGATGTACATTCTACTTACAAGGACTATCGAAAAATTATTGTTAAGGTAGCGGTATAAATATAAAAAAAAAGTTTAGTGCACGAAACTGAATAACTTCAATAAATTTACTGAATTTTTACAATGATAGTTCTAAAATAATTAAAAAATATTCAAATAACATGTTCCCGGGAATAAGCTGTACCTACCTGCCTTTTGTTGGATTTTAATTCAAAATGTACATAGTCCCAATAATCTCTGAAGAGGTGAGTCTACCGATAAACTTAAACAATTTCCCCCAAGAATCAGATCGGAAAGTTGTATTTTCGAGCTTCGACCTTTGGAGAAAACTTTACTGCCATAGACAGTTTCCCCGGAATTTCTTTTTTAAAATAACCTTAATTAACTATAAATAGGAAGATACTTAATTAAGTATATACCTATTTATACTTTATATATTTCATAATAATGTGTTTTATTTTTCATATAACTATTAATTTTAATAATTACAAACATTTAAAAATTAATAATTAAATACATTATAGAAGTTAATTTTAACATTCAACTTAAATATCAATTTAAACTTTAGTAATTTAAGTAAGGAAACTTGTAGGAATCAGTTAAATAAGATTAATCTGTTTAAAGGCCGATATGAGGCTACTCTCTCTCTTTCATCTGTCCCTGAAAAATAATAAACTTATTATCATTTTAGATGCATGAATGTAAAACATAATGATCTTACACAGACTAGCCAAATACGCAGGAGATATTAAAGTGTACCAGATGTCTAAGGATTCAGATGCACTGTCTATTCTCTCAATCTCGGTATGTTAAGAAAATGGTCACCCATCCATGGACTGACTGCGACAAGTTCAGCTTAATTTTGCAGGTCTATTGATCCGCGCAGCTGTTAATTAACCACGAGTTCTTCTTCTCTACGACTAACGCTGTAGGCTATGAACCACGCTATCAAGCCCTCGGCACACAGTCGTCAGGCATCAAGCATAAATCGGGCATAGGGCGTTGTGAGTATCAAATACAATGGAATTTATACTATCCTGGCACACTAAATTGCGCGTCTCATGCGGGGACATCTGGCGGCGCTTCAGGAGCATTACTAAATATCTATACCTCACTACACTAAAAGTTTTATCATTGTGACTTGGGAATATAATCCGAAGCTCCGCTCAACCCCTTGGGGAAAATAGCGTGATGCTATAAATATTGTACTAGTGTGACCGGTGCTGGTGGTTAAGTAAGGTTATACATTTTTTTTGGTTGATAAATAGATACTCAGTTGGGTTCATAATGACTTAAATAGGATAATCTCAACATTTTTTATTTTAAATATAATACAGTTTTATAATGTATAAAAATCTATCTCTATTTTCACCTAAAGTTTTGGAAGTTAAATTTTTGAAGTCTTACTGTAACATTATAATACTTACTTGGACAAATAATGTTGGAATAGCTCCTTTTAATGAAATTGCTTTTATTCTGCTTTTCCTTTTATATATCTCAAGAAACTGTTTGCTGCAAATTGTAGAATTCTTCTTTGGATTCCAATCAACACGCCCAATTAACCTTATCCATTTTTTTTCTATCCATCTGTTTGACAAACGGCAAAATTAAATTACGTTTTTAGAACGCAAATTGAGCATTTATTTTCATTCCTCTCCTTGTTGTGTGGGCAAGTCTATCGATTCATTATAAAAATTCAAGATAAATATCGACATTAATTTTGATATAATTGAGTCAATCCCTAGCGTACATGTAAAATATTTTGTTTAAAAATGACTTTTTTCTTTGCAAACTATCAAAATTAATAAAGTAATTGAAAACATTCTATAATTTAAACAGTATTTATCATAAATTTTAACCCAAAATAGACGCGTCATAGCAGTAACGACGTCTTGCGAATTTACCTGTGAAATGTGCAACCATCAGGATTATTCCTATTATTGACACCACAATCATTCACGGAACATATAACCATTTTGGAAAACTATTAATTATAAACATTAAGACTATTATAATTTAAAAAATTACAAAATATCTAGGAGCTTATTTCTTGCGTGCCGACTTGTGCCGACCCACAGAACACAATTACTCTCTACCGAGAGTGCCGACCTGTCATTTAAAATCGGTTACAGAGTCATGAGATTTGGTATCCTTTTCTATTTTGCATTTTTGCCATAAGGAATTTTCTTCTCCCTTGCACACTATGTCGGTCTATACGCCAGTATATTCAGGCCTGTCTACTCCTACAAGAGGCTAATTCAGTGAGTTCGTCACGCGCGCTCCAGTTGACGCGCACCTTACGTTAACAAAAAAGTATTTTTCTCTTATAAGTATTTAGGCACTTTTGATATTTATTTTTGAGTTTTTATTCAAGCACGACCACTCAAAAAGCCAAAAGGTACTGACTGCATAGCATACGGGTGCTTAAATAACAATAGGAATGTCGGCTTTTCATTCTTTACTAAGGATACCGAAGATCTAGATAATTAGGTACTTAGTTACTGACGCCATAGTTACAGATTTATTATTTGATTAGTAACCCGACCACAGCTTCGCAGTTTTCGATTTTTTCGCGTATAATGCCAATGACCTTAAAATATCTTTCAGCGTAAGTAGACCTTCCAGTACTAGTGACTGCCTACTATGCAAGATCAACATATACTGGTTATCGATTGAACGTAGCAGCACTTCTCATTGCCACTCTTTCATTAATAATGAAGTCGCGTGTCGCATGTTTGTAAATAGCAAAAAATGTGAAACAGACGAATGTGACGGCTCCGTGGCGTAGTGGCTTAGTAATGAGTTGCAGCACTAAGGACCGCGAGTTCGAATCCCGGACGGAACAAGTATTTGTATGGCCTACAAATAATTGTTCTGAGTATGTTCTATGTATGTAAGCTGTCCCTGCGATACAGGAGAAAATCCTAGTGTGATAGTAACGTTTTTTAAAAAGAGAGGAAGAGAGACAACTAATGAAATTAAAAAATTTGTACAACCGACTTCAATGCTAATACGCATTATTAAGGATAACTCCAAAGCTACTGGTCAGATCTTGATCAAATTTATATGGGATGTATAAATTATAAGCACCAGCTTTCAAATAAAAATAGAATCACTAAAACCGATTCACCTAGAAAAAAGTTCTGAGGTAACACACACATAGAATAAACAGTCGAATTAAGTACATCTCCCATTTTTGAAGTCGGTTAAAAATGATAAGTAGGTATATTATCTGAGTTTCAAAGACGTTCACGTTGTTATAATCTTAATTTTACTCAATGTTGCATATTAACCTTCCTCACATTGAACAATAAAGTTTTTATTATCAGCAAATTGATGGCTCCGAGGCGCAGTGGCTTATCAATGAGTTGCAACGCTGGGGCCGCGGGTTCGAACGGAACAAGTATTTGTATGGCCTACAAATAATTGTTCCGGGTCTAGATGTTTGTCCTTGTGCAATTTATGTTTGTTAACTGCCTCCACGATACAGGAGAAAATCCTAGTGTAGGGGTAACGTTTTTTTTAACAAAATAAAATAAAATAAAATAAAATAAATACTAATACATTGCATAACACCTCGGTGTATTTTACTATATACCAACTAATATCAAAGGATTCAATTTGTTTTCACAACACCTAACCCTACAGTAGAAGCGGTCTTAAGGCGTGTAACGGGCTAAGTGATATAGACACTCGCACGCGGGCGTAAGGTGCATTTTGATTTAATACGATCCGGGTTCGAACTCAGGACCTCATGATCAATAGTCGCGGTTCCAATCTAGCCTAACCAGACAGTCTATCTATAGAATCCTGCTATGTAATAATTTATAATGAAAAGTAAAAATGAAACGTTAAAAAGCGAAAAGAAAAACACACGCGGATCCGTTATAACCTGCTCGAGACAACTCGGGGAACTTGCCGAAGAATATATTAAAACTTTATCAAAGCACCAACTTCCATTTCCTCGCGGCGCGGCGGGATCTATGAAGGAACTCGGGAGGGAACTCCGGAATAGATGGTACTTCTTTGGAATTGGTTTGGCATAGACAAACGTAGTCTACACTGCTGCGCCACATAAAGTTTTTTTTCGACGAAATAAACGGTAAGCTAATTTTACAAAGGTCACTTCCGAGACGTGCAAAGTATTATGAACTTTAGCGACGTTGTAACTAAGTTTAAACTCGCAAGTTTGCTATCAGAGAGTGATCCTTCTGTTCTTTTAACTATTATTTATTTAATTTTTCATTATCTCTTAAACTATGCGTCCAAATAACATGCTATAAAAAGCAAAGTTTATCTTCATAAAATTGTCTTGATGATGAAGTAACTTTCGTTCGTAGCGATTAATATGCTATGCCTAATAATAACTCTCATAAATCGCTTTTAATTTTTCAATATTGTTTTGTTACAAAATACTTTATTGTGGCTTATGTATAAGAAATAGGCATATGGACTTTTCTTTTAGATGGAGGAAAGATATTTTTGTGGAACATAGTATTTACGTATAACTAATCATTACGGCAGCGCACGCGGATAAAGCATTTCGGGAGCGCTTTTTCTTCCGACTTGCTTAACAAAAATCAATATTTAAGGCTATCTGAGAAGTGTAGCCTAATGCTAGATAGCCTATACTATTCCTCGTGAATCTGGCTATCATATACAAAAAGAATTTATCAAATCGGACTGGTAGTTCCAGAGATTAGCGTGTTTCAACAAACAAAAAACCTCTTCCGCTTTATTATATTAGTATAGATTCTATCTCATTCTCTCCTATAGATTTATATATTTGTCTCTTTTTAGTGTCGCTTTTTCGTTTTTATTTCAATAATGTTATTCAATCAAATTTTTAATAAAATATTATCATTTTTTTTATTATTATTGTAATTTGAATGTATCTGTAATTACAGTAAACATAAAAAATGTGTGTTTAGGTCACACGCGGTAGAAGTGAAACCTTCAGAAAACTAAACTTCGAGAGAATGAGACGAATGCAATCAAGAGTAGGATATTTCAGCCAATAGCATAACAACAAAGTACATTAAAATGAACATCAACTCAGTTACACACAGGGAACAGTTACTACAGGAACAGTTCTGTATTAAGGCATTTGGCCATAGATATGCTGATATAATCGGGAGCATTTGGCTTTTATTTATGTTCGATTAATATTAGTCTGTAGCGGAAGTTAAATAAAATGTATTTGGGGATTTGGCGGGAACTTGATCGGCGGCGGTTTGCTGCTCCTGTATTATTGTTTGAATAATGGTTTGAAGTAGATTTTGATATGTAAAAGTGGTGCGATTTTGTGTATTAAGTGCCTGCGCATGTGAACTATTAGTGGAAACGGTGAAACAAGTGCTCTGAAGGTGATGTGATTCTCAAGATAAAGTGTCTATCTGCTTAGGCGCCGTCAGCTGTCTGCTGACTCAAGTTGCCGTCAAAATCTCCCAAGGGCTGCACAATGTGACGCATCAACATATTGTGAAGCAGTGTACTATGAAGGATAAATAAACAATTATAATAAACCGAATAAAAATACCTAAGACTTGGCCTAAAGGTCTAGAAACCAGGCCATAAACTCCAAAAAAAATGTATTTGTAACTGTTTTGATTTTATTTATTTAATAAATTTGTTAATTTTTTATATTGTTTATTTTAACAATTAAAATTTATATAAACCATCTTTAAAGCACCGCACAAAGAGATGACTGAGTTAATAGGAAACACAGTATTTAAAAAAAAATGCCAAAAACATTTATGGAGGGTAGAGGTAAGGAGGACAAGATGAAAAAGTGTCCAGCTGTAAGTAGTAAATAACAGTTCAAAAACCTTCCTGAATGGCGCTAGCGTAGATACAGGGTATGGTATGAATGTAGCAGTTGTAGATGGATTGAAGTGTGCAGAGTTAAAAAAATTAATATTTTTGATGACTAGAGTAGTTAGTTATAGTACAGTATACAAAACTTCAACTATTCACGTAGTCCAAAAATAAGTTTTTAAATATAACTTAAAATAACTGTTGTGAGAGAACGTGGAGAGTGATTTTATTTTTGTGAACTTCAAATACATTTAGTAATTTTTTAGAGTGAACTGTTATGAAACTTTTGAAAATAGTCCAAATTCATTTTTCTGTTTTTAAAATTTACCCTGCTGCTATTGTAGCGCCACCCTAATTTAGCGCATTTCGACGGACACTTTTTCATACACAGAGATAATCCTCCTTACCTCTACCCTCCATATAATATTACTAATATTCCCTTTAATCTCTACTGATAAGTTGGCAATGCTTGGGTAGAAGTGGTTCACGACAGTAGTCGAACGGTGGATTCGAACCCACAACCTTTTGAGGACTCGGTCCGCACCCTGCCATTAGGCTACCGTCGTAGCTTACTACACGGCATTCTAACTCATTTTCTCGCAGGCTAAATCCTATAATTGTATGTTTTTCTCTTTTTCTTGTCGCTTTTTCGTTTCAAATCACAACGATTCTAAAGAAGTTTCTCTACAAAAATAAAACTAAGGCTTTCAAAGGGAAGGAAACAAAAAATACTTAGTCCACTTATTGGAATTAATCACTCGCCGACATCGGAGCTGGATGGATGACGTCTATTTTCATATGAGAAGAAGATGGTAGTGGTTCTTCTGTATAAGATTTCTTCTTAAAACTATAAGCGGCATTAGTCCCTATCACTTCGATTACTTCTGTAGGTAGGTCGAAAGTTACATAATTATTTAAAGACTTTTTTAATTGATCACTTATGAGAATTTGAGCATTGATTGTTTTAAGTAGTAATCTGTTGATTATGTCCATAGAGCTGAAAGCCCGCTCAACTTCTGCATTAGAGTGTGGAAGACACAACATAACAGAAATAGTAAATTGTGCAATGCTTTTAAAAGGATTCTCTTTTGTTGCAAAGACTTCAGGTGCGTACAGAAATATGTATATCTATGCCATTTTATAAGAATGTTAAATAGGTCATTTAATAAAAATGTTAATTAAATATGTGTGTATCAAAAGCGACATTTTTTTTCACTATCCAAAAAATTGAAGATATTTGTAATAAGAGCCAAGTTGCCAGAAAAGTCGCTAAAAATTTAATCGCTAAATCGAAATTTTAGTAGCTAAATTGCTCAATTAAGTCGTCATTTTTGGCAACAAAGGAAAGCAGTAGTTAATATTAAATAGCTTTTCAAACTTTTACTAATGATGACGTCATAGGGTAGACTGAAGAGTTGATAATATTTTAAATAGATGCAACATTAATGTTTATATATCGCGTATTTTTCATCATTTTATGTTTGTTGAATTTGTAGCCTATATAGTAAGAGCAAAACGGTCGATTTAAAGTTATTATAAAAATCTTTGCACCGTAGCGTAAATAACTTTGTATTAATTGACATAGTAACCTCCCACAAGGTGTTTGATAATTAAAATAAATCCAAACTTGAAAAAACAGTCTCTCGTAGCATAGCATAGCGATGGTCAACACAATGGTTGTGAATCAATCAAATTAGAAATCAAACAAAGTAAGAAATCAAAAAAGAAGTTGACTTTTGATTTTTGACAAAATTAATACCATTACCTATTTTTAAGACCTCTAAATAGCAAAATAGGGTTTATAAATGAACAATATTAAAATGGTTTCCAAGTAATCATGCCTTGTAATTTTCTTTACCTATCCAAATGAGACAGGGATTGAACTAGAGAGCTAGGAAGTTCCGGAGCCCCTGCTTAGGGAACGATTCAGGAAATTGTCTCTACTTGCCGGAATATATCACAATTGAGATGGCAATTTGCGCCATTACTATACAATAAATTTAATAAAACTTGTATTAGTAAAAGCTGCAACAACCATCAAATCAAAAGTAAAATAATTAATTGGCTTAAAACTTGTGACTATGAAGCTACTGAATGTCTATTAACATCTTATATGTAAATGTAATTGTAATCATTATTAATTCAGGCACTCATATAAATCATTATTAATTCAGGCAATCATACAAATCATACAAATTTAAAAATACAAAATCATGCACACACACACTCACTCTCTCTGTATCTCACACACAAACACACACAGACGCACACACAGGGCGCGCGCGCGCACGCACGTAGGTTTAGAAACACGTATCTATTTTTTTTTGTGTTTTTATTCAACAAAAGCTTACTAAATGTAGGAAGAAACTAGCTCCTGTTACTCAGGTTAACTTTTTACAGGAGCTGGGGCCACATTGATATGTATAAATTGTTTTTTGTTGCAATAAATATTTTTTCAATTTTTTCAATTTTTTTTCAATTAAGGGTCATACCCCCCTCCTCCCCGCCCCCTTTACACCCTAAATTTCCCTTGCGACAAGTGTGTGAGTAGCCGGCTTTAGCATGCGAACCACTGCACTGGGGACTATACCTGGATATTAAATTATTATATTATACTGCTACTACAAAATATATGATTGATTTTACAGTAATTTAAATTTACTTTAAAAAGTTTTGATTTACCGTAATTTTTTGTAATTCTTTTAGCAATTTATTAATGAAAATAGGTACAAAGTGGTCAAAGTTTCGTGCACCACAGAAATTTTTAATTTCAGAGTGTTGGATTTATATATTATAGGTATTTCTTAGATTTATTGGTCGTTTTCTAAAAACAATGTATTTTTGATGAAATTCTTCATTGTCGAAGATATTTATGATATTTACAAAACGCAAGTAATTTTAGTAAGTGTGAGGTAACTTAACTTACGGAATCATAATAAACCTATCAAATTTAACTTCAACTCAGCTTATTTTGTTATTATTATGATAAATAAATATGAGGGTAGTATAAAATACAACCGACGTGACACTGATACGAAGTTATATCAAATTATTGATTACTTATTATTTTCATTCTACTAATTACATAAGTGTATCATACCATAGAAATAATAATTATAAATGGAACTTAACATGAGGGAAACTTTTATAATAGCTGCAAAACTACCATGGTGTACGTTTCTTTTTGTTAAAGAATAACATCATTATTATAGCTGAATGTATCTCTAGTATTTCTTTCAGGGTTTTTTTCCAAGTATTATAACAAAGTTACTGCCGAAATTCATATTATATCTTTTACATTAACTTCAATTGTGATACAGAAGCCTGTAATTACGACGCTAACTACATTAATTCTGATATGTTTTGTAACAATGGCAATTTTTACATCGCTGATAATATTTACTATTGTCTTAACAATATTTGCTGTCATTATTCTTGTGGAAGGTATTTACGTATAAAAAAGTAATTTTCGATATTAAAATACTATTTTTTGAGGCATTTAACTTAAAATGTTTTCTTTCAGGTCTTATATTATTCGTCTCAGCTGTTGCAATATTGCAAGGTTTATTCATTATTGCAGTAGTAATAGCTTCTCTAATCGAAATTTAGAGATAAATTTATAACTTAGCGTATTATAACAAACATATTAT
Source organism: Parnassius orleans (assembly GCA_029286625.1). Lineage (NCBI taxonomy): Eukaryota > Metazoa > Arthropoda > Insecta > Lepidoptera > Papilionidae > Parnassius > Parnassius orleans. The sequence continues at coordinate 2,944,060 of JAGSMP010000152.1, forward strand.
TACTTCTACTCTATTCATAATTTTGTAAAGGTATATAAAATTAGTGAAATTGTGTAAATTTATAATTTGTGCATTAAAATGAAAATTATATAATAAGTAGTTTTTTATTACTCATAAGCAGGTACCACAAATTAATTAGGAGTACTGACGTAGCTGGTACTTAACGAGCCTCTGAACCCGAGGTTACACAAATAAAGCTGTTAATTTGCTGACAAACTGGCTTACAGTTTAGCAAAATTTAAAATGTAAATAAATGTACATTAAGAATAAATTAAAAAAAATCCGGCCAATAACTATTTTCTGGCGAAAAATACAATGTTTTAAGCAAATCAATAATCTAATTTAAATATTTTATTTATTAATTTTTTTTATTTAAAACTTAAATTAAATGTAGCACCTTAAATCTTAGAGTACATAGTACGCGGACTTAATGATAAGTGGCATTCTCTGCCAGTTAACTCCGAACGTAAAATAAAAATGTTAGCAGGTACCTACTTAATATTTTTGTACATATTGCATTCTTTACATCTTTATCTCATAATATTCCAAAGCAGTGTTGCCTGTAGCGTAAAAGATGATGTAAAAATGAAATGCTTACGGGTTTCATTTTTCCATCGGTTACAGGTACGGGAACGAGTTATGGACCGATGGTGTTCCGCTTTCGCCGCATATTTTCGCCGCACAGGGCCACGAGAACGCTGCCACTTAGTCCAAATGGCCTCCGCCCGTTGACAAGCCTCTCCTCGGGAGAGGACAACTCTCCCCCCCCCCCTCCCGAGACCGTACGCGGAGGACCATGAGGCCAGGAAAATCGAGCACTCAGAAGCACCAGCCTTCCTGGCCCTAGCGGCGGATTTTTGCCGCGGAAGATAGGGTAGAGTACCCCTCTTCTCTCTTTGTTCACCGTGAATTACAAAGCTACGGCTACTAAGGGCGGATTCGACCAAACTTAGTATAAGTCTTATCCTGCGAATAAAATCACTAATTAATCAAGAGTAAATCGCTATACCGCCAAAATTCATGGAGTAAACGAGTTATCCCAGAGTATTTTAATGGCGGCCGCTACATTTTAACAGCTGTTTTCGTATGCTTTGTTGAAAAAGTAGGATATTTTATCGTTGTGAATTTATAATTGCTTGTATTTTTGTGATAATTGTAGGGATTATTTTTTTAAATAATGCAACGTTTACGAAATATGATCGAAGATTCTGACAATTTTTGCTTCATCGTAACCCCGTCTGTTTTTTTATTTTCAATGACACGAAAATGTTTTTCTACTAGTTCTAACAACAAATTATTTTCCAAAGGTAACCAATTTGGGCTACGTTTTCTTTTTTATGCAGACATTTTATTTCAAAAGAATAATCAACTGACAACTCGACTCGTGTTAATTAAATATTCTAGTGTTCAGTGACTGTTGACACTATTATAATCCGGCAAAACTAAGTGGACAGAAAATCTTGCATTGAGCTATATAAACAATTGTATTTCGATTTTAGTTGGCTTACATGTTCATTCATTTTCATTCACCAACTCTAGAGTTACAATACCCAGTATTAGCTACTCTACGTTTGTGTTGGAAAAACGCAAACGAAGTTATCTGAGAGTAAGAGCAAAGAGTAAAATTATTCTAGGGTTAGTTACTCTGGAGTAACATGGTATTTGGTCGAATCCACCCTAAGCCGTGTACCTCTGACATATGGTAGTACACCAGTCTTTTTTCTATACACAGTGTGAAAAAGACCCATACAAACCGATATTTAAATGGTGAATCCCACCATCATCCTTCACAGTTAGCTAGCGTGGACACATCTTTGTTACAGAGAGCACGAGGGATCTGTAACAGCAAACACCTGGCCGCCGAGCTTCAGCACGTCAAGCAGGTTCTGCATCACAACAAGCTTCGGGTCCCGCGTCTACGTCACAGTGACCGAGTGAAGCCGGCCACAGTCGAGCGTGTGCCTGCTGTACTACCATATGTCAGAGGTGTCACAGACAAGATTGGCTACATCTTGAAGCGAGCTTCTATTAGAACATTCTTCAAGCCGCCGAAGAAGATTAGTCAGTTCTTACCATCCGTCAAGTGCAATATTCCTCTACAAGATGCAGGAGTGTACAAGCTTGATTGTGAATGTGGTCTCTCATATATAGGGCAAACAAAACGATCAATAAAACCCGCGTAAAGAACACATAGCTGACGTGAAGCACCAACGTTCCGGGAAGTCTGCAGTTTGTGATCATATCCTAGACGGCCCCCGCCATTACATTAGATTTGATAAACCACAAATTCTCGCGAAAGAACATCGATTCCTGCCAAGGATGATATGTGCGGCTATTGAAATTAAAAAAACATCCTAATTTCAATAGAGAGGGAGGCTGGGTACTACCACCTGCTTGGAATCCTGTAATTAATAAAATTAAAACTAAACCCAAGCATACCACTGCAAGACTTCAAGACACAATAAGCTCATTCTGCGTAGATCGGACCAAAATTAATAATTAAAAAAGCTGAAGGTACTCCGGGTTAACTCTGACATCGGGACGTCAATCACCTCAGTCTCCCGTGACCATGGGTTCTGTAAAGCACCCGAAACGTCGGGAATTAAAAAATAAGTTATTAAACGCGATATAATCCGTAAAAGTAGTTTTATTCAATTTAAATGGATTTTGAGAGTATTTTGGGTCAAGCTTGGTTTGATTACGTTCTTCGTTCTGCAAGAAAACATAATATCCAACACAGAATCGCTTTACCTTGGCCTTGGTGCTGTCAGCAGAGGCTCATTCCATGTTCCGTATTGCTTCAGCTCTGACATTGTCGAAATCGACGTCTGGGTTCCTCGTCGTCAGCCAACATTATCTTTACAGGTCTAGCACTTTACCTATGAGCAAATCCAGTGGACTCATCATAACAACGCGTTTCTGGGTTCATTTAAGTGCGAGATGCACATCTGGCACAGCATCCCGCCATGAATGGTTGCTGGTCTCTACGGTGGTAAGCATGTTCTTCAGGATGCTCACTACCCCGTTCAACCTGGCCCTTAGCTCGTGAGCTACCTGTCGCAATTAAGTGGAGCTTTATATTTACCGTCTCGTAGTACTCTTTGAAGTTTCTGCTGATGAAGCAACACCCTTGGTCCGCAATAACTCGATGTGGTGCACCGAAGTGCAAAACTCAGTCTTTCAAGGCCTTGATGCTGCTAGAGGAGTCAATGAGGCAAAGGCATGGCGAAGCAACACGTACTTTGTGAATGCATCGACGATGACGAAGACGTATTCCTTCTTGTCATTCTTACCGCTGAGTTTCCCGGTCGCTTCAGTGTGCAGCGTGTGCACTGGAATGGGATGTAATGTTGCCTGCACTTTACCAGAGTGCGATTTTGAGAACTGGCACCATGTAGATCAATTAAAAGGAAACTTTACTTATTATCACAAAATAAAATGTTCAAGAGCCATAACATTTTTAATCGTTCGTTACACAACAAATGTATACTTCACTTATTTTTATCTTTAGAATTTTCTTTCTTTAGTCATCCCCGTTATATCTCAACAAACACAAAATCATACCCCTACGAACACTACACGCGTACCGCATCTACTCTTTGGAGCTACGGCTACGGTATGGGCTATTGACATAGACCAGTGATGCACAGACTTATTAAGACTAGGGGCCACTCGGGCAAATTATGAACTGATGGCGGGCCGCCAGAAGTATAGGTAATAAAAGACAATAAAATTGATAATAATGTATTAAAATTGAAAAGAATTTATTAATTTGAAGCGTGGCACTGCATAGTGCTTACAATCTTTTATATTTGGCTCAAATTTACTTGTAGCAACACGTAAAACTGCTTCCAAACTTTCATTTGCAAGGCGGTTTCGATTTTTTGTTTTATTATTATTTAGTATTGAAAAGGTTTGTTCACATATATAGGTAGAACCAAATAAGCTGGCACATTTCAGAGCATTTATGCGCAACTCTTTGTACGTATTTTTATCAATGCAGCGGTAAAGTTCAGCAAGTCTCCTTCGTTGAATTTGTTACGTAAATCTTGGTCGTTTTGAATGTCGATAATTTCTAACTGCATTGACTCTGGCGCATTTTCAACTGAAATCGTGAAAGGATTGCTGAATATGTCCAACAGAGGTTTCACTTTTTTAAACTCCGAAAATCTGTCTTGAAAAGATTGAATCAAAATATCTAGCTTTTCTACATAACCGAAATTAATCACAGTTTTGTTGAATTTTTCAGCCATTTTCTTATAATTCGGAAAATGATTGTAATTTCCAGAATTCAATTGCGATCTGAAAAGTGTCAGCTTGCATTGAAAGGATGATACATGAGCGTAGAGCTGGGATATCAGTTGATTTTTGCCTTGAAGCCGTGTGTTCAAGACATTCAAATGATTTGTAATATCAACTAAAAAAGCCAAATCACACAACCAATCAGGATTTTTAAGTTCGGAACCCTTTGCTTTTCCGCCAGAAATATTCCAATTTCTTCTATTAAGTTTAGAAATCGTTCCAGTGTCAATCCACGACTTAGCCACCTTACTTCTGTATAATACAGTAAATCTCCATATTCGCTTTCGATGTTATCAAGGAATTGTTTGAATTGCCTGTGATTGAGTCCTCGTGATTTTATGAAATTTACAGTCGAAACTACCACTTTCATGACATTTTGAAATTCAATTTTTTTAGAACAGAGGGCTTCTTGGTGTATAATGTAGTGAAACTGCATGAGATCTTCAGCGTTTATGTTTTTCTTGCAGATGCTTTTCAGCAAAGTAACTAGCCCAGAATTGACACCAATCATCGAAGGAGCACCGTCAGTCGCAACTCCTGATAATTTTGATAAGTCCAAATCAGTTTTTGAACACTCATCCAAAAGTACATTGAGTATATCAACTTCTCTGGTTTGAACTTTCAATGAACACACTCCTAATAACTCTTCTAAGACTTCAAAATCTTGAGTAACACCTCGTATGAATATCAGAAGTTGAGCTGTGGAATTAATATCAGTGGATTCGTCGAGTGCTAATGAAAAAAATTCAATGATCTTAGTTTTTTCATTTAATTGTTCCGCAATATTACCTGACAAAGACATAATTCGTCTTTGGATAGTCATACGATTCAGTTGATTTTTCTCAAACGTTTTTACTGCTTCTGGACACATTTTCTTAGCGGCAATTTCTAAGCATTCTTTTACAAAATTCCCATCATTGAAGGGGCGACTTCGCTTTGCTATCATTCGAGAAATTTCATAACTAACTTCTGTAGCTGTTTCTGAATCTTGAATGGGTTTTGTAAACATAGCTTGCTGACCAATAACCTCCCGTTTTAAAGACAACATTTTTTGCTTCCTTAATTCGCCTGTAAACTTGGTAAAAGTAGGAGGCTGCGTTTTATAGTGTCTTTTTACATTATATTCCTTTGCAATCGCAACAGAATTCTTGCAAATTAAACAAACGACTTTGTTATGCGACCATACAAAAAAGTATTTCTCAGTCCAAATTTCTTGAAACTGCCGATTTTCATGTTTAACCTTACGTTTTTTACTAGGTCCTGGCTTGTCCATGTTGCGTTCTAATCCTGGCTAGGATTAACACAGCACCTAAAAACAATTACAGTACCTACTTAAATTACCCATCCTTTTTTAAATTGCCAAAAATAATTGATTAAATAGCTAGGTAAACACTTATTAATAACAGAGTTTTACTTACGATTTCACAACACAATTATACACGGCACTTGACGGGAAATCTACGTTGAATGTGGATCAAAATATATGACACCGGCTAGTCGAGTTAAAATCTACACTAGAACTATTGACACTTCACTCAAATTAAAACCGAACTGTCGGTCGCTGCGGTTAGCGTGGCTTTTATACCGCGCGTATAGAGTCGAAAACTGTCTGGAGAAATCACGAAACCGACTCTGGAAGCTACGTGTATCTACCTACGCGAGCAATCGGGAATTCGGGACTATTGCTATCTCGCTTGCTCTAACAATATAACCCGTGGATAAGCCGCCACCGCGCTGCCGTCGTCGCCGCGCCGCCGGCCGCGGCGGTTCCTCAAGAAAACGAATTTAACCGAGATCAGCACGAACATTACCGACCGCTGTTACCGACGCATGCACGGCGCACCGATAAGCGCACTTAAGAGCGCGCGCGCGAGATTCAAATTACTTTTCGAACATATTTTTTTTGGTTTTATTCTGGAATATAATTCAATATTTTTCGAATGTACGAGAGTATTATTTTTGCAGTCGGCGGGCCACCAGTATTCGACCGGCGGGCCGCATGCGGCCCGTGGGCCGCGGTCTATGCATCTACGACATAGACAAAACACAAAATAAAATGAAGTAAGAAACTCTGCAATTTAACAGGGTTCTTAACAATTTAACAGGGTTCTTAATCGCCCAATAGACAGGTTAGTCAATTGAAATAAGCTTGGCTTTCAGGCATTTCTCTCAACCATTTAAAAAGTTAACCACTTATTCCTACAAAATATTTTTTTAAGGCAATGTTTAAGATAAATTTACTTTCCTCATGTATCAAATGGTGATCGGCAGCAGCGGCAAATAATGTGTCCGCGGCGTCATACCCTGACAGCATACTTCCATTCAAGATCGAGCGGCACTGCACCATGCCTTCTACTAAACCATCACATCAACATTAAATCCCAATTTTGTCGACCACATAACACTCGGACTAAACTCTAACACTTGTCAACACATTAGAACACAAAAATACTACTTAGTGTTTTTAATTCATAGCACGTTAAAGTTAAACATTTTTTTTCGGTACATCGTTTAAACATTTAGAACTTTAAAATGTACCACATGTAAATAATATTTCGCATAAACTATCAAATTATAACATAACTCGAACAGTTTCAAATTTTACTATATGCAAACTATAACTCATCTTAAAATACCTCCAATATTTCTTTCAACATTTGTGAACATATTTGGGTACATTGAGGAATAATAAAGGTAAGGTTTAGAATCAAGTCGCATTAATAGGAGGTGTTGGGTGGTGGGAAAGGGGTGGGGGAGGGGTAGATTCGCCCCCCACCTTTTTCCCCTGCCGGACGTGCCTATATTTTTATATTAAATGTTGAAGATTAAAAATTTTATTAAATGGATTCTGAGAAAAATCGCTTTAATAGGGAGGAGGGGCGTCACCCTCCGCCGAAGTAGTACCAAAGTGTAGTCGACGGAGCCTCGCTAAGCGGGGCTCCTATTTCTGGATGGTTTATAAAAAAATAACCACGAAGGGAATGGAGGGGTCTGTCCGCTCGCTTCGCTCGCTCACTCGACCCCGCCATACCCTTCCAACCTAACCTGTCCGAGTCCGGGTGCCCCAAGTCCCGAGCTCGCTTCGCCTGCTCTTGCACCAAATAAAACACCAAAATGTTAACTTTTATAATTACTTTAATAAGTAAACATATTTTATTACTTCCGCCATTTCCAAAAACGTCGTAAAATAGCAAGCAATCGGTCTCCAGGGGGGTAGTGAAGTCGTTGAAAAACAGGAGGCAGATAATAACAATAAGGAGCACATTCACGTAAACTCGGAAGCAACGGAATGACGCTTATGACGCGAGTCGCGAAGTCGAGAATAAACGTAGTGATTATATTCTCTTTGGTCAAGTATATCTGTTACTGGTTACTGTCAATGTCAAAAGTTCCGTTTCAGGTATTAATTAGTGATTTATGAATATTTTTAGAAAATTATATTAAATATTTCGACGCAGTTCCAGCAGCTAAAATTGCACTTCAGATAAGCCCCTTGACCCCCCCCCCCCCTCCCACAGTGACAGACTCCTCAAATTCAGGCGACTTGATTCTAAACCCAACCCATAATAAAAGTACTTGCAGGTACCTTAATATTAATTGAACATTAATTGAACAAAAATATTTAAGTTCTGGCTTAAAACATTTTACTTTAAACTTTTACTCTACACTTTAATGGTACGTCAAAGTCGTAAATAGGACAAAAAAACTTCATTAAGACATTTAACATAAAAACATAACGCGAGGCGTGTCATAGTTTTTCACCAACGTAATAATCCTTACACTATTCGAAGGTTATATGTGGACGATAACAGGGACTTTATCCCACGTCTGATCTCGGAGATTCAGCAGGAGATCCCAATTTTGATCTCGGAAATACACCAGGATATCATTAATTGTTAAAAATAATAAAAGTGTGAGAGCGGATGTTCAACTTGCTCTCTTGCTTACGCAATTAATCATTATCTATATATATACTTATAATAAATTTGTAGAGAGGTCAATTCTGTACATGAAATATATTTCCAAAATAACTATCAGGGGGTGATTAGTGATCGATACTGATGCCAAAAATGCAAACAGTAAAATTTTTGTCTGTCTGTCTGTATGTTCGTTATAGAAACAAAAACTACTCGACGGATTTTAACGAAACTTGGTACAATCATTCTTCATACTCCTGGGCAGGTTATAATATACTTTTCATCACGCTACGATCAATAGGAGCAGAGCAATGACGGTAAATGTTGGGGAAACGGGAGAAATTACTCCATTTTTTAAGCTTCCGTCGCGTGTGCAGCCTTAATGGTTAAAGCTACACAGAAATCATGTATAACGGAAATGTTCTCCTTAAAATTATATAAAAAATATCCCAGGACAGCATATGTCTATCTTTTATGGTTGACTCACAATAACACGTGTAACTCCCGATAGCTTAGCAGTTCGGAGCTTTCTGATTATATTTGTCTACTCTTACGTTTATAACACTCTCACTCATCCCTAATTAAAAAAAGTTAACATTATTATCTATTCAATAAAAATGAATCATAGAAATCGGTATAGAAACACCAAAGTTATACATGAAATACGCTAATAAGCCATCGCGCGGGAATACTGAATTATGCTATAAGGATTATTTTTGTGTAACGGTCGCCGCGCTCGACGCGGCTCGCGGCGGGAGGTATAAAAATATATATATAAAAATAATATATAAAAAGGTCCGAGTGCGATCTTCATACAATATTTGGCTGTTGATGCGAATAGACGTTCAGAGTGTTCGACCTTATTGACAGACAATAATTGATTTTAACAAACCGTGCTTATCAGCGCGACTTTTAGTCTACTCTTACGTTTAATAATTTATTTTTAGATTTCTTTGGTATAGTGCGTTTCAAATGACATCCATTGGTGCTCAACAAATCTCAGAAGGTCCTTTCATGCCTACTTTTAAGATACAAGGTCAGTTTACCATTTGATAGGATCCCTTTTGCCTGAAGACCAACCTAAGTTTCTTCAAATATATTTTGTATCCGACTACAACGAACAGTCGAATATAAGAAATCAATATTTCCCGAATTTAAATACTGAACTTATTTCACAACTTCAGAACATGTTGCATCAGGTTAATTCGTATGTATACAGTTTTAAATCGGCATTAGAAGCTCTTCCTCAAGATGGTGATAACAATTATAAAATTGTTATAAATGCCGATAGGCGTCCAACTCAGGGACACCCTGGGCGTTATAACGTTCCATCCACGAATGAAGTTGCTGTAGTATTGGTCGACCAGGAATGTGGTAGGCGTGATATCGTTATCCGTTCCAGAGACAATCGTTTGCAACGTATTTACGAAACCCACAGGGCTTACGACAGTTTGCAATATCCTTTGATATACTCTCGAGGGGAAGATGGTTATAATTTCGCTTTATACCAAACTGATCCGCGTACAGGCGCACCTAATTATAATAAAAAGATGTCATGCCTTCAATTTTATTGTTACCACTTGCAAGTGAGACGGAATAGATTTGTATACTTTCAACGTTTTCGTGGCTTATTCAATCAGTTTATTGTTGACATGTACGCAAAAATTGAAACCGAAAGATTAGTTTTTATACGATCTAATCAAAGGCAGCTGCGCGTTGAAGAATACGTGCACCTTCGCGACTCCATGCAGCAAGATAATGATACGGTGAATATGGGCCGTTTAGTTATTTTACCCTCTTCTTTTACTGGTGGTCCACGCTACATGCACGAACGTACTCAAGATGCTTTTTATTACGTAAGAAAATATGGACGTCCCGACTTATTTATTACTGTAACTACCAATCCCAAGTGGGATGAAATCACTCGGGAGCTTATTGAGGGTCAAGCACCGCATGACCGCCATGATATTATCGCAAGAGTTTTTCATTTAAAATTACAATCAATGATAGATCTACTTACCAAAGATAACATTTTTGGAGATGTATTGTGTTATATGTATAGTGTTGAGTGGCAAAAACGCGGTTTACCTCACGCACATATCCTGCTTTGGTTAAAAGATAAGGTTCGACCTAATGATGTAGACAGTTCAATCAGTACTGAAATTCCAGATCCGATTGCAGATTCCGTGTTATACGACATTGTTAAAACTCATATGATACATGGTCCATGTGGTGCATTTAACGGGAATGCTCCTTGCATGCAAGACGGTCGTTGCACTAAAAGATATCCAAAAGCATTAGTGGATGAAACTGTAACAGGACATGATGGATACCCATTATATCGTCGCCGTTCAAGAGACAATGGTGGTTTTACTGTTGAAAAGCGAGTGTCTGGACAACAGGTTACTTTAGATAATAGGTGGGTCGTTCCGTATTCGCCTGTGATGTCTAGAGCATTTCAAGCTCACATAAATGTTGAAATGTGTAATAGTGTAGAGTCAATAAAATATATTTGTAAGTATATTAACAAGGGCAGTGACCAAGCTACATTTGCGTTGAGAAATGAACATGATGAAGTTACTAGATTTCAGTCAGGCAGATATATCAGCTCTTCAGAAGTTGTGTGGCGGATCTTAAGTTTCAACATTCACGAAAGATATCCACCTGTGACTCATCTGGATGTTCATCTTGAAGGCGGTCAACGTATATATTTCAACGCCGAAAATATTACAGAACGATTAGAGAACCCTAGACAAACAACTTTATTAGCATTCTTTCGACTTTGCCAAACTGATGATTTTGCAAAATCTCTTTTGTATGAGAAAGTTCCATCGTATTATACCTACGATAAGCAACGAGGTGTCTTTAATCGTAGACGCCGTGGCAGGCCTGTAGGTGGCGAGTCAGGTATTTTCAAAGAACATGTTCTTGGTAGAGTGTATACCGTTCATCCTAACAACGCTGAGTGTTTCTATTTGCGATTATTATTACATACAGTGCGAGGACCAACATCATTTAAAGATTTGAGAAAAGTAGACGATGTTGTTTATCCAACTTATCATGCAGCTTGCCAAGCGCGTCGTTTGCTGAAAATGATCAGCATTGGGATGACGCTTTAGCAGAATCCTGTGTTAGTGATAATCCACGACAGTTACGCCATTTATTTGTAACATTACTCACATTTTGTAATTTGTCAGATGCTGTACAATTATGGGAAAAATATAAAGAAAAATTTGCAGAGGACTTTCTTCGGAATATATCTCACAATGATGAAGGCGCAACTAATGATAATTTCGGTGATCTTGCCATAAATCTGTGCAATAGCTCTTCAGGAAGACTTAACAGCAGTAGGCGGTAAATCACTCTGTGAATATGGTTTGCCAACACCAACCTCAGTCGGAGAGGTTACCAATAGGGAATATTCTGCAGAGATTGGTTACAACTCAATGGAACTGCTGGCAACATTAGAAAACGGTGTACCAATGATGACTGCAGAACAACGTTCAGTCTATGATCGCGTGTGCGAGAGTGTTCAGAATAATTTGGGAACAATATGGTTTTTAGATGCACCTGGAGGAACTGGGAAAACCTTTTTGACTAAATTAATATTAGCTTATGTTCGAAATCAGCGTAAAATTGCTCTTGCCGTGGCTTCATCAGGTATAGCTGCAACATTGCTACCAGGAGGTAAAACTGCTCACACTATGTTTAAAATACCAATTGATTTAGATCGCACGGAAAGTCCAACCTGTAGTATTTCAAGAAATAGCGACAAAGCTAAGGTATTACGTGAGTGTAATTTAATCATATGGGATGAATGTACGATGGCCCACCGAAAAGGAGTAGAATCGGTAGACAGAACTTTAAGGGATATATGACAAAATGATCGACCAATGGGCGGTATCACGGTTTCATTTTGTGGTGATTTCCGACAAACCTTACCGGTAATACCACGGGGAACCCGAGCTGATGAGGTTAGGGCTTGCCTAAAAAGCTCTTATTTGTGGCGTGATATACAATCGGTACATTTGACTATAAACATGCGAGTGAGAACTGGAGATAACCCGGATGATCGTCAATTTTCTGATAAATTATTAAAGATTGGGGAAGGTACCTATCCACAACTACACCAAGGAAGACTTATTCTGACGCCTGAGTTATGTTGTATATTGCAATCCCAACCACATCTTATATCGTCGGTTTACGGTGACGTAACAATTATATTAAATAGGGACAATTTTTGACTATGCGAAAGATCTCATTTTAACTCCTCGCAATCAGGGCTCGGAACCGGTTTAAAAGAGCGGTTAATTTCGATTAATTACCGGTAAATATATCGCCCTTCAATTACCGGTTAATCAAGTAACCGGTTTTAACTAACCTAAACGGTAAGGTTACCGGTTACTCTTACCGGTTTTGACACCAAATTAACCGGTTAATTCCAAAACGTAAAAGTAATTATGAATGGGATAGGTAGATTCATGTTGTGAGGTGCTTATGTGTCGCCGCATGCGGGCATACTTATGGTCAATTATCTGCCTTTAAGCGACACGTTCTTTCACTGCGATCAGAGTGTCTAGTGGAGTTTGGCATTAACGAAAAACGTTAGTATTAGAGAAGTATTCGCAAAAAGAGCCCGGTGGAAAGGCAGTTATTGTGTTTGGTTTATTCGTTAAGACTGGACTTGTCTCATACGAAGAAAATAATTCATTTTGTGTATCGGTTGTTTATTTATGATGTAAATAGAATTTGTTCCATGTTTACGTTTTAACAATGAGCGCGGCAGCTTTTGATGTCACACGGATGGGCCGGCCCGAACCAGGGTAATACGACCTCGCAGAATACCAATGAATGGCGGAATCAAACAAAAACTACCCTAGGAGGGTACCAACACCCTGGTGACGGAGAATCCTCGCTGAGCATCCACGCCCAAGCTGCCCTACTCTTCCTGAGCAGGCTCCTCCCTTCGTGTCCCGCGTATACTGGGGACGAAGGAGGACAGCTGACCTTTTTTTAACCGAGACGCAGGTGTCCTTAGTGTCGCTAAAGGCTGATACTTCATATCTCTCATAGACCACCTGGGTACAAATTAGAACACTCCCTGGAGAGTTTGCGTATGCGTCAGAGAAGACATCTGTTTTCAACTCCTCGGCAGTCTTGAAGGTACGGACCTGTCCATCCTATGCTGCAGACGGCGACGACTATCCCCGTGTCTACGGTGCCCCTATAGGTCCCATAGCGGTAATGCCGAAACAGACCGACTCATTGAACACGTCCAAATGGCTACAGATTCTTTGCTACAGCAGATCGTTATCCTTAGCAATTTTAACGCCCACCACGTCGAATGGATCATGCGGGACATCTGTTTATGACTTTGCCTTGGCATATGGTTTTACACAGCTGGTTACTGCCTACTGATTCCAGATGGAGGATTATGCACCTTCCTATTGGACCTTCTGCTGACCTCTCAACCGGATGGATATCAGGTTTCTGAAGACGCCCTCTGACTCCTAGGACCATTGTCTTGTCCGAAGTGTGGTGCCACTCACGCCCCTTGCAGTTGCGTTCTGCAGACTGCCGCCGTGTTGGCATTACAGGTCGGCGGATTGGGACGGAATGCGGTCTTTCTTTGCATCCTACCAGGGTGCGGGTTTACTTCTCGCTGGATACTCCCAGGGTTGTTGCTGATTCTGTTGCTGATGTGGTACTTCAGGATAGGAACTTTTATTCCAACTCTGTGGTGCCCATCGGAGGCAGATCTCAGTAAAATAGCATCACAATATACCGGGCATAGACTGACGCATCAACATCTCGGGATGTAAATACCAGCGCTCTTAAAAGAAGTATAATTCCGCCTCCAGGTCCTTCAAAATAGTCATTGCCAAGGCAAGGTCAGAGCAGATCGGCAGAATTGTCGAGAAGCTAGTTCGCCTTCCTTCGGGAACCCGTGCATTCTGGTCTCTTGCCAAGGCTGTCTAACGGAACTTCTGTCAGCCATCTCTTCCATCTCAGCACAGAGGACTCACTGGCCCATGCCGCAAAGGAGAAAGCCGATCTGTTAATCTTCCTCTCGACTCGAACTCGACTCGATGACGGGGAACACATCGCCGACCATCCCGCGGTGTGATTGCTCTATGCCGGATGTGCGGTTTACACAGCGCACGGTTCGCAAAGCAATCTCTCTCCTGAACGTCAACAAGACGAGTGGGACTTATGGAGTCCCACCCATTGTGCTGAACACGTGTGCTCGAAGTTGGCACCGGTTTTAACGCGTCTTTTCCGGTACTCCTACTCCTAAGGTGTAGTTTCAATTCATGGAAGACAGCTTTGGTCCACCCAATCCCTTAAAAGCCGTCCGCTCCTCCTTCTTCTCAAAAATAATGAAATCTATTGTAAACGGTTTTGTCGGGGTCGATCAGCTGGTGATCTTCTGGTTTACCTAACTCATAGATGGGCGTAGGTAGTAGAGTCTAAAGGAAGGCATTGGCCGTTAGTTTGGACATAGCGAAGGCCTTCGATCGGTTCTGGCACAAGCGCTTCTTTCGAAGCTCTATTCCTATGGGCTTCCCGAGAAATTGTGCAATTGGATCAACAGTTTCTTGCTGATCGGAGCATCAAGGTTGTAGTAGACGGTATATGCTCTGATTATAAGCCTATTAAGGCTGATGTTCCACAAGGCTGCGTGCTATCATCAACGCTATTTCTTCTGCATATAAATGATATGTTGCAAATTGGTAACTTTCATTGCTATGTGGACGACAGCACTGGTGATGCTTTATTACAAGCCGTGCCAATATTTCGGGAAAACGTTGCCGAGTACCAGAACAAACTTATGTCTGAAGTCGAGTCTGCGCGTTTATTGCTAAAAGAACCCTTTGTCGTACCTTCACAGTTTCAAGGCACTCCTTTGCTGCCTTAGCTAGCATCGGAATCGTCGGCGACATATTGAATAGTGTGCAGTTTCGTGGTCACTTGGAAGGAAGGCAAATTGGCCTCTAAAAGCTTAACGTGCTCAGCAGAGCGGGCAGTATTTCATGTCGGCACATCGCTTGCAACTTTACAAAGTTCAAATTCGGCTTCATGGAATACTGTTCACATCTCTAGGCCTGGGCACCCCAGTGCCAGCTCCTTCCATTTGATCGCATCCAGCGCAGAGCGGTTCGAATCGTTGACGTCCGAGTTCTTTCTGATCGCGTCAATTCACTGGCACTGCGTAGGGATGTTGCATCCCTTCGCAGGAGTACTCTGAGGTTTGGATAATTCCAGCCGCCATATTTCACGAACGCACATCGCGTCAAAATTCACAATACCATCCTTTCCATCTGGATGCTTGACGGTCCACCTCTGCGTTTTACTAGGGTTTTCTTCCTTTTTTTTATAGGATAGGGTGACAAGCAAGCACACAGTCCACCTGATGGTAAGTGGTTGCTGTGGCCCTTAGATATCTTCACATATCCTCGTTTGCGAATCAAAATGCAGATACTTTGTCACCCGTGAGACTAAGATGGAATGCCTCTCTTCCAGTAAAAGGGTCTCCGGTTCTCTAAACTCACCATACGAAACACAGCAGTGTTAAGCTGCTATTTACGCTAATATTCTGTGAGCGTGGTCCTTCTTCGGTAGAGCCAGCCCATTCGTGCTACAGCTATACTACTAATATAGCTGCAGCATGGCACTACCACGTATAAAACTAATAATTCCTTAAATAATTCTTGCTCAACTTCTCTGTGGAATTGTTTACCACCGGCGATTTTTCCGGACCGATACAACTTAGGGACCTTCAAGAAAAAGCTTACTCCTTCTAAAAGGCCGGCAACGCACCCAACTTTCATAATATGTATTTGGTAAAATCTGTTATTTTGACATTACAAACAGATACTTCAATTTTATTTATTTAAATAAATTTAATTCCATATTGGTAAAGTATGAAAGGTTGTAAAAATTCAAAAGCGATCACTATATTATTTTGATCTTGAGGCGTGAGGAAACTTGGTTGCACTTTTAATCATTCTCTTTTATAATTCAATACAAGATCGTAAATATCAGTGTGATTTATACTGTTGAGTATCTAGTTCATTGGGAGTTATTAATAATTACTGTTAGTAAATGACAGGAATTTTCAGTATATGTATTTCGTGACAGTCGACAGCAAAATATAGCCGATTTTAATAATAATGATTTGTTAGATTCAAATTATTATCTTTCTTTATTGACTTCAGTATCAGTAAAGTCAATTTCGTCTATGTGGTTACCTTCTACTCTATTTAAAAAAAACTAATATTTTTAGTAGCATCTTGTACGTATACAACATATTAAGATATGCTTCAGTTCCTCATTAAAGAGATGTGAAAAATGGTAATTTATTTTTATTAATATATATAATAACAAATTTTTTTTATCGTGTAAAGACACGACTTCTAATTAAACTTTATTTACCTCAGAAGTGGTAATTATTAGTTTTTGCAAAGACCGAGATAGAGGTTGGTTCTAATCACGAGCTTCTAAATCTAAAAATCTGGTGATCTGCCTCACTTCAGTCCTAAAAATAACAAATACTGTAACATATAATTTCATCAACTTTTAAAAAAATCGTGTTTTCTGTTAAGAAAGTTCATCATTTATTGCGATATATTACTAAAACTAAAGGCATTGAATTAAAGATGCAAAGCGTAATTTTAGTAGAAAACTTTCAATATAATTAAAGTCAATATAAATATATAAGGTCAAATTAAACATGATATCGAAACTTAATTTTAAAGTGGAGATAACGCATAATTAATTGAAACAAAACTTATCTCTGTTATTTATAATACGGTAATTGCTGAAAGATGAAAAATATGAGGGATGTCGTTATAACGAAGTCGCGTTGATACAATGAATATATCGTACGTGCGTCTAAAAACTTCGTGAATTCAACAGAGCGCAGCCGTACAAAGTTGAATACAAGCGGGGTAAGGAGAGGCGGGACATTACAAAGCTTGGTTTTAACCGGTTAATTGTTACTACCTAAACCTAATTTAGAAAACCGGTATTCCACAAAACCGGTTTGTGGAATACCGGTTTAAATTTAAACCGGTTTTGGGGTCAATGGCCGAAACCGGTTTCGAATTTAAACCGGTTTCGAGCCCTGCTCGCAATGACCAGGCATCTGAGATTAATAACAAAATACTGTCGAATATACAGGGGGAAAGCAAAGTTTATAGTTCAATAAATAGAATGGTCGATGAACACAAGGCCTGGAACCGGTTTGAAAAATAACGGTTAATAAAGGTTAATAACGGTTTTTTGTTAACGTTATGTTCAGAACAAAACCGGAATTCATTTTGTTCTGTAAACAAAATAAACCGGTTTTTTGAATCACGATCCGCGGTGCTTGATATCGGCGGAAACTCGTTCGTCAAGCGTATACTTGTCTGAACCTGTTTCAACTTGCCTTTGAGCGCGCCGCAGCGTTTGTCGCATGCCTACTTTTCTCTCACCTCATTCAACTCGGAGCGCTCTCGACGATAGGAATGTTAGTTTATTAAAAACAAAGATTTAGTTGAATGTCGTTTGGGGAACTTAATTATTATTATAAGTTATTTATAATTTGAAGTGTCTGTCTCTAGTGCTGAAATAACATGGGAAGGAAACGAAGAAATAATATATATCAGTATTTTATTTATAACGAAGAGAACAAAACTTCACAATGTAAAGAGAGTAATTGTGGACAAATATTAAAGGTAAGTCATTGATAATATTTCCATTATAGTAAGCCAAAGAACTCTTCATCACTAAATTATACTAATTTATTATTTTAACAAATATACTTAAATTTAGTGATAAATCAATCTTTAGATATTAGGTACCTGATAGGTACTTAAAATCTTATTAATCATAAATTATACAAACGATAACTGACAATTATTAAAAAAAAATGTTTGCACAAATCTCTAATTGTTATGTTTAGTTTGGTGGTTATTCTTTAACATTTCTAAATATCTCAATATATACGTGTAAGCCTCAGAGCGCAGACAAAATGGTAAATATTCTAATTCTTGTATCAAAAAATTACCAAAATGAATGTTTCTTCTATCATTACTGATGTTCCCTAAATCGCAATCTCGACAGCTTTGTTTATTAACAGAATTCTTTTGATTTTCAGTATGGCACGCCAATTTTTCGTCGATTTGATTTCTAAATTTAGGTTCATTTTATCATTAAGTTGTTTTTCATATTTTCTTTAATCATACCATGTTCTTGCTTAATAGATAGCAATGACTGCGATTCATTGTGTTCTTCATGTGAATTATCTGGAAATAAAAAATTATTCAAGCAAATTTTATTTTATTTTAACTATGCCACAACACAACACAAGTAACTATTAACACCAAACCATCATAGTCATATAAAAATTTCGCACACTATTTTAAACAAGTATTTTTAAAAAAGCTACGTTTCTAAAATTTCAGTCTAGAACATGGAATAAATCTAAGCGCACGGTCAGTGCAGGCCAAGTTACACTATTACACGAAACATTTCGACCAACTTTGACCCCCTGTAGCTCACTGCCTATTGCAAGTACGGAGATAAAATTGTACCTACGTAATCATAAACTAGTACTAAAGCAGTATGCCAAATTTCATAGATATAACTTCAGTCAAACCCAGACCAGACCCTGAAATATGACCCTGTGAAAATAGTTAATTTTGGCACTGACTGACTGACTGACTCACTCACTCACTCACTCACTGACCGGTAATCAAAACCTTTAGGCCACTTCCAATTGTCCTAGCGTTATGAAATTTGGCACACAGGTCGTGTGTTATATGTAAATTAACAAAAAACGCACATCAACGTTTACACACCTGCACATACACACACATGCATACACACACTATAATTATATTAAGGAATTTGATACTTACTGTAAAATACAAAATACTAAAAACTTGAATATGACAAATAAAACATTATATCTTACCTTCATTTTTAGGGTCTGCTTCTAAATCTTCAATTTCTGTAAAGAATGGTTGACTATTTTGTTGAAATACTATGTCACAGTTATTATCTGCAAAAAAAGAGTATACCATCAATTTGCAATAATCAATGTGCTGCAAGAACTAACGATTAACCAACTATTTTAGGAGTTACGTAAAATTAACAACGAATAAAGATTATTTATATGCATATTTACCCATTTTAAGACTGGTTTCCAATTCTTCACTAGATAAAATACCTATACACTAAGAAAAGTAATATAATTGTCTGTGCGACGTGATTTTTGTAGCTATTCGCCGCTGCCACTGGCGTGTGTGGCGCGGCGGCGCGCGGTCGGTGGATTCCCCTATCCCCGCCTTGCCTTAAATCTAAAGAACGAAAAAATAGTGTTCAATAACGGTTAATGAACACTAACCACAATGGGAACTTTATTTGAAAATACCGGTTAAATTAAGGTTACGTTGGAACGAAACCTTAATATTTCGTTCACATGTACTTGCAAGCCAAACCGGTTTGAAAATTTTACCGTTTTCCGACCCTTGGTCATGAACAAAAAGCCACTAATTACCCGATAGAATTTTTAAATTCTTTAAATATGCCCGGACTTCCTTCTCATGAAATTTGTTTAAAAATTGGCATTCCGATTATTCTGCTCCGAAATTTAAGACATCCAAAGCCCAGCGACACTATAACATATATAGGAATGACGTCTTAGCAAAAGTTGTTTAGCAACAGGGATGCTAAACAACTGATTATTTATTATTATTTATTATTAGTACCAGACGTGACTACCTTTGACGCTTTGACGCTAGCATTGCCCATCCCATCGTCTTTTACGATACCCACGGGACGAAATAAGGTGATAGATTATTTACGCTGCCACTGCTTCCTTCATTCTTTGGCATATGACTATAGAACACCATTTATGAGTGTCTAGAAAAGCACTTATACGCTTTCTTACTTTTTATAGTCCTTGCAATTCACGAAGTCGAGCGGGCTTTACTCGTGGTAAATCTGATGGGCATTTCCTGTTGACTTACAAAAATGAAAGATCTAGAACGTCTCGAATCGTCTCGCGAATCACGTTGTTTTCCCGTCCCCGGGCTCTTAGAATTCAACATCAGACGTTTCAGATCTTCGATTTTGACGACCCCGTTGTCGCTGGCATAAGCAACAGGATCCACGTACGAAGTCGCGGGCAGAAGCTAGTCAGTAATAAGACAGCGTAACGCACTATACATTCAGTATAGAGGAATCACAGTTCGACCAAACCGTAACACGTCCCCGCCACAATCACACACCAGTGTAACGTGAGGTACGTAATTACATGATAACACCAAAGTGTGCAAACCAACAGCAACACTACTTATCTCAGTGTAACACAGGGCAGCCTCTCAGCAACACCATCCTTAATGAACAGAATCAAATTCCTTAATGAACAGAAACACAACACTATCTTTGCACTAGTAGAATGACCACACTCGTAGAATGACTTAAGCGGAATCTCCCGCGCACGACGCCTACAGTGAACTTTATACTGCACCAACAAGTGAGGGTTTCTCGATATGCCCTCAATTCCACCTCAATCCAAACGGTATTTTATAGACGCTCCGATATATACCGGGTGTTTGTGAAACGCTCCCGAAAACGAAGACAGATGATAGTACTAAGGATACCTATGATGATGGGTCACAAGGAAATTCGATCCCGAATAATCATGAAAATACTTAAACATAAAACCAGCAGTGAAACTTCAAAAAGAAAATCAGCTGACAATAAGGTCAATATCCTCGCGGGTGCCGAACTCTTATCTAGATCGGTACGAAATAATGCATTAGGTATACTACTCACTCTACCCTTCCCTTTCACACACACGCTGCCTCGTGTCGCCTCGCGCTGTAGAATTTACACATGCTTCAAGGACGTTACTTCATGCGCATTTGTTTTGGCGGGATTGATTAATAATTTTAGTTTTTTGAGACAGTTCCGTCTTGACTATCACGAGCGATAGTTCAATTGTTTTGTTTATTAAATTATTGTCGTTATTACTTGTTATTTATTAATTAATGATATTGTTCTTGTTGTTACGTTTTGTGTTTTTTTGTTTTGTTTTAATAATGCCTAACGCGTAGGTACGTTATAGTGTTCGTGAATACGGCAACATGTTAATGTGCCTTGGAGAATCTCATAAGGCCACGGAGGATCGGTAAGCTGTTTCATACCTAATTTTTTTTAAATAACTTAGTACTGAACTGATCTGAATAGGTACATAACTGAATACATCAGAATAATAAACATACCTACACAATGGATAAAAAAGCATGACTCTAACCTTGTTAAAATTTTATTTCCAGTCCCCCCCCGTGACCAAATTCAAATTCAAATTCAAATTCATTTATTTGCCAGAATGTAGGTGTACAAAAAGTATGATCTTAAATTATATCTAATGGCCCATTTACATTCTACCACTACATATGGTGTGCAAATATTTTATAGGTACATGCAATTTTTTTTTAAACAACAAATAGGATCGCAATTGTGTACAATTATGATTATTAAATATAAATTAATTAATTGATGTCAGATTTATAATGTCAATTCCAGTGATAAATTTTAAAATGTTAGATTATGTAATAAACGTACTCAATTGTTAATGTACATATTTCCATGGTTATTCAGCATAAAATAATTATTATTTACCTATATATCAATATTACTGATGTCAGATTTATTTTTCGCAATAACTTATAAATTCCTTGAAGTCGTAAAAACATTTTTCCTTTAACCATTGTGTCAACTTTTTTTTAAACATGGTTAAAGGTAACTCTTTAAAGGAGTTGGGCAATTTGTTATATACCTTTATAGCATTAGCAAAAGAATTCCTTTTATACAATTCGAGCCTGCATTGAGGTAAACAGAGCTTATGTTTATTTCTAGGAGCTACATTTCGTTTAGTTACATTTATATGCTTTTCAAATTGTTCCGGATGTTGTTTTACAAATAGGCATACTTCTTCTTTAATGTACAAGCATGGCAATGTCAAGATATTGTACTTTTTAAACAAGGGCTTACAGCTATCCGTACGCCAGGCTCCATAGATTGCACGCACACATTTCTTTTGTACTCTAAACACTTTTATTATATCCACCGAATTGCCCCACAATAAAAGACCATATGAGAGTACGGACGAAACATATCCGTGATATGCACATAGAGCAGCTTCAGTTGATACCGTGACTCGTAATCTTTTTATTGCATAGACAAATCTGTCGAGTTTGTCACAAACATAATCAACATGAGTTTTCCAGTCGCAATTTTGATCCAACATTATACCCAGAAATTTTGTACTCGCTACTTGTTCGATGATTGTATCATTATATTTAACATTAATATTCAATGGTTTTGTACCAGGTTTTGGACCATGGGTGCTGTAAAGCACCCGAAACGTCGGGAATCAAAATTAATAAAATTAAACGCGATAAAATCCGTAAAAATAGTTTTATTAAGTAGATAAGTTAGATATTTATACAAGTGTTGTAAATTATTAGGTATTGTGGTACCATCGCTAGTTGCGGGCCGCGCGAATTCGGCGTTCGCGTTTTACATTGACCCCTAGTCAGCTGATTGTAATTCAGTAATTCCACTGCTGGTTTTATGTTTAAGTATTTTCATGATTCTTTTAACTGAAATTAACGTTTGAAGCTAATAAAACGTTGTGAAAAGATGATTTTTTTTCATCAGGATCGATTTTATATTTCACCCATCATCAAAGATATAGTTAGTACTGTCGTCTGTCTTCGTTTTCGGGAGCGTTTCTAAAATACCCTGTATATATATATACAACAATTGTTCGTTTAAAGGTATTACATTATAATTTCCTATAGTAGATTGTATGTATTTATATATATATATATATGTATATATACATTTGTAAATATGTGTGTATATGTATATATGTATAAAGTGACATATTTATATTACTTATATTATATATTTTGAATAATATGTGAAAATAAGTTAATTTTTTCTGTTGCGGCTCTACCCATAGCTCTCACCACACTACCAAAGGTTAGCTGGCAGAGAATGCCTTTTCGGCATTAAGTTCGCCTTTGTACCAAATGTTTGTTTGTTTGAGCGCAATAAAGAATTTTCTATCTATCTATCTATCTATCTGTAACCTCCTTGTATCTCCAACGTGTCTCTGTAGTGGTCGGAACTTTGTCCCTGTAGATGTCTTCAGCTCTGCAGTTCTTAATACTCCATCTCTACCTTTTATCTTTAGAACAATGTCTAAAGGCCATAATATAATAATTTTTTCATCTGACTATCAAATACTAATAGTCCAGGAGCAATCGGCGCATGAGTACCGAAAACTATTCCAACTCAATTTTTTATGTGATTTTCTTCAAATTGTCCTACCGATGATGCTTGTTCCCATGGGGAAACTCAGTGCCATATTGTTTAAACCGATTTATTTTTTCAATTGCAAGGAATTCTTATTTTCAAACACGACACAGTATTTTTTATATTTTTTGATGAAATACGAATAAAAAAGGTATTATGACTTTTTACGATAAAGTTAATATTTTCGGAGTTACGAATTTTTAAAGGTTTGAAAAATCCCGAATTCGGATAGTTTTGGGTCATTAAAAATATATAAAAACTATTTTCAAACAACATAGCTATTAATTAATTTAACTATCAAAGAGTTGCAAACTGTGGCTCGTACAGGTTAAATCGCCAAAAACTGTGAAAATGTGATTTTTTTTAAGTTACCAAGCGACAACAAAACTCTTCATAGCGGTACTAGAGTATAAGTATAACATATCGACTCTGCTGAGTATAACATTTTTGCTGGTTTCAATGATGTATATAACCATAGACTTAGAATATACTGGCGTAATATTCTAAGTCTATGTATATAACTCAATGTCGCCCAAAATGTCGTTTGGTAATTATTGCCTTTCAAGCGTCGATGAGTATACGATTTGATTAAGATTGTTGCGAGTTCGTTTCTCTAAAAAAAATATCGAACATTGATATATCGCGATTAAAAATATCGATATTTTTATGGTACGTTGTACCATAGACTCAGAATATACTGGAGTAATTCTAAGTCTATGGTACCCATATACCTGCGCTAACACTTCCTAGTTTGTGGTTACATATTAGTCTGTGGGTTATACTAGAGAATATAATCACTATGTTTACTATATAGGACACAGTGTTACCAACTCGAATTTTTTCAAATCCGTAGATTGGTATAAAAATTTCCGTAGAATTCTTAAGAGGATCGAAAATTTTTGTTTTTGTCGTATAATAGACCAAATTTTTAGAAAAATTCTTTCTGTCATGTAAAATTCTTGTTCTAAGTTCAATCGTAGTATAATATCGAATCAAGCTGCACATATAATAAAAACGTACCTTAAAAAATTCTTTAAAAATAATTGTTTTCTTTTAATTTAGTTATTTTTTGTAAAAAACAAATAAAATGATTAACACTTAAATATTTGTGGATAGTTATACTAAAAAAATTACGTTACAAACTTGATGCTGTAAAATTTTGAAGCAATAATTAGACGAATGAAAAACAACGGACTAACTCTTCACTACAATTAACATCGTTAATTTTTTTCTGGTTTCTGTTTATTTGATAAATTACATGATATAGATTGTTAAAATTTTCTGTTTTCGGTTATCGGCTAAGTTCACACTCATGCTAAATAATGTTTTTTGTTAAATTTTAAACATCTAATTATTCTGAAAGGACTGTGAAGTACAAAAAAAATTAAGATGGAAATCAAATTCCGTAGATTTCAACTCAAATTCCATAGTTCCGTAGACGATGATAAAATTCCGTAGATCTACGGAAAAATCCGTAGAGTTGGCAACGCTGATAGGACAGTTAAATACATAGATATAGTATACATTAGATTGGCGATAGAGTGATTAGGGCGAGACCAAAAACGAAATGTACCGGTGTGAGTAAAATGTGCATGTGTGCGAGACGAATAGTGCTGCGCCATTCATCAACTTCAATTTATCGATACAAAGTGCTGTGTCCGTGTCATAAAATGAACATTTTTATGTTTGAGGGCATAAAAATAAAACTACAAACAAAAAGTTTGTGATTTTTATTTTCCACCAAAAATAATTAATTTATTGTAAAAATGACGTAAGCTCTCCTTAGAGGTATTTTGCAATTTTGCTTCATACTTCAATCTAATAATGAAATAAATTTCGATTATTAATTTAATACTTAAGTGTTTATGGTTTGATATTGCTGGCGAATCATACATATGTATGTCAAGTATGTTAAATTTTTTTGTAGGACACAAGGTATTCGTTTACTAATTTTCGAAACATATTTTCGTTTACTATTTTTCTTTCATATGTTTTCGGAAAACTCGTTCAGAACGAATACCTATCTCATAAACGTCTTGAGAGGGATAAACAGAAATAAACAGCAGTGCTTACACCGCTGCGTTCCGGCCTGTTGTGTATAGAGAACCTGTATAATTATTAACTGTAAGGCATTTTAGCTTAGTCCTCAGGAGTGGAAACACATTTGCAGCTTTCTTTGTTTGAAGCTGAGTGTGGTGACCATGTACTGCAGTAGCTTTTTACCATCAAGTGATACTGTAAGTTCCTTTGTTACTATCGTTTTATTAAAAAATATACATCAAGGATGACGACAACAAGTTGTACACATTTGAACATGCGTAAACGAAATAAACATATGTACAGTAAAATATATAACAAGGAACTACGCACGGGCATAAATAATGTGGGTGTTGAACTAGACCGCAGCTTTACTAAGTGCTTGCTACATATAGTTGAATATTTTTTGGGAACCCAGTCTTCTATTTATTATTTTAACCATTTTGTTTAACCTCAATATTTTTGAAATCTGAAACATAAGAGTTTAAATTATCTCATTAAAGTATTTACTATAATGCCATTTGGCTACGAAACCCTAAAAATTAAAAATAGAAAATTAAAAAAATTACGAAGGTAAAGAGGCTGCACCCAAAGATATGCCTTGGCCTGTTAGAAACATATTATCGATAAGATGATATTGATATTGTCAATCTCTACAAAAATTAGATCAGAAATAGCGGGAATTCACGTATTTGTTATTATTTTTAATATAATTTTTACGCATTTAGAGCATTATCGTAATAACATGCGATATTTTACCCTATCCCTTTGTGTATAAAACATTTGTACTAGTTCTAAAATATTGCATTTAGAGTGCTAAATATTTTAATTGTACTTACGTGTGAAATGTATAATTTTGTGGATTTTATTTTCTCGACGAACTGCATTCAGGTATTGCACACGTCACCATATTTAGTCACACCTTTTGAACACTTATTAATACTTCAAAATCAAAGATATCGCGAAAATAAGCGGGATTTGTTTCGTTAACGATTCATGTCAGCCTGATATAGGCTTATAGCGTGTACGTGTATGGTCTAGCCATTCTATCTCGTTCTAACGTAAGCATATGCTATGCCCTTTCTCTTTTACATTGCCAATCTAACGTAAGTATATACTAAATCTATGGTTAAATACTACTTGGAGTTTTGGCGGGAACTTGATCGGCGGCGGTTTGCTGCTCCTGTATTATTGTTTGAATAATGGTTTGAAGTGGATTTTGATATGTAAAAGTAGTGCGATTTTGTGTATTAAGTGTCTGCGCATGTGAACTATTAGTGGAAACGGTGAAACAAGTGCTCTGATGGTGATGTGATTCTCAAGATAAAGTGTCTATCTGCTTAGGCGCCTTGAGATACCATCGCCAACTGTCAGTTGTCTGCTGACTCAAGTTGCCGTCAAAATCTCCCAAGGGCTGCACAATGTGACGCATCAACATATTGTGAAGCATTGTAGGATAGAAGCTATGAAGGATAAATAAACATTTGGGAAATTATAATAAACCGAATAAAAATACCTAAGACTTGGCCTAAAGGTCTAGCTACCAGGCCATAAACTCCAAAAAAAATACTACTTACTATACTCTTTGGTTATACCGTAGCCCTCTGTCTACGGGTTATACTAGCTTGCTACATATCTATTTATCTATGGGTTATACCCAATTTGTTAATCTGTGACTGGGACTGGTGAGATCTGCAAATTAATAAGTCTGAAGTATACTAGCGCAGATGAGATCGGTTAGATGAGATGAGATGAGATAATACTGCTGCTTTTGCATTTGCGGTGGATGTGTTCAAATTTTTAATTTAAGTGTCCATTTCTTTAGAACTCTAGTGTTGTGTTGGTTTTAGTGCATCTTTATGGACAAGGTCATAGTTCATGACAGCAACAATGATGTAAATATGATTGTAAGTATTAAATTGTAATCGCAAATTGCTATTTATTAAACCATATGTTTTAATAAAATCGTTCTATGAAGAAATAATGTAAATGTAGTCCTTTAAATTTTACTATACATTTTTAGTGCTTGATTCTATCATTATTTAAGGTTTCATGACGCATATTTTAACACAATATGCCGTCATAATGTTTTGTCTTACTGAATGAAAAAAGAAAGGATTTTCCTTGTTGCTTAGCTGCTTTATCTTCGATTTTAAAGTAGGTATTTGAAAGTGCACATAAAAATTTGACATTTGGGGCAACTAGGTCCTCATTTTAAACGTGTGGTTATTCTTTTACAGGAAATATTAGCAAATCAGGCGACAAAAGTTCCGTAAGTTAGATTTGTAAGTACTAGCAGTAAGGTCGTTGTTTAAGGCTTCGTTCAAACTGAGGCGAATCCCGACGTCATTATTTTTGGTTTCTCAATAGAAAAACATGTCTTTTGTTGAGTGACGCTGAGGTTTTGTTGTTATTAGCATTAACTGAAGAAGAATCTCAAGATGTATTTTTTTTATAGGATAAGGGTGTGGTCCACAGACATCTACATCTATCCTCAATTAAGAATCAAAATGCAGATGCGTTGTCACCCTTGAGGACTATGATGGAATGCCTCGTTTCCAGTAAAAAGGGTCTCTGGTCCTCTACACTCACCATACGAAACACAGCAGCATTAAGCTGCTATTTTACACTGGTATTCTGTGAGAGTGTGGTCCTTCCCCGGTCGAGCGGACCCATTTGTGCTACAACTATACCAATAATATAGCTGCAGCGTGTCTCTACCACTTACAATGATGTGATGTATGAGATGTGAGGAAGAAAAGAAGAAAATGGTTCATGAGCTGAGTACTCAAAGAGTTTCACACTTTGATACCCCCATTACGAAAAGATAAAAAAGATTTTATATATATTTTCGTATGGCAGAAGAATGCTTTAACGAAGATTTATGAAGAATTGAACAAAATATATTTTTTCCTATAATTTTATATTCTTCATGACAGGTTGTATAGAATCTTGTTTTCTTTTACTTTTTGTAAAAATAATTCAAGGTTAAACGGCATTTCGAAAAATCTGGCACTATCCCGCGTATATTTCTAAAATGATATATTTGTAAAATGAATTCATTATTGATGATAACGTAGGTTGGACTTCATTCTTAATTTGAGCATGGAACTTTTTGAGGGAAGGTCTTCAGAAGTTCGAGAGAAGGTCGAACGGCGAATGCCATCTTCAAAGTTCCGATCAAATTTCCGTTATAAAAGTTGCGGAAACAGAAGCAGAAACGGAAGTCAAAAAGTGTGCAGAACTTCCGCAGTTGCAGAATCAAAAGTAGAGGTCTGTTGCATCACTAATTTATTATTAGTCTGTGATGGAATTAAAAAACTATCACTTAAAATCTGTAATAACTTCACATTATGTTTACTTCTGTCACAATTTTTGTTTTGTTGCAAGTTACTCAGACAAAAATCACAATATAATTAACATCATTATAAGATTCACTATAATTCAAATTTTTTTGTAATAAAGGTAGTGCTAAACAAGCACCAATGTTTTCTAGTGGAGGTTGGTCCTTTCCTAGTGGAAGGCCCGGCCGAGAATTAGTTACCATCCGCCTTGCAAAGACAGAGCCGTGATAGTTCAGAGGCTTAGCCTTGATGTAAATTTCACAATATGTGAGCAACCCGACTTTTATCCCATCCGGCACCAATGAAATTGTTAATTGCAATTTTAAGCTCTGATTTACCACTTGCCCGGCAGTGAAGGAAAACATAATGAGGAAACCTGCATGTCTGAGAAATAAAAAAAAAATATTTCGAAGACATGTGAAGTTTGCCAACATACATTGGGGCAGCGCGGCACACAATTTCTTACCGTAAAATCCTCTCAGAAATGAGTCAAGGCCTGTGCCTAGCAGTGGGATGTATGTAGGCTGTAACTTTTTTGCAAAGACATACTGCCAAATGATGCATGTTGTGTTGTGGTAGATTAGATTAGATTCGACGAGCTATTTTCTGCAACTCCATGTCTAAGCGTGTAGTCAGGAATATTATGATTATTCGAGCCATGAAATCTTCCCGAAGAAGTTCAACAGTCATTTGATGTTGCGAGGAACATCGGGAAGTGATCCCAGCATGCCTAGATGTTTAGCCCTGTATGCAGGCACCTCCGGACATGCCAGCTACACGTGGGCCGCCGTTTCCTCTTCCTCCATACATGCCCTGCACAGGGGACTATCTGTAACACCTATGGTAAATAAATGTTTGTTAAAAGAGCCATGTCCTGTAATAGCACATGTTGCTATCCTGATTTGTGACTTGTTCAGGTTAAACAACTGCTTATTTCTGGCAGGGCCTAGCTTGCCTACAGTCTACTAGATTTTTCCAAAGCTGAGCATGTTGATAAGTGAAGTTTTTATGTACAAGTGAACGGACATTACCAAAAGGGATTGGTATGATTGGTTCCGGCCCTATAGCGGCCTGGGCCGATCCTCTCCTGGCCAGTTCGTCTGCTGCGTCGTTGCCCCTGGATCCACTGTATCCCTTGATCCATTACAGAGTCACATTGTTGTGTTTACATACCTCATTTAGTCGTTGATGTCATTCATATATTAGTCCCGAGTTCACCACATTGCAACTCAGAGCTTGTAGTACCGCCCTACTGTCAGTCAGTATTCTGATGGAGAAGTCATTAACTTTCCTAGCATCTATTGCTATGGCCGCTTTAATGATACCCATACATTCCGGCTGAAAGACTGTGTTGTCTGTGTAGAGAGCCGCTTGGGTCAGGTCTTGTCAGGTCATCTGTATAATCTATTGTGTAGAAGTGATTGGCATTTAATTTGCTGATTAGTTAATTTATGACCATATTACTTTTGTATAGCCACAATATAATTTTTGGCATCAAATCCCATCGTTTACCATTCATGTTTTTGCATTGCCAAAAGTTATACTAGCCTTGTTGATTTTGTTTTCTATGTATTTATTCCAGTTCAGTTTATTGTCCAAGGTAAGACCTAAATATTTTACCTCAGAGGATAGCTGGAGTTTTGTGCTGAAAAGACTTGGGAGATGATAGTTATTCAGCATTCGTTTTTGTGTGAACATTACTAGAACCGTTTTATTTGGGTTAACGGTTACGTCATATTCTCTGCACCATCTCTCCACTATACGGAGAGCCTCTTGGGTCAGGTCGCACACCATGCTTGCTATCTTTCTGGAGACCAGTATTGTCAGGTCATCTGCATAATCTAGTGTGTAGAAGTGATTGGCATTTAATTTGCGATGTTTGATGATGTTTGCGATTAAATGAGTTCATTTATGACCATATTCCACAGGAGAGGTGAAAGAACCCCTGCAGGCAGCCTTTCTTGATCTGGATTGTTTGAGATTCACCAGCAGTGTTTATTGTTCTTGTACTGAGCATGTTTACTATCCAGTCAATCAGTGCCGGTTGAACTTTATGTCTACTTAGTGCAACTTTTATGCTGGAGAAGTTCTTTTTGTCAAAAGCACCTTCTATATCTATGAATGAACCTAGACATATTACTTTGTTTTGGATGGCCTCTTCAATCTTTGTTATTACTTGGTGAAGTGCCGATTCTGTCGATTTACCTAAGCTGTAGGCGTGTTGTTTGTCGTGTAGCGGTAAGTTCATTAGCGCCGACCCCCTTAATTCTCCTTCACATATCCTCTCCATCGTATTTAGGAGAAAGGATGTGAGGCTAATGGGTCTATAGGATTTAGGGTCTGTATAGTCGCTCTTATCTGGTTTGGGTATGAATGTAACTTTCACTTCCCTCCATCCCCTAGGAACATATTTAAAAGCCAGACATGCTCTTATTATGGCAACAAGTCAGACTATTAGGGCTTTACCCCCACTGTAGGAGTTACGGGAATATGCCGTCAGGTCCTGCCGCCTTATAGGGGAGGAAACTGTGAATGGTTATGGATTTTATCCA
Source organism: Parnassius orleans (assembly GCA_029286625.1). Taxonomy (NCBI): domain Eukaryota; kingdom Metazoa; phylum Arthropoda; class Insecta; order Lepidoptera; family Papilionidae; genus Parnassius; species Parnassius orleans. The sequence goes on from JAGSMP010000152.1 coordinate 2,975,596, forward strand.
TCGTTACCACTCTCTGTGCTAAATTCCAGTCTTCTGCTGTTGGTGTCAGTATATCTTCATGCCGGTTTACCCCCTGAGTTATGGAGCAACGTGGGAAGTGTGTTTCAATTAGGATGCGTTGGGTTTCAACCATTTGTTGGCGATGTAGAGTAGCTTCCGTCAAGTTTCTTTAAAGAGATTGATCCCGGCATGTTCTGTTTAGCTAGGATTTTCCTTATCCGATTCGCTTGTTCACAGGTGTCTATGTTACCACAGAATTTACGCCACCTTCTCGAGTGTCGATACCTGATACATTTTTTGTACTCAGACTTAGCTTTCTTGTATAGTAGCCAGTATTCATACATTGAGGTATTCATGGCCTTATTTAAGGCTTTTCTTACCTTCTTACGTTTTCTATTTAATTCTTTGTCCCACCACGGTTTGCTTTTCCTCAGTATGCCTTGGTGGAGTGTTTTCTGGACATGCTTCATGGTAGCTATCCATCATGGCTTTAGTAACAGCTGCTACTTGTTCTTCTAGGAGCGACTGATCTGTTATAGAGTTTGTCTCCTCAAAACCCGCGAGCGAAGCCTATTAAGGTATTTTATTTTATCAGTCTTCCGGGGACTTCTCTATGGTGGTGTAGCGGGGATATCGACCTGTTGTACGAAACAGATCCATCTATGGTCTGAGCATGAAGCCTCTCTCGATATATGCCATTCTGTGATTAGTTTAGCTGCTTCTTCTGTTGCAAGTGTAAGGTCGATTATTGTTCGACAACGTTTGTTTATGAAGGTTGGTTCGGAACCTGTATTTAAAATGGTTAGGTTAATGCTAAAAATATATTCAGTTAACTCCTAACCTCGTTCATAGGGTTTTTCCATTCCCCAGAGGGAATGATGCGCGTTGGAGTCCGTCCCGATCACTTCCTCTAGTCCAGTCCTTTCACAGAAAATCACTAGGCTTATGAGGTCATGATGGGGAGGTGTATCTCCTCCGGCATGTAGACCGAGGCGACGACTATTCTTCCCTCCTGTGTATTTTGTATTGCTACGGCATACATGTCTCTGGAACAGAAATCTGTTAAAGGTTGTGCATTGATATCTTTAGTAGTGTAAATACACGCTCTAGGCTTGTCGTGCTCGGAGTTGTAGAATAGCTTATCTCTTAGGTTGTTTAGGCCTTTGATTGTACAACCCCAACCCACGGCTCCTGGATTAGGGCTATGGCCGTCCGTTGAGCCTCCAACCACTTGCGTAATTGAGCCGACGCAGTTTCGCTGTGTGGTGGTTGGCCTGCACGAGGCTAGTTCTGGACGAAGGGCACGCCATCATTGATCTCCGCCCAAAAATAAGCCCGCCAGCTGGTCACCCAGTGAACTGCCGCTGATCTCGATCTCTACTGGTAGCTTCGGCTCTGATGTGCAGGCCGTTTTGTCACTGGACTTGGGATCCAATGATTCCGCTGCCCCGGTATCCTTGGCACCAGTATCAATGACATACGGGTTGTTGTCCGCCATTTTGCTCGGTGGAGTATCGTAAAATTTACCTCCACGACCCTGGAATTTTACGTAGACCGCTCCACATACACATGCGAGGTAGCGTCCGGCTTTCATCAAGGTTGGGATATGATCCTCCGGCACCGAAAAAACGAGGAACCACCCGTCCGTCTGCTTGTCGGCCTTGAGCAACAGCCAATCCTTGATGTTTACCCAGCGGTTCAGAAACGCCAGCACACGACCAATGTTGCGTGAATCGTTCCAGGCCCCCTGGGCATCTGGGATAAGTATATCACACATAAGTCTTTGTGGTATCTCTGACTGCGTTTTGATAATGAGGTGTTAGATTTAAGGACGAGGGTGGCGATATTCCCCTTCAACCAATCCTTCTGATCGTCCTACCACAGCTTCAGGACAGTCTCCTTGTACACAGGCTTGCCTCTGAAAACTGGCCCCTCTGGATACCCACGAGGATGTCATCAGCTACTTCCTTTGTAATGTGACCTGTACGTGCACACGTTAAGGCCACACACAATTCAACTTTAACAGCAGAAACATAGCTGGTCTTTGCAGCCTTAGGCTGCTTTTCGAGGCGCACTCTTTTATGCTCGCCTCTCGGCGAGGTGGTCTCGTCTAACATTCTTTTGGCTGCTCTTTCTTTCTTACCAGGAAGCTTGGCCGCTCTCTGCTTCCTGGCGAATTACTTGGAACTGGTCCTGCAGCCGCGCCTTCCACTTGGGCTGAATTATTATCCTTCCCAGTTTCAGTACGGCTACTGGGTCCAGCCCCAAACACCACAGGAACAGCAGCTTGTCCAGCCTCCTTGGTATTACTTTTAGAAATAGCCAGCTCTGCTCTTTCCTTACGGGCTTTTTCTCTCTGCTTCCTATTCTTCTTCTTTACCTTTTTTCCGCTCCCTGGCGGGATATACCCAATTCATGATCCGTCGGGTCGACGACTAGTCACCTTTTTTGGTGCTTTGCCCTTTCCTTAACGGCGCACCAATTGCCGGGCAGCTGAGAAAAGGTCATCCGTTCTTAGGGGCTTCGCAGGAGTTCTCGCGGTCCCTTGCTCCTTTCCCGCGTCTATCTCCTCATGTTTGGAACTGGTCTTGGGAGCCTCCAGCGCGGATTTCCCTTGGTAGATTCACCTACGCTGAATGACGTGGTCTGTGGAACCGCTGTTTTACTGACAGTTCCTCCTTGTTTGTTGGTGCCTCTAGTAATCACCTCTGACACTTCTCCTTCTTTTTTGTTGGGCCTTAAAGTGTCCATGTTAATGTTAGTTTTCAGATTCGTCGCCCTGGCTTCCCACCCTCCATGGAGCCCACACTTTTGGGAACGCCCTACTTTAAAACAAAAGAAATTTCAGGCGTTAGAATTACCGGGGAATATAGGTACGCGAAGTTGGCTCACAACGCGACATCGGGATCTCGATCCAGCTAGCTGATAGGGCTGAAAAGACCCATCCCACTGGCTGAATAACTGTCACTTACTCCGTCAGTAAGGCCTTTACCACCACCTAGCCCTTTTCAGGAAACTAGGCAACCCTCACCTGCGATTCTCTGACAGGGCGCTTAGCCATTTTCCTATCTGTGACTAGCAGATAGTGCCACCGTTTAGCTTGAAATCCGGACCAAAGAGTGCGTGTTGTCTCTCGCTACTAAATACCCCTGTGACGATGGGCTCAACCCTCCAGGACTCCTTCATCCCCGCGTACGGCGCTTGACTGTGCAAGTTCTAGCGCAGCTAGGTGTGTTAGTCCACCGGATTTAGTCCCTCACGGCCACTGAATTGCCGCTCTAAGATCACTAGAAGAATTTTGAGTGAGTATTGGGGTTGGGTTAATTAACCGCCGCCCGAGGTTCGGCGTTAACTCCTTTTACGGCTGCATTTGTCTCTTCTAGCCAACCCTCCTATTTTATCCAGTCTTGGGACCGGCTGCACCAAAAAGCACATGCAGTTTGTGTTGTGGTAGGATGTTACATGAAACCTACCCTTTTTTTTATCTTGGGGAAATCCTCATGGATACCTTCTGCTGCGGGGGCAACAGAAAGGTTATACCGGACTCCTACCGGCCAAAACCCCACGGTGGTCACCATCAGCGTATATGAGGGGTCTCCGTTCGGAACGCAACTAGGGCCCCTCTCTCGCTTTGCTTTATTAAAGCACGTCCCGGAGGCAGTCTTTACTGCCCTCAGCACCCTCGCAATGTTATCACGGTGCTCGAGACCACTTACGAGTCACCGTCCTCCTCAGGCGTTACATCACTAGACGTTCGGGGACCCGCCCCGAGCGCACGTAGCGCCCGAGGCCCCGTTTCTGGTAGGGGAACACCATCATCAAAAGGAGGGCCGTGACGAACGCCTTGGCGACGTCGTCTCCGAGTGGGATCTGCCCTCTCCTGACACCGCTCAGCAGCCTCCTTCTGGACCACAATGGATTCACAGAAGGCGGCTACGGCCCTCCACGCCGAATCCTTGCTCAGCATCCCCGACACAACTGCTGGCAGGGAGAGTTTCTGACCGATCCGGCTTACCAGTACCGTCCGCTCTCGTTCACACGCTGGACATGTTGCCAGCGTATGGGATGCAGAGTTCTGGTCCTGCCCACCGCAGTGGTAACAGTTCGCCATCGCTTCGCGTCCGATCTTACACAAATAACCACTAAAGCACCTGTGCCCGGTCATTATCTGTGTAAGTCTGTAGGTGAGTCTTCCTGTTCTTCGATGCATCCAGACTTCGAAGTGCGGCAGGATTCAACAACACGTTTGCGCGCACAACGCTCTTCAGAGAGGCGAGCGCGCCACGTTGCGAATGCGTTAAATAGTTCCTGCCGCTTAACTCCTTCGAACACCTGATCTGGCTCACTCCCAACGCTCTGGCGGTGGACACGCGTCCGGGCGTACACCCTCGCATCTATGTCCGCTAGTATGTCCAGAGGTGGAAAGCGGGCCTGGACTGTCGCCGCCTTAAAGGATATCGTGCGGTATCCTCGCACGATCCGTATGGCCATTCTCCGCTGCACACTAGATGAAACCTACCCTGAGTAGTGAGTACACACAACAGCCTAGCTTTCATCAGCGCGCTGTAGTCTGTATTCGTAATGAGATCTGCTATAAGCGTTTGCTTGAAGACTACTTTATCTCGGAATGGACAAGATCATTTATTCTTGTGTCTACAGATCGCACACCAAGAACTATTTGGACAGGCTATTTGAACACGTCAGTGAGGCCTATGATGTGGCCCTAGATCGGATCCCTACTGCGCAGCTAGTTTTTCTGGGGTACTTTAAGGTCGATCATCATGAGGAGGCGGACCATACTAGAAAAAAGGTGTGAAATTCTGCCTTGGCGCTAGTTCTTTCTTAGCTGGTAAAACTAGCGAATAGGGTACCTGATGTGGATCGGCACACAGCCAACTACCTCAACCTTATGCTAACCACTGATCCGGATTCCGGATAGGTGCAATGTTCGGGTTCGTCCTCCCCTTTGGGAACTTCTAGCCATTGTTTGGTGAAATCTGTGTCGTTATATTCCCCACCTAAATACGATCTCCAAGGTGTGCGGCGAAAGTGAGGATACAAGTCAGCAAGTTTAGAATGAGATGCGGCATTTCTTTGCATTTTATCCTTTCGGTAGGTCTGCTTCTCTTCTGAAGATCCGTTGAGCTGTACGGATGCTATTCCCGATGTAATGCGTCAAGCGATGGAGTATTTCATCCCCTTTGCTGACGTAACTATCGACAGTAAACCATACCTATAGTTTAACGCCGAATGTGCCCGAGCTGAAAGGCTCAAGGATATGGCGTTTTTATCATGGGTCGATGATCGATACCGCAAAGCTCCGAATGTCTTGGCAGAAGGCGAATGGTTATAAGAAGTGAGCCTTTTAACCTAACTGCCAAATCCTGTAAAAAGGCATTACGGATAGCCAGTTCCGATCGTATTAAACATATCGGCGCAACGCTCTCTGCCAAAATAACTGGCAGTAGAGCTTTTTGGTCTCTCGTCAAAGTGGTTGAGACAAACTTATGTCAATCTACACTGCCTCCAACGTTAAAACCAGATGGCTCACTGGCGCATGCAGCGAAGAAAATAGAGGACTTGCATGCGTCTCTCTTTGCTTGAAATTTGCTTCTGGACAGTGGTAACAATTTAATTTCTCGTAAACGATTTATAATTTTTTTTAGAAAAAATAGGATTTTCAACCTAAACCTATATAATCTATGATGTTTATTAAGTTTATTATTATTTAATACGTAAACATCAAATATTATCGAAATAAAATTTCGGTCGGCTCTTCTAGCTTCTCGTCCTTCAACAACTTTAACTCTTGTTGTGGGTTGTAAATAAAACTGTTTTACAATCTTCCTTTTTTACGACGTAGGTAAAGTTGATACCTAATATTAAAATAGTATTATAGTTTAAATTATTGTCTACCGTTTATACATATAATAAAAACATAAACAGATTACTTGACTACTTGTTTGTGCGCTAAACTCCACAATGCCTCAGCCAATTTGGATGTGGTTTTCAGTGATGTATTGAGATAAGCTAATATTTTTATTTTTTATTTAAATTGGTTAATAAATAAAAATATATAAATATATATCAATTTCAAAGCGTGTGAGAGCGCGTTAAACGTGACGTATGCATAAGATATACGTGAAAATAGTGTACTATTGCAAAAATTTTAATATAATGTAATATATTAATCTTTATTAAAATATAGAAGATAGTCAGTCGTCGTTGTCTGTCTGTCAGTCATTTCAAGTGATTTTCATTTGTGTTTTTAAATAAAACCAAGAAAATTTCAAAGCCAATAATTAAAAGTACAGTTTCCAGTCAGCTTACGTCATGCTACGAGGGTGATACTGAAAGTTCTTAGAAAATAAAAAACTGAACAAACTAGCAAGTTATTAGTTTTATTATATCTTTCCAAAATAGTGTCCATTTGCATTAATACATCGCTGCATCCGATGGAACCACCGAGAAAAGCACTTTGCCCACTCGTCACTTCGTCTCTTCGACGGCATTTTGAAACTCAGCCACTGCTTCCTTGGCGTCCATAAAACGTTTTCTCCGAAGTTTTTCTTTTATTTTCGGAAATAAATAAAAATCGCAAGGTGCTAGGTCGGGGCTATAGGGCGGGTGACCCAGTAATTCCACATCTGACGTCGCCAAGTAGTCGATTGTTTGCTTGGCGGTGTGCGACGAGGCGTTGTCGTGGTGAAGGAGGATCCTACTGCGAGGTCGTTTCTCCTGAACTTTTTCCAAGACAAGTGGCAAACAATTGTTAGTGTACCACTCTGCAGTAACTGTTTTTCGATCCTCTAAAACAATTGTTGCGTAATGACCTGTCCTTCCGAAGAACGAGGCCACCATCTTTTTTCCTACGCTTCGACCTCATTTCACTTTAGTTGGCAACTCTTCGGAAGGAAACACCCAGACAGCAGACTGTGTCTTAGTTTCAAGATCATAACAATAAATCCAGCTTTCGTCACCTGTAAGTATGTCGAACACAGCATTTGAGTCACCTCCGTTAAATATTTGAACCATTTCACGACACCAATTAACACGACGGAGTTTTTGGGCCTCTGTTAAATTATGAGGTATCCACCGGCTACAAAGCTTCCTGACCGCTAAATGTTCATGGAGGATTTTGTGCACTAGACTCATACCGATGCCTAAGCTTGTCCGAATCTGCTGATAAGTCACTCTTTTGTCACACTCTTTTGTAACACTGATGTTATCTTCAGTCGTCGCCGTAGACGGCCCTCGTCCCTCACGCAGATCGGTGAGATTAGTGCGACCACGTTTAAACTCATTAAACCAGTTGTAAACAGTGGCACGAGATGGGGCTTCATCGTGAAAGGCCAATCGAAGTCTATCATAACTTTCTTGTTGACTTAAATGACATCGAAAGTCATAAAAAATCATTGTATGAAAATTTTCTCGTGTTAAATTCATGCTGACGTGACAGACAATTTTCAATTTGCCGCCAAATCGTAAACAAATGACAAATTAATAAAATACATACACAATAATGTTGGCAAAGAGTTCCGTTTTCAAAATTTGAACTTATTTTTTTATTATATCGTTTACAAGTGGCCAGTTCTAAAAACTTTCAGGTCGCCCTCGTATGACCATTAACAAAGCGCAGGGTCAGACGCTGATACTAGCTGATGTGGATCTCAGTATCAGCTGTTTTCGCACGGCCAGCTCTACATGGCGACAGATCGCGTTAGGCACTGAAGAAATCTGTATGCATTAATTATCGATGGCTGTACGTTTATTGTTGTAGGTACATGGGGAAACATTACTGTAAGGAATTACAAGTAAAAGTAGAAGCTTAAAGAAAGATCAAATCTCTTTTTGACGAAAGCAAACTCTTTTCTTTTACCAGCGCCATTTTTGTAAATGTCAGCCTATGTTTTAGGTTGTACTTGTATCTATTTCATATGTTTGTATTGGCTTATTGGTTCTTTAGTAGTTAGTAATAAACCTGAATTCATTAATTTATTAATTTAAGACGATTTTATAAGGTACTAGCTGGTACCCGACGCATTGCTGCCGCAGAAGAAATAATTGTGGAAACATAGTTTTAAATTTGGAAGAGTTCTATTGTTTAATTAGGAATGGTAATTATATTCATTGAAGTTGAATGATATAATTATAACTTTCAAATAAATTTCTCGGTACGCGTGCCACCTATAATCTTCGCGAAAGTGCAAGTAATAAGTTGACAAAGTTTTACCGCAATCTGACGAACGGTATGGCAGCGCATAAAATTCGCAAAAAATAACTTTTTATATATTAGATATGTATGTATGTTCAATAGTAAAGTTACACCCTACATACGTCCCGATGCTGGGTAGAGGCCTCCCAGTGGCGAAGCTAGGGCTCCAAACTAGGGCAAGCCAAAGATATGGTTTTGTTGTTTTTAGCAGTTTTATAAAAATACACCAATCTTGATCTGTCTCCACTCCGAGGACGTGTTTAACAAAGCACACAGAAAGCATACTACTGCTAGGTAGATTGTATGACATATCAGCAATTGCATACCTTCGGTGGTTTTGAAAAAAGTCGTTTGGGTTTGCTTCAGCGAAAGAAAAAGGTTTTTACATACAATACAATACATGAACAAAGAAAAGCATGAACAAAGTACAAACAAACTATGTACAAAATTAAAAAAACAAATTATTTATATTCTAAATCGAATCGTCTCTTTTTCTTAAGGAAAGATTTGATTACGTCCGCGTAAAATATTGGTGAACGTTTTAATTGTACCAATAACTGTTTTTCAATTGCGATAATTGATAAGTCTGAAAGACGCTCTTGACCTTGCGTATTTCTTAAATAAGTATGGATGCGGTTCAGAGATGAGAAAGCACGTTCCGCGGAGGAACTTATGGCTGGAATAGTTACGATAAGATAAATTAACTTTAAAAGCTGGGGAAAGGCCTCTTCAAGACTATTTTCGTTTATAAAGTCAATGAGTTCGAAAACATTGTGGTCTTTTAATTCAGGGGAGGAATACAATGAAATCAACTGGTTTTTCCATGTTTGTTTATCAAAATGGTTTGCATAATTAGAAAATCTGAACGATATTTTTCGAATAGTTTGTTGTTGAACAATTGGAAAATATTTAATTTGAAAATTTCAGAATATCGGCCATAAATTCTGAAGATATGTTATCAATTATTTCAACAAAAAGTCGTTTGTATTCTGTCTGAGCACAGCGCACATTGCGTCTCAAACGAGGAGCAGAGTTATTTTGCAAAGTGTTTTCATAAATGTGATCAAAATCTGACTGAAATTCAGTACGTAACCATGTCTGAAACTCCTTTATTTTATTACTGCTATAACTGACATCAACTTGTGATTTTTGTAAAATATTGTACAAGCAGTCGGTTTTTTCAAATACCCGATGGAAAATTGAAAGAAAAAAATTGAAATTAAATGAACGCAATGTGTTTTAAAATTCTCGGCGGCCAAGATCGTATCGCCGTCCCAGTTCCGCGGATTGTCGCACATATCCGAAAACAAATTAATCAAATTATCTTTTTGTTCGAATACTGTATTCACAATTCGTGACGTATACGTCCAACGAGTTGCAGGGGCAGTTTTGTGCTGTTATTAAAAAATAAAGCCTGAAGGGCTGAAAAAAAAAGTGCTGACTTACCCAATCCTGTTACAAGATTTAGATAAAACTAATGGCAAAATGTGTGCATTACACCAAATATACATGGCTTGGGGACAAACATCTTTAACTTTTTGTTGCAGTCCATTTCTGACAACGGACATGACACTTGTACCGTCATAGCTTTGCGCAACTAGTTTTGTGGTGCAGTCATGTTTGTTTAATAATTCCAATGTGATATTGCAAAGTGTGTCTGCTGTGCGACATTCAGACACATCTACATACCCCAAAAAACGGTCATGAATATCGTTTCCATAATATTATCGGAGAATCAGACACAATTGCTCTCTGTGACTAATATCGAGAGTTTCGTCAATAATAATTGAAACGAATTTTGACAATTTTACTTCGTACTCGATGCGAGTTTTCATTACATCAGCGACAGAATGAATAATGTCATTTTGGATTGTACTAAATAAATAACTCGGCAGTTTGTCGCTTTGTTGATGCTGCATATGTTTTTTCTAACACGAGATCGTACTTCGAAAGAAGCGATACAAGTTCTAAAAATTGCCTCTATTTAATGAAGTTTTCGACTCATCGCGATCTCTGAAAGGAAGTTCTTGTTGTGTTAAATGGCAAACAATATCGACTAATCTTTGAAAAACACTACGGTTGTGATCAACACACACGTTGTGTTTTGTAATTTCCTCGGATAACTGACGCGACAAAGATGTTTCAATCCGATTTTTTCAAAAATTACTAAACGAAATTACCGCATTCATGTGTTTTTGAAAATTCATATGCCTTTTGATGGCTCCAGATAAGTTATTTAAATCATCATATCCAGTAGTATTCCAAGCTGTTTTTTCGTTGGAAAAGAAGCTCCAAAAGTACAACTTATTGGTATGTGAGCAGCCAACAATCCAATGAGTTTTGTAAACAGATCTATTAAATTGCCGTTTGTGGGTTATACTCGTCTGAGAAATACACAGATCAGGCGTTGATTTCGGCGTGGATATGAGCTGTTTCTCCTCAACAAACTTTAAAGATTGTACCTTTTCTCGCCGATTAGTACTTTAACACACTTCAATTCATCACAAGGAATACTATTATCCTCCATTTCAACATTGAAATGTGAAGTGAAGTTGCAAACGTATCGCCCGCGCGCCCCCGCGCTCCCGCGCTCGACAACATCACACTGAAAGCCTGGCTTAACGCTCCATACTAATTGCTATATAAACAATCGTAGTTATATTTCATTTTAGAACATTTTGCCACAGGTTAGAAAGGGAGCGATCGTCTTCTCGAAAGCCCGGTAAAAAGCCCACGCGTGCGAGAGACGACTAATCGCTCAACTCAGCTCTTTTTTTATGACAGCAGTATCGCACAGTTTTGCCGCGTGTTGACGTTACATAATAAGGCTACGAGGTCATGACCTGTGTAGAACAGAGGAGCGTGCGGGAAATTTGAAATAGTTTGAAACAGTTAACGAGTTATTTTTTAGTTGATATAATTGATTGAGCAGTTTGATAGGGCAAGCCCGGCTTCTCGGCTTCTATGGAGGCTTCGCTATCGAGTCTTCCTCTCATTTGTGAGAGCGTTACTCACAATTTTGTCCGCCACGCTGTTTCAGTGCATGAGTTTCATTTATATACAAATTAATAATTAAAATTGAAGTGTCTGTTTGTAATGTCAAAATGACAGCTTATGACTAAATGTATATGAATGTATACGGTAGGGGAGACCGGGGATGGTTGACTATAGGGGCAGGTTGATTTACTGTCAAAAACTCGACCTACTTGAAAGTGTTGCGTCATCCAACTAGGCGCGAGAAACCGTTGTCTATACCCCCTCAGTCGTGGGGAGCGCGGCATCGCGTACGCATGTCGTTTAGGAGAAGGAGCATATTATCGAAAAACAAATCATGTAAGTAATTATTATCCTCTTAATATCTTTTTTGGTGACGTTTTTATACTCGTTGTTATTTACTTTCAAGTTATTTAAAGCAAAAGTTTTGAGGCTATACTATGTGGTTAAAATTAACAGGCGATCCGGGGCTGGTAGACCAATTTATTTCGGGGCTGGTTGACCACCTAGTCAACTTACCCCATGGTAGTCTGGATCTACTTCACATGGAATAAAGTCAGTCTTTTTTTAATTTATCAAATGCGTGTTGTTGCAGAACCATGCGAACGTACAAAAGAAAGAATGATCGAGGAAATACACCCTTCGACTAGGCTTCGATAGAGCATGTCAAGAAATAAATTTTGATAAAAAAAGTATTAATTCTACAAAAGTATTTTTAGCAAAAGTATTTCCTATATCATATAAAACACTCCAACGCCACGTGGTAAAGATGAAGAGAATTTTAGAAAGTAATCCGGAATTAACGAGATTTAAATTGACTCTGGAGAACATTGGCTACACTTAAAATAGACAAATATTTAGTGACGACGAAGAACTCGCATAAGAAAATTATCTTTAGAAGGCAGCCGATATTTTTATTTTTTGCTTATGAAACACGAAGGACTGCATATGAGTTTCGAAAATATAAGAAATCTATACCTGACTCGTGGAACAAAAAAGTGATTGCTGGTGAAGATTAGTGAGGGAGTTTTATGAAATGTCATCCTTCACTTTCTATACGATGTCGTCAAGCTACGAGTTTATCCAAAGCCACATCATTCAACAAAACAACGTAAATTTCTGCTTCGACTACTTGAAAAAAAATATATAATTATTTTAGTTAAATTAGGTAAGACTGTTTGTTACCAAACGATAAAGTTAAATAGAACAGGAATTAAGAAGAATTTAGTCGAGAAATGTTTAAGTGTATGATTGTTTATTCCACTTTAAAGTTTATTATGTTTTTTTTAAATTGTCAGTATCAAAAATTTTGTTTCAATAAAAAAATTATAATTACAAATACTTCTCATATTTGTATCCTATTTATTCCTATAATGTGCACCAATTATTTCTTAGGTCAACTTACCCCTAGTGACAAGTCAATCAACCCCAGGCATGGGGTAGGTTGACTCGTATTTCTTGTTCTACAAAATTAAGATTGTGCACTATACCATAATTAATTACAAGCTTTTTGTAACTTTTTCCCAAAGCTTAATAGTTTACCTATCAGATGTATTGGTTTTTTGATAATATACACTAAAACAATGAAAGTACAAGCGTTTTCATTGAAAATTGGTCAACCATCCCCGGTCTCCCCTACTTATAACAAAAATACAATTTTTAAAATTTTTGTCTCTCTGTCTGTCTATCGGTCTGTCTGTCTGTCTGTTTGTTCCGGTTAATCTCCAAAATGGCTGAACCTATTTTGACGGTACTTTCACTGGCAGATAGCTTATAAGGAGCAGCTTAAGCTACTTTTATTATAAAAAATTAGGGTTCCGCGCAAAAAAATAAACCCATGAAATCGAATCGTAATAAATTTCACGCGGATGAAGTCGCGGGGAACAGCCAGCTTTTATAATTAGTAGGATGAGCAAATGACATATGGTTGCGCGTATGAAATCTGACTTAAAAATAGACATACAACACTGATAACTATATTAAAAGAGATAAGCTTACCTTTTAACAATGTACACATATCTACTTTGACTGCAGATCTATAATTAAACTCAGTATTTTTTTGCCATTATCTCGAAAACTATGTGCGATATGGTAAAATGTTTAAAATAATTTTTTACGATCTATTAATTTCACGTAAAAGGATCATATCACTTTATCCTTTAACACTCATTTCTTTTTTTGTAAAAGTTGTAGCAAAAAATAAGTGTTAAAATCGATTAGCATCAAAATAATAAGGACTAGCTGACGCGCTCGCGACTTCGTTCGCGTGGACAAATGCCGGTTCTAAAATTCTTTTTCCAAGAAAAAGCTACTCTAGCCCTGAGCGAGTCCAAAGTTTTAAGCCCATCGTTTTGGGAATACTTCCATTGTACGTACAGCTAAATGAGTGAATTTGCCTGCCGGAGTCTATGTTTCCTGATTAGCCATAACCTGTGGAGTCTTTTAGTGAAGAGTAAATATCTTACTTCTAGCCAAGCTTCCTCCATCATCGACCACATCATCGCTTACCATCAGGTGAGATAGTGGTCAGGACAAACGCGAGCCTATTAATAATAATAATAAAAAGTTATGATACATAAATAGTATCGAATTATAAAATCTTAAATTATCTCGAAGCTTCTCTTTATACTGTATTTGCGGTGGTGTTGCTTTCTGGAAGCAGAATATATTGACACGGAAGATCCCACTTGAGACAGACCAACATAATTGTCCGGTCTTTCGGACTTTATTCTAGATATTGATAAATAATATAGATGAACATTTGTAAGTCCATCGCTGAACATAGGCATGTCCCAAGGAATGCCACAAAGCACGGTCCTGAACCACCTGCATCCATCGATTTCCTGCATCTTTTACCAGCTTGTCACTCCATCTAGTTGGGGGCCGCCCTACCGTTTGCTTACTGATACGAAGCAGCCATACAAGAACTTTTCTTCGAGCTATATGGCCGCTTCATTGCCACTTCATCTTACTAATCCGTTGGGCTATGTCTAATTCTGCTGTGGATATCCTCATTTCTAAGTCACGCAGAGAAACTCCGAGCGTAGTCCTCTATGGCTCGTTGATTAACCGTAAGCTTCCTCATAGCAGTGAAGGACCATAGGTGTTACTTTAAAAAAAATATATTGGGCTCCACAGGTAAGCGAGGTGCGTAGGAGGGTGTTTGTCTCGGTCGGATCTCTCCATAGATTAAGCTATTTCCTTCCCATATCAACCAAAATTGTGCTTGCACAGTCACTCGTTTTACCGATACTCGATTATGCTGACACGTGTTATATCAATTTAAATGAGGAGTTGCTTTATAAACTTGAGCGCGCATTCAGAACCTTTGTATACGTTTCATATTTGGGATCCGAAAATATGACCATGTTTCCGAATTTTACGAAAAACTCAAGTGGCTTCCGATTCGTTTTCGCAGGAATACTTCCTCTTTTATACTGTGTTCTATACTATCCTACTTCTCCTACTTACCTTAAAGAGCGGTTTGAGTTTCTTGGTGCCACTCAATATCGTTCTCTTCGCTCTGATAAAAACCTCACCTTAAAAATCCCGTCCCATAATACTTACTTCTATTCTAAATCCTTTTCTTTTGAAGCTGTCCGGCTCTGATACTCCTTACCGTTGCACATTAGACGTGCGAAAAATTAAAAAACTTGTCAAATCGCACTTCTTTCCTCCTTAAATTGTCATTGCTTTATCTCTCCTTGAACTCACGTCGTTTATTTAAAAATTACTACTTATTTTTCCTTGTGTTAAGGCCTTGTTTATTTCACTTGTTTACTCCTTTATGCTCTTGTATATGTATTTCTATATTTTTGTAAATTAAATGTATTTATTTATTGAATATATAAATATATTTATGTCGTGTGTATTTTCTTATAACTAGTGTACACCTTTATAATTTCTCACAGGCCATCATAATAATAATAATTTATTGCTTTAAAATAAGTAGTAAGTTGTTACAATATTGTTGGGTACCCTCTTTTAAGTAAATAGATACCTGTAGTAGAGGGACCCGCTCTTCCGTAGTACAATTATATTATTACTTTATATTAGAATTTAATAATAAAAAATGTGTGTGTGTGTGTGTGTGTGTGTGTGTGTGTGTGTGTGTGTGTGTGTGTGTGTGTGTGTGTGTGCGTGCGTGCGTGCGTGCGTGCTTGCTTGCTTGCGTGCGTGCGTGCGTGTGTGTGTGTGTGTGTGGGTGGGTGTGAGAGAGATCGCCGGTTTGGCCTCCGATTGTACCTTTATATAATTTGTTGTGGTTTTTTTAATCTTATTTATCGGTGTATAATAAAGTATATTACATTCATTAATTCTTTTTACACTTTAAACCATTCCTAAATGATTTTTTTAAATTTCTTTACACAATCATTGAAATTTAATTTAACTGATTAATGGGATTATTTACGATACTTTTGAAGTGTCACAGATATAATTAACCCAACCGTGGCTAAAAAGGTTGATGATCTTAATGCGACGGATCGGTAGCGCAGTGGCTGTGCGTTAGTTATATACTTAGTATAGTTAGTTACATACACGCTTGGCAGGCGGGTTGGCTACCGCAGTTTTTTATTATTTTGAGTTGTTATCAGGGGATGCTGCTGCCCATCTCCTGTTTCAGTTTTCCTTTGTCGCCTCTTACGACACCCACGGGACGATTTGGAGTTTAGGTGATTAGGATATTATAGAAGAGGGGGCAAACGAGCATGCGGCTCGTTTGCCCCCTCTTTGCTCGTCGACCGCAGCCTATGAACTGCCAAGCATCCAGATGATGTCAATGGTAACGTAAGTTTTGTCGCGATGTGCGTTGGTGAAATTTGGCGGCTGGAATTAATCCGGACAATTCCTTAGAACTGTGGATATTCTTACACCGCCACCACACGATTACGGTACGTCATGCAGGAAGCTATCTCTCATGTTCCAATGCTTTTTTTGTATAAATTACACAACTACAAGAACATTTGAGTAAATAACATTCCGGGCAGCGAGCGGCAACACACTGACGGGCTGCCAGGACGGGTCCGCCGATGTTTTTGTAGATTCGTATTTTTTACCTAAAGTGTGGAATGCGCCTGGTCTGATAATACTGTCAATTTACGTGTATGTGTTTTGCAGGGCAGTTCGTCAAGCTGGCGGCCCTCCAGGATGCGGCTTGCGCGCCTACGCTAGCTTTGCGTGCAGTGCGCCACGTCGCGACACTTACAGGTAAGATGCTATAGAGATTGACTACACAGAGTTTGCGTTACAGCTGCAACGTCAAAGATAAGAAAACTATATACATATACTCATGAACAAATTTAGAAACGCAAAAAAAGTATGTATAAAACAAAATATCATGGATATTTGTGACAAGTTTACTAATTTGGATTTTGCTAATTGTTTGTTAATTTAAAATTGCAAACGTCGAAAAACATACGATCAAATGATAAAACTAACCAAATTAAGAAAAATTTTACAGGATAGAAACATTTTTGTACTTAACATTTTATTAATTTTTTTCATAAATACTTAGGAAAGGCTATAACGTGGCCTTTGGCTGGCAGGTGTGAATTTATTCCGGCCGATTTCAGTCTTTTTCTCATATCTTTTTACTTACTGTAACCCCTCGAACTCGAACCTCAGAAGAAGTAAAGGTCCGGTTTCTAAGCACGCTGGTAACGATGAAGCGGTCATCTCTAGCCACAGTTTTCCGTTTAAATCGACACTCTTCTCTTCTAAAAAGGATTCTCTTCCCTCAGCGGTTCCATCATCGGGACTTTCGCTCGACTTGTTGTAAATCCTGTGAACCACCAACTTGACCTTGTATACGACGCCAAATGATAAAATCGGTGAAAATTATGATGGTAGACGACAATTAAATCGGAATAGAACAGTCTGAAATGAAAGAGACTGCTTTATGCATTTGGCGAGTTCAAGTTGGTGGTGGCTTTGACGTGGCGTCGATTTTGCCGCCATCACCGCCAGCTGAACTCTACCCAACCACATAATGTGTGCGAACCACCCCTCTATATGTCGAATGACAGAGAGTTCGTTGGAGGTTTGTTTTAAAACATACGACAAACGAGGTAATAGTCTCATTGATTGTAACTAGTTACTTCAGCCCATGGACACCTGCAACCAATTTCAAACAAATAACACCTCACACAGATTTTTTTTCACCCCTGAAATCTAAGGTGAATTATCTCACAACCTGATAGCTGCTTCATTCAAACTAAATCACAGCAATGAGTGCACTGCTGCTTTGCGGCAGTCCTTGGCAGAAAAGTTCTACCAGCAAAAGCTATAAGTAGTTTAGATGATCCTTTTTAGTTTTATAAATTTCCGATACGAACTTCAAATAAAAACATGCGTGAGTGTCGTGGAACACTCGGTTGGAACGAAGTTCCTTTCGTAGTATATTATTATTGATAAACGTATTATTGATTAACAAATACAAATAAATGAAACTAGCGTCTATTAAAATGAAGTGTCACTTCAAATAATATTTCTTTCATGGAAAGATAAGAAAAAGTGCGAGGGAAATGGATATTATTCCAACTCGCTTCCTTATAGCCGCCAAGGCCGTCTACACTACGTCAGAAGGGGTCGTGACGGAAAAATCTTACAGTTTTGTCGCCTAGCCCCCATCCGCCAAATTCGTACCGTCCGATAAGGAACTTCGTTCCAAAAAGAGCAAGTAGACATCTACATCTATCCTCGATTAAGACTCAAAATGCAGATGCGTTATCACCGCTGAGGACCAAGATGGAATGCCTCGTTTCCAGAAAAAGGGTCTCCGGTTCTCAACATTCACCATACGAAACACAGCAGCATTGAGCTGGTATTTTACGCCGATATTCTGTGAGAGCGTGGTCCTTCCCAGGTTGACCCGACCCATATGTACACTACAACCATAGTTAAGCTGCAGCATGGCTCTACTACGTAAAAACTAACTAAATATCCACCTTAATTAACTATGAGTTCTATGTAGGCTACTGAGATTTGTTTTGATTTTCGATCCTGATACTTCAATTAAATATTCTATATTTGATTTTACTCAAGAATTGTATATTGTAGAGGGTACAACATTTGGAATGCAATTTGCTTTTTTTCTTGTTGTTGTTGATGATATTACTTCGCTAAACAACGTCCACTAATTACGTGAGGCGATTTTGGTGATTTTCTACGCTCCCCTCCCTCTGGTGAGATGTCGTGACATAAGGCTCGACTCCCGCCCCCGGCAATCTCATATGAGATATTTCAAGATGCGTATTTTTAGTGTAAATACGTTAATCTGTGCTTTATTGCGTTGGGTTTATAAAAACAAATTGCTTAATAGTTTTTATATAATTTGTGGAGTTCGAACAACCGCGATAAATATTATTGTGTAAGATTTAGACATATTTTACTTAATTTAACCTAACTTTCTCGAAATTTACACTGTTTCTTGCGGAAAATAAGAGGTAACTTTGTGATTATTTTTTCGAGATAATTTTATTCTATTATGTTTTAATGAATGTAGTCCCTCGCAATTAAATGTAATATTCATATTAATAATTTTTTGTTACTTTGAACTTGATTTAGCTATGTAAAATCGAATCTAAGTTTGCCAATTTGCCTTTATACCCCCTCTTAATTCAGTCATATATAATATTTACTCTATCGGCAAAAACACGGAATTTTCAATAATAAAACACGCTACATTTCAAGTTGTGTATACTTTTCACAAATACTATTATTAACAACAATTGAAATAAAACTCACAATCAACAATTACAAATTTTATTATAGCCACATAATAAAAAAATATCTAGCAATAATTACAGCTTATATTCATTGATATTTAAATAACATGAAAATATTATATTTTTTTCTATTTGACAAATCACTTTTTGGAAACGTTTTCAATGCATGATGAATTCTAATATCAAAATTGACTACTCATGATTTAGAACATACGATGAGCTAATTTTTCCTTCATGGTAAAACAATCAGCGTTGAAATGTCTCGAACACACCCTCACGTGTTTTGTGCTGATAACCGAAAGGAAGTCCGAAATCAATTCATATTTTTCGTATATCAACGTCAGATGTAAACCTGTTAAACATAAATTATAATCAAATTTTTAATTAACTGGCGACAATAGGTTATGTTCTTTTTAAGATTATGTTACATGTTTTTTTGATAAATTTGGTTTAAAACGACTAAGTACTACCTAAAGCAGGATTTATTTGTAATAAACACTAATGAAAGTCTAAGAATATTTAAAGAATAAAAAAATACGTAAATGTTTACTGACGAGTGAAATGATATTTCATCTTGTTTTCTTTCACTGCGCCTAGTACAGCCTAAAATGATACAACAGCCCATTAAAAATCTTGTTTCTAAGAAGTTTTCACAACTATACATACAGTGAAACTAAATATGCCTCACGAAAACAGGAACTATTTTTTACGTTAGTGTCAGTGCCCAAAGAGAAAACAGAGAAATATATTTGTATATTTAGACGCAGCCCAGATATCCCCTTAAGGAAATAGGCGGGTACTAATATTGGTGCAACGTAAAGTGGAAATTTAAGATGGAATTAAATTAAAGTTTGTCATATTGAATTAAAAGAAAGTTTGTCTCAGCGTTACTATTTATTTTAATGTGATCATAATCATCGTCATTATCATTATTAAAGTCCATAGACGTTAATACTTATTTTTTGTATGACTTTGAATATTTGTAAATAAAATATTATGTTGACTGTTTACGATACGTGAGTTTTGAGTGAACTTTTAAACAATGAAGGCTTCAATGCGTAGGGCTTATGAATGAAGAAGATAACGAGCTGCGGTCTTTATGCGTGCCAGCCGCTATTTTGAGCGGGCGGCCGGCGCGGGCGCAGAATCAGTCTAGCGCCGCGCTTCTTTGGGCGTCTGTCGAACTCACGCTGTGTGCTCGTTAGCGACTTTGTTTTTATACTACCTTGTTCCTCAAAGGATTAATTGCCATTACTAAAATTTTACTTAGTAATGATTGTTCTTTTTTTAAATTAGTTTTTCTGTCTAAAATTCTAGAACTTAACGCTAACAAGTTTGAGTCATACTTTACTTTAAACTAGCCGCTACCGGGAGTTTTATATAGATATTAAAATTATAAAAATTGTAAATATTAAATGTTACACTATAACAAAAACGTCCGTGACCTGAGTTATCGACGTAGCTTGTTTTCAAGAAAAAGCAATGAAAGGTACTAAATGTAGTCGTTTGTATGACCATAACAGCTTGTCTCGATTAAGTTTAGTCTTTTCAATTATAAGGAGCCGTTCCTTCGTCACTTAAGTGTAAGTGTAAATCCTGTTCAACCAGAAACCAGAAACCAGATAAACCTATACCGTATATTGTGTTTCCTTAATACATTACGAGTACATTGTGACGTAACGATGTGTGATTAATTGTATTTTACACGAATTTAAGGTCCGAAAGCGTCTATATAATTGGGTATTGGTGTCTATAATGACCTATTGGCGCTTCTTGGAACTTTCGAAATGTTTTCAATGTTATTATACTTTAAAACGACATGCGTTGGCGCGGATATTGGCGATTATTTAACAAACGAGAAAGAGCGAAGACGTTTATAGTTTATACCAGTGAACGCATATTTGCGTTCATTGGTTTATACTCTCAGTTTACGTAATCTAGTGCACAATCGTTGAAGTGTCAACATAGGCGTTTATTTTTCTTAGTTACTAGGAACATGTGTAAAATAAGAGGGTAGGCTTATGTGTCATCACCTCATCAGTCATAAGTTACACATATAGCTTACTTAGTTTTAAATCTATACTCGTATATCATCTTTGCAGTCTACATTTTTAATATGTCCCATTTTTAAGACAACAGTACGCATGGCCGTTAGTTATTCAATTATAGTAGTGGGGCAACCCAGTATGGAGGTGACCCTAGTACGGTAGTGATGCCAACATACATATTGACGACATCCTTATTTTTATTGCTTCTCTAAACGAGTGCGACGACCGTATCACCCCCACAGCTGAACTGTGTGTGTGTGGCCTCGCAACTGTTCTATTTACAGGGCTTTGACAAAATAAGCTTGACTTTTTCGATTAGATAATTTTTATTTATTACGCTGTTACATTTACACTAGCATTCTGTTAAAATATTGTCTTAATTATTAAAAAATACTATTACTAAGTGCATATTTTCAGGTAGTGTTTGTTTGCAAAAAACATTACATTAGTAGTGGCTGTTGGTTAGAATTGAGTAGTAATTGTAATTAATGCTGAAATACATAGAAGATGCAAAATTTTGGCAAACTTGCATTAATAGTATAGCATTGCGGAGGGTGATTTTTCATTCTTTTGTTGTTCTACAAAACTGTTCTGATCTGCTGTGTTAATTAAAAAGGTAATACTCGTCCACCATTGATTGGTGGATGAATTATCTATCTTCTTAGAATATTAGCTTGAATTATACACCTTATTATATGACTTTATATATTTCATCAATTTAGTGTCTTATTCTTATGAAAAAGTATAAAATCGTGTAATTAAATGCGTTAAACGCGGTAATAGAATAGATGCGGTTATCATAGTAGATACGAACTGTAAAAATTTCCATGTTCGTTGCCACTGGTCGCGAACTGCTGTCATTATCGAATTTTATGACGTTGTATATTATTATCTGGTACCTAGATTACAGAAATTATTAACAAGGAAAACTAACATACAGTGCACGTCAGCAGATGTCGTAAAAGTGTATTGTTTATTTGTTGTTTTACTGTGACTACTTCACTACTTGCCCCATGTGCGGTGTTCTCGCGGTACTCGGTCCGGGCAACAGCGAGGGTTGTGTATGTGGTACGAAAATGAGCGAAAGGCGGCCGCGGCCGCGTCCGCGTCGACGCAACGAGCTGCATGAAAAGCAGCAGGACTTACTCCTTGCATGGAGCAACGGTGAGTCACTAATGTATAAATAAACTAAAAAATAAATAATTAGACAAGGGCCTTTAAAACAAAATTTGCTAAACCATAATATGTAGTAGAGTATCATTTGTGTTTTCAG
Source organism: Parnassius orleans (assembly GCA_029286625.1). Taxonomy (NCBI): domain Eukaryota; kingdom Metazoa; phylum Arthropoda; class Insecta; order Lepidoptera; family Papilionidae; genus Parnassius; species Parnassius orleans. Next base: position 2,997,853 of record JAGSMP010000152.1, read on the forward strand.
ACAATGTCTTGCTAATTGTTCGAGAAATATGATTCTTGAAATATTATAAATAAGTACATATTTGGAAAATCCATAAAGTGCACACCTCGAATGGGACGGTTTACAATAGTGAAATTCAACAGGCTTCCTAACGATTAAAATCTAAAACTAATAAAAAAAATCAAATTGATAAATTCAGTTTTTCAAAAGATATCTTGTTCACATCCATACCGACCAACTGACGTCCAAGTGAGATTATTTCCAATTAATTTTTTTTTCAATAATAATCGAAAAAATAATCTTATAACTACGTCGGAAGTATTAATTGAAATCTCCTCATGATATTGGTGTCCTTTTTTTATTATATAAGCTGGTGGAAGTGATTTAAGTTGAGTGGATCGCCATTTTTTATTTGGTGACATTAGATCACTACATCTCCGCTTCGCGTTCGATGTATGCAGTAATGAACTTGTTCCTAAATAATATGTAGTAAGGAGACTATCTCGCAGTTTGGCTTAAATAAGTATATGTATAAATAAGGTGAGCAAATATGTGTCAGTGATAATATGAGTATACAAAGAGATCAGAGTCTGTTGCAGTAGTGTAAAGGATTGAATAAAACAATTAATATCTTTGCAATAATTGCAGTCGTTAAAGTAGACGTAAGTACTTAATTTTAAGACTACAACAGTATTCAATAAGATCGTGAAGAATATGTAAACATAACATAGATATTTTGAAATTTATAAAATATAAAAAATCTCTAACTTAACAGTCAACTATTTTTTTTGAATTAGGTATAATATATACATATTTGAATGCCGTATAAAATGCTCTTAGTTATGCTAATTAAAGGGGTTAAAGTATGAAATTGCCGTTTTAATGGAGATGGCGGTTTAACAATGGTGGCAAAACTGGGAGAAATAGCCCCGATTCGTCTATCTATCTTCGCCATATTTGTTCTATGATATAGGAAGTAGCATGAGGTACAATGCTCGACAAACTATTTTACCATTACAAGACCTGCAGTTAGAAACCATACATTTTGCCGCTATTTGGACAATTTCCTTATGGAATTTTTATTTCTCACGAAGCGGTAATAAATGCCTTCGTAGACTTAGTAAAGCCAGATACCCAGAGGTCTAACGTAAAGGCGTAAATGATTTTCCCTCGAAATTGCAGAAATGTAGGTAAATACTGCGTTAAAATAAATATTTTCTTTTCTAACAATAAAAGGGGTTTCAATTCAATTCATCAATATAATTTATCGGCAAAACATATTTGGCATTATGAACATAATTTTAGTTATTTAAAACAGAAAGAGAATATAACGTTAGTGAAAAGAATTATTCAATTTCCTGTTAACTTATCTCATGATACAAAAGAATTTGTTTCAATCATGGTATCGTCTTCGTTGCTTTGTTCGTCGAGTATCGCTCTTGCCATGTTTGTGGTAACTTGATTGGATATACTTGGTAACGTGCGATCATAGATTAGTTGTTTTCAGTTTTTAATTTATGTCCCAAAGTAAATATATTATTAATTAAGCATATATTATATATAGTAAATATATAATATATGCTTATTCTGTAATCTCACTTTCTTGAACAATTTTCTTTAAAAAAATTGTTTGGATATATCTCCCATTGTACAACAGGACTACTGTACTTCTGTTGCACTTTATCTCTTATATATAGTCCTTATCATTATCAAAACCATTGTAGCCTATTACAAGTGCACCGCTAATGATAAGCCTCGAAAAGCACGGCCCTGAGCTATCTGCCCCAATTAAAACCAAATATAATTGCAGGATGTCTTAAGAATTGTTTTCTTTATTAATAATGCTGTTCATTATGAAAATATGGTAACATGCTTTTATTTTTACTGCATTTAAAAAATTCTTAGTGTTCAGTAATTAGCAATTTAAAAAGTATAACAACACTAACTTAAAAAAAAAACTTTTCCCTTTAATTGTTATATGAAATTTCACTTTAAAAATTGCGATGACGGGATGATTCAAACTAAGAATCGCACGCAGTGACCAATGTTTGGTTACTACGGTGCGAGCTGCCGGTTCAAAGTACGAGTTCGCACGGAACAAAGTATTTGTGTTACCTATTAAATTATTGTTCCGGGTTTGGGTGTTTGTCCGGGTGCAATATATGTATGTAAAACGCCTTCACAAAACAGAAAAAACATCCATTTGGGTGTAACTTTTGTAACTAAACCACCGTTTCAGTGTTTCACATGTCTCCAGGTAAATTATTTTCAACATACCCTTATAATTATAGCCTATATAACACTGCAACAAGGTAAAGCCACGCTCACGACTAGTAAACAGACTAAAACACCACATTTAATACGCATAATACTCAAATTGGTTGCATTTTAATGAGATGGAGGTAAGCTATGTCACTTTCTCCATGTGTGTTGCGAAGTACAAGACGTCTCGCTAATAAAGATAAAGGAGAAGCCGCATTAGTACGGTCGTGGCACGCACTTACGGTTAACATTCTAATCATACTGTAGGACAGATGCGGTCACTGCCCGCATTCAGCCTACCAGTACCAGGGGTTCCCTAACGTGCGTCGCTTGCATAAAGAAGACGATACGCATAGGTCCCTGCACATGACGGAATATTTAATAATTAATAACTCATATTTAAAAGAAAAGAGTATAGCTCAAATCTTCAGCCGAATTGAGAAGTTATGCTCAGAAAAGCAAGCTCATCTTGCTTATTAATTGTATTGATTGTAGATTTTCTTTTTATGTAATAAATAATTATCAAGATTCAACATTCTTTGGAGTTTAAAGTAATTTGAGAGTCTCATAGAGCTACACACAGGTTTTCTTTTTCTAGAATTGCGTCGCGAAAATCCACCTTCTATAAAGAAAGCCGCAGCAAAATGATGAGAGCCTCTGACCTACGGGTTTATTTATCTTACGTGCTTTGATTTCAAATATGAGGTAATATTATTACTTAAGCAAGTTTATTTCATTTAAATGCTCCATTAACCAAATAGTCCAACTTAACTTACAAATTATTCAGTTTATGCGTTTATTGTCCTACATTTAATTAAACCTTTTTAGCATTGAATATTTCAAAACCGTGCCAAGTGCTTGTAGAGAGATTCGTCTGTAATATGAAGTATCTGGTTTGTTTGAAAGCCCCTCGACTGGATCGATTTGGCGTCTAGACTAGATTCGCAAGCGCAAACATCGACCATAAGCGTATATTTATACGTATAGCCAAATACAATGCGTCGGGCTTGTGGCATTCATCTGGTTTTCACGTAATCTATATAATAATACGTGAAAGGAAAACATTGTTCCCCTTTTTAAGCATATTTCGCGCACGGAAGAGTGTGAGATTTGGCTTAAAGTTTATTATTTATAATAAGTTAATATTTGTAAGGTGTGCAAAAGCTAAAATGTATCGATAAAGTATTACATATACATTACATTGAATAAAATAAAACATTATTTTTTCAATATGGCCCTTGGTGTTGTGGTTGGGAAAACATACATTGTTTACGTTCATAATGCCAATGTCAATTGTCAAACACATGATAGTCTATGGTCAAACTGTCGAACAGAGTAGAGAATGTCGCCAAAGAATTTAAAAATGTTGCCAACAAAATCATTACTGAAAGATTGACTGAATGAGCTGTGAATTTCGGGCGATTTCTAATGTTCCGTTTTCAATGGTTTTTAGCGTTTATTTCATATTATTTATCTGTTTTTATATCAATGTGCAGTTTAAAGCATATATAATACATATTATATATGCTGAGAGTTGAAAGTGAAGTACAGCTTGCCTAATATTAATATACAAACAAAATTTTATGAATTGTGGTCGAATTTCAACCACTGGACGATTAAAAATCGTGGTATCATATACAGCTATTCTCTTCGAATATTTTTGTATTCTAATATTCGAATATTTTTGTAAAAAACTTAGTAAAAGTTGACTACTGAAGAGTCCGGTCTTAAATTTTTCTATTCATTATGTTTTAGCACCTTAGAGTATAGGTACATATTAAGCAAGCTTAGCACCGAAAATAATAGACACAAAAAAAACGAATAAACTCTAACCTAGGAATAAGGCTATATTGTATATACCTACAAAATATGTACATTGTACATACTCTCGAAAAACATTACCTTTCTTCTGGGGCAGTCGGGTAAAAAAGGGAAAAAAACGTAGTCGAATTGTGAACCACTTCCTTTTTTAAAGTCTGCTTAAAATACTATACATATAAGGTTTTCTGGTTCTGAAACTACCCCGAGTTTATAATACTATTTAAACCTACTTTTGATGTCATTGTGTAAGAGTAACATCAGTCCATAGCATCCCACTTCTTTACATGGGTCTCTCCAATTGTAAGAATGATTAACCGCAGTATTTTTTTTAGGGTGATAAACGAGCACACAGTCCAGCTGATGGTAAGTGGATGCTGTGGCCAATAGACATCTACATTAAACCTCGATTAAGAATCATAATGCAGATGCATTGTCACACTTACTTAGATGGAATGCCTTGTATCCAGTAAAAAGGGTCTCCGGTTCTCTACACTCACCATACGGAACAGCAGCATTAAGCTGCTATTTTACGCTGGTATCCTGTGAGAGCGTGGTCCTTCCCAGGTCGAGCCGACCCATTCGTGCTACAACCATAATATAGCAGCAGCGTGGCTCTACCACGTAAAAATCCTCCTTATTTATTATAACCCGAGGACGATTTTTTACCTGTTATTAGCCAGTGCTTGATTACTAACCCACTTGATGGAAAGTGGTGATGTAGATAAAGACTGTAAAGCTCACCGACATAGCTAAAGACAAAAGCCTATTATATCTTGCCTTGAAGACGTTGTAACAGGATAGAATGACAGACGCTGCTGAATTATTCCACTTCATATAATAACGAACGACGAAGGAAAGGCGGGGTGTCCAAAACTTAGGAGTATACTCGCTGAGCGTCTGCTTGTCTGATAGTGAAAGGGAGAGATGGAAAAAATTCAAATATTTTGAAAAATTACAAATCCAAACTTTTTATATTTACAAAATTTTATAAATTTTGCTTATTCACCGTGTAGTGGTGGTGTAAGAATATCCACTAACCCATATCGTCTCGTGGGTGTCGTAAGAGGCGACGGAGGGAAAATAAACAGGAGATGGGTTACCAGCCTTTTCCTGATAAAATAACAACCCACCTGCCAAGCGTGGCAACTATGGCAAAATATCCCTATGAGGCAATCTATGGGAGCTCTATGTTGAGGGCCCTTTTATGGGCTGTAATGGTGGAATAGTGAAAAAATGGTGCAGTGAGTGGTATTTTAACGATCGGTTGACGCGACCACAAAACACGAAATCGACTGGTAGACACTAATTGCAGTAACTAATTATAAAGACCTGTAACGAAAGACGTAGCATGCTATAAAAGTGTACAACTAAGTGACTTTAGCAGCCCAGCGATCAAAGTACCTGCGGTTCCCAGGTAATATTTATAAAAAATACAAAGTTTTGGGTTTCGGGTCTGGTGTGTTGCGTCTTCCTGTGACATTGTGTCCCGGCCTTCATTTTTAGAGTTTCATACCGCACCGTACGTAAAAAACAGGAACACTGTTAACCCCATGTCTGTCTGTTTGTCTCTCAAGCCCCTTTTGCTCAGGAACAAGTAGAGATATCAATTAACATCGAATACTAAGTCTGCGGTCCCTTGGGGTGTAAAAAATTCAACTCATTCAACAGATGCGGCCATTCATGTCATATACTATGATACTCGCAAACTCACTCATCAAAACCGAGATAGTATACTTCCCGTTGACCTAGAATTATAAAATTTAACAAAAACCTTACGTACAGCATAAACAAATGATACGTCTGAAAATCGTCAATTTGTAGTAAATACCTTGTAGTTGTGGTGTATGAATACCTACTACCCCATATCATCCCGTGGGTTGTAGTAAGAGGCGACAGGGGAAACAAATCAGGAGATGGGCAGCAGCGTCTTCCTAATAACAGCTAAAAAAACTGCGGTTGCCAACCCATTTGCCAAGCGTGGCAAATATCCCCCCTATGAGGCAATCCATGGTGGAGACCTATGTACAGCAGTGGACTTTAATAGGTTGTAACGGTAATAATTAATGTCATCTTCGGCTGCATCATTATGTAAATAACACATATCAATAAAAAAAAATTTTTTTGCGCTTATAAACTTACATTTGCATCGACATTGTATAGACCAATCGATGTATGGATAAACAATTTTTTCACTGGAGTAATGTTCGGTGCTTACCTATAACTCTCGGGCTGGCTGAACTATCTAAGTTTATACGATATCCTCAGATGATTTTTTTTCTGTAAACTTATATAGGAAGTATTACCTATTTAATTAAAAAGAATCATTAAAATCCGTTACAGTTGACGATGTTATCGCGTAACATACATAAAATAAAAATTCAGTTGAATTGATGACCTTCTCCTTTTTTGTAGTCGGATAAAAAAGAAAAGTTTTATTTCAACGGAATTAAATATAATTTTTTAATGACATAGTTAATTAATGTTGTACTACGAATGAGGTTGGTAAGATAGAATTTACCGATCTGTTAAGATGTTGCTAATTAGGTATGGCAAATTAAATTAGAGGTTTTTATTTTCTGTTCAAATCAAAATATTAGTGATTGCGTTGTACATTTCATTTTACGTGTTCATTGTATTGTACGTTTATAATATATTTTGGCGGAGATTGTTGGGATATTTAGCCCCACAGATGGCGCGGTCAGCCGCGTCATCTACAGTACGTCGTGTTGGGAGGGAGCAATATCGATCCTGTCTGCTGCCTCCATGCTTAATACGGAAAGTAGACGTCTGTGTTCAATACGTTCATTGTACGAAGTTAGGTACTTTGCTCAAGTTCAAGTACTAAGTAACGACGTCTCTTTCAAACCTAAGGATTTCTAATAATCTTAGTTTCACTCGACATATCTTTATTCTATTTTATACGTTTTGCAATGTAAAATGGTCATTTATTTCTTACAAAATATATTGATGATATTATGTTTATTGTTATATGTTTGATTTACGTAGTTTATCAGTTCTACAGGTTTTTATGTATAATAAATAATAATCAATTTTTGTTGGCAGAGGTGTGCAATAGCGAGGAGGTGCCTGAGGTAGAAATCGTCAGTCTCTTGCAAGAACACATACCAAAATATCGTCTGAGAGCCGACAGTCTCACTCAGTTTGGAGGTAATATTTTGATTTGGTTATATGCAGTTCGTACTTCGTAAATAGTGAATAATTACTATTATTGCCAAGGTTTTTCTTGGATGAAAAATGATAAATAACTATTATGATGTAATACTTCTCATAATTCTACATCGTTTTTTTTTACTATTTTAAGCCAGCGCTTGACTACTATCTCACATCGTGATGATTAAATGATTGTAATAAGAAACAATATTGAAAAATATTCCATAAGCTTTATACATTTATATTTACTACTTCTATCCTTATGTAATCCACTGCTGGATAAAGACCTTTTAAAATGCACGACTGATATAATACAACTTGAACTTGTGTAACTTGCAAAATTTGATCATATTAATTACGTTGCGTAGGAGGGGTTGGTGTGCGTAGACCGCTACAATCCTACTGGTAGTTCAGTTCCCTCCAACCCGTTTGTTCAATTTTTGAATAGATCTTTTGCCATTTGCTCGCCTTAGCGCACCGAGAATAGGAATGATTGGCATTTGTAGTTATTATTCCTTGCACTCAACTATGACGACTATACAATATAATTTGTTTTAAATTATTTATCGTTGCATTGAAAGTCGTTGCCATAACAATAATAGCAAGAATAATATTATCCTTCTAAATCATTAGACACGCATATTAACTAACAAAGGAGGTTGGTGATATTTTTAAATTTTAGAAAATAGAACTGTGGACGCATTACCCATTTTCCTAATTATTCGAACTGAACGATAGGTATAAATATATCCATATACTCGTATACTTCTAGTTTTCGAATAAGTTGCCTTGAACATCGCTGTGTATTTAAGACGCAAGAGAATCCACTAGCCCATATCATTCCATGAGTATCATAAGGGGCGACAAGGAACAGGACATCGGCAGCAGCATCTTCCTAATAACAACACACATGTAATAAAAAAAAAACTGCGTTTGCAAACTCGCCTGCCAAGCGTGGCAACTATGGCAAATGTCCCACCTATGAGGCCATTCATGCCCTTTGATCAGCATTAGACTTTCTTTAGTCTGGGTGATGATGGTGACATGAGACCTTTTTCATATTTCTATTGAAACTGTACGCACAAATTCTACAAAATAGTTTTGTCTTCTGCCCATTTAAAGTACGTAATTATTACGCGATAAAAGCTAAATAAAGGTCATTGCAATTATTGCTATATATAATAAGCGATAAATATACTCATAGACCATAGATTTATTATAAACAGACGTTAGAATAGATTGGCAATGCAAAAGTAAAGCATAGTGTACGCGTATGTTGGAGCGAGAAAATTAGGCGAGACCGAGACCATTCACGTGCACGCTATCGACCTGTTTCGGTCTGGCGCCATTCGTGAACAAAACAAATCCCGCTTGTATTTGTAAAATCTCGGGTTTTAAAGTGAAAATTAGTGTTCAGTAGACGTAATTAATTATGACTAAGTGTGTAGTACCTAAATAAACATACCTCAGAAAGTAAAACCCTCATTATTATACATTTAACCAATAGGTTTAAATTTTTTGATTAAAATGAATGATTTTGAAATGTTTAGCTGTCTAAAAGCTGTAATTTATAGCAGGGTACAAATAACTTTTTATACTTTGTACTTTAATGGATGAGAAAAATTATCACTTTTTATAATATTAATCACCTGAATGCAAAGCAATTGAATTTAAAATAATTACAAATACGTGAAATCCTGCTAATTTTAACCTCACTTTTGTAGAGATTGACATTATCGATGACATCTTGTCAATGTCAATGTCAAATCTATATGTGCCCATAAATGGTTTACTATCAAAAGGTCCCGTAGGAGAACCTCTAACGGCGGAACGTTTAAGCAATATGACTAATTAGCGAAACGTCCATATAGGAAAATGGCCATCATCAATAAGTTCTTGGTAGGTATAGGTATATAGTAAAACGTCCAATGAGCATATCACCGGTAAAATTGCAGGTGCATTACCGACTTTTTAAATAGAAGTAACCTCTTTTCTTGAAGGTCCCTAAGTCGTTTCAATCTGGAAAAATCGCTGAATTTAGCCGATTCCACGCGATCTACAATGTTGGAATTTGGCGTCTGGAAGTAATCCAAACTATTCCTCACTCCCCGTGGTAAATGCGATAGAAAATGCAAAGAGATGCAACATCTCTTCGGAGCGTCTGTGAATAGCCGTTTAGAAAGTGAAGAAAAAACTCGAACCCGTGGCACCTTAGTGCCAGCTCGTTGCACACGAGCTGGCACTAAGGTGCTACCGGCCCAGAGATGAAAACAGTATTCCACGTGAGGCCAAACTTGCGCAGAAGAAGAAGCTTAAGTTGCAAGCAGTATTTCCGTACAGAAATACTGTCTCATTACAGGTACTGAGCTCGTGAAAAATTTTGGAGGTCAATTTAGCCTTCCTTTCCAAGTGACCGCGGAACTGAATATCACTCGATAAGTTGAAGGTAAGGATTTCGATGCTGACTGAGACAACAAGGGAATGCTGTGAAAATACGACACCAGTATTCTTCTTAGCGGTATACGCGCAAATCTGTGTCTTTTGAAGGTTAAACTGAACCAGATTCAGTCGTACCCAATCTGAGACTTTGTTTAACAAAGGCTTGACTGTGTGTGAAGTTTGTACCGGCACTTGACAACGTGTTCCCAAGAAATATTGGCACGGCCAGTGTAAAAAGCATCACCAGTGCTGTCATCTGCAAGCAAACTGGTTTGTAACATGTCATTGATATGCAGAGTATACATATTATAGATATGGACCATGATCCGTCTAATACGACTTTGATGCTTTGAGCTGAGGGGAAACTGGTGATCCTATTACGTAATTTTCGGGAAGTCCATGAATGGAAGCTTTAAAATAAACGCTTTGTGGTAAACACGATTGAAAAGCCTTCGCTGTGTCCAAATTAACCGATAAGGTCTCCCCTTTAAATTCTAATGCCTCCGCCCATCTATGAGTCAGTCAACTAGAAGATCACCATCTGAGCGACCCGTAAACCGTATTGGCTTTGGCAGTCACTTATCAGCTGGTGGTCCTCGATCGTGTAACTCTGAACGATTTGACTGAATGATATGATGTTCACACCATCATATTACCAATAACCATCGTCTTGACAAATCATATATTTGTTAGCATAGCTAATGCTAGGACCCAATAGGTGACGCCGTAGTCAAGTTATTAACAAATTCTTTATTTATTGACCAAAATGAAATGAAATCAGAAAATCTGGACCCTCTATTCCTTTTTTCCTTATTCCTCTATCTGGAATAGTGGTGCTGTGGTGGAGTTATATTTAAATTTTATATTTACACTGTAAGAAGTCCGGAGTGAATTCTAAATAAAACTCATCGTGCCAAAGGGCAGAACAACGCCTGCCGGATCAGCTAGTATTTTATAAAGTGAATATGCACACATCATTTTTCCATATAAAACTTTTTAACCAACAAATTGAACGTGAATTTAATGGCTGTATGAACTTTTGCCTTCCCTGCATGAGAAAATCTCTATATATAAAAATCTCGTCCGTTAGTCTCGCAAAAACTCGAAAATGGCTAGACCGATTTAGATGAATTTTTTTGTGTGTTTGAGTGGGTTCCTGGATGCTTTAAATTCACAATTGGACCCGGTGGGTGGCGCTGTTGTCGAAATCCAGAAATTTCCTTCCCTTGGGTTGGATCGCTAGTATTACATAACAAAAGTTAAACTCACAAATACTTAGCATTGTTTCTAAACTCTCTGACACTATGTATGTGTGAGATTTAGTTTAACGGATCATTCAGTTTCCCTATCATACTTCGTCAGTTTTTGTAATGCCACTGCTGGACGTAGGCGTTTCCTAAAATGCACCAACAGGTAAACATTTTTGAAATAGTTGCTCATAGTCTAAACGCTAAAGTTGGGTACGGCATTTTTCTATTGATTTTCTGTCGTCATTCGCTCGCCAGAAGTCAGCCAACAGGATACCCCGCGTGCGCGTGAGTTCACATTCACATTCAGATATATATACATATATACATTCGTTAAATAGTAGACTTAATTCGTACTGCCCCAGAGTGAAAGTGCATCGAAGTGGGTACGTAGGTAGTTACACTCTTATATTTTATAAATCATATTAAAATTTTCCCTTCTCAAAGTAATTATGTCCTCCAGACCGAATTTCAGTCACGGCGGCCAGTCTTCAACGAAGACTAGCCATCTGCGCACGACAAGATTATAGTGCCCAAGTGTATGCGCAAGCAGAGGCGCACTCTTTATTCCCTCACTCTCATAGCCCGAGGCACGGGGTGAATGAAATGCCGCCAAATTCCTGACTCCGGGCTGCTACTGAGAATTTCTTGACAGAAAAAAAAACTGGTTTTGACAATTTCCGGGATTCGAACCCTGGACCTCATGATCAGCAATCGCGTTTACGACCACAAGATCAACGAGGCAGTCATTATTCTCATAGTAATTTGTGTGGAGCAAAGAATCTAATGCACACATAATCGTATTTTCGGGCGTCTTCCAACGTTCGAAACCGCTTCGCGCAGCGGCGCTTTCCCAAGTCCAGTGAGGGGTCAGACGCCATTCTCTTTAGCTTCCAATTTAAGCGCATTTCAATAACATCAAAGTCAACGACTTGAACAATGTACAGAATTTCACATGGTCCAGCTCGTAATTTGGATGAGGACGCCACCACCATTCTCTCTACCACGCTCTCGGTTTCAAGGAGTTCATTTCTGCGTCAGAGTGAATAAAGCATTTGACTGGGGTCTCAATCTAATCATAAAATAGACTAAAATTATAATTATGATGAAAAAATAACTAAAATATTTTGTTTGTAAAAGTTCTAACAATATTGTCAACATTCGTGCGTCTCTGCACATATCATGAGATCAACGTCTTATGAGATGGATGACGTATAGAATCTATATCTATTCTATATCTATACAAATAAATAAAATTGAAGTGTCTGTTTGTAATATCAAAATAACAGCTTTTTACTAAATACATATGAAAGTGTATACAGTACTTATAACAAAAACACAATTTTTTAAATTTTTGTCTGTTTGTCTGTTTGTTCCGGCTAATCTCCGAAATGGCTGGACCGATTTTGACGGGACTTTCGCTGGCAGATAGCTGATGTTATAAGGAGTAACTTCGGTTACTTTTATTTTAGAAAAAGAATTAGGGTTCCGCGCAAAAAAATTAAAACCCTAAATTGAACGCGGGCGAAGTTGCGGGGAACAGCTAGTCATAATAAATCTGTAGAAAAATTGTTTGTTCACGATTCACGCAGTAACTACTGGACAGATTTCCATGAAATTTTGTATGTAGACTGTAAATGACCGTGTATATCATATAGGTAACTTTTTGTCCGCTTACGGAAGAGTAATAAAAGGGTTATGTTTTTCCTTTTTTTTAATTTATTGTGATTATGGCTGCTGATGTTTCTATTAGTCCTAAAGAGGATTTAGCTATACGTATAATAAGTCTATAGAAAAGTGTGTGGGTGAAAATAAACTCTTATGTTATAAGACAAGTCTAAATTTTTTTTTATAGGATAGGGTGACAAACGAGCACACAGTCCACCTGATGGTAAGTGGTTGCTGTGACCCATAGACATCTACATCTATCTTCAATAAAGAATCAAAATGCGGATGTGTTGTCACCCGTGAGGACTAAGATGGAATGCCCCTTTTCCAGTAAAAAGGGTCTCCGGTTCTCTACACTCACCATACGAAACACAGCAGTGTTAAGCTGCTATTTTACGCTGGTATTCTGTGAGAGCGTGGTCCTTCCCCGGTCGAGCCGACCCATTCGTACTACAACTATACTACTAATATAGCTGCAGCATGGCTCTACCACGTAACAAAATCTTGCTTTGTCGTAATGTTGATATAGTCTTAACCTACATTTCTTATCAAGATAATGGTCCTAAGTTAAATTTTGTACTCCAAATTTAGAACAGGGCTTAATGTACTTAAAGGATTTGTTTTTCTCATCAAAAATACCTAAAAGATAAGTTGCACAAGAAAATTATGTCATCATACATTATGTAACTTTACGTGCAAGGGTTAAGAAAGCAAAAATTTGAACACTGCATATACTAATCAGTAGCTTTGAGCACTGTTCCGTTCAACTAAGTGTTCGAGGCAGGGCATCCGGCGGCGCCAGCTCCGAGGTGACGCTATAAATAATAGTGTCTCATCGCTTGAGTCATCGCCCGCTGACCAGTATGATGCATCCAACCGGTCCCGTGTATGTGCGATCTGTCAACTTGTGGATAGAAGTACTTATTGCTACGCATTCTTCAGTTAGATCTATGCCCCTCGTTTTTTTTGAAACCGCCTTATTATGTCAATATTATAATTAAATAATTATGGATTATAAATTAAAAGTATATCTGTTTGATGTAACATAATAATATATCAGCGTTAATTATATTATAATGATTTTACGTCGCATTTATTCTTAATATATTTTTAAGTGTATGTTGTGTCGCAAACCATTCATATAAAATTGTTGTTGTGCTTGAATATTTTTAGTAACAAAAAGCTAAAATCATTGTCCTCGGGTCGCATTAAGTTTAAAGTACAATAATATACCCAGAAGCTTTTTTTTTAGAATATTTTGATGATGTCAGGTCTATGGTAAGAGTTATGATTTCTTATATCTACGTGAATTATTATATTTAACTTTAGTAATGTGGAACTATATTTAACTATGTAATGCGGATTTTTTATTTTAATAATTTTAGTGGTTTTTAAGGTGAACTAATTGAACAGATATAGCTTTTTTCATAAATTTCATTCAATTTTGTAAGTTTTTCAAAAATAAACTCCGGTACTTGTACTATTATCTATTCTGTGACTCCGGTAAGGTGAAGGATGACTTGCTTAATCTTCACTTAGCCTCGTTAATGGCAGCACCTACGGTTGACGATAAAGTGTAGATTCTTAAGCATAATGTTTTCAACCTATATGATGCTCATGCTCCAGTTCACAAGGGTAAATAATGACAGAATGCGTAAGGATGGCAATGTCTAGAATGTTCAGCTAAACGACGACATTTTCATAAAAATTTATTAAAACTTTTCGCCCGTCGAAGTGTGGTAATTTCTTAGATCTGTTAGTGTCTGCATATTAGTTACATTGGATTGTTTGGATTGTGGATCACTCAATGAAATCAAAAAATATTTCGATTCTTTATAGAATAGCTTTATTGCTTTTTTATGAAAAGCAATAGAAAATACCCATACCCATATACAATCCATTTCCAAACTGTGGCTTCCATATCTTTCATCCATCTCCTAATATTTCTACTAACTTTTCTCCTGTAACTTAGGAAGATATGTAAAAGTTTATGTTGAGTATATAATGAGATAAGTAGACAGATGGTGGTCATTATATTAGAGCACCTTTTGCTAGCCATTTCCCACAATATAAATTTATATAAGGGCTTTAATAGTCGCAGGCTCTTTATTCCTTTCTATTCGCAGCAACTAGTCATCTAGCGGGAGCGGTGCCAGAGGCGGGCCTTTACCTGAGTTATATTTTGTTTACAACTTTTAAGTAGATACGTTTCCTTAGTTTTTTTTTTATAGAATATGGGTGACAAACGAGCACACAGTCCACCTGACGGTAAGTGGATGCTGTGGCCCATAGACATCTACATTTATCCTCGATTAAGAATCAAAATGCGGATGCGTTGTCACCCCTGAGGACTAAGATGGAATGCCTCATTTCCAGTAAAAAGGGTCTCCGGTTCTCTACACTCACCATACGAAACACAGCAGCATTAAGCTGCTATTTTACGCTGGTATTCTGGGAGAGCGTGGTCCTAACCCGGTCGAGCCGACCCATTCGTGCAACAACCATAATATAGCTGCAGCGTGGCTCTACCACATTCAAAAAATTCGTTTCATTATGAATATTAAAAAAAAAACTTAAATTGGTTTTATTCAATAAGTCTCTAATCAAAGTTCTACGATTGTTGTGGATTAATACAAATAATACTTATTCCTTGAAATAAAACTGCAGTGTAATTATATTATTTCTTAAATCAAAACACCTAAAAAGACTTACTCTTTGTATAATTTCATACATTTACTCATAGTTTATGAGTCCGCCTTTAATTTGTATCGAGTTTTAATATTTTTGCTGCAACTCCTCGAATTTGCTTCAACTAACATATAAATAAGTAAAAGAATGGTCTTTGTGAGAGGTTTTAGTAAGAACGAGGTTTGTACTCGCCTTACTTTTCGTATTAATATCGTGTAGCCAACTCTATATGGGTTCTTCTTTTGCCATAATACTAATAATATCAGAAGTTCCTCATCAACGTCCGATAGCAAAATGGTGCTTGATGCACCACGAACATGTTTGATTTTTCAATCTATATGGAAAACAAAACGAGGCCGCCTTTGCTGTCACACTGGTCACGGACTCACTCCCCGCAAATCCGCTTCTGGACCGCTTATCCCGCTATACCGCCTCTGTGTGACCTAAGATTTAAGGTTTGTTTGGATTCCTTCCTCAGAAATAAAATTTTCAAAAGAAAATCTAATTAATCTTGGCATATACTGCGTTGACCATAATAGAACTATAAAAGTCACAATTTCAGAGCCTTGCATAAAACGTCACAAATTTATCAGGAGAAGCCATGGGAGTGACTGTGCTCTTACACCCCTATGAAACAAATAACCTACTGTTTAATTTTAAATTATTACAATTTCCATTAAAAGTAGCATATTCAGTGGCCATTAACAAATCCTAGGAATGTCAAACCTTGAAAGTAACGGGATAGCTTGCTCACGTGTTTCTAGAGCCTAAAATCTGCAGGGTGTAGTGGAGCGAATTTAAAAAAATTAATTAATTATAATCAACTAATTTTAGTAAGTAATAAAAAAAAATTAACGCGAGCGAAGCCGCGGGTAAAAGCTATTAAATAAATATAATGAAATTTAAAACTAAAACCGACTCCAAAAACTAAAAGAAAATAGTTTCCACCATTGAATAAAACTATTTTTACGGTTTTTGTCGCGTTTAATTTACTTATTTTTATTTTTAATTCCCGACGCTTCGGGTGCTTTGTGCACCCATGGTCACGACTGGACTGAGGACTGTCAGTTTTATTCAATTTGTTCGCGTAAATATAAGAAATCATTTCGTAGTTTCCACCAGTTCCAGTTAGTGTATCGGAGAATTACAAGTAAAGTCCCGACTTCAGAAGCTAGAATGTTGACGTTTTAGTTTTTTAACCTTTTGAGTGGTTTTAGGAATATCACAAGTCCACATTATCAATTAGAATGTTGCTTAAATTGGTACATTAAAATCTTCATCGCCTATTTACCACCCTTATGGGTGGAATTTTGTTTTTAAATTTGTATGAGACCCTGAAGTAGTAAAAAAAAGTATTAATTAAATCGGTTTAGCCATTGAGTTCTATGTACTACGTACTAGAGAAGCTATTCCAAACAAAATGTGCACTACTCTGTTTTCGCGCATGCGCGGGAGATAGTAGATTTTAGTCTATGATTGTAGATAGCGTGGCATATAATTGAAGAAATTAATTTTTCTATTGTAATATTATTACCTATTTATTCACTTGAACAACAAATAATTTTACTTATTTGACTACTGAATTATTAATTACGTTCAGGTTTAAACTTTAATTTGAAATCTCGTATTATTAGGCGCAGCTCCACATTCTATGAATATTGAAGCCACACTAAATGACACTAAAGGTGTACGGATTGCAGTACAGTTCATTTGAACATAGTGAATGTTCGGAATGCCAAATCTAGTACGTAGTACATATATATCGATGGGTTTAGCCGTTTCCGAGAAATTAGTGACATAACGTCGAATATAACTTCTCGTTTTTGTGAACTATGTGAAAAGTACGAATGTTTTGAATGGATTTATGTTGCATAACGCTGTTAACACATGATTGCTTACTTTTAATTCTAATGAAATACTTGGAATGTGGCATATTTACTTAAAAGATAAATGTACTCTATCAAGAGAAAGCTTCCCACTAAAAGTACCCATACAACAAGTACCTTTTGTTTCTATATGGAACCGGTTTCTAAGGCCCTGTGTCAGATTGATCGAAACTAGAAATTTTAATCCCGTAGGGTGCCTTTAAAGTTTTATTTTGGTTCGCTTTTTGGTGACGTTTATACGTTTCACATAACATTGTGACGCTGTGAACATCTTAAATATATTGAACATTTATTATTACTATTATATTTCTGACTTTTATTCGAATGTCTGCTCTGATAAACTTTGACCGTGATTATCTGAGACACTGGCCTTTATTCGTGAGAATATGGATACAGTGATGAGTACAAGTTAGTATTTATATCGACGCTGTATCAATTTAAATCACATGTAGCGTGTAAAAATAACAAGAATAAACTTTATACAATAAGGACGTTGTATGATTCATCTCATATTATAAAACAGACATTTAATTGACCGTAAAAACCATCTTTGGCGTAATTATTTAAATTGTACTTTATTTTCAGGGTACGAGAATCAGGACTGGTTTATTCCTTCGCCGGCGCTGCCCATCAGGTCCGAAGATCTAGCTCTTACTCCTGATCAGATCAGGGAAACGCTCAATTACTTTCGTGAGTAGAATTATCTTATCATTTTTCTGTTATTTATTTGACAATAAAATACAAATCATTGCAACTTGTATTTTATTCACTTGAACTAAAATTCTTTTAAGTTAATGATAATTATTATATGTATATAATAATATATAATATAATGTACAATATACATCGACCCTATGTTAAGTAATTAAAAAAAAAACCAATTGATACGATAAAAAATGAACATGAATAGGCTATTGTTTTCGAAATTTGCTATTTATCGAAATCTAAGATATTTTTCCGGATTTCCTTTTGTCTCGTGTACATTGTATGTTATATGGATGATGATGTTAAATCGTTACTATTTTTTTAAACCGTTGCGTGCGCATCGAATAAAACTTTGCTGGAAGAGGTAAATTCATAGATTTGCTTGAAAAAGGTAAATTAAAATATTTTATTAGTCGAACTATTAATAATTATGACCTCACCTGCCCAAACTATAGAAAATTCAATAAATGGAAATCGATCGCATGGAATAACTGAAACGTTAAATAAATAACTTTATGAGTTTGTGTAATAATATATTTTGTTTAAACAGAAAAATTGAAACAGAAGCGAATGTGTTAAACGAGATAGTGAACGAAATTTGCATATTATAAAACGAGTTTCTCTTCATGTAGCTTTTTACATTTATAAAGAAAATATAAAAATACATTTCCTGCTATATGTTATGTATATTTATATGTGCATAGTATTTTTTATTTTACTCTTTATATTGCCACGATCACTGTATCCTAAAACTTGTTTACCCTTTCGGAATAACAAATTTTCTTTGTACGCATAGAATTATAATTTTATGTTTGTACGGCACAGTAGTACACGCCGATTGTAAATTATTATGTTGCAAATTTGTTGAATGCTTTTGCTGTTAACGTGTTGACCTTTAGAGCAAATTGCAGCAATCTCTTTGCCATTGTGCGAATTTAAAGTTATGTTTTCGTTGTATTGAACTGCGGATTCACGATTTCATCGTAATATACAAGTACTTATAAATACGTACAGCGCCGGTCTTTACTCAGTTATACCAAAAAGTATTGATTTACATTGAAGGGAGTACGGTTTCGTTTAGATTGAATTAATTTGTGCTACTTGTTTTTGATATATGTTTATATTAATAGACAAGATAACAGACCATTAGTTAATGTATCAATGCCAGTGAAAACGTTTGCGTGGTGTTGGCTGTTAATTAATTAGATAAGAATTTCGTCGACGGATTTTTCTGTAACGCCAGTCACATCTGTGCCGGCAAAGCGCGTGCGCGGAGCCCGAGGCGCACGGAACACGGACAGCAGTGCGGACCGCGCCGGTACACACACGACACGCGTGCCCTGGTAGACGATCGATACGACGCCGACAGTGTCCTTCTTGCACCGACGGATTGTGCTAAACATAGAGATGATTGGTGCACTGTTGCACTGACCGATATAGTAACGTCGTCCAAATTACGAGTCGTCACCTGCCGCATGCTTAAGAAAAACGCGACCATTGCACGCGGTCCCCACTTGTGTTTATAATCATCGATCGCTCGCTGTACGTAGGTACTTTACGTAAGGTACCAATCTCCGCATGTCGACCATTTTAGTGCGGTTTATATTGTGGTCTAAAAGCTCTCTTCATAACTGCACGGTTAGAATTTCGATGCCGAGTTGACGTTTCATCGATTGGGGTGTGTTTGAGAATCGCGTCGCGACGGCGACTACGGCGCCGCCCCTGGCCGCGCAACAGCTGTGGTCCAGCCGTTTCTATTATCTTGACCGTGAGAGCATACTAAAAATTATTACGTATATTACCGCTTTGTTTGTTTGTATATTAGTCTATTAATAGCAAAATTATACCACTGAATTATAGGTATTACGGTTTAATGTACTCTCATAAAGCTTCTGTGTTAACTTTTGTATCCTCACTGTCGAAGTAACTTTTGCTACATTATTTATTAGCTTATTCTTCATTTATAGTTTTTTAATTTAATACATGTACTATTATAATTTTTAGTTAAATTACTTCATTGAGTGATTTCTATAGAACTTTCATCAAAATAGGTAGGTACTTTCCATTTGTCGCTTTCTGTAAATAAATAATATTATAATTATACATAAACAAATTAAATTTAAAGTACATAAGCTACCTAGTCTTTACCGATACATACTATATCACTTTGATATTATAATATTGATGATTTGATTTGATTGATGAATTTTATAATATGGTGTGATAAACTGTATAATATTTATCACAAATTTTTATTTGAAATTAATCCTAATGACGGTATTTTTGTATTTGCTTGATCTGTTTTTTACCATAGGGAAGTCTGAAAAGACGCCGCTAACCCTACGTTGCAATGTATTGATATTATGCACACGCGATGCATGATACAGATTACAGATGCAAAAGCTGTGAATATCAGTTAGATTAGACTATTGTCGATTGTATTGCTTTCTAAATAAGAACTGTAATAGTGTGAACGATGTTAACAGTTACAATATTAACTATACAACAGTAAATCGTTTTATAGAGGACTAGAGGTACATTTCTTAGTTAGAATCGCGTTGCGGACGGAAATGGACGTTCAGTAGTCAGTGGTAGGACGTTTATATTAATATTTTGTGAATTATATAAGTGATATTCAGTGCTTCATACATACTATGAACTTAACGTGAAGGTTTAATATTAATCATTACATTTCAACGTTTGGATCGTTTTCATTACATTTTGAATATTTAAACAAAACCCATGTTTTAGTGGTGAGAGTGTTAAATTTTTGAGTACGTTATTAAAAATATATATTCATTAGATTGTTATTTAATGAATATAATATATTAACGTTTCAGTAATTTCGTATATAATGTACAACACCGTCATTCCTACCACGTAACCACTCACAGCATTCAAGCAGAAACAGAGTGTATTGGTATTCAAAACGCGTACTTTTCGACGGCATACTATATAAATTATTTCAAAGCAAATAATTTTAATACAAGTTTTAAAAAGATAAAATTTTGTGATTACGCATATTTTTAATAGATTGTCTTATCGTTATCAGTCCTAATTTATTCATGGCCCGCATCTCGTGCCTATTATCTACTTATTAAAGAATCAGTTCACGTAGATATACTTTTACAGTGTACTTACTTCATTAATTGTTTGAATCTGATAAAGTAGCTTCTTTAAAATTAAAATTTTTGTGAAAAGAACAAGGCTTCGCGATTTCTCGTTTATTTATAAACCTATTATACATAATATTGTTTCTTTGGCGTTTCCTTTAAGTGCTCAACCGATTCTTTTTATTTTATTATCTTATAATTCAAATGCTCTTGGAACTTTCACACATCACGATTAACTTTCCACTTAATAACCTCTCGTGTGTCAATAACGTTGGCCCAGAGAGCTAATAAGATTCCAGAATAAAGTAGCTTTCAGTTTAAATTCACAGCCGGTGTTTTAACGTAAACGGAACAAGGTCTTAGTTTAGATTTGTTTTATCTAAGCGGTGTGCAAGTTGTATGATACTTTTAATCAGATCAGTGTATCGGTTTTGATAGGCTTCAGGTTTACAGTATACTTCAATTATAATGTTACGCAACTCTAGTGCCAGTAGTACTAACAGTTTCACATAACTTTTACCTATACTACACAGAAAGAAACACTGTAGGTACTGTACCATACGAAAAATTACTAATCACATAATATTAGATATGACATAAAATGACAGTCAAAATTGTTAAACAGTATACAAATGAATTCCTTATCTTGCAAGAAACAATGTCTCAATAAAAAAGTATTTTTTGGATTTAAATTTCATGAAAATTATATTTCCTTGATAGTCCATTACATAATGATGATGATGACATTGACGTTACACATATTTAGGATCATTCATATTTTTAAAATACGAACATCATAATGGTAGCTAGTTGATTCAAGATTAATGTACAAATAACTGAAACCAATTGTGTCCACACTCGTATTATATGATACTTTAATTTGGATTTATTAAAGTATTGTTTGCAAACGTATGTCTAAATGAAAAGTAAGTTTAAGTTTAAAAGTCAAAGTCTCTAGTGTTAAGTTTCTTTAAAAGGAAATCAACTTAAGTGAGGTAGGTCTACCTGATGACAACTGGAAAGGCAAACGCGGTACCAGTTTCAATAGATATCCTGATAATTCTACACATCTTTTTTATAGTCATAATTCGAATATTATTCGAAATATTAGGTTAGCGTTATAATGTTTTTTGATTCCGATGATTCTCTTTTAAATTTATCGGGGGCAGTTTGAAAGTGGCACCAATCACGGAAAAGTTGAGATGTGGTAGGCTAGCGTAGTATGGGAATATTATACACCGGGAGAAAATCATGTAGCAAGAGGAATGTTTAATATAAAAGTAGATGGATATAAGAGTAGAGGGAAGCCTAAAACGAATGGACTATGTAAGGAATAGTATACGTGAAAGACGAATGAGGCTGATACAGAATAATGGAAGAGGAAGAAGTCCGTTTTGAAATTATAGTTTTTGTGTTTGTTGTTGCCATCCTCTATTAGTATAAACATAATACTTGTAACTTTCCATATGCTGCAAATTATATTTAAATTTGCAATATACTTAATATATTAGAATTTCGTGATGTCCTAATGGGTAAAGTAGAGTTGTGTGAGTGACAAAAAGCAGTACACGATCAAGACAAGGCTGTTTGACGTCACCCACTGAGTCACGTGCGAATCGACCTTTTGCAATGCTTACATTTCAACGTGAGTTTATAGAAAGAGTAAAAACTGAATAGTTCCACTGATATTAATAAAGTTGTTTCTATTACGATGGAAAACTTGACGACCAAATTTTATTATTTTATCGTCAATAAACTTATCGATTAAAATAATTAAATTCTTAAATTAAATTAAATTACTTCTATCTTTTAAAGTATAATGAGAGTTGTAATTCAAGTCAAGAACTTGAATGTTTTTGAATCAACGGCAAAAGTTTTTCTTTGTAGATTTTAAAAAAAAACAACATTTCCTGTCTTCTCCATCCGTCCTCTTGAAGATGCTTTTAGATATCGTGATTTGATTCTGTTTATACTTAGAATCCTTTTCAGATAATAAATAACAGAATACATTAAATTGAATGGGGAAAGTTTCATGATAATACATTGGGGCGCAGGCGGCCGTCGGCTAACTAGAGGTACACGACTTTGATCTCTAACGACCCCAGGTTTCACTTACCAGTTTATCGTCCGGTCGTAACTTCTACCCAGACACATTAACATATTAAAATACTCTTGATTAGAGTTCAACATTTCGCAGAATACGATTATCAACACAGCAACGGAAACGACCACTCTGTAGTGATCTGTACGCGAAATTGGCAAAGTTTGGAAGAACAAGGTTAAGAAGTCAGCTTACACTTCCACCTGCCAACGGTTCTTTTGATCACGCTTACAAGTGCTGTGTCGGTGCTTATGAGCGCGCGCGCTGCTATAATTGTTGAACCTTCGATAATTACTATATTGGTACCTTCATCGCCACACATACATTCATATTCAAAGATACCAACGTCGTCGTCGACGGTACCTTTGTCGGTGTTGCTAGATTTTAGAAATTTGCTGAACCTTAAGCCAATTTTGGTAATTTGGGTACCTACCAAAAACATGTTTTTAAAGTACAATAAAAAAATTGTACTCAATAATATAATGCATAAATTTTTTTTGGTTATGTCCCTGCGGTAACTATTTGACCTTTCAGCCGGACAGCGATTTATTTACATATTGACATTATAGTCAGAATTTTTTTAATAGTGCAAACGATGGGAACAAACAATAATTATATTCACTTTAAATGTTTCCTATCTAAGTCGTACATATTTTTTATCTTTCTTTAAACGACGCTTGTCATTGTAATAAATGAATATAAAGAACTTAGGTATTTAGGGCTTGGTATTAGTAACTTTAAAAAACCGAGACAGAGGTTACTGAGCAATTAGTGTGATTTGACTTTAATTTGTTTTCTATTTACCATGATAACTTGTAGACCGACTTCATTTACTAGGACTGAGAATTTTCCTAACAACAAAGTATAAACATTTTCAGTTTGGGTCATTAGTTTCATAGTAATGAACCTATTAGTGAATAATAATTGCCTTTTGTTTCTATTGTTTTTTATCTTGACAATAAATATTAGATACTGAAATGCGTTAACATATTGTTATGTCATGTTGTTTTCATTGCAAATTGTAATTTATTTTCGTTATCTCACAGCCAGTCTACTAAACAGGCCTCTCCCATAGATCGCCTCGTAGGGGGGATATTTGTCTTAGTTGCCACGCTTGGCAGGCGAGTTTTTTATTGAGTTATCATCAGGCTGATGCTACTGTCTATCTCCTGTTTCAGTTTCCCTGTGTCGCCTCTTACGACACCCACGGGATGATAATATGGGGTAGTAGATTTTCTTATGCCAATTACTTTTAAATCTGGTATTATGCTATATTTTTAGAAAACCGCGTTTTTAAGTAATTTTTATTCTACATTTTCATCTTTGAAAAGGTTTAAATTTTTAAGCTAAATTTAAGTGTGTTCACACTTTTGCTGCTGCTGCTGCTCTCCGACGCTGGTCTGAGTAATTTGCGCTTTGCGCAGAAGAGATGGTTATTGCGACATCTATCGAAATCTTATCTTACTTTCTGGCTTAGCCCATAGTCGTAAGAGGCTTACGCGATACCCACGGGATGAATTTCATATACATATATGTTCATATAACTATATATGTAGTTAATTATCAACATAATTTTGTGTAATTTTATTCAAATATCATTTTTATTTTTTATTCTTTTTTTCATTTTTATTCTTTTGTTATACATACTCACCCCGTACCATGTGTAAAAAGTTAAGTCTGTTAGAACTGAGCACATAATTTTAATACTTATCTTTTTTGTCATCATTAACAAGCCTGGCAACTATGGCAAATACCCCTCCTATGAGGCAATCTATGGGAGAGGCTTTTGTTCAGAAGTGGGCTTTTGATAGGCTGTAATGAATGAGAGATGAATGAAAGTCTAACGTAAACCTGTCATGTAATTTTTCAGTTTTATCATACTCTAATCAAACTGTCACGACTCTGCAGCTTTTTACAAAGTTGCATGAAAATAAACTATTAAATTAGTGGAGTGTTATGATGTTACTGTTTGTATCAATATGCGTCTGGACGTATTCGGTATAAGACGTTGATGGAGAACTGTGGACGGTGTACGTGATACGAGGGGGTTGTGTGGTGTGGGGGTGCATCGGCGGCGTGGGGCGGGCGGGGCCGATGTCCGCGGCTCGGGTGCGTCACGGCGGAGGGCGGTGCGGGCTCGGGTGCGGGGTGCGCGGGCGGCTCGTGCGCCTCGCCGCCGCCCGGCTTCGATCGCGAACTCTTCCAAGAGCTGAGCTTCCTCCCCGACGCGGAACTGCGCGAGTGCCTCGGCGAGTATCCCGACTTCCTGTACCACGTGGCGCGGGACAGGTTCGGACGCCTCTACTTTCGCGTCATACGGACATTGCTCCTTGACCGAGGTACGACCACGATGGACTCTCCGGCACTGATTCTGGTCACCTCATCGTCGGCTACAATTTCTGTACTTTTCATCATTCCTTCGCTTTGAAATCATCTCATGCTCTATCTTGCTTTAATTATAAGATTGCTGTAGCTTTCATTCATTTTCTTACCCACTTGCAATGGAATTATCTTACCTTCATTTCCATTCAAATAGTTGTTAGCACTAGTGAACAATAGAATACAATACATTTATTTTTTTATGAGGCACATACAATAGATAGCTTAAGGAAAAAAGGTTTGTCATTGTTGTGAAGTCATTTATATTATGTCTATAAAAAACATGAAGAGCTTTAAACGTGGTCGTCAAAATTTATAAAACAATTTTATACGATGCTTGTAAAATGTTAGTTACATTCTAACAGGTTTATGGTTTGCACAAAAACCGCTATTGCACTATTATTAAACGAGATACGAGTATGTTCTAATGACACGACGCTAGAAATATATTTTATAATTTATTTATAGTCATTCGTATTTAAAACGAGGGCAACAACTGGATTGAATATTTGCGTAGAATAACTACCTACGTCATTAATTGTAAAAGCAACTACTTCTACTACTACTTATTTTATGTGGTAAAAACTTAACAACATTTTGCAAATTTATTCAAATTTATAATATTATTTCAAACTGAGAAAATGTTAAACTAATAACTATTAAAGTATTTAAAAATCGTTTGTAAAAACGTTTGTACATAAATATTAAATAATGCAAATTGTAAAACTATAAAGTAAACAGTAATAATTTTAAAATAAAAGAATCATGTTGATTAAAATCTAACTTTAATTTATACAATATTAATTACTATTAAAAGAAACTGAACACATTATTAATTTATTATCATAAAGTCCAAATCCCCGCGGTATAGTGCCGAAAACGCTGGCTGCGTTGTTGAGTGAGAAAAGGAACTTGCAAGCGGCGACGAAAAGTCGACGATCCAAGGACCTTCACCGCACGTGGATCCTAAAAACTGCACAGTATTGTTTTTAGATTTTTGTTTAATGTCTTTCGATTTTTGTAAATCTAATTAAAAAAATTAAATAAGACCAGTTAAAATTATAATTTCTTTATAAAAAATATACATAAGTATTTTTTATACTTTTGGTAGTTCTCAAAACTTGGAGGTGTATTTAACGTGCTTTGGTAATTTACCTAGTCAATTAAATTGAAACGGTGGAGCATCTTAAGTAGCTACGCGGAAACTTCACAGCGTAAAAACAGTCAGTCCCTCGACGTTGTAAAACAGGTTGTAAGACAAGCATCTGTTAATAATCGATATCCGCTGTTACATTGCGCGAAATGTTAAGTAAGAGAAGGGAAAAAATTCCAAGCAGCTCGTTGAATGCTTCTATTAATACCTTTTCCCATGAGGTTCTTGTGATGGTAGAAAGCAGTCATTGCTATGGCGCTCTTTACAAGATAACAACTCCTACCTACATTTGTAGGGACTGCGTTAAGCAAGATTACACTGCAATTAAGTAGATATTTTATGATAACTAACTGTCTAGAAGGTCGGTGATTGATTACGATACCGTGTTAGGGTGAATACATAAATATGCCTGTATACTATAATAGCTTATAAAGCCTTTAAATGAATTTGAATGAAATATATGGAGAAAAAACTGCTCAGATTTAATAACTAGGTAATATTTAACGTCAAATTACACAAAAAGACATTCAGATTTATTTTTCTTATCTATCTTCTATGCATGACTTTCATTTATTTCAGGAATGGTATTGTTTTCATATCCTAAGAGAACGTATACGATTCAGATTTCACAGTTTTGGGTACAAGTAGTTCTGTTTCTTCAGTTTAATTAATACTGTCAACTTTTCTATGTATTTTAATAGATGCTTTTGACTTTTCTATTTTCTTTTCTTGGTATTTACGATTACAATTACGTTGATTCATGTAACCGTCCATCTGATGGTAGGGTGGTACTGCTGAATAACTGATACCTGTAGCCAACCCCAAACAAAGAAAGTTTCTTGCTGATGAGTGTTATGTTGTATGATGGAAAGCATAGGCGATAAGAAGCGATGAAATATATTTTTTATTGACTAAATAACAAGAGTTAATTTTTTTAAAGAGCTTGTTGTGCTTTAATTATGTGTTCGTTGGAATTTCAAACGTATCAATTTTTACGAGCATGTTTTGTCTCTTGTATTCCATTTTTCCCATGTTGCACAATGGAATACTTTGTTTTGCCTGCCCTCTGAGCCCGCAGCACACTCAGCGTACTCAGTCACTTACTAGATCGTTTGGATGGTACAAGTGTCCCGATTTTCTTACTTCATTTTCTATTAATTTCTAATTTGTCATTTGTTATTTTATTTGTATTGTGATATTCTGAAGTATGTTGTTTACATAGAGTTTGTTTCAATGAACCAGCAAAACAATTTCGACGACATCATAACGGGTCAGTGTTTATTATAAATATTTAGCGATAAACAATAATATCCTTTAATGACACTAAGTACCTATCTTATCAGTTTGATTCTGATCGACGGTGATTAAACGCTTCAGTGCACCTCAGTTCATACGGTTTTGCTTTTCGCTATACACTCGTTTAAGCGTTTGTTGAATTTTCTATTATGTCGGGTACGGTGTTGCTTCATACTATTGTTAAGACTTTTTAATTCATACTGTTTCATTAGATATGAACATGCAGAGAAAGTTGAAATGTGAAAATGTAGTTCTCCTCTCGTTTCGGTCGTTGCATGCATCTTGGTCGTGAGGTCATTGATTGAAACAATATTTAGATACTCTTAAAAATATTTTAGTAATTTTTCTGCTTCATTAAATCTTCCAGAATATTACAACTGTTTTTATATTATTTAATCGTTTATTTATTTCATTATAAATCAAAATTTAATTATTAATACTTAGCTCATTAAGTAAATAAAATACTTACTAGCTAGTATATGTATATAATAAGTATTTTTTTAAATATATAAATAATAAGAATATAAGATTAATAATCTAAACTGCAGCGTCGTTGTGTATTTTTTTTATCAAAACAATTTTGAAAATTATGGTGTTCTTGTAAGTAGTTATATTACATAACTTATACACTATTCACGCTTTTTATGCTTTTATTTTATTGTGTTGTTTTATATTTTTCCCCACTTTAAATTTTTTCAGTTGTAACAACAATCTATAATTTAATAATACTATTTGACATACTTTTGTGATAAAGAAGAATTATAAAGTAATTACGATAAAATAAAGTTATTTGGAGTAATCTATTAGAAAACATTCCGAAGTTACATATCTTTAATCATCAAAGAACTTATCATCTATTTGACAATACATCAGTCGCACTCCAGTGCGAAGACTTCTACCGTTGTTATTATTTCTTGTTACAAACATAGCATTCTCTTACAGTTCTATGCAGCAACAGGGTGAGCCAAATGACAAAAACCTACAATGACATCGAAGCGGTAACACGGCTCTTAGAAGAAGTAAGTCAATACTTTTATTTTTCTAGCGCCGAATCTGCCACTCACTTTTGCAGTATTAACAAATTTATACTGCAGAAGCAGCAGAAGTGAGTGGCTTTATTATTCTTTCCTTATTAATTTTTTCCGCGTGTCCGAACTATTGAAGTAATCCTGATCACAGCGTCTTGAAAAACACACTTTTCTCTTATCACACAATTTCTCACTTAGATAGATAAAACTAACTTAAAATGTAAATTACACATGGCATATTTACTTATTAGACCATAAATAATAAATGAAATATATACTACATTACGTAGTAACCACAAAAGGTTGTTTTTTTATTAGAAATTTTGGAAAATAAGTAAAACGTGATGTTTTTGGACATATTTGTTTTTGGATTTTTACGTAAACGGTTATATATCCGATTAACATGAGTACAAAATCCGGTTTTTTGAAATCAAGCTCAGGAGTAGCTTACCACATGAACACATATGAACACAAATGAACGCATTTAAAAATAAGTATTTTTAGAAGTGTGAGTTATATTATAAATTCTCAAAAGTGTTGATGTTTGATCAATTACAATACAAGAAAGCGCTGAAATTCAAATCTATCAAGTGTAGTAAATACCGCTTCATCTTTTTCACTCAGCTAGTCGCTTATTTAGAAAAAAATGAAGCGAATCTCATTGGTTTGTGTGCGTAGCAAACAATTGCACGGTTTAAGTTGGTTGGATTTGGATTCGTATCATCAGCTATTGTTTGGTAGTTGGTAATTACACTACCGTTTGCGTTCGTCGTATCGAGTTTACGTGAGGTCAATTTAGTTACCGTGATATACCGTGGACTATACTGTTAAAAAAAAGGAAGAGCTTCTTAAATCGATTCTTTTAATTATAGTATTCATTTTTAAAAAATAGGCTGGCTATAAGGCCGCTATAAGGCTCAAGGCCAAATGTGATTAAATTGATTATGTAATTTTTTAGTTGTTACCTTGACGTTGTGATATTGCTTATTCCACTCAAAGTGGGTCAAATATTTAAACATAAGAAAATGTAAAAAACAAATTTTAAAACTAAAAAGAATAAAATAATTTCCATATATATGTTACAGTTAAAACCCGTTCTTAGATAGAACGCGTTTTCCCTAGTTAAAACTAGTTTTTACTAAATGCCTTTGTGAAAACTAGATATACATAGTCAAAACTAGAATTTACCATTGATATATTTGATTGTCAGATAAAACTAGTTATCACTCCGAGCTTCAGTTAAAACTAGCACTAGAGAAGGGTTGGGTTTAGAATCAAGTGTTTACTTATTAAAGTAATTATAAAAGTTAACATTTTGGTGTTTTATTTGGTGCAAGAGCGAGCGAAGCGAGCTCGGGACTTGGGGCACCCCGACTCGGACAGGTTAGGTTAGAAGGGGATGGCGGGGTCGAGAGAGCGAGCGAAGCGAGCGAACAAATCCCTCCATCGCCTTCGTGGTTATTTTTTTATAAACCATCCAGAAATAGGAGCCTCGCTAAGCGGGGCTCCGTCGACTACACTTTGGTATTATTTCGGCAGAGGGGGGACGCCCTCCACCTATTAAAGCGATTTTTCTCAGAAATCATTCAATAAAAACAGTTTTAACTGACTCGCTTCGGAAAAACGCGTTTTGTCTAGTAAGAACTAGTTTTACCTGATATTCATTTTTGAGCATTAGTTAATTCTAGTTATAACAAAGGCATTAAGTAAAAACTAGTTTTAACTAGGGAGAACGCGTTCTATCTAAAAACTGGTTTTAACTGTAACATATATATATATATTTATAAATAGCATCTGAAATATCTGCTAAGCTGCTAAGATACAGCTACATAATGTTGTATCAAAGAATTAAAGCCCAGGCTTCGGAAACTTAAGTTACCTATGTGGTAATTGTTTTGGAACGAAATTTTTTATCGGACGGTACGAATTTGGCGGATCGGGGGGCTAGGCGAGAAAAAGTGTAAGATTTTTCCGTCATGATCCCTTCTGACATAGTGTGGACGGCCTTGGCGGCTATAAGGAAGCGAGATGGAATAACTTCCATCTCCCTCGCACTTTTTCTTATCTGGCCATGAAAGAAATATTATTTAATTTTAAATGACGCTTCATTTTAATAGACGCTAGTAATTCATTTATTTGTATTTGTTAATCAATAATATAATACGTTTATCAATAATAATATACTACGAAAGGTATTTCGTTCCAACCGAGTGTTCCATAACACTCGCGCATGTTTTTATTCTTTTAATTTTTTAAAGTCGGTTTTCTTTTTTTAAGTTTAATTATGTAAAATCTGATTGTCGTGTTTGGATTATCAATATAGCGGTTTAGGAATGAAATTGGAATTTGGTCACGTTTTTGATATATCGGATTCTTGACGTTATAGTTAAACTTATATCACTGCGGTCTTTATTTCTAATTTTGCTATAATTTTTTAGAAAGAGAAGGACTTGGAGCTGACGGCCCGTATTGGAAAGGAGCTGCTGGCTGCTAACGGACGGCTGGAGGCACGTGTGACTGCGCTCGAGGGAGAACTGCGCAGCGCGCGGGATCTCGTCACTCAGCTCCGGCACGATCTCAGCGCCAAAACTGATTTGCTGCAGGTAAAACTAACAGTCACTTTGCTAACTTTTTTAGACCGACTTCTTTAGTGCTTGATGATGACATGATCCGATTTGTACACAGTACCATTAAGACTAAACTATCGCGCTTCAAAGTGTGAGTTTTATTTCATGTAAGTACAAATGTGCAACCGGCAACCGTGTCATGGCATCATCATCACCATCATTATTACAGCCTATCAAAGTCCATTACTGAACATATGTCTCCCCGTAGATTGCCTCATAAGCGGGATACTTACCATAGTTGCACACTTGGTAGGCGGGTTGGCAATCGCAGTTTTTATTTTCTAGTTGTTTGACGGCTCCGTGGCGCAGTGTCGCTAAGGGCCGCGGGTTCGAATCCCGCACGTAACAAGTATTTGTATGGCCTACAAATAATTGTTTTGGGTCTGGATGTTAGTCCTTGTGAAATCTATGTCCCTGCGATACAGGAGAAAATCCCAGTGTGGAGGTAACGTTGTTTTAAAGAAGAGTAGAGAAATGATATTAGGAAGACGCTGATGCTCATCTCCTAGTTTGTTTCCCTCTGTCGCTTCTTACGACACCAACAAGACGATATTGGGTAGTGAATATTTTTAAACCGCCACTGCATGGTAATTCCTGAATATGAATATTTTATCATACCACCCTTTGTTACTGGATTCTCGGCGCTGACATATCAATAACAAGATCGTGCCAAAGGGTACTTAAAGTGGCAAATGTATTTCCAATAAAGCAATGCTAATTCTTTGAGGGCATTTACTATTTTAGCTGTGATGATTGCACTGCTATTGTTTTTATAGTGCTGCACTCCTTCCTCAATTAGTCATTGTAAAAATGCTGAAATGTTGCATAATAACAAGGCTATTTTATATTTATACTAATTTAACTCATTTTAACATTAGTCACAGCGGTATAGCAGTAAAATGTGGCCCATGTGTCAGCACTCAGTGCTCCACAGCCAACACAGATTCTGATCCGTCGAAAAGATCTGCCACAATTTAGCAAGGACTTTGTTTTGTCTATTACACTGTCTTTTTACGTGGATGTTAAGAAAGTAAATATTAATGAAATATCAGAAGGATAGAGCACATTTTTTGTCGTAGTATTGATGGCCTTTTCAGTGAAGGCCGCTTTGTGCAGGTTGATTACTGATAGCAGTATAGATATATAGAAGTAGCAGTTCCCTTCATCATCTGTCTGCTACTTAATGTTACTTAAGATGGTTCTAGCCTGAATGTTATCTATTCTGTGGTTTTTTCATGTTATGTACGGATTTATATTTAAAAACATCTTGCAAGACATAGCCGAGTGTAATATTTAGCGATAAACGTACTCACGTTTTATGTGACTAAACACATTTTGTTGAAGAATTTTTTTGGTCAAAATCAATATAGGAGACTACTAATTCGGCTCTCGAATTCATTTGCTAATTTATATATTAAATTTGTGGTATATAAAAATATATTTAAAACTTTAAAATTTTTACTTTTATTTTAAACTTTAACTTTCAAGTATTTGTATATAATGGCAATACCATGTGGCACCATGTTTGGGTGGTGTAGTAGTCGGAGTCAAAGTATTTGATTCTAAATGCTCCGTGTGGTACGAAGTTTGTCTATTTATACCGGAATAGCTCGAAAAATTCGATAGCGTGATTAAGGCTTTCGTTGTTGTTCGGTCTATTTTTCGCTCTTTCGGTCTCTTCAAAAACATAGATTGTTGGTTTCCATATGGTATAATGTCATCCATATGTGCGATCGAATGAGCTTTTCGGAATCGGATTCCGCAAGAGTTATTATGCAATTGACATCTGCCAATGTATGCAAAAGTTGTCGCCGTCGACAATACCCTTAGAGTTACCCTTATCATAAACTTAACAGTGAAAATAAAAACACAAGCCACGTTTTGTTCTATATAATGAGAAATTAAATAATTTCAGTTAACGTTTATTGCAGGTGCTAACAAATGACACCGAGGAAGGCAGTCCAACAGAAGAGCAGGAGCCACCTACAGCGGTGGCTTTGCGGAAACGAACTTGCGCACTGGAGAGAGAGAACCGCGCTTTGCGGGAGGAGGCCGCGCGCCTCGCCGCCGGCGCGGACTCCGCAGAGCTGGCTGAGCGACAGCTGCTCAGGGACATCGCCAACCAACTTTGTAAGTTCAAATTTGACAAAATAAATTAATATTAAATTAGTGATCTACTAATTTTGATTTCAATAATTAACTAACATAATACACGTTAGTCAAAATGCGCTTTAAGCAAGCGTCAAATCGTTTTGCGACCGCCGTTGTCATAAATTATAGCTGATGACACTAGAAATATTGACATCGACCGTGGGAAATAAATAAAGAGAGAAGAAAAAACTGTAATCTATGTATGTCTAAACGAACACAACAAAACAAAGTTTCAGGTAACAAATATTTATAATAGTATAACTTTTCTGTTGAATAATCAGTCAAGTAGTTGTAAACCAAAACTGTCAAGAAGCTGAAAAGCGAGCGAATTTATTTAGCCTAGTTACGCACGAACAATAAGACTGCAGAAGCTCAAGACTTACGGAATCTTGAGACTTCTTAAATATACCTTAATTATCGAACTAATATTCAAATTTTATATGTTTTGTATGATCGCACAAGTATGTGCCCCTAGTCAATCTGATCACGCACAAACTCCACGTTAATGCGCTATTATTTCTATTGCTTAATACACAACGAAACTACAACGATAAACACAGGAACTCCATTACGTTGCACCATGCCATGAAGTTGTTTTGAGTTATCTTTTATGTCGTAATTAAGTCGTCAACTCTCTTTAAACTTTACGATTGTTCGACGCAAGAAAGCAAAGGAGACAATTTCTTTTGTATGGAGAATGGGCCCTACAAATTTTAGGGATACTTAATGAAATGTATGTCGATTTATTCCTTATAATCTATAGATTGCAAAATTAATATTAGTTTTATCGCATCTAAAGGAATTCAGAGAAATTAAAATATGAATATCACAATAACCTAAAAGAAACTAAACGCTTTTTTTTAATCTGGCTTTACGGCTCTGGGTTCTAGCCCTTCTGAGCCTAAACTAAAAGTTGTTTTCTATTAGTATTGTGAGTTAGAATAGTGTATATAGAATAGAATAGGACAGCTAAATAATTAATAGCATAAAACAAAGTTGCAGGTACATTTAACATTTATAGGTACTTTCAGACTGATGGAAAATCCTTTTAGTAGTTCCGGCAAAAATAGTACACTGACCAAGAAACATGGTGTGGAGGCTATTTTTACATGTATTGATTGATTAGTGAATATATATCACAAACACCATTACAGTAATTAAATATATATGATTAAAGCCAAAATGAATAAAAGATAATATGTTCATTTATAATATTACCTTTACATGCTATATAGTAAGAAAGATGTTTTAATCTGGTTGTAAAAGGATAAAAACACAAAGTAAAATACCACTGTATTTATTACTGTAATCATTTCAAAAGTAGTCTATTAATAGTGGAACAGACAGACAGGCGCGGTGTTAAGACTTTATTTTGATATATCTTTGTTGGTTAGTAAAGGTGCAGTGTGTAAATTTTGCTTTAAAATATATTAACTGATTAGTTATTATGCCCCAAACACCATTAAAGCCAAAATGACTAGGTAATATCATGTTTATTTATGTTGATAAATATAAAGTGAGATGTTTTAAACTAGTTGTGTAAGGATTACAAAACACATGTATAATTTAATTGTATTTATTATTGTCAGTCATTATCATTCCAAAAGATTTTTCAAAATAACTTGATAATAACATGTCCATTTATGAAATTGTTAGGAATCATAAGGATATTTTATGTGATATAAGACTGTTGTCTTCAATATCCATATACTTTTTTGTCTCTGCTTACGAGCAGCTCTGCAAGATTTCAGCCTACAAGACATACACATTTATTCTAAGCAACCCACCTGAAAAGTTAATGAATATTGAAACAAGCACACATGTACTTATTTATCTAATATCATTTGCAACCAGTAACACGGTTTTAGGTGCATGTGCGTCCAACAGTGAACTATTAAGGGTGTTTAGCGAGTTTTACCTCTACAGCGATTGAGAAAATAAATAGCACGTAAGATGTTTTGAACTGGTCGTGTAAGGATAAAAAACTCTGTATTGTCACTGTATTTGTTATTGTAAAATCATCACATTCTTAAAGCAGTATTAAAAGTGACACATGCCACCAGGTGCAGTGTCAGGACATTGTTATTAATTTGTATTGATTGAATAACATGTTTACATTCAAAGCACCATTAAAACCAAAATGACTGGATAGTAACATATCCGATTTTACGATATTAACCACGAAAATAAATAGCATGTAAGGTGTTTTGAACTATTTGTGTTAGGATAAAAGAAACACTGTATTGTCACTGCATTTTTGTTATTGTAAAATTATCATATTCTTAAAGCAGTCTATTATAAGATTCACAGGCCGCGAGGTGCAGTGCCAGGACATTCTTTTAATATGTGTTCATTGATTAGCATGTTTACATCCAACTGCAATTAAAGCTAAAATGTAAAATTCTCGAGTAGCAGTCTCGCACCGGTAAGCTCAGTGTGGGACGGCTACCCTCTAGTTGGAGTGACGACCTGGTAAGATATTCAAAAAGTCTATGGATGCAGGTGGCTCAGGACCGTGCTTTGTATAATTCCTTGGGGGAGGCCTATGTTCAGCAGTGGACTTGTCCACTGCTGAACATAAACCTAGAACTATAGGCTGTAATGATGAAAGTTTTAAACTAGTTGTGTACGGATACAGCTCGACCGGGGTAGGACACCTCTCTGAAAACGCTACCAGCGTAATATAGTAACAATGCTCCTGTGTTTCGTATGGTGAGTGTAGAGAACCGGAGTCCTTTTTTACTGGAAACGAAGCACTCCATCTTAGTCCTCAGGGGTGACAATGCATCTGCATTTTGATTCTTAAACGAGGATAAATGTAGATGTCTATGAGCCACAGCATCTACTTACCATCAGGTGGACCGTGCGCTCGTTTGTCACACTTATTCTATAAAAAAAACAAAAGGAAATTGTCAATTGAAAGAGATACGAAAAGGTACCAGAGCATCTATTCAACTTGCTCGGCGTTTATTTATAAATTAGGCGCTTTATTTATAATAAGGCACATAGTAGAAACAGGTCAAGTAAGCAACAATAATTACAAGTTTTATTGATTATTATTCGTCATCATTACAACAATTCGCTGCTGAACATAGGTCTTCCCTAAATTAAATATATAATGTAAAATATTGTATAGCCCTTCCGTCAACTGCCATCGCGTTTCGTCCCGTATGGTGTCGTAAAAGTCGTAACAGAGTAAAATAAAGATACCAGAAGATGAGCAGCAACATCTCCCTATAGAATACCACAAAAAGCTTTGGTTGCCACAAGCGTAGCAACTGTGGCAAAAACTACCTAATGTAATGATGCATATTTATATTACTATATAAATATGCATCATTACTATAATATATAAATTATTCCAATCATTGTGAGGTTCATTTAAGTGGTATTCACAAATACGAGCGCACAGTGGCACATAAAATGAGTTATCA